>OZ037995.1:22883644-23236144 GCA_964035705.1 Porites rus
TGGCAAAATTCAGGTTAAATTGGATCTGCGTGGATTCAAAGCAGAAGATATCAAGGTGCAGCTTCGTGGACATGAGCTGACAGTCACAGGAAAACACAAATCAGAAGACCAAGGTTTCTATTTTTCACGTGATTACAGCCATCGCGTTTTGTTGCCTGATGACGGAGACCTTGGTTCAGTGACGTCACGCCTCTCCAAGGAAGGCTTGCTGATTATAGAAGCGTCACGTGATCCAGCTTTGTTACCAAAGGAAAGAAATCTAGACGTTTCCATGGAACTTGATGAGCAATCACCTGAAGACGAGGCCAAACAAGAAGAAAGTGGTGATACATAAGAACAGAACAGAAACTGAATGAACTATGTTGGCAGGTTGTAAGACATACCTACTCTTTAGTAAAGCATTTTTAACTTTTGCTTTATTGTTGATTAAATTCTTAAGGCAAAAAACATTAAGAGACATTTCAGGATGCAAAGTATATCAGGTCAGCTATTTTTTTTGGAGCAATTTACCACCTCATAGATGATAATAGGCCTTTTCTGATTTTTTTTGTCAGTTGTAAAGAGTAAGTTGATAGTTTCACTTGCCTTTTTTGCTAATCGTTTTTGAAAACCGAAACAAGGATGATAGAGGTAATAGTTTTCGTAATTTTTTTTCTGTTGAAGCGTTTTTCTTTTAGTGACTTATTTTTGTTACGCTAGAGTTCTTTCACCATAAAATTTGCGAAAATATTATTTTGTGTTAATTCGTTATTAGCTGACTATAACTTATTTAGGATCGAAGCGTTTTACTGTTGAGTTTTTTGAGTTTTCGAGAGATAAATTAAGTTGTCGAATATTACGCCTACAGCATAGTCATAGTCATGTTGTTAAAAATAGTGAAATAAAAGTTGAAAAACGAGTAAATCTGACTTATCTTGTATTTTTATCGTTGGTCGTCGAGTAGAGGGTTTACTGCATTTCAAAGGGACATTAGACTTTAAAAAAAAACATTTAGCGGAATCATCATTTGAAAAAAACGAGCTGATTTCATTTTGTTTTTTACAACTCAAGAGTAGGTTTGCTACAGCGTCTCTACTTGACATCTCACTCTTTCTACAGAACAAATTTCCCAACTTTCTATTGTCAAAATCACTTCCGCGAGATCTGAAGCGAAAGCCTTTATATACCAATATCAAACTTAATTTGTCACGAACATCTCGATACTAAGGACTTTAAGGAGGGTCTCAGTGGGGTGGTAGCTCATTTGTCAGCGATTTGTAAGAATTATTGGTTGTTTTTCTGTTACTCGTGAATGAACGAGTACCGTAAAATTCCGGAAATAAGCCCCGAGGCTTATATTTTTCAAAGGCCCTTTTTAAGGGGGTTATTTTTGGAGGGGCTTATAATCGGAGAGGCTTATCGACCGAGGGAAATTTGTTTTAAAAAATCGATAGGCCTAGCCTGAAAGTTGGAAGTAAATCAGGTACCGTTTTTGCTTTGTTTTACTTTGTAAATTTGGGGGCAATTTTCCAAGAACAAGCCCCCGGGGGGCTTATATTTGGAGGGGCGATTTAACGGAGGGATTTTTGTGTTACCGGTTTGGGGGGCTTATATTTGGAGGGGCTTATACATGGAGGGGCTTATATTTTACGGTACTTAAGTTCTCGATCTTTCAGGAAAAATCCAGCAGACCGTCGGTTTACTAAGCGCGAAAGGTTTTGTGGGTAGTCTTGCGTCATCAGGCTAAAAGAACAAAATGGCGGACACCAACAAAGCATGTTCCGTGGTGCTTGGGTCAGAAGATTGACTGATTTCAGTTCTGGGTCATATATTGGTAGCTGCGATGCACTAGAGGACCAGGTAACATTTGGGATTTCATAAACATCCTATATCTACGTCCAACTATTTGAAGCAACGAACACAGCTTAATCCCGGCGAGTTTGAGTGGAGACCTTAAGTTACACGGTTTCCGTGTACGGGCACGGGTAAATTAGCCATACACGTAGCCGTAAATACGGTTAGATTGCCTCTTACCCGCTAGAAACGGGTAGGATACTGGGTAGAATGGATACGCCATTATCACATCTGAGAAATCATGGTTTCATTTTATAAAAGTACGAGGTAAACATGTTCACTTACCCGTACCCGAAGGTTGAAACGTTGTACGGAAGCATTGCTTTTTTGCGTCAGATGTTTTACATGGTAGGCTCTCGTTATCAGCAAGGTATGTTAAAAACACTCTTCCAGTCCGGTATTTTGAGTGTCTTCGTGCACTAAAATCGAGAGAAAAGGCAGTCAAAAAGGTTTCGTGATTCGGTAACTTTGCTTTCGTAATCGTCAAATATTGCGGTTCGTTCAATGTTTTTTATTATTATAAATATTTCGACATGTAAAGACGTTTCTCAAAGAACCGCTTGCTAAAATTATCGCACTATGTTGGTCAATCATGTCAGTTCCCGTTGGTTCCGACCAGGATCTAGATATGTAAACTGATATCGAGAAACGAAACTGTGAAGATGTAAATGTAATGTAATTCACGTGTAGGAAACTGATCGTTTGCCTTATCCTCGTCACCAGTTCTTGCACCATCGGCGCCAAGGGCATCATGTAGTTTGTATTGCTTTTGTTAAATCTGTAGTTTTTCTGTAGTACGCATCATAACCTCTTGGCCTTGCTACATAACTACTCAGTCTTTGATGCTCGTATTAAGATAAAATTTGTGCGTCAGGAGAAATAACGCAAGGTAACGACACTATCACTACCGCAGTGTGTTACCTGGTTCCGGCCTCTTTCCATTGTAAACATTCATGCCCGAGTAAAGCGGAAAATTCTGAATTTGTTTTAAAAATAGCACATTTATACACCTTGAAACTCCGTAAAAATTTGCCGCTTTGTTTAAGTGCCTGCAAGTTGCTAAGTTTTCGGCCATACCCCTCCGGCCTTACTATCAATATTTTTTCCTTTTCCTAGAAATCACGCGTTGGCTTCCGGGAATTGTTGATAATTACATTGATTGTTGTTGAGCTGCCAAACCGATTATTTCTCTTCAGAAGTCTGATCTAGATAAGAATTTAGTTAACAGTAGAATTTGTTTAACAAGAGCGAAAAAGTACCTCACAATATTGAGGTCTTTCTAGTACAGTGTTCTAATTTTGAAATTGTAGCGATCGATGCAGCGTTAGACTGTTTTCAATGTTTTGGTTCGCTGTTTCGGCTGACGCCAATTCAATACTTAACTGATACTTGAATCAGCTGCTTCCTAAGCACGACACTCGAGTCTTTTTCACCAACACT
Source organism: Porites rus (assembly GCA_964035705.1). Lineage (NCBI taxonomy): Eukaryota > Metazoa > Cnidaria > Anthozoa > Scleractinia > Poritidae > Porites > Porites rus. Next base: position 22,886,918 of record OZ037995.1, read on the forward strand.
TAAAGGTACGTATTGGATGCAAAACTGTCCGGGTAGAACCTAATAACAACCATTTAGATAGTTATATACATACAGGCCTTTTTGGCAATGCTTAATAATACAGACATTTACCCGTCAATAATCAGTGAAGCATAGCAAACAAAACTTTGGCCCTTAGGATAAGCTGATTGCATGACGCAAAGTGTTAATTCGACTGAACCAACTACGATCGAAGACAAGAAATGCCCTGAAATGTATTATGAGCCGATAGATAAAGTAAATTCTAGACCTTTACGTAGTTTCTGAGTTGTGTGGGAGACTTGCTTGAGTATATTTGGCTACATTTTCGTAGTCATTCTTTTCTCAAGTGCGACTCCATTGGGATTCAACCTCAGAAAGCTCGGATTAAAGGAGACTGATTCGTACCAAAGTTAGCAGAGGGGAGTAACTAACTACTAACTATGATAATGCGGATTGATTGTTCCAAAGCTAACCATTTATCTAACTTGTAAGTCGGAAATCAAACAAAACGGAAAATTCTGGAAGAAAATGGCGTCTTTGTTATGTTCTGTGTAGCGTGCCCGATCACTTTTACGGTGATTTTAGGCCTGATTCCAGCTGGCAGCACGAAGGCTAATTTTTCTGCTGGCCGCATGGAATAACATTAAAACGTTTGTTGTGCGCCCCTGAAGGGGTTTAAATATTTTCTTCCGTAGTTAATGTTATAAGACGCTGCTTTTACTGCAAATTTTCATAATCGTAAGTTATTTATCACTTTCAGGGCACTAACACGCGCCCTCAAAGGGTTTTTTCTTCAGTTCAAACCTGCCTTTTGATGGACGTCAATCAACCGTTACCATGGTTTTTCACGCGTTGGCCAAGAGTCAGAGAAGATTCTTTCCCCGTTTCTCACGCACTCGGAAGAATATGTCGGCGTTTAAGCCGTTTTTGCAATATGTTGCTTTAGAATCTGACACTGCTTCATGTCAAGATTTATATTTGTTGAGTGTTTGTCGGAGGAAACTCAAATTATCGACATATTTACGCACTGTGAATTAAAACTACATAAGCTTTCTCGCATACGCTCGCAACTCGTCTGGCAATTCGTCCACGGCTGCCGTGTTTTGATACGATCAAATAAATAAACAACCTGAAAACCTTTACGTAAACTATAGAGAATGTTTTGGCTATTTCACTGAGCTCGCATAGACCTCGTTGTTTTAAGAGTGATTTTCTGTAAAATTCGAACTTCGGCCTGACACGGTACCTCATCGATTTGGCTGATTTTCAACATGTAGTCTTAGAATGGTGTCCTAAATACTGAATGCATATTCTAAGGTTCGAATTCTCTTTGGTTTCAAAGATACAGGAATGACAGTTTTGACGGGGCCTCGAGGGGCCGCCATGTTGGTGAACTGAAGGAGATTTACAGTAACTAATCCTAGCCTTATCATTAAAATAACTTAATCGTGACTCATACAGTTGCAAAGAACTATCCTTCCTCCTTTCATTTACCCACTCTTATCTGAAAATGGTTAAGCCTGAGCTACGAACGGCTATAACTTCTCACAGCACTTTTTCGGTACTTAAAAGGTACACAAATTTGGTAGAAATTGGAAGGTCAATATCACCCATGCCACATCGATTTAGACTAAGCCATTTTAACTAAACATAGTTTGTTTACAGATAAGTTAGACTGTTTAATAAAATAATTGGGCAAATGCAACGGAGCAGAAATATAATTGCATGAATGCGCAATGGTTCAGCCACTTGGCCGTTAAAACTCCCAAACAAAATTCGGTGAATATGTGAAAAGAAAATTCTTTAAAAATTGATCGTGCCTCTTAAAGCCTATCTATCGCTTAAAAAACCCTCCCTTGTAATGTAAAAAGATGATCTTTTGATTCTGATCTTGCGAAGAGCTTGAAATATGCGCTAAAATGAAAATTATAAATTTTGTTACACACGGTACTAGCTCAAGTTCGCTCTTCGATTTGCCAGACCACTAGAGAGAGGCTCGTGTACTGCACAGTTACAATTTTCTCTGCAGTATTTCGCTGTATACAGCTACAAATTACATATTTTCTTAGGCAAAGGTAACGGAAACGTTGTCAAGTTTTATCAAAAGGCTAGAAAAACAAACCGTGCACTGCAGCTTTATGCAAATTATATGGTATTCGATAATTACACGTGTAAACAGGAACCTACCTTTGCTAATGTACACTGTTTGGCAGATCTTTCCAGCGTAAGATATAAAACTAGTACATGAAATGAAATTAAAGAACTCATCAAGTCAAATTACCTGATCGTACCGTCATTACTGAATAATAAGTCCGAAAAATATGACATGGAATGATCGGTGGGAGACGAAGCTATTTTTAGGAGGACCAGGAACTGCACGCTGGAACGGAACTGAAATGAACAACCTCAATCAAGTTCAGTCTTCTTGACGCTATTAAACGTTTCACCCGAATTTGAACAGGAAGTTGTTTTCTATTTTCTTTCTCATTCTTGCATGTATTCTGCAGTTCGCCCAGTATTTTTTCGTAACTTTTAATTTTCTAGCAAACTGGAACTGTTAAGAACTACCAACCCTCCCCCCTCCCCCTCTTTGAGTGAACTTTCATTCGGTCTGATTCACAATAATTTTCGAACGGTGACAAAGTGAAATTTGAAATGCCATTTTATTTTAGTATTTTAAAAGCTTCTTCTTTTTTTCCGATAGCCAGGAATGTTTTGAACATAAAAGCTCAAGTGTCGGTGTTTTTCACGACTCTGCTTGTGGACTGACCTCGCCACCAGTATTACATCACGGACATAAAATCTGATCCGAGAGGGTCATACAGTAACTGATGGGTCTCTGAAAAGCGAAACGCAGTCACTTTGAGGCGAGTAGGCGATAGCTATATAGATGATGAACTCATTGTTTATACCTCCATAACAGTATCCCAAAAGTCGAGCCAGCCCGGAGGCAGCGAACACAATTTTGGGGCCACTGGCCACACCCTTATTTTTGGCGGGAAATTGGCTAATTAGTCAAATCTCCTTAACTCCACGACCATGCACCTTTCCAAATATTTCCCTTCTAATCATCATATAGTTAGGGCCTCCCATAAGCATTTGCAACTATTTTGACTTGTAGAATTTTCATTACTTTAATGTCTCGTAAACAACACGAGGTACATGTACTGATCTCTCCCCCCTCCCCCCACCACCACTTCCCCCATCCATAACAAAAAATTTTCAGACCAACACTGAATTGCATGAAGGTATGTACAAAAATATGACCATATCGAGGCAAGGTTCATCACTGTAACTTTCCACATAAAAGCCTTTTCGTTGTTTGCCATCCACTGATTCCGTTCTGCATGAATACTAAGGTCCCATAAACAACGCCACGTTTAGAAAGAGCCCGCCCTTTTCAATCCAAGAAAAACGAAGTAGCAATTTCACCAACGGACATAGGCCGTAAGAAAAGGACCGCGTCAAATAGTTCATAAAATTACAAACGCCTCATGACACTTTTAATTCACTCTTTCTTCGATAAACTAATTTTTAATTTTTTAAGCATAAAAGACATCAGCGTGCGCGATTATGAGCATTATAGCTTATGAAAATAAAATTTATCCAGTGCACATGAAAGCGTCTAAGACGGGACTAGGGGGGATTAGGAACATCGTGCTTACCGCTGGAAAAATATTGGCTAGTTCTTTGAATAGACTCAATTAAAACCGTTTTTGTTAGATGGGGGGAAAGCTACATAAAGTAGATCGCATCAGAATACGGCACAGGACTAGGCTCTCAAAATCGATAACCTTGCAAGACCAATTATTATGTAAAACAGAGAAAAATTCCTTGAGGGAAAAAATTATGGCTAGGGAAAAGACCCGAAGGTGGAAAGTTAAGATCGTAGCGTCTTTTCAGGTAATCGATCATTTACGTTAACTTCCGCTATCCGACTACCCTGCATATCGGAAAGACTGAAAACACTCAATGGATGAGAGTATAACACATTCAAGAAGAAACAAATTTGTGATTTTTCACAACTCAATAAAATAACTAAAAATGTGTACTACTCGGTTATACAAGATTTTTGTTTTCAATTTCAGATTTTTACGATAGGGCATTAGCCCCCGTACTCACTAGACACTACTTCACAATCATCATGTTAAAATCAGTGAAATACTCCATTTGCATGGCGTACATTTTGAAGAACATTTGAAAACAATTTGGATTCCTACCCTTATACCGTTATTAAAAATTAAATTTGGGAAGTTTGTTGTTTTCTAAAAGTAGTTTGAACAGCCGAACGACATTTTTAACACGGAGTGGGGAAAGTAAAGCTTCACTTTTCTCTTCTAAGGTAGAAAGTGTCAGCAAAACGTGAGAGTCGTCCTTGAGGGTAAAGTGTGTAACCTAATTTTCTCACCGATTGCAAGTGCCATTTCATCCACACATAACCTCACCTTGTTAACAGAAGTAGCAAATGTAACGGGGAAACGTTGCGAGAGAACTGAGTAAGATGTTAAGGCAAGTTTTGAAAATTGTGCGCACACCTGCAAAATCCTGGCTACGCTCCTGATGGAGACTTTTGCTGGAGAGAAATTGAAACGTGCTCGCTAATATAGTGACGACCAGAAAGGACAAGCCATAGGATAGTTCCAGAAAACCACCCATTAAAATAGATTATGAAGTTGTCGCGGCGGAGGATGAGCTCGAAGGCTTCTGATGAAGTGCAATTTTTCAAGGGAGCCCAGACAAGATTATGTACGATGGGCACATGTACAGCTTGTTTGATCTGGAAAATTTAGAGAAGCTCAAGGCAAATCGCTAGACAACACATGCTAGAGCTGAACTAAAAATCTTTTGCGCTTTTGAACTCTGTCCCTAAGGGTAAAGGAGAAAGTTTTTGCATTAACCAAGTTGATTATGAATGTCTCCTTATGTTGGACGTCTTACTAACAAGCACATTACCACTACTTGTCCTCAGAGGCTTTTTTGGGTTGACGAGCAGGGAAAATTAGGTTTTGAGGGTTTGAAATTCAGGATGCCAGAGTGAAGACGCCTTTTGTATGATGACGTCATCGTCCTACAGTAAAAAGCGTTCGTTTTTTACAACTGATATTATGTCAATCGGTACACTTATGTTGTCGAAAGGTCCGTGAGTGGTAAATGATTTTACATTAAACTGCACACACATCTTCAATCACTCCTTACTGTTCGCGATATTGGATGAACACTCTGGTCGCTAACTGAATTTTCTTTGCTGTGTACTTTATTTTGAATTAGGAATGTCTTGAGTTGTCCATGTATTGTCTAGCGATTTTAAGCTTTTTCAAGGAAACGAACATCTGGAATTGTCCCTAGGGTGAGGCATTTGCGCACAGTTTTAAAGCCCTTCGGTTGGGTGATTGTGGTTTTTGTTGTCCTGGGCTCATCCCTCATTCTTCTTAACCCCTTCCAAACCAAGTTTCTGTTTACCAACAATCTCCTCAAAACGGGCTTCGTGATTGAGACAAAATACCTGAAAATTGTACACGGAGCCGTTGTTAATGGTGTACAAGGTAGAATGAGTCTATTCATTACTTTGCCAACGCCCAATTTTTAAAACCGGAAGTAATGATGTTTATTTCAAGGGCTCATGTCTCATGAGTTTTGAGTGAATCTTCAAACGCTGTAAATACATGTAGCTGGAACTACCATCGCATCCTCGCTCACTAATAATGATAACTTATATCAACTTCCATTATTTATTGCCTGGCTAAGATTTTCACGAATTCTTCAGTTCAGTTGTTTGAAACCAGGCGGTTTCACGTGAGTTGTAACGCCATGCAAGGAACGTGACGACCCGCGATATGCGTGGGAAAATATTACACAATGATATTACCTTTTTTCGATCAAGGTGGAAACTGGCATCTTCATCGTCGAGTAAGGTAATACATCTCAATTGTTATTACTATGGTTAATTTTAAAAGCTCTGGTTTCGATAAAGGAACTGGAGGAAAATCAGGAAAATTCCAGTTCGACTGTGATGGTTGAATTTTGTTTACGCGTCTAGCATAAACATAACAACTTCATTTTACTTTTCCTTATACAATCTGCCTTTTTTATACTGTTTTTCGCAGCAGAGTTATCGATTATATTACAGAGGCTAATTTTATTACACAGATCACTCAGATTTAATGACAGAAACTCTATTATCGATTGTAATTTTGGCAACACTTGGCGAGTATTTGGTGTAAAGATTATTGACAAAGTCGCTAGAACAGTCTTCCATTCATTACTTTTGTTTCTGCTCCGTTAAATTTGCCCAATTTTTTTATTAACGAACTCGATTTAACTACAAACAATGAGTATTCAGGCAGAGTGGCAAGCTTCAATGCGATGTGGCAAAAGAGATATATGCCTTTAAAATTCTGTTAATTTTGCGGGTGTAAAAAATTCAAAAAGTATACCCGCCAAAAGTTTAATCGATCGTTGCAAAAACGTTATCAATTTCGAAGTAGTTTCTAAAAATACAATAAAGAGGGATTGTTCTTTCAATGTGTATCGGCAAAGGAAGATTAGCTTTGAAGACAGGGTTGTAGTTGAAGGCTCAAAAGCAGCTTCTATTAACCAATATGGTGCCGGTCCGAGGCACCCTTAAACCGGCCATGTCGATAATTTCCGAAATAGGAAGAATTAGAACCTAAAGTTACCTATTCCTTATTAAAGACCTCAAATCAAGTCTACTTACCAATTTTTAGCCAATTCGGTGAGATAGTGTGGCAGCGACTTTTCAATATAGCTCGAATCTTACAGGCAACTGCTCTTAATAATGTGATCCTTCATCTTATGAAATAGTTAAAAATGCTGTTGTAATCGAAAATTAAGTTTACGCAACAGGACGGTAGGAAGAAGAGGATGGCAAAACGCTTGTGTGTGATTAACGTGACAGAGCTATACCTTGCGTGTTTTGCCGTGGTCTTCACTTAACATTAATGTTTTCTGGTCTTTTAGGAAAATATCTGTTTAAAGGAAAGTTAATTTCCGCTGAAAGTTGTTTCAAACAAAATTATTGCTACGCTTGTCACACAGGGTTTGCTGTCTTCTTTCCTCTCCCGTCCTGCCTAAGTTCATTATTTAAGTCTTCGCCCCTCACGATGAGGGAACCTTCTCTGTCAGAGCGCGTGGAAAACCATGGGAACAGTTGATTGACGTCCACGAAAACTCAGGTTTAAACAGAGAGAAAAAAACCTTTCGAGGACGCGTGTTCGTGGTAACCGCTCTAAAGTCTTACTGAGAATTTTGACTTGAATTAGCTGCTTAGAACTGCCTCCTTTATTCGATTTGAATCATTTTCTACTTAACTTAAGTGTTATTTGAAAAAAAAGTAGTGGCCTTTTTTTCATTAAATTGGGTGAGTTCTAAATGTTAAAAACTGTGATAAATACTGACAGTGGTTTCCGCCAATGCGACGAATTCAGCCGTTTCACTTTGATTTTGCCTGATTTTGCCCCAGCCGACACAAAAGCAAACAGTTAAGGGGGCGGGGGGAAAAAGAAAAAGGAGGTAAAAAGTAGTAGCCTTTCCAACACTTTTGACGATGAGTCAATTTTGGGACGGTTCAGTTGAAAGTTCTTATAGGAAAAGGCTGCGTTGCAATACAGTTTTTTGGTGACAACGATAGCGAGACGGTCGAGACCGCATGTATTATTCTTTATATGGAAAAAGTATTAAATTTTCCTGATGTCAGACCACCGACATACGCACAACAGGGGCACCCAACGACCGTTTTCTGTTAAATAAGTGTTCCGAGAAGCAAATACTACCTAGAATTTTCTATTACTTGAGGACGGCTAAAATTCCTTTACCGTTCCATTCATGTACAATTTTCCGAAGCTTTTCTTACCAATTACGTACGATTTTAAGTTTAATTTTTCCCATTTCATTCCCATGTTAGGCTTTTTTTTCGTAGAAAAAGGAAACCTAAAATTTTCGGATTCAAAAATGTGATGGAGAGAGAAATCAGAAAAAAATCTCACTTTCTTAGCGCGTTAAATTACATCTTAAATTTTCAGCCCGCGGAGATAATCATCTCGCAGAATAATGTTTTCAATTGCTCGGGGAAAACACATGACAGATGACTAAGTTAATATTTCGCTTGAAGATCAAGGTTCAAATCTGTATTTTGGAGTAAATTGTAGCCCCCGTAATAATGTTCATCTGACGTGTTTTTTTCTGCTGGGCACAAAAGACAGATACTCTGATTTCAATAATAACATCGGCCACACTAACATAGGGTGGTCCGCCAGTGGTCTTAGGATAGAAAACGTCTAGGTAGTCGGTAGTAGATCGCGGGGAGCTCCTAATCGGCTTTGAAATCTAATGTCGGTTCTTACTTTGAACAGGGACGCCGGTTACTACTTCCCCGCGATATACCTCAATGTTTTGTCACGTGTTTCACAGTGTAAATGACGTCACTTGACAAAACGTCCAGCTACATCACTTGAAAACGATTCCTTGATGGAATCGAAAGATTGTGTATGCTAATGAGTTTTTTATCCTTTGAGTTACTACTTTTACTCTAAATATATTAAGACGGAATCCATCAGGAAATTGAGTAATTTTAATTTTCAGTGGACAAAAACCTTGTACCAGAATAATTTAAACAATATCGCATTCTTTTTTACATTTTTTCAAGGGCTATAGATTTAATAAATTATCAGTAATAACACCAAAGAAAATTTCTTATGGGAGCCCGAGAAAACGAATGTCAAATTTCACAAAATGACATCTTACACTTGAAATTTTCAGAATTTTACCTGTGTTTTCACAATTCTTGTGAAATTTGACGTTTATTTTCTCGGGCTCCTATGAGAAATAGCCTTTGGTGTTATTAGAGATAATTTGTTATATCTATAGCCCTTGAAAAATGTAAAAAAGGATGCGGTATTGTTTAAATTATTCTGGTACAAGGTTTTTTTCCACTGAAAGTTGAAATTACTCAATTTCCTGATGGGTTCCACCTTTATTCTGTCTTGTCGCTTTTAAATTTAACAGATTTTCTGCAGGCTCCGTATTCTACATGGCAACACCAAGTGTAACATCCACCAAAGAGTCAACCAATTATGCTCGGTTGTGTCGCCTTCTTATAGATGTTGGTTCCCAGGCTCTAAGAGGCACTTTTGATGGGTTTTACTCTCCAGGAAACCTTCACACTTTTTTAAGTAGTAGCTCGGTTCAGTCTAAACTAAAATCCCTGAGAGGAAAGAAAATCCTCAATCCAACACAATGGAGTAAATTGTTCCCCGCTGTGCCCACCACTGTAACTTCTGCTAGTTTTGACATCACTCTTTTAAGCGTTCTCCTGAGAAACATTTGTGGGTTGAGTCCTCCTGCATCAACAGCATCATGGGACAAACTTCCCCCACCAACAGATACATGTCGTGAAGCTGACCTTGTTCGAATAAAACATTTTCGAAATACCGTTTATGGACATGCTGAGAAGGCCTCTGTCGACGACGTTACATTCAATGGTCTCTGGCATGACATTGAGAGTGCGATGGTCAGATTAGGAGGACCACCTTATGCAGCTGCTATTGCCAACCTTAAGGGCGAATGTATGGACCCTGACATCGAAGAACATTATAAAAAGGTTCTTTTGATGTGGAAGAAGGATGAGGACAACATTAAAAACAAGATTGAAGAGCTAGATAAGAAGGTTGAAGACTTCATGAAGTCATCAGTTGAAGAAAGTGGTAAGTCTTTTCTAAATCCAGGGACAGTACAATATAAAATAAAATAATAGGGACCTTAAGATACCCTGGACGCGGCGGTAAAGAGAACGGAGAAAGCCTGGAGCGAGGACGCCGCCACCTTCGCGGGAAAAACAAATTAAGATTGAGCAGGTTGGGTTGAGTGCTTGCCTGACGAGAGAGGACAAAGTAATGCTTTCGTGTTTTAATTCCATAAGTCGTGAAGTCTTGCTTGATTGATACCTTAACGATCTTTTATTGGAAGAAAAATTTGTGCTGCAGGCTATTACTCCAGTTTCTCCAAAAAAAAACCCCGAATTTCTTCGAGGGAAACTTGAGGGTATGATCGGAGTTCAGTTTATCAGCTATTTGTTGCCAGACTTTTTCGTTTTCCTTTGTTCTAGATCTTGCTTTAAAACGATATGATACCGCTCCGTCGCTGAACTGAAAGTGAACAAAATAAAATTATAAAAGTTAATAAATGAACCATGGCGTCTTGTTCAAGATCTCAATTTTCTCCGACATGTTCAAGTTTATTACAAGCCTAGATTTTTTGTTTTTCAACAATTTTTATTCGACTTCTTGTCTCTTAAAGTTTTCGAATACTATCCTAAAGCGAGAACGTTGTCCCCTTAAAAACAAGCAGTTATAGTGTTACATTTGTGTCGAAAGACTCAGCACTTTCATTCTCAGTTGCCGCCAAAACACTGAACCCAAAAGGCTTGATAGCAAAAAAATAAGAGGCAATCTTGAGAGAACACCTCACTAAAAACAGTTAAATGTGTCTCATTAAGTAAAACGGATCGAAAATCCTGTACGAAAAGCAATTTCTGCACTGAAAACAAGAAAACCAACTCACCGTTTTACGAGGCGGCCAAACTTCTAGTTTTCACCGTCGCGACCTCAGGTCGACGCTGTGGCATTATGCTAATTAGTTCCAAGAATTGAACATTTCACTTCCGGTTGACGTCCTCCTCGGCCGCGTCCAGAGTATCTTAAGGTCCCTAATGGTGAAGATGACGACGGCAATGATGAAGATGACGACTCAAGAAAATTAAGGCATGGGTCCTCTATTTAATTCCTCAACACAAGAGGGGGGGAGGTGGTCTAACGTTTTAAGCTTTCAATGAAACACAAAATTTCTTAAGGACAGACTTCCTGGGTATAAGTTCAATATTTTCGAATGACGATTGGAGACATTAATTGTCATGTGGCCTATTAAAACTATTTTTAGCTCAAAAATCTATTGGACAGTATGGAACCACTTTTCATTACTTTCTGGAAGTTGCAGTTATCGTCTTAGTAATGAGATTAGGAGGTTACGTTAGATCATTTCTGTGGCCGCACCTTTTGAGTTAATCCTTTAGACAGGAACGAAATTTGAAAATCGTTTGAAAAGGGGACTGGGTACTTGTACAAAATACTGTTTATTTGCACTTTCATAAATTATTCAACAACGCCCGGGCACAGATGTCTAATCGTTCATCTAGGGACATGTTTGGTTGCAATTTCTCTGAGGGAAATCTGTCATTGTGATCTGTGAAAGGACCTGAAAGATCTAATAAGCGCATTTTATGTCTGTGAAAAACAGTAGAAAACATTCTGGTTTAGTTATTTATTCATCTTTAAAAGACATTTACAGCATTTAAAAAGGGATGCAGCTTTCTAACCTAGGATACGAAAGGGGTACCTTTTCCATAAAAAAAAAAATGGTTTAAAGAAGGGTAAGGGGTGGACGTCGTGGCGAAACCTCCCCTTACAAAAGTTTGTTGGGTACCCAAGTCACCGCGTACGGAAACGGGATTTATCAGTGGTTGTCCTGTGTCGACAAGTTAGCCAATGGAAGTGCGCGCTTTTGAGAACAAATCCAGTTATATAATAAATGCAAATATTTCCGTGTCTTTTGAAATGGTCCGTGCTAGATTTAATGACAGTTTATTTCATTTTTAAAAGGGAAATTCAGGGATGAGGTCAACAAGAAACTGGACTTTTTGACTAAGAGAGGTAAGATATACGCAACCAAAACGAAAGAAAACCATCAATCGTTTCCTCAATAGAGGTAGAGCTTAATAAACATCGCATCCAAAAGCAATGCGATGGAAAAGTTTGTAAAAATACATTGATTGATAATTAACACGGATTTAGATGCTTCTGAATTTCTTAAGCAGAACAGATTGTTAAGGAACTGTAGCAGAAAGTGAGCTATCACAATTCTGGCTTTATAATAATGGTGATGGAACTAAATCAGCCTCTTTTAGACTGAGAAGCAGAATCTAAGATTTGCAAAAAATACAGAATTAACTAGAAGTGACTGTTTCTAAATGTGAGAGGCTTTTAGGTCTTCAGGGTCGTGGTTAAAAAATGTCGACAAATAAGAGAAATCAACAAGAAACTGGACTAGAATCTATTTCAGATTTATTTCTTATAGATAGGTCAGTCGTCTAAACATAAGGCTGTTAATTGTATGACTCCAGTGCTAATTGACAGAACCCGGTTGCCCTCTCTGCAGGCCACCTCGGAAAGTAAGTAATGTCTCTGGAATGACAATTAAGCACCAAAAGTTTAATCTTTGACACATTATTTCGATGTTTCCTTGTTTATAATTAGTTGTCATCTTAGTTCATGATAAATTCAAAGAGTTTTCAAATTTCGGCTTGTAACTGACAATAAGCTATGTAAATCATTTTCAGTGATAAGGCTTCTCTTACCCACTCTCGAAGTAAAAGGCGAGCACACTGTTTGGTTATAATGGTCATAAACTAGTTTACCTCACATTCGCGTGGAGCTTGTTTTCTTTTGCTTTTTACTTTCATGACAGAAATAAATAGAGACAACCACAGAAGTGAGTTACCAGAAGAAGTACCTAACGTACATGGACACGAAAAAGAAGTTGATGACATTGTTCAAGCTCTCTGCGGAGAGAAAAAAACGACAGCAGCCGGAGTCCTTGTCAGTGGAATAGCTGGGATAGGAAAGTCCACGGTTGCCATTCAAGCAGGGCATCGGCTTAAAAACGAATTTGAAACCATCGTTAGGTTTTGTTCTTTGAGAGGTGCAAACAAAGGGGGCGGAGAAGACGACGACGTATTGAGAGAAATCTCGAATGTGTGTGTCCCAGGCCATCAACAAAGCAGTGAGTACCCCAAGCATGTTTTGCTCAACTGGTGCAGGCGGCTTGAACACGAATTGGTCCTTATTGTTGATAATGCGGAAGATGCTATCGACGATCGACGCGACTATCCATTTCTGAACTTATTGAGTGATATGAGGAAGTGCTCAGACTGTCAAATTAAGTTCGTGATAACCTCAAGACGCTCGGAAATTGAAACTGTAGGAACAGTTTCAAACATTCAGCTTGTCAAAATACCCGTTGGTCCTTTGGATGTAAGGGAAGGTATAGAAGTTCTAAAGGACAGTGCTAATTTGCCGTTTGAGACTGCGCCTGACATTGAAGTCAAATTGCACAAAATAGCTGAACTATGCGAAAACATTCCACTTGCACTCCGATTAGCTGGTCCGCTCCTTGCAGAAGAATCTGAGTATTCTTTTGACGGACTCATACAAGAGCTTGAAGGGAACCCAACGAAAACCCTCGACCTTGAGCATATGATGGAAATAGCTTTCGAAAAGCTAGACGAGTCTTTGCAACACGCATTAGTTTGTTTGTCCGTGTTTCCTCGATCTTTTGCACGAGATGCTGCCGAAGCGTTACTGGGCAAAGTTAACTGTGCTCAGCACCTAACAAAGTTAAAGAAAAGGTGCTGGATCCAGAAACAGGGCAACCGATACCTTATTCATTTACTGATTAGAGGGTACGCCAGGCAAATCGGAGAAAGGGGAGAGTTCCGCCAAATTCTAGTTCTTGGCCAGCAGAGGTTTACAGAGCACTTTTTGACACAGATTTTAAAAAATACCAACAAGTATTGGGGAAAAGACACGTGCAAGGAATCCTTCTGTCTTTTCAACGAGGAAAGGATCAATCTGGAAGCCACTCTCAGAGTTGTGGGCCAACAGAAAATACGCAACTGTGGGGCATGTAAAGAACTGGAAGCTTTGGTGATGCAGTGTCAGCAAGTAGCACAATACGTTGAATACTGTGTCCCTTTTAAGATTTATTATGACTTTCTTGTGGGCCTGCTTCATTTTTCTCGAGTCCAAGAGAAAATTACTAAGGAGGTAGAGATTTTGTGCCTCCTTTTTCATGAATCAAGAAAACATGGTAAAGGTGATGTGCAGAAATCAAAAGATCTCATTGGACAAGCTATCAAACTGCACAATGACAACCTCCCATGTTTTGATGAAGAGGGCTTGTCTGAAGTCTTTTATTTGATCCACTATGGTAGATACCTCTCACAGGACTGTAACGAAAGAGAGAGGTCACACCCTTTTCTTGAAAAGGCAATTTCAATTTATGAAAAGGACGCTGCGAAACATTTGGAACATAACTTCACATTTGATAAGGGCAAAATTCTTTCTCAAATGGGCCATAACGCGAAACTTCACAAAGATGGAGTTAAGCGCGAAGCCGCTGTGAGATACTATAGTGAAGCCTTAAATTTTCGTCTTGGGCGTTATGGAAAGCATCTTTTAACGGCGTTTTCATACAAAGAAATCGGTGATTACTTTTTGTTTATTGAGGAACTGGACAAGGCAGATGAGAACTACAAGAAAGCACTTGCTATTTTGGAAAACATGGATGTAAAGGAACAGAAAGAGATAGTTCCCATCTATAAAAACTTTGGAATCTGCTACCAGAAGAGAAAAGACTTTGTCCGATCTCGAGAAATATTCCAGCTGGGACGTTCTGTTGCTGATAACACCATAGAGGGAAACCACAAATGGAAAGTTTGGATCAACACCTATTTAGCGCTGCTTCTGTACAAAGAATATCCTGACGAAGAAGGGGAGGCCGGCATAATTTCTGCGGAAGTTTTTCAAATGGGTAAGGAACTCGGAATGAAGAAATGGCCTGAAAAGGAAGCACTTGAAACGTTTTACAAGAATCAATAGGAACATGATAAACACGGCCTATAGACTACTAACCATTAGATTAAGTTTTTATTTACGGAGAGCTAGGGAGGGGTGGTGGTTGAGGTTGTGTGATATGCACTGCCGGGAACTACTACGATATAAAAAATCCTCGCCACACGTAGAAATGAATTCTTGTAGTGTGCGCTAGTTTTTACTTTTTTTAAAACGCACATGTGTGTTTATTATTTCTCAAGCATGCAGGTCGCTAGGAATTTAATTCTAAACTGTCAATAGGCAAACTGGGCGCGTCGACCACATCTGGGATTTGCTTGTCAAATAGGCTCAAAATGTCCAAATGTCAATATACATTTTCAAATTTCGATGTGTATGTGCGAATGTCAGAATATTCGTCGAAATGTCAAGATTTTGTTAAAACGTCGCTACTAGGTTTTCGCCTGGCGACGGGTGCATCCCGGCTCCATGCCAGTGCGATGTCCAAAAAAGTAGAGGGCTTGCCGTCTTGGTCGGTACAGCTGGATAACCCAGGGACTTCCCTAACAGTGGGTGGGTGGATCAGGCCTGGGGGACAAAACTAGTGGGGTAGGGAGGGGGCCATTTTCAGACAACCCTCTCAGTAAACAGCAGTGTTCACTACAGACTTTGATTGGCAAGTGTCTCGTTCTTACTTTGCTCTAACCAGCTGAATCAGGCCCTTGCTGACAATGCTTATCATGATAATGGCAGAGCTCACTGGGAGGCACAAACAGTCACCCAGTGCCCTGGGTGGGGAGGGTCAAAGTCTTGGTACCAAGGACGTAATTAGCGTAGGACCTGTAGACACTCACTGAAGCCATGTTTACAAAAATTAAGTCAAATTAATTCAAATGCAATACATGTGTCTGCAGTATACAAAATATATCTCCAAGTCAATATATGGGGATCTCGTTTTATATGGCCTCGTTTTAATGCAATTTTCAATATTTATATAGCAGATAGAGTTTCGATATAGATTTCGGCCGGTGTGCGAACTTATGCACATGACTGACTCGTATCCCTTGAAGAATCAAAGCGAGGCTGCACCAAACAACAACATGGCGGCCAAGTGGATTCCAAACGTTGATGTGTTCTTCGAGTCTCTTATCCGTGTGATACGTGGAACTAGAAGTCGTTCATCCTCGGAGACCCAGGGGCAGTCAGTCGGGTCGGGAGAAAGGGCGGGACGAACGTTTTCAAGTACGGGTGAAAGAGCCCCTGGGTACCGATTCTCACTGAGCTATTTCCAAAAATTCAAGCGGATGCCGGCTCCTGATTGGGCTCAAAAAATGCTTTGTATTATGGTGCCCAATCGGCGAACAGTTTCTCCTGAGTTCTTTTGGTGAGTTTGTACACGACGGCTGTTGTCTCGATCACGGCTTGTCTGGCTCATGCACCAAAGAAACGCACGCAGTCAGGAAACTTTCAAAATCCCCATCTGATTTCAAAATACTGTCTGCCCGAAAACTAAAGACACTTTTCCAAAAATACAGCTTGAGCTTACAACAGGTATTCACGCTTCCATCTGTCACGTCTTTGCGTAAATATTAGGGAGTTTTTAAAAGATACCACGAGGACTGACAACCACGAAATCGTCGCATGGAAAAGGGAATTCACATTTTTTCAGTTTCTATCGTGGTTATTCCAACTCGCTTACTTTGTCAAATGCGAAGCGAACTCTTCTGGAGCTGAATTTCTATCAATCATATCCAAGTTCATGAAGAGAATGAATTTGTCATTGCTTGTTTACGTCCTTCTCAAAACGTGACTGATTAGGCATTTTCACGGGTAGTCGTGCAGTTGACGGTAAAGAAATGTACAAAAAAGTGTGATGCACGTGCAAAGTTTTGTTTTTGCCTTGTCAAGCTATTGCTTATTTGACTTTCTCGTCGCCGTCGCATCTTAAACTTCCTATTATTTACGATATATTGTGATGAGTCAAAAACAGAATATTCTCGGGGCAAATTGAATTGCTCCTGCTGATAGCATCCCAAACGTTTTTTCGATTCATCGGTAGTTTCTTCGTTTCTGGTTAAGAAAGTAGAAAATAAAAGTTTCCCTTGCACGCACAAGCTTAGTGAACGAAACCGGGCAGAGTGTGGCCACACAATAGGCGTCGTGTACGAACTCATGAAAATAACCCACGAGAAGCTATTCGCCGATTGGGCACAATAATAGTAATAATAGGAGCCGGCATCTGCTTGAATTTTTGGAAATAGTTCGATGAGAGTCGGTACCCAGGGACTCTTTCGCCCGTACTTGAAAACTTTCGTCCTGCCTTTTCTCCCGACCAGACTGACTGCTCCTGGGTCTCCGAGGATGGAAGTCGTTTGGCCACCATTCAAGTAGACAGACCCCTGGTGTCATTGACTAGACATGTATAAACGAACATTGATGCTTTGAAAAAATTACTGCAGGAAACAAGATTCCTCAGCTTCTGCTTTTTATTACTAATAGATTTAGCAGGGCTAAAAGCGAAGAGAATAAACTTGAAATCCACAAATCAGTTAACTTAAGGGCACATTCATGTGACTTTTGAGGGAACGGCTAAGTGGTTTTAAAGTGAAACATTTTAGTTGAGTTGATAGCCTTATATGTACAACCAAAAAATAACAATCATCTTCGATCACGTTCAAGAGCCAACTAAATGGCTCTTGATCACAATACATTAGGCCTGGAAAACAAATTCTTAGAAAAAAAGTCATGCCGAATTTTTTGAGTTCGAAAAGTTTAATTTACAAAATCTTGCCAACAAATCTGGGTGCGTGCAAACCAACCTTTTATACTTTTTATTCATCACATCTGAGGCGAAACAGTACTATGAGGCGCGGTATTTATCATACAGACCTCGGACACAATGCAGTATTTCACAATTCAGTTTTCAAGACAAATTGCACTCAGTCAATATTCAGGACGATCAATCGTGGGCTTTTAGCGAAACCGTTTAAAAAATTTCCAAAATCACCTATACGGCCAGCTGGTTCTCACTTTTGGCAAGCGCCAAATTTGCAGTGCGAGTTGTGGTCGATTGTTTGAATGAATATTAAAAGAGTTACGCTTCAACATAATAAAGAATTTATTATGTTTATTTTTTTTATTTAATGGTTGTATAACAATGCACAATCTTAAAAAGCCTTTGATACGCGCGGCATTTTGAGTACTCCTGCAAGCAATAATGTTCATGAACGACTGAAAACACCGATTAAAATTGCAAGATAGACCACTAACAATCAATAAAAGAAATATAATTCGGTGAAACATTTACAGAGACAACAAAGTTTCATTTACGAAGACAAGTAAAGTATCTCTAAAAATCCTGAGTCTTTAAGCTTAAAGCTTAAGTTATGTTTTAAGCCGGCTTCCCGATGTTTGCTCTTTTCAAAGGTGAACTCGCGGCAAGCAAATCGCTCCTATGCAGTGAGGCCTATGCAGTTCAACCTGCAGTCTTTTAATTTCTCAGAACCCCTACTCCATTATAGTCTGTTTAGGCACTTTGGGCAAATGCAATCTTCGCGATTCCAACTTAGTCATTTTTCGTTTATGCATCTGCCTTATAAAGCCTTTTAACTAGGTCTTTCTGAAATGATTTGATAAATTTGTTAAACTAAATGCAGTAGAAATCTTCCCACTTTTAAATCCCTACCAACCCGAATTTTATGACCCCCAAAATCCCAAAAATGTGCAATCCCATTCTGGCAACTCTATTGAAACTGCAACGACGTTATAGTCAACCCAGTCGTGAAAATGTGACCCTACTTAGCGGCACATCCCCATTAACCTATTATTAGGAAGTAACCCCAAGGGGGAGGAACAGCCGATACCCTCCCCCCCGGTATGTTATGAGCTCCCAGTTACACACAGGGTTCGTGTTCGTTTCGGAAAAGTTTGACATTAGTTAGCTCAAGTCCAAAGAAAACAAGAGTACATTTACAAGTCACAAACCTTTGTCCGTGCACAAAGGAGACGATCAAAAAGAAAAACCAAAATAGGACGTGACATGATCAAATCTTCCTACAAAACAAAATAGCACACACAAAACAATTTTAGACAAAAGAAGTTAGCCCTGAAAAGTTCCTGTCCAGTTTGAACGAGTAAAAGTTTAATCACTCTTACCTCCCGCTTCAAAGCTCGCCTGCCTGTCCTCAAGTCAGTAAAGTACGTTTCCGTAAACCTTCCAGACTTCTAATGTGAAGCAAGTTTCTGCAAATGAAACCTCTGGTTTATGGCCCCTCTCCCAAACATACCTGTATATATATATCGTTAAATTAACCGTAAGGGAAGTAAGGAAGTTTCTCTGGAATGATTGATTTATTAGTTGATAGTTGCTTCTACTTTCAGCTCGCACGCAATGCACGTGCCAGGTGCGAGGCTGCATGCAAGACTTTGGCCCCACATTACGAGAGCAGGGATTTCGTTTCACCCCGAACGCAATGTCGTCCGGTTCAGTTTGACATGTAACGTCCGGTAGTTTGCACACGAAACATTTATTTTTTAAGTGTGAAAATCATTTCTATTTTTCATTGATTCGCCACTAAACATTTCATAATACCATTAAAAAAAACCTTTCCGGTTAATCATTTCTTTTCCAGGGAACGCAGGAAATTGCATTTTGAGAGTGCAATTTTAAAAATTCCCTGGGTAACATGTCCCCGGACACTCCTACAAGCTAGTACCTCCGACACTCAACGTTCGCGCCCGCTGAACCTCTTCATCCAGTACTATTCCAAATGCCACCGAAAACCCTGCAAGCAGTCGTAAAATTTTATCTCCTTGTTGTGAGACGCTCGTCAAGCACAAATTCTAACCTTAATAAATTCAAAATTGCTCGGTAAATATCATTGTTTGCCACATTCTAGTTAGTACCTTGGAAACCGAGTGTAATAGAATTTTCTAAATCTATTTTAAAATGTTCCTCAGTGGAATATAAAAAAGTGCTTTGGGCGCACTATATTGCGTAAAGCTAACTTTTGACTGAAATTTAACTGATCCTGGGATACAAGAACATCCTGTCCCTCTTTTTAAGGCGTAAATCCCTGACATTTTTGTGAAAAACTCTTTATATTTACTAGTAATTCTGAGATGATGGCGCTAAAATGTTTCGCATGTTCGTAAGGTATGTTTTTGCAGTACAATAATTTTTGTGATATTTTTTTTCCTTTTCATGGTGCTTAGCAACTGCATCTTTTTCTGGTATGGGGTGTAAGGAAATTTCATACGAAAAAATAGGCAAACAATAGCTTTTATCTAAACACCTTTTACGGCTTAATAATACACGCAAATGGCCTCAAAACGGTATCAAAGCAGTTATTTATGGCTTTAATGATGAGTAGCAAAATTGTAAATATCACAACATAGAGTATAAACACCCGCGAATAAGAACCTAGTACTTTTTTGAAGCCTGGCAAAATAGGGTCTTGTAAAAGAGTGTACATATTGGCAATTTACGCTCAGTAGGTTCTTAATTAGGTTCTTAATTCTTATGAGAAAGATAGCTGATTGTTGATTGCAATGACAGTATTTATTCGCAATAATTGTGGATAAATATAATAATAATTGAGAATAACAATAGTAATAATAATACAAATAATAATAATAATAATAATAATGATAATAAAATAAGAATAGTAATGATAATAATGATAATAACAATAACATTGTTATTGTATCATTATAACCCTAACACAACTGATTAACGAATTTATATACAGTCTGGCACAGCATGCTCTTGTGTTCTTGTTGTACTTCGATTATATACTTCAGTTTACAATCTCAAAGTTATACTCGTTGGTTAAATTATTTATCATGAATTATTTTTAACCCACATATAAGAATCTGCTTGATCAAAGTGGCAATTTTCTGCCAGGAAGTTCTTAATCCACAAGGTTCTTATTCGCGGTTGCTCATTGTATTTTCTTGCCGGTGTGATTGAGCTATTTGTTATTATAAATTCTTCCGCTTTCAGCCCACTGAATGCACGTACTAGGCTGTCGTGCCTTTTGGTGAGAGTATATTGGTATCAAAAATGCTTTGCTTTTAAAATTTTGACTTTGACCCAATGGCAGTTTTGGCTTATTTTGTTTTATATTTTGTTTTGACATCATCAAGGCGAGGCAAAGCAATATGATGCGTAATCCCTTACACGAAGAGGGTTCTTTAAATATACTTTAGAAAATTTCCCAGTTTAGCAAAGAGGGTCATGAAAAAACAAACTTTACTAGGGAGGAGACGGGTTTCTTCTTAGGCCATCTCTTTTTTCTTCCCGGAATTCAAGTGAAGCTTCCAGGAAACAGTGCCTTCAGTACTTCTTCTATTTGTAATTACAGTTCGGTACAGTATTTTGTTGATATCAATATTGGCAAACTCGAAGTCAAACTCTTTGGTTAAAATATTTATCAAAATTTACCTGTAACCCACATGTAACAACCTGCTTGATTTTACATAGCTAAACAGGTTCTTAAATTTTGGGGTATTTAAGTGCCAAATTTTTGCCAGCAGGTTCTTAAACCACTGGGTCTTTATTAGCTGGTGTTTACTGTATTCTAGTAGGCTTGAGAAGGATATTTTGCGTTGCAGTTATGTGCGTCAAAATTTCTCTCGGATGAATGAAAAAGCCTAAAAGCGTAGCTCCCGTTTAGTACTAAAGGTCACAACAACTGAAGACTAAATAAAAAAATAATCACACACCCGTGGGAGTACGTCTAATGCTCGGACAAACATCCATTCCCCGTATTTAAAAGTAAGGCGTAGACCTTGACCTGTCTTGACCTGATTCAGTGATTTTAGAGTGCGATTTTTATGGGCATTCTTCGCTTTGCACCATGTCTGTTATTTGCCTGTATTCTGCAGTTTGCCTCTTACCCCTGGTCTGCATTCTTCGCTTCACACCGACCTGAGGGAGGTTTTCGTTCCAAAATGTGTTTGGTATGTAATAGCAAGGGTGACTCAAATGTAACGTAAGAGTTCAAAGCAATTTTAGCGCTAAAACATCATCTGACCGTGACAGTGTAGCAATGGCAGGAAGAGAAAGGTAGGGCAGAAATGCCAGCTTGGCAATAAAACTACTTAGAACACAGCTCAAATGAAGGTGTTCCCCGATGGCAGGTTTTGGCTCAGTCCTAGTGCCTTACGCGTTCATGCTAGAGTGACCAAATTCTATGACGAAATGGTTTTCAAAGAGAAGTTACTTCAGAAGAAGTTGAAGGAGGCTGGGTGGGGGCATTTTTTTTAGCATGAGGGAAGTACGGGTGGAATCAGCGAGTGTAGCACTTAAAAGCAGTAAAATGCTGTCCAAAATTTACGTCCTCAATGGAGTTTGAGAGAAAAAAAGGATCGATCAATCCCGCAATAACTTTATTAACGTGTCAATCTTCTAGCACGCCACAAGTGGTGCACTAATCGGAGACACTTGGGGATATTTGGGAGCCCTCTCCCCCTCCCCCCACTGAGGACGAGGGTAATTGTTTTCCCATTGCATCATCCCAGCCACACGTAATTCCTGATTTATTTTTCACAGAATTTAAATAGGCCTTCTAGGAATCAGAGCCGCTTGGATGCTTCAATATGCTTCACTGCATACTATTAAAAGTGGTCGCTATAAACTTTCGCTTTCGCTAAAGATAGCTTTCTGTCTCCGTGCAACTGACTTTATACGCGGCGGGATCTTCACGACTAGTGAAACTTAACTCAGGTGAGGCAAATGCACGATTTATATTATGAAATTGTCGGTGCTATGATTATTTTGTCTGAATGAATTGTCTCATCTCATCCACTAGGTAACCGCTTTTTACCCGGCCGCTTTTTGATTTAAAAATTTATTGGCTAAGGCTACTGCTAGAAGTTTTAGAACCATAGAGAAGTACACAGACTCAGACATTTTTGTAGGCTTTCGAATGATTTCTGACGATTGCCGGGTCAAATTAAACGGGACATCATTTCAGACATTTACAGTCTTCTGGTGGTGTAGTAGTTGGTATATTTACTCCTTAATCCACACAGATATGCAAAACTGATATTTCTCATAATCAAAGTACGAAGTTTGTAGTGTGCTCAATTCATATAAATTTCAATATTATCAAAGTTGCGTAGCTGTATAAAAAGATCTGAATCATCACCCCCCGCTTAGTACTCAGATTTCTCACGATCTGCAGTTTTTCTGGATTCGTTAGTATTGGGATGATGCTGCAAAATAACTTGCTGTCGAAGCAATTATTCGCTCTTGGCCTCAGATCGAAACCACGAAGCCTGGAACCGCTACACGGCCGGTTCAAGCTTCCTGCCTCACGGCACCGCTTGACCATCGCGTGCTCTCGTGAAAAATACCTACGAAAAGAGAACTGAAATCTGAGAGGCTTAGAAAGGCTAACTTTGTCAAACACACGTCGGCTTTATTCACTTCAAATCTACCCACTCACTTATGCTAATGATCCAACCGACGGATTTTTGTTCAACGCCTCGAATGTTCTTGTAAACCGCAGTAGAACAATAGAAGAAACAACGCAATTGACTAAATCATAAAATTCACTGTAACGAACACTTTACCTCCTTGCCTGGGACTGCCTCCAATAGTAATGCTGACAGACTGAAAATGCTGCCTTTCGCTTAACTCACCCCTGATTTTTACTGATTTTCAGTCTGTAAAATACAATAATACCAACAAAATTTTCACAACCAGTCAAGCATATGTACGAAGTATAATAAAGCATCATTGGATTCTTAACAGCTTGCTATCTTATATTTCCTGGTTTATTTTCCGAACGAAAATAACATTTTTTTCCAGTTTAGAGTTATGTTGTAACGGTTTTTCTTGTTTCTATGACTTTCAACGAAAAATAATTTTCTCGTTGGCAGTTATTCATCTGAGGAAGGCAGGCCATGCCTGACGAAGTATTGGAAAAATGCAAAATTTTCCAAGCTGCACAATCAGCACTAGCCTCCCACGCACGCGTTTTTAGGAGAGCTGGTTTTTCAAATATCCCTCCCCACAAACGCCTGCTCAACTGAAAACAACATTCCTTTCCCATTATTTTATTTGCGTGGTAAGTGACCAATAAACAGTGGTGAAATAAAGTGCTGACAGTCTAAACACGAAGTTGCCGTTTTCCTTCTTTTCTTTCCTTGGCTAAGGTTATACAGTGCATGAAGTATTCTAAAATTTGACTAAATCTTACTTTTGCCGCTCTGAATCTAACATTTATTAGAGGTCAGAAAGCTTTCCCAGTGTTTCATGCAGATCGAGTAATTATCAGTACAGTACTTTAAAATCGCAAAGTCACTATTTTATCAATGATATCATCGATGTGAAGTTAAATTTCGGGTGAAACTCAGTTTTTTGGTACAGTTTCACTTCCTCGCAATATGTGGCCGGCACACTTGAGGGTCTTTTCACAGATGGTATCCGTAGTCTGGAAAATTAATCACCGTCCATAAAGGATAATATCATTAAAGTGATCTTTCTGTGGTGTGTTCTGTACATTTCTCAGCATCTTTCCGATGTAGTAGCCGTTAAATTCTATTATTATCTTACTGGTAAGTGTGCGTGTATTAGCATCATTTGGAAGAAAACTTTCTACTGAAGCACAACTGCAATCTTATTCAGATGTTTGCACGTGTTGGATCACTTCGAGTAATTTCGATGACGGCACGTGTCAAAGGCAAAAGACAGAAAAGATGAGCGAGATTAAGAAAATGTAATTGCATAATATGCAGTGAACTTTGGTACAATATTAAAGGGGCTATATCACTAGGATATTGCTGTTCTTTAGCCTTCTGTGCTGCAGTCATTACTTAATGCCTTTACCCATACGCAAATGGACCTGTACAGTTTTGGAGAAGATATCAAACAATTTCCATCAGGGAGAATTGACCATAATTATTATTTTTGTTTTGTCGAGCTTTTTGCAGGTATGTGTAAAAGCATTAAAACTTGAAAACGTTGGCCCAATTTTTTCAAGTTTCAATCCATCTCCATCCGTGCCATTCGCACTGAGCAACGAGCGAAAAAAGACAGTTCAGTCAATGCCTAAATAATGTCGTAAACAACAAAACTTGGCCATTATGCCAGGAATGAGATAACGGCTCTAAACTAGCTCTGAAGAGATAATAGAAAGTTGTGATTAAATTCCGATACCTCACTTTTTAAAGTCACCCATGAGGCGAAATTTTTCTATAGTTTGTTCAAAATACGCTAAATTATATTCAAATTATATTCTTTTTGGAAGCAAAACTTAATTTGACCCAAACGGCTTGGAAGGCTTCATTAGACGATATTCCTAAGTGTTTTGTCCTTCTCTGCTGAAGTCATTACTTATTGTCTTTACACAAAATGGACCTGTAGAGTAACGAACAAAATATCCAAAAAATTCCTTGAGGGAGCAATAACCATAATTATTATTATTATTTTGTTTCGTTTTTTGAAGGCATAGCATTAAAACTTGAAAACATGGGCCCAATGTTTTCAAGTTCCAATTTATGACAATGCTTGCGATTCGCAGCAAAAGAAGACAGGAACCAGTTTCAATGCCTAAATAATGTCGTACAACAGACACTGGACCATTTTTGGGATTTAGTTGACGCGAAAATAAGCTTTAGTTCCCCATGCGCACCACATGCACGCATTACAAAGTCAGGCTTTCTTTTTGCAAGTGCATAAGTAACTTATTTAAAAGTCATGATCTTCCCTACATTTAATTCTTCATTTATCCCGCAATTCAAGTATAAGAAATTCATTGATTCATATATTAAGTCTCATTTTTCCCGGGTATATTACGAACCAATTTAATGACCAGCTCCTGGTTGGCTCGCTAGTTCAATTGGTTAAATCGCTGCACCTGTATCCCAAAGGTCAGGACTCGAAATTTTTCAGGCTTTCTTTTCGCAACTGCGTAAGCTGGATATTTAACTGTGATGATCGTCTTGCATAGTTTGTTATCCGGCATGCGAAAAGCCTAAGTACTCAGTCTGAAATCCTGAGCATTCTTGCTGCTCAGTTTACCAATAGCGTTCTCGGGCGTTCAGTTTGAGAGACAGATGGAATAGCTCCTTCCATGGACGGCAGGCGGTGGCTGTGGAAATGTCGTCGACTGGCAAATGTAAGCTCATTAGTGAATGCTCATGTTTGTCCTTTCTTATTTATGTTTTCAAAACGTTTTTTTATAGGAGATACTTTCCATCCTTCCATGGCATTCGCAGCTCCGATGTTTCCTTCCTCAAAGGAGACCACTAACTATGCAAGATTGTGCCGCCTTCTTGTTGGTGCTGGTTCACAGGTCTTAAGAGAGACATTTGACAAAATTCATCCTCCGGGAGTCCTAGACAAAGTTTTAACAACCACACCAGCTCATCCTAAACTGAAGCTACTTCAAAAGAAGAAAATCTTGAATCCTTCGCAATGGGATAAACTGTACCCTGTCATCAAATCTTCAGTTACGTCCAAGAATTTTGACATCACTCTGCTGGTGCTGCTTCTCAGGAATATTTGTAGCCTGACTCCTCCGGTCACCGGCTGGGATGCCCTACCTTTACCTACAGATTTGACTCGTGAGGCTGAAATCGTTCGCATCAAATGTTATAGAAATACAGTGTATGCCCATGCACCTCAGGCGTCGATTGACGATACTGCATTTGATAATTACTGGAAGAATATCCGGGATACGCTAGTACAACTTGGGGGAGCGACTTATGGAGCGGCTATTGATGCTCTTAAGTATGACTGCATGGACCCTGAAATGGAAGATCACTACAAAGAGCTTCTAAAGCAATGGAAGATGGACGAAGACAACGTAAAAGACAAGCTGGATAATATTGAGGCCAAAATAGACAAACTTGACGCAAAAATTGACAAGCGATTGGGTTCGACGTCCGGTAAGTGGAATACCGAGCCCGTAAAATTCCCTTTCAGTAGGACTTACATATAACGAAGATCCAAGGGACTGACAAACTATTTTCACTGTAACGAGGCTTCTTTATAGCGAGGTTAATTCGACAACTATTTTTATGAGGGGGGCCAAAACTATCGCTCGTTATTCCGACTTCGTTATAAACGGTTTCGTTATATGTTCTTTCCGAGTACTTTTAATTTACTGTAGGTATACGTATCCTGCAATTACGTTTTATTTGCGTATCAAATACACCTTGCCCATTTTATGATGACTCAAATTCAACACCTAGGGAAGGTGTACGTTTAAATCTCCCATGAACGGACGCTTCTGGGGAAAGGAAGAATCCGCTATAGGGGGATGATTAACAGTACATAGAATTTTTGCTGGCTAGTTTTTTCTTTTAAGTTTTCCTTTTACATTTCTTTTAAAAAAAATTAAAAATGCCATAGTAACTATGCTACATTTCCCTGTAACCCAGTTCTAGCTGCAAAATAATTTGTTGTACGATCAATGCCCCGGAGTTTACTATGCTTAATAAGCCAAACATTCAAATTATGCCAGCAGTACCCTCTTCCAAAAAGATATAATAATTAATCATAAGTAATGATTAATTATATAAAAAAATAACTGCAAGTACAATCTGTCGAAGCCTAGTAATGGGAAAAGGCCGTTAACAGAGGTTCGACTGTAACTAAAAATACATAGCCTTATTTCAAACATCTATTGACGGTCTTTGTCCTTCGAATGAGGCTGTTTTGCTTATTCGCAAGTTTTAATTTTCTTAACTCTGTTGTTTCTTTCGTTCGAAGAGGAAAGGAACAAGAGCACACTCAGAAGTGAGTTACCAGAAAAAGAGCCAAATATTTACGGTCGCACGAGGGAGATTGAAAGCGTTGTTCAAGCCCTTTATAGAGGAAACGTGGCAGGCGTGGTTGTCAGTGGAACGGCTGGAGTAGGAAAGTCCACGGTAGCCATTCAAGCTGGGTATCGGCTGAAAAACGAGTTTGGAGCCATTGTGAAATTTTGCTCTTTGAGAGGCGCAGGGAGTGGCGAACATGACGGCGTTGTAAGAGAAATTCTGAATGTGTGTACTCCAGGCCATCAACAAGGTAGCGATTATCCAAAGCACGTTTTGCTGAACTGGTGCAGGCAGCTTGAAAATGAAATGGTACTTATCGTTGATAACGTGGAAGATACTATACTGGGTCGTGATAAGTACTCTTTTTCTAACTTGTTGGGCGAGATGAGGATGCGTTCAGACTGTAAAATAAGGTTCTTGATAACCTCGAGTTGGGACATTGAAACTACCGGAACGGTTTCAAACATCCCACTTCTTAAAATAAGTCTCGGTCCTCTGGATGTTAAGGAAAGCGTGCAAGTTCTAAAGAATGCGGCTAATTTGACGTCCCCTGAAACTGAGCCGAACACTGAAGTCAAATTGCGCGAAATAGCTGCACTTTGTGAGAGCATTCCCCTCGCACTACGATTAGCTGGCCCTCTTCTTGCTGTGGACTCTGAATACACTTTTGAGGAACTAAAACTTAAGCTTGAAAAGAACCCGACAAGTACTCTTGGTCTTAAACCAATAATGGAAATAGCTTTTGAAAAACTAGACGAGTCTTTGCAACGTGCGCTAGTTTCTCTATCAGTGTTTCCTCAGTCTTTCAAGAGAGACGCAGCAGCAGCAATACTTGGTGATAACTGTGCTGAAGCTTTGACAAATCTGAAGAAAAGGTGTTTGATCCAGAAACAGGGTGACCGATACCTCATTCACTTGTTGATTAGAAGCTATGCTAAGCAGATCGGACAAAGAAAAGAATTCGGCCAAATTCTTGCCGATGGCAAGCAGGGTTATCTAAGACACTTTTTGTCACTGATTTTGAGAAATGCTCAGGTATATTGGGCGAAGGACACATGTAAGGAATCTTTAAAGCTGTTCAATGAAGAAAGGATGAATCTTGAGTTTATTTTAAGAGAAGTAGCAAACGGCCAGAAGAAATTCCAAAATTGCAAGGAACTTGAAGATGTAGTAGACTCCTGTAGTCAGGTAGCACCATACATTGAAGATTGCGTACCTTTTAAACTTTATGGTGACTTCCTTAATGGCCTTCTTCAGTGTTCTCGGAGTCAAGAGAAAATAACGAAACAAGTGGAGATTTTGTGCCTCCTCTATGATGAATCAAGGAGACACGGCGGAGAGATGGAGAAATCAAAAGACCTCATCGATCAAGCTATCAAGCTTCACGAGAGTCATTTGCCGGTTTTTGAACAGAACAGCTTGTCTGAGGGGTTTTATTTGAGCCACTATGGAAGATATCTGTCACAGGAATGTGAAATGAGAGTTCAAGCACAACCTTTTCTAGAAAAGGCGATCTCAATCGTTGAAGAGGAAACAGTTGAGCACGCTTCTACATTTGATATAGGCAGGGTTCTAGCTCAGATGGGACACAATGCAAGGCTTGGTAAACTCGACAATGCGGATACAAGAAACAAGAAGGCTCTCACTTATTTTCAAAAAGCCCTGCGCTTTCGTCAGTTAAATTATGGTGAGCATGTTGTGACTGCGCTTGCACACAAAGACGTGGCAGGTATCTTTTTGTCTATCGAAGATTTCGGCAAAGCAGAAGAAAACTACGAAGCAGCTGTTCGAATTTTTGAATGCATGGGAATGATGAAACAGAAAGAGGCAATTCCTACCTATAAAAACTTTGCAAGGTGTTGTGAAAAGAGTGGTAAGATTGACGAAGCACGAAGAAAATTGGAGATGGCGATTAAAGTTGCTGATACCACTATCGAGGGGAGCCACAAATGGAAGGTTGAGATCAACACCAATTTGGCATTGATTTTGTATAACAATTACCCCGATGAAGTTAGTACAGCGGATCAACTTTCAAAAGAGGTTTTTTGCATGGCCAAAAAGCTTAAAGTTGAGAAATGGCATCAGAGCGAGAAACTCAAACCGTTATACAAAAAGAAATAGACCCGTAGTTAACGTTATAGAGAGGAGAAGTCAGTACGTCACGTTGCCATGGTAGCAAAATTTCTGGATCATAACAAACCGAAAACGTCACTTTTTTGAAAAAAGTAAATCATTGTTTCAAACTTCATCCATCTTCTTCAATTTTATTTAATTTGTCAAATGTTGGCGACATTTTCTAGGAATGAATCCGAAGGCGTGGCCATAATCACATGTCCTACCGTTCAAAGATGAAAGATACGTGAAAGATCTAAAGCGGCACACGACAAACTATCGGAGAGTCCTGGCTCCAAAGCATACTTTCCTGCGAGAAACAAGAAAGGAACAAACAGCATTATGCGTCTACTGTCATTAGGACATCGTTTCGAATATGATCAAAACAGCAAGGTGTGATAAATCATTGACTCCATACACTGTCCATAGGCAAATTTTAAACCTTTTCCTCGAATCTCTTCTTCAATGTGAATCCGCTTGGTGCTTATTTCATCAATCAATCCCACAATCCTGGCAAAACGCGTATTCCTGAATGGAGGGGGCGGCTATACACAGGCTACGTCGTCCTTTCACTTTCGACTTGTAAACATATCCACCGGGCACGATCTTGCGAGAAGTCTCGCGAGTTAGCTCCTTGATTTTAAGAGCTAAACTGTGATCAGGGTGATTATGTCCTACGTCACAGAAATCGTTTGGCCACTCGGGTTCGCAGACGTTACTTTTCGGGTAGAGAGAAGCGACGACTGGAAATACGTCTGTGTCCGTAGGCCAAACCATTATATGAAAACCAGGGTTTCATTGTTGACTTCACACTAGGGACCAAAGTGCACTTGAAGTGTAACTGAAGTCAAGAAGACTTGAGATCTACTTTAGAAAGAAGATTCAATAGATTTTCAGGCGTGACTGCCCGCAGCTAAAACAGTCGTTTTTGTATAAACAGTCGTAAGAAGGTTTCCAAATTGTTGTTTCTAATAGGTGGTTTTCATGTAGTCTCGGGAGACACAAATAACAATGGTGAAATGAACAAATGCTAGTGGACAAACAAAACGAGCTAATGAGCGATCTTTTGTTTACCGTCCACCAGCATGGCGGCGATGACGTAACGTGAAAACCACCTATACTTTTTCATCTGTTATCGTTATTTTCCGCGGGGATTATTTTTTAGGCTCCCTATAGAAATACGATAAATCATTCATTCTACTTGGTTGACGTTGTTTGTGTCTGCAACTTGTCGTGCTGTAAGTCCACATTTTCGCGTGAAGTTTTCTTCGCTGCGAAATTTGATTTTCCTGAAAACTAGTGTGCACAACTGTTGTGACACGCCGTTAATTAAAGAAAAATGGTTATTTTGTTTTGCTTGCGTGTTTAGATGCAAATTAAATGCGAGTACAAGTCGGCGTGCAGTTGATTAGCTTCAGCAGAATTAGATCACAACCTTGTTCTCAACGTAGCATTTTCTACCCAAATTCTGCTCGAAATAAGCCTTCAAAATACAACTGCTAAAGTAAAACTATGGAGTGTTTTTTAAGTCGCACGTGACTGCAGGCTGCTGAGAGCTCATTCCCTGTGGAATTTAAAGTTGCGCGCCCACGTGCTTTCAGCCTCAAAGCTGTCCTGTGATTGGTCAAGTGCGCCCTCCAAG
This sequence comes from Porites rus, assembly GCA_964035705.1. Classification (NCBI taxonomy): domain Eukaryota; kingdom Metazoa; phylum Cnidaria; class Anthozoa; order Scleractinia; family Poritidae; genus Porites; species Porites rus. The sequence goes on from OZ037995.1 coordinate 22,918,127, forward strand.
TAAGGGGGCACCTGACCAACTGCACTTGAATTCTTTTGTTTTTCGCTTATCAACAGGCTAGAAAGGAATCGAAAAAGTGAGGTCATTAAAACTTTCACACTTTAAGTACGCGAGCTACACTTAGGGGATTCTGCACACACTTACAGCACGTGCCATTTAAAAAGACGTTTTGGACAAAAAGAGAGGGAAAACGTGGCGCTTATGGAAAACGAACTACTGCAAATTATGAATTTTTTTAATTACACTCAGCTTTTATTCATTTTTACCTCTTTGATACATTTCACAAAGAGAATTGAACGTGTAAAATCAGATGAGTGCTTCTATTAAAACTTAATTCAGACTCCCTCAGCTGTCATCATCAATCTCTACCTCCTGTGTTCGTACCCTTTCAATCTGTGAGTTATTCAAGGCAATGGTAAAATCGCTATCTTGATGTTGATCTTTATTCATACGTTTTCTCAATCGCCTCCCGATAACAAGCACAGATTTCGTTTTCTCTCCATTAATTACCATTTTGTTCATATTCGCCCAACGCTGAATGTTCCCTAAATTCCTTTGAATGTTATTGTTTACTGAAGAGATGTTATTCCACTTAGAGCAAGATGTTAACGTCGCATAATCAGCATAAATATCGATGTTAGAATTCTGAATATGTAATGAAACGTCATTAATGAAGAGAAGAAAGAGTATAGGTCCAATAATGTTTCCTTGAGGGATACCTTGATCGATGGGTAATAGAGACATCCGTGCACACTTTTTATTGATCCGCGCCTGAAGCTCACTTCAACGGGTTCAAAACGTCATGGTTTGAAGAGTGGAGTGCTTTTGTCATCGGTTAACCTTTATCCGCCCTGCTTTTCTAAACAAAGTCTACAGGTCTTCCCCGCCTTTTTTCTGCCCCAGACCACGCTCGGCTCTTTTCGCTCTCCGATTTTCTTATTCACCCCGCTGCGCTCCACTTGAGTCTGTTCGCAGGGTATGCAGACAATGAGATAAAAAATTGACTGGCTACTACCAAGAGACTCCCCGAAGACCTAGTTTGCGCAACAACTCCCAAAAACATGCAACAAGGTGTGCAAACGGACGCAACATGTAACATCCAACAATGTTGGGAGTTGTTGGCCAACAATGTTGCGTCCGTTTGCACGTAGCTTTAGTCTTTTTTTTTTTTTAATAAACTTTTATTGAACACTTTTAATTCTGCTCTAGCACATCCTTTCGTCTTGTTATTATTTACTGTTTTGTTGGAAAATTAACTTACTATTTGCTGAAAATAACATCAACCGGAAGTGAGACCTTTCCTCTTTAAATATGCCCCCACGCTACCATATTTGTATCGCAGAATGCATAAAGTCCACTTCCGGTTGACGTGCAACGTTCGAAAACGTCTTTGCTTAGGCTCCCTACGTAATAAGCACCCACAGCGACTAATCGAATAAATACGGTAAGTGGATTGCCGAAACCAAATTCGGTTATTTTGTTTACCCTGAGCTTACCTACTTTGGAAATCTTTTCATATCATAGCAGATTCACCAAGATTCAGGCATGTGAGCAATATTGTTTATCTGGGGGAGGTTGAAATGATGTATATTCAACACTTCTCATCCGAAAAGGATTAAAAAAACATTTATATAGGTAGGACTTGCATGAATTGTTTTCGCCGTGCTTCTTTTTGCACGAATTTTCTCCTAACTTTCTTGTGCAAGATTTTTGTACTTCCCCAAGGCCACCCCCTTCAAAAATAAACGTCCGTCACTTAAAGTTTGTCGTCTTTGCTGTGATTGGTCACAAAACAATAGTTTGACAGCAATTTTATCACGTTCAAATATCACCAGCCTTAATTTGCAAAAGGAAATAAAGTGTAGTAACCGTGATCTTTCAGTTGGCCCTAATCGTCAGCAGAATTTCAAGGTCGCTGTATCAGGTAAATTTTTCAAGCATGTAGCTCTCTCTCAGTCTTATTCCGCGAAGGGAAGAAGACAACTAGTTCCTCAGGTAAGAAATGGTTTGTTGTCAGTTCCAGCTTGAACAAGAGTAGGTCACGGCCGCCTGGCGGAAAGCTCTAATAGCTCCCTAACTCCTTGTCATATATCCTTGCTTACTCTCCACCGTGGGTAGTTGAGAAATTATCATAAAAAGTGACGGTTTACAAGCTTGAGTAAGAAGACTACTGAAACGGCAATGTACATGTACAGAAGTCCTCAGTCGCGTCATTATGTGTCGGTTCAGTTTACCGCTGATAACGGAACTAAACTCGGCACCTGTTTTCCTTACTTGTTGAAATTACTTCCGTGAATCAAGCTTGATATCGGCTCCGAGATTCAAAAGTTATATCAGCATTCGAGACTTTGAGATGGGTCAATTTGTAGCGAGCCCGAGATTCCGAGACTCTCATTTTAAATGTCGTGGTCATTTAGACACGGATGATATTTCCCGAGACGGGCGAAACTTGCTTTCTTAAGCAATATTTTAAAGTATCACCTCGAGTCGCATGTTTTAAAGAGTATACTAGATGAACTGCGTCACCTCTTTATTCACTTGAATTGCTACCTGAGATTAGAAGGACTTTTCAGACGATAATTTTTGATGCCTTACTGGATGCATCTTGGAATGCAAATGTTTGCTTAAAATATCTACAGCATTTTTGCAACGTTTTGAGGTTTGCACCCTTAATTATAAATATAGATTCACTCTATGGCTTGATCATGCACAAGAAATTTTAAGTCGCAAACAGAGTTTCGGTAATCAGCATAAACAAAATATGCAAAAACATCTTTCGAATACAAATCAAGGCATAAAACGTGGCTCGGCAATCAGCATTTAGCTTAATGGATGAAAAACCCCTTCCAATATAATGTGATTTGTGAAGCGAAACCTGCACTCCATCATTAATAGCGCTTTGCACTATTACTAAAAATAGGTTTTGTCACCTTAGTCCCACCGCGTGACTCAGACAAACTTTGCATTCCCTGAGTTAAAGGCTTTGTATGAGCAAATTGCGCTTCCGAAATGAAAATTGTTCATAACATTCGCACTGAGCGTTTTTAAAATGTTTTTTGAGCATTATTCTAATATATAAAACGCATTACTGCGATAAGGAGCAAAATCTGGTCTAGGTAACTCAAATAATAATAATAATAATAATAATAATAATAATTAAAAATTTATAACGCGCCTTTTCCATGCAAATATGATCAAAAGCGCGTAAATAAGTAAACGAAAATAACTCTTGTCTGGTCAGCGACCGACAGACCGCTTTGAGTTCGTTCAGGGGCCTTCGGCTCGTGATTTACAAGCTTTTCTCGTGTTCTCCCAACATCCCAAGTGGGTTATCACGCCGCGGCCGGTAAACCCATAGAAACTGTGGTCTATTGCTTTTATAAAATAACTTTTAGTAGAATGGAGTCTTTTAGGTAAAAAATATGGTTTTAGTACTGTGATCAAGTCATGTCTTCTTTCTAAAGTCATCATAAGCCAATCATGACTCACGATTTAATATCGCTGAACTTTCTCAAAACTCAGTTCAGTCAAACAACAAACAGCATCACTTCAAAACAGGAGTTTTTGCACTCATTACATGATAACTTATTAAAGCTGTTTTACAGGAAAAGTCAACATTTATTCATGCGAACGTATAATGAAAGAATACGTTCATGGTTTGTTCACTACAGAAGTAGGAATTAATTGAACATCAGACTGTACGCAGCTGTATTTTGTCGATCCGTAAGAATTTCGTGCTTACAGACAGAACTGGCAGCTATTGTAATGGAGGACTTCATTCACATTCTACAAGCCGCAGTGGTTTAAGATCTGTTTTCTGGACTTTATTATGATTAAGAAGTGCTGCGGTAACGACACAGCTGCATTTGCGAAGTTGTCGCGTGTAACTTTATACGCACGTACAGCGACCGATGAAAATATGTCAGTGGTGGAGAAAGATTTCTTTGCCGTAGCCACATATTGGCGTTAATATTTGTCGATTTGTAATGTCAGGTGGTTTGAGGTAGGTTATGGCATCGATATCACCGAATAATTTGTGCAAATGTTGGAAAAACCAGCCCGTTACTCTGACATCTTTCATCATCGTTGGCAGCTTGTTTACAACCTACGGCAGTCGATTTTGTACCATATCTTGATCAGAGATCTCTTTTTGGAACAATTTCTTTCATTAAGGAATTTAATTTTGACATGAAATAAATCAAGAATGCTAAAACTATCCGTTTTGTTGCTGGTTGGCACATGGTTAAGTTTTCCTGGAGACTTTCTACACCAGAAATTCACACAGTTGTTGTCTTTCTCTGCGATTTGGCATCGCCGTGAAATGTAAACTGCTTTCCAGCTTTGAACTTTATTACTTCTAAAGCTATGGCAGTAACGAAATGTGGGAACCAACGCTTTTGATATTAAGAAGGGCTGGGTAAGTAACTTGTTCTGTTTTTTAGCCTTCCTAAAATCATTGTTTGCAGATCAATAGCCGGTTTTGTTATTGCTCGTGGTCCGGATGCCTTTTTCTATGGGTTTACCGGTATAATAAACCATATGTTTTTGACCAATCAGATCACGCTTACTATCTCAGTTATTTTACAAATCAGGATATGCAAACACAGGAAATCAGATTTCTATTGCTTTTGTAAAATACCTTTCAAAAGAAAACAAGCAATTGAAACTCTTTTGTTCAGAGGGCTCATTAAAAGAGAAATTCTTACGAGGGTCTCAATGGGGTTAACCGATAGGCGTAAAACGGCCAAAAATTTAGTCAATAGCCGTAAAAATTGAAAAATTTTAACCATTAGCCGTAAATAGAGTAAAAAAGAGTTAACCGCCAAAGAAACTTTTCCCTAGGTTCCCTCACTTATGGTTGCGTTTTTTAATTTCCCGGCTAGTGTGACTCCGTACGCACGTTAGGCGAAGCGCCTTTTAGTTGTTGACCAAGACATAGGCTCCATTTCCGCCACTCTCTCGGGGAACTAATCTTTTCCATAGCGAAAGTGTGGCTTCTTGCTGGGGTTAATATTTGCGCTTTTCAGGAGGTCGAGCCCTCGAAACACTAGTGAAACAACACGAAGAGATGTCACTGTTTGTAAAACACGTTGCCGATGAACAACATTTCCCTGTCTTCCTCTGAAAGCTACGGTAAATATTGCCATGCCCAGTCCCTGTACGGCGTCTTCCCACGTATTCTCGGTCAAGGTATTTTGGTGGCGAACTCGCATGGACCACGTGACCCGAAACGCATTAGCCGCGCGGAATAATGAGGCCTACGGACAAGGCAACGGCAGACAGTCGTTCCATACAGTCCTTCGCTATCATTAAAACACTGGAGACGGGAATTTTGTTATAGGCCGTTTTCACGCCAGAGCTAGAAATGGATTATCCGTCTGAGGCTAGCCTGTGTACAGTCGCGCCCTCCCCACAGACACCCCTTCTCTGATTTTTTCTGAGGGGAGGAGACGGCTGTACACAAGCTATCTGGACTGGATAATCCCGTCTTCAAACTGTCCGTCGAAATTGACGGATAAAGTCAGGCGGATTGTTCACTCAAAATTAAAACTATTCCATTTTCGAATTAAGAAGTATTACCTATCTGACGCGAATCGTCAAACGGATAACCCGTCTCACACAAATAATCCGTCTCTAGTGTGAAAACGGCCATTTCTGTTATAATGAATGTCGCGCCCCGGCCTTGAGTTGGGCGTTTGTGTGTCTGCTTTTTCTTTTTCACAAAGATTATTTTTAAATTGACTATTGACATTTCTATGTATAAAATTACATTAGAAGAGAAATACTTTATAAAAAGTATGATCTACCAAATGTTAAAATTTTGCAAAAGAATAGGTTGTTTAACCCGAGATGATCCAAAGACCTTTATTTTGATTTAAAGATACAAAAAATACAGGTTGATTAATATTTAACTTTTTGAAACAAAAGAAGTTAATTTTTAACTTTTTTGTTAACCGTAACTGAAAAAAATTAACCGATAGCCGTGAAGGAGCCAAAATTTTAGCCGTTAACCGTAAAAGCCACCACCCCATTGAGACCCTCTCTTACCAGTCGCGAAGTTTTGTACGCCTAATCAGTTCTTTTCATTCTGCAGAAAAGATGCTTTCCAAAATACGGGTTTTTCTCGATTAAAATGTCAGCTCAAGCGAAACGAAATTGACACTGCATGTTTCCAAAGATTTTCCAAGTTTCAGCCGACGAGGAAATGGGTAAATAAAGTAAACTTGAAGAGTTTTTCTACTCATAACCTTTTTCAAATTCGTGCTTGCGTGATTAGCCCGCGAAGAGCAAAACATCTTGACATCGCAACCATGTTTACATACTCTCATGCAAACAAGCCTCTGGGCCAATCAGAGGGCGCGTACTAAGTAGCGTAATATAAGCTCTCGAAAAAAACAAATTGAGCATTACCTTACCTATAAATTTAACCAAATGCACCATTTTATGAACAGCTGTGAAGCCCTGCTCTCCATACATTTCTTAGTAAAATACTGTAACAAAATTTACCCACAGTAATGACACCGCATGAGAAATAAAATCAGTCATCTGTACAGTTTTTTTCCATGTTTAACGTTGCCCTGGCACGTGTTGATTATTTTCAGGATATATATTATCGAAAACAAGCTGGATTTTGTTTTTTTAACGATAAAAGTCGTTGGCGAACGTGACTTTCCCATACAAAACTAGTACTCTTATACTGGTCAGGTTCAATGTCTGAGTCGCAGCAGGGACCAGAAAATTGTGACGTCATTAGTGCAAAGCGCTATTGTTGTTGAACGGATCAATGGTAGGCTTAAAATCAGTGTTACGATATACATTTCTGTTCCATTAGTTGTCTTCAATTCACTGTGTGTAGCGGGATCAGTGGTGCTTGGAGACGATAGATTTTTGCTCGGATACGAAAGGTTTGTTTTTTTGGTGAGAATGGTACAGTGTCAGACTGCCGAGCTAGCTTTGACCTTGCACATTATTACAGATGCCTCATCGCAGATTGGAAACTTTTATTTTCCTACTGGCTACTCAAAAAGCAACTAATTATTGAGTGTGGATTTTGATCCTTTTCCGTTCGAAAAACGAGTGCACAGAAAGTTGGGGCATACTCCTTCTAAAATCTGGACAATATTTGGGTAAAGATACATGTAACTGCTCACAGTAGCATCAAATTAAGTATTTACATGCACTAATAATAAAACTATTTCAAAAGTAGGTTGAGTTTTGATCGTCCGGGTTAACGTAGTCCTGAATGGGACTGTTGTTGTTGACAGTGACTGACGCTTCGACAACCTGTGCGGTAGTCATCTTCAGTGTCAAAGTGAGTTGTATCACGTCAGGTGATGGTATTATATTCTGGTGATTGGTCTGATTGGTCAATTACGTTGCGATGTTATTGGTCGTCTGTCAGTTAAGCCGTGATGTTATTGGCTATGAAGACTCGTAATCAGTAACTGGTGCGTTTCGATCCGTCTATTATCACAGTTAAACAGTCATCTGTTGTTAGTCAAATTGTCAGTTCTCCAGTCGTTCTATCGTAGTTAGTTTTGCTTGATCTCGTCAATAAGTCGCTTGTACGGCGCTGGTAACTGTTGGCTTTGATTCAGTGGCGTTTGTTCTAAGTTAGTAAACCAGCTTTCTAAAGTAAGACGTTGATAGTAGTCTGTAGAATACGTTATACATGTCGCAGAGTCCCAGTCAATTCGATGTTTTGTCTGTAAATGGTGCTCAGCAATGTGATTGTTGACGTCACCATTCCTCGTCGCTCGTTTGTGTTCGGCCAGTCACGTGCGTAGGTTTCTGCCGGTTTCACCAATGTAAGAAGCCTGGCAGTCGCAGCATTTGATCTTGTATACTGCTCCCTGTCTGTCCTCCGATTTGTCTTTGTCCTTGACATTAGTAAGCAATCGCCGTAAAGTAGTTATCGGTTTGTGTGCAACACGTATGTTGTAAGGTTGTAATATACGTGCAATAGTTTCAGAGGTGCCTCTCATGTACGGTATAGTCGCTGTCGTAACAGGGCCAGAGTTGGTCTGAGTGTTGGAATCGGGGTTACTGTGAGTGTTCCCTCTAACAAAGTCCGTTGTGTAATTGTTCTTACTAAAAACGTTGTTAAGATAATCAGTCTCGTCTTGTAGGCTGTCAGGTGAGTCGCAAACTAGCTGCGCTCGTCTTGTCAAAGTCCGGATAGTAGTAGCTTTGTGAGAGTTCGGGTTGTGCGAAGACTGGTCTAGTAATCGGTCGGTATGTGTCGGTTTTCTGTAAATAGTCGTTTTTAGTTTGTTGTTGTGGCGAGTGACCAAGTAGTCTAGAAAAGGTATCTTACCATTTTCTTCGATCTCCTTGGTGAACTGTATGTCCGCGTTCTGTCTGTTAAGGTGTTCGTGAAAATCGTCGATTCCGTCTTTGTGTACGGCGGGGAATGTGTCGTCAGCGTAACGTAACAGCCCATTGACATCAAGATAATCCTACTCAATTAAGGAGCGATAGCTTTCTCAATAATTTTAGATATGAAAGACAAATTGGACACAGGGCAATAGTTTGAGAATTTTTCATGGTCAATATTAGGATTCTTCAATTTAGGAATTAAGACCGCTGTCTTTAGTGAATCAGGTATCAAGGTAGTCGAAAGAGAAAGATTCGCTATCTATGTTATGACCGGCAATAGGGTTGGCAGACAGTTCTTTATCGTGGTTGCAGGTAGGCCGGGGTCGATGTTGCAACTCTTGACTGCTGAGGAATTGATAAGATCTAGAACTTGACTTGTTGATACAGAAATGGTTTCGAAATAAGGGGCGTCGATAAAATCCGGAACATTGCGGAACACTCCGGGACATCCAGGAACATGAAAAAATAAAAGTAATTTTTATGAAAAAATTAATTAAATATAATGATAATAATAACATAGTTTTTGTAAAAATTAATAATAACAAAATAACATAAAATAACAAAACAAAAGCGAAAAATAAAGAAATGATTAAGAAAAAGAAACTCATCTCCGAGTATGAGAAAACAATATTTTGTCGCAAATAATTTGTTGGGCGAGTGAGGGTCCATGCAAATGACAGTAATGAGTGAAGGCTTGCTTCTGAATTCAAAATATATGAAAATGGGTCGCGAGGAGGGGGGTTTCAAGCTTTACTCCTTTGCTCACACAGCTACCTCTTGTAATTGTTTGCCATGAGTTAATCATTTGGCAGTTAACCATTTAAACAAAATATTGTTTTCTCATACCCGAAGATGATACGAGTTTCTTTTTCTTTATTTCCTTCTCTTTCGGTTTTTTGTCATTTTACGTTATTATTAATTTTTATAAAAATTATTATTATTTTATTTATTTATTTTCATGAAAATTATTTTTATTTTTTCATGTTCCGGGATGTTCCGGAATGTTCCGGAATGTTCCGGCAGGTTCCGGGATGTTCCATGTTCCGGGTTTTATCGACGCCCCGAAATAAGTGAGTTAGGATGAACACGGTGAAGATTCAAATGGTGAAACTGACAATTACTATGATCATAGTTGGCTAATAAGGCATCGCGAATAGCCAATATTTTCAGCACAAAGAATTCAATGAATTTTTCAGTCAGGGGTTTATCGGAAACTGAAGAAGGAAAACAGACCTTCGATTTCCAACTAGTAGGTTGTTAACAGTGCAGAACAGAGCGATGACTGTAGCAAAGTGCCTCTCATTTGCATCAGCTATCATGGCATTGACGATTTTGCACTACATGGCGTGACGATCGTAGTCTTCAATACTTTCAGTGCAACGCCATTTTCATTCAAGTCATCCCTTTCTCGCTTCACCACACTTTCGACAGGTTGGAACCGGTTTGGGACCGATGACAATGGTACACTAACATTTTTTTTATCCATAAATGGCTGGCGTGTTTATTCATCGTCTGTGAGATAATGTAATCTATCTGTCGGTCTGTCTATCTGCTATCTACACTGTATCTACCTAAGAGAGTGCAACTAATTCATCAAAAAATGCGAACAATATAAGAATATAACAAAAGAGATAAGTGCAATTAAATGAGGACTTTATTTTGACGTCACCAATACCGCTCCGAAAGGTAAAACTGCCACTCATGCGCAAAAATAAGCCACAGTCAGATTAGCTGTATAGTTTGAGAGAGGGGAGGGGGGCAAAGGCGTCAGCAAGGGCACGACTAGTGTGGCCTTGCTATTATTAAAAGCAAAACCCCAGTTTATAAAAATATTGCTTTTCTTTAAAGACTGAATTCACAGCAGCAAGTTTTCCTGGTCGTGTTATTAGTAACTTTTTTGTTCTTGTCGCTAGCACAATCTCATCAATTGCACGTTTTTCCACTTACACGATCACATTTCGTTGTCAGTGAAGAGCTTGTCAAGTATAGAAAAACTTTCTCGTGTAAATGAAGTTTTACACCACTCGTGTGTCCAATTTTATCAATCTTCTTTTCTTAGACCCCTTCCTGTAAACGCTTCTCGTTTAGATAATACAAGAATAAAATAATGCAATACTTTATTCAAGAAATAGAAACAAAACGAAATATCTCTGAAAAGGAGAGAACTTGCTCTAAGTTACCCCTGATAAAAGATTCCTGAAAATAAAAGAGAAAGAAAGCTGAAAACTACAAACTAGAATCCAAAACAATTGAAAATATGTTTAATGATATTAATTAATATTCATGTAAACCGCTGATACTGTTGCGAAGTTAAGTGACGATTCTGCGTCTACAACGTCAGGCAAGTTATACCTCGTTTGGTAGCACATCCCCCTACTTCTTTTTACCCGAGCCACTGCCATATGGATTTACATGTTACCTTCACTAGTCAGTAAAAGTATACCAAACATTTAAGGCATTTACTGCTAAGCATGTTCCTGGGGTAAAAAATGGCATCCCCGATAATTTTTCTCGTTTCCAGATGTCCGGGTTCCCGTTCGCCTTCTCGCTGCACCAGATGCATCGCCAGCTTTTATTACCCACCTATCTAACTCTCTTTCTTATGGCACTATCAAACTTTATCTGGCAGAAGTTAAGAATCTCTATAATGAGTTTGCATGGTTGTCCCCGGATCTCTCCTCTTTGTCACTACTTTTTAAGACCCAGTGCGTTGCATTAAATCCTCCCTCTGAGGTGTCGCCATCCCATCACAGCTTCAATCATCCACCAAATTCATCTTGTCCTACAACCCTTCCGGTCCTTGCTAACACGGATTCTTCTATATTGTTTCTATATTGTTTCTACAATTGCCTTCCTCGGTTTTTAAATTACGTAGAAGCAAATTTACTTGTAACGGCACTTTTGAGGTTCAGATCTATCTGACTCAATGGGACGTCTCTTTTTACCTTGACCTTTTACAACCTCGTTCTTCTCCGCAAAGGTATGGGAATTCTGTTGGACTTGGTTAACTAGGCCAAGGACAAGAACAAGAACAAGAACATAATCCCAGCCACACGGATGGGTGAACCATGGTTGCCTTGCAGTACAGACATGAAGCACCCCCTCGGCACGGCGCCATGTGCCGAGACACCCCATCCGGTGGTTTATACAGTCGGTGGGTTCTATCCCAGCCTTTCTGGCTTTTCCCGGACTAATTTCGCTCATCAAAGCCTTGTGCGTTGTGCTATTTCTTTGTCGGTGCGCCATAACATTAAAGGTGATTTTGGCATTCCAAATGAGGCATTTGGACGCCCACTATATGACCATCAATCAGTTATTAACACAAAACTGGGGTCGCAACAGGTTTATGTGACATGCAATCTAATTTTTCGATCTTTATTCTCTTCTTTTCGTATTTTCAAATGTACTTACCAGCTTGGACCACCTGCGATCATCACTGATAAGTAGAAAACACTGGGGGGCCAAATTGAAGACAACCTTGACAGGCCTTTTAACATGTGGAAGAAATCTAGTAAGTATTCGTTAAACTCTATCAGTGGAAAGTTTAAGGTTAGTCCCTTAGTCAGATAGATAGATAGATTTCGTAAATATTAACAAATCAAGACGGAATCCACCAGGAAATTGAGTAATTTTAATTTTTCTGTGGACAACAATCTTGTACCAGAATAATTTAAAGAATATTGCATTGTTTTTACATTTTTCGAGGGCTTAAGATGTAATAAATCATCCGTAGTTAACAATAATGAAAATTTCTCATGGAAGTCCGAGAAAATGAATGTCAAATTTCACAAGAAGTTTGATTACACAGGTAAAATTCTGAAAATGTCATGTGTAAAATGTAATTCTGTAAAATTTGACATTCCTTTTCTCGGGCTTCCATGAGAAATTTTTTTTGGTGTTACTACAGATGATTTATTATGTAAGAAAGAATGCAATATGCTTTAAATTATTCTGGTACAAGATTTTTGTCCACTGAAAATCAAAATTACTCAATGTCCTGGTGGATTCCATCTTAATAGTTAAAAATACTTTGGTACAATAATAATAATGATTAATTATTGTAATAATTCAAAAATATATATATACAGGCCTTAAGCTATTTCATTTCGTAAAACTGTTTAAAACTGTCTTGATCTTTTAGGAGTGGACGTGGCATATTCTCTTCGCTTTGCATTCATCAGGATTAAGTTGTACTCTATTGTCATGTTGACCATTGATTAGACTCTGAGCGTTACTGGCATTTCCCTTTTCAATGATCTCCGAAGTAGTAGTATCATGAACAAATTTCCATACAAATGGTGGCTCAATATTTGGATCGTTAACCATTAAGATAAATATTCACGGTGCCAATTACGTACCCGCTAACCCGGATAGGATCAGCCCCCACTAAGAATGTTGGGGAATCTCAAAACTTAAATGCAAGAACTCTGTCCTCTCTGACGCGAAGGATAACGCAGAATTGTTAAACACACACTTTAAGAGTATCTTTTCTGAGTTCAGTCCCACAAAACTCAAGCATGCAACTAACGCAGCAGTAACAAATCTATTTGCAGAAACCAACCCTCCAATAATGCCCTCCGATACTATTAGGGCAAATGGAATCAGAAAACTGCTAACCAGACTAAATTCACCCAAAGCTCCTTATCCTGATAACTTCTAGCCTGCGAGCAAGCTCTCCGGGCGCTCTGGCGGCGGGAAGGAAAAGGAAGGAGAGCTTGCAACTACGTCTCTGAAATGTGAATATCTGAGTCGAAGAAGTCGATGCCAAATGCTCATTGGCGGAGATTACATTAGTAATGACGTCATTACCCTTGGCACGTGTTTTTCAATGTTTGTTCACATTCGCGCTGGCTTCCGCTTCGCTCTGATTGGTGGAAATCTGACAGCTCAGTCGACGGGGAGCCACAGGGGAATTGGAGGTGGAATTCAAATTCCTGAGACGTAGTTGCAAGCTTTCCTTTCTTTTCCCGCCCCGCCGCCAGAGCGCCCCGGAGAGCTTGCTCACAGGTTAGATAACTTACACTCCCAAGTCTTAAAAGAGTTAAGTTCATTAATCATTAATCGGGGAATGAATGGATGAACCCAAAGCTGATCCCAAAATTGTCATTAGGAGCAGAGTTCCAAAGTTTAACGTTAAGTTTAAAGTTTTAAGTTTAAGCCTTCTCTAGAAAGCGATATGAGCACGTATTTCTATGTAAAACAGAAGTGCATGTGGAACCCGTGCGAGAACATATCAGAAACTAAAATAATTTCAGTTTCGCTCTTAATGAAATTCTGATGGCGTTTGAGATGAGAAGGTAGGATGATGAAACATTGAGGTGTGTTGTTTATGTATTGTTTTTTTGTCAATTATCGTTGGTTCTATTTTTTTAAGTCCCATCAAACAATAAACAAGGGACAAGTTCTCGTAATAATGACGCTGGTAACAAGGATGGTCCGTTAGGTTCAAGCAAGCGAGGTCAAGAGCAAGGTATATATTACTTGGTTGCAGTATTTTCTACTTTCTTCAAATGAAAACGTCTATCTACAAGCTCTGCACTTTGAGGAATTTTTAATTGGTTATTAGGAAAAAAAAATCAAAAAAAACAAAATATATTGGGATATTGTCCAGGAACTTGAATCAAATCCATAACGAATGTTTAAAACGTAACGTTGCAATTCGGAAGTTATCTTAAACTGGCTTTTACCATGCTTGCATGGCATTACTGCACGGAGCCCAAAAGTGTGACGTTATTTTCCCATCTGCTTGGATTTTCTAATCAGAAGGCAAAAAGGGAGCGAAGGCAGTTATTGATTTCTTGATAATCCCGACTCTAACCAGATTCACCTCTTCCGTAGTTGCTGCTGCTCCTGGGATTTTTCCCTCAAAATTATCCTCAAAGATCGGCTGCTGTTGCTGGTTAGGTGTGGACAGATTATCATGATCGAGTAGTTCATTGTCGAACGTCTACGGTATAAAAAAAAAAGATCTACGAGGGCTGAATCATATTTTTCATTCCAAGCAGAATGGGAAACATTTTTTTGTAATCGATAAGAAGCATTTTGTCAACACCTTCGGCTCAAACAGAGAAGACTTCATCTGCAACTCCATAATTCACTGTAGAAAAAGAAATAACATTGACACGTACCGGACTGAGCACGCTAGTCAGAGCTTGTGTGCCCTTACGAAAGTGAGGAAAGAAGATTTATTCAGGAGTCACGGCACTTGTATTCTATTTTGTTCAGGTCCGTCAATATATGAACAAATGAAAAGTATTAAGAATAATGCTGTAGTCTTAAGGTTTCACCGTCAGCTTCAAGTAACCAAGGTGATGAGCAAGGTACTTGCATGGTTGCGCGAATCAGTTGTAGGAGGCCTAAATGTAATGAACGACCCTAAATGCAATAAAGTCCAAAGTCCCTGCACTTATAGATGGTCCCAAAAAATTCAATTTAAGAGTCAAAATTTTCCACAATTCAAATGATATTAAGAAAAGAGTATCATTGTCCAAAAGAGGGTCTATCTTTCAAATGACATTATGGACAACTTGGTGTACGAGAAACCGATTCAATTTGTATCCATTAAGTACTATACCACCTAAGCCGCCTATGTTCATAATTTTTTGCGTAAAGAATAACAGTAATTTGAATGTACAAATATTCATAGGATGGAGAGAAAACTTTGATTGAAAAAAAATTCTCGTTCTCTTAAATCAATTTTGAATTATCTCGATTTGTTTTTCTTGTCTCACGAACGTTTTTTTTTTTTTTAATAAAAATAACGCAGATTGATAATAAAAAAACTTTTGGTTAAAAGGCAATAACAGTGTTCTTTAGGATATGATCAGACTTTAAAGGATCTCTTACAAAAGAGGGTAATGAGATAGTGTCGCATCACTCTATTACGATACGATACGATACTTCATTTAGCGTGAATATTACGCTTAGGTACAGCTAGTTTACAGGTAATTTAAGGCCCTATTTATATTCTAGAAATTTAAAATTTGAAATTTAAAAAAAAAAACTATATTCTAAAAATTTGAAATTAAAAACTAAAAATATACAGTAATTCATCATATGAAAACCATAAAAGCTAAGAATCGATTAGAACGAAAAAGCAACAGCCAGCACTTACTATAAATCCCGATTTCAGTCAAACTTAAGCAATCGAATTTTGTTCTTCACTTCATTGGTGCCCGCTCTAATTCTAATGTCATTTGCTAGCTCATTCCATTTCTTAGCAGCAAAATATCTCCAATATTTGAGACCGTATTTAGTCGTGTTAACTTTAGGCAAGAAAGGGCGTAATCATGTCGAAGATTGTACTTGGATGAGCGTAAGGTCATAAGATTTCCAATTGCGGTAGAGCTTTGCCCGATATACTGTTGTTTATTAATTGTCAATGGCATGTCTTGGATTCTTCGAGTTTCCATGAATGGGAGTCTTATTCTTTCCAAGAGATCTTTATAAGGTGCACTTTTATCTATGAAGATGCACCCCAAAGCCCTTTCGTTGACTTTCTCGATTTTAGCAGTTTTTCCTTTTCCGCAGTGGTACCAGACTTGGTTACAATACAGTAAAACCCCGCGACTAAGAACCTGTTAGGCTAATATTTGCCAATTAAGCCCCCTCTTATATTTAAGAACGTGTTTAGCCTAAAATTTGAAACAGGTTCTTATTTTCTAAAATCTATGAAAAACTTCTGCACAGTTAGACAAATATAAGATATGTCAACTGAACCACCGAATACTGTTAGTTATATTTTTTTTTTCCTTTGGAAACTAAGAACCTATTTAAGAACCTACATAGCCTAAACGTGTGCTAACTACCATTTACATAAGAACCTGTTTAGGCTAACTTGGAAAAATCCAGGTTCTTAGTCGCGGGGTTTTACTGTAGTTAAAATACGGCAGTATAAATGCGCGATATAAAGCGATACCTTAAACTGGTTTTAAGTGGCAAAATGTTCTTCAATCTGTTCAGAGCACTTATCTGGGAACTTACTTTGCGACAAATGCTTGAAATGTGATCGTCAAATTTTAACTCGTAATCAAGGAAAACCCCCAGAAGACAGTCTTTTCTGTGGTTTTAATGTCAATATCAGCTAATTTAAAGTTAAATTTGTCTTCCGTTTTGCCAAGTACCATAGCCTGATATTTATCTGGGTTAGGTTTCAAGCCATTTTGAATAAACCATGAAGTAACATTCTCAAGATCGATATTAAGGCTGTTTTGGACAGCACGAACATCTTTGTTGGAACAATGGATGTTTGTATCAACTGCATAGTTGATAATTCTACATTGTTTTAAATTAAAATTGCGTATGCCAGGTCATTCATGAATACGTTAAACAATGTAGGTACTAAAACAGAGCCCTGTGGGACCCCTCTTGCACACTACTTGTCATGTGGAGAAAGCATCACTAAGCTTTACTCTTTGATAACAAGAGGAGAACTGGCTACGCATTAAAGATGACGCATGATCACTAACAGGCCATAGAATTTTAGTTTCTCCAAGATAAGATCGTGTGAAAGATAGTCAAATCCTTGCTCAAATCAATGGCAATCGTGCTGATGATATTGTGTTTGTTAAAATCTTCCTTCCATTGTTCAGTAAGAGAGATCAGTGCTCTAGGACAAGCGTGATATTTTCTGTACCCGAACATGTACTTATGAAATATATTTTCGAAGTGGTCAGCCAGTTGTTGATGCAGGATACGTTCAAAGATCTTGGAAACCGCTGAAAGAACTGTAACACTATTCTAACTCTATTAGTTTCTTGAAATACTTTGCGCAGTTTGAGAAAAAGAAGAATAGAAATATATGCTTATTGGACACTTTTTAGATCATTGATTTTATCTGGTTTTGTATATAATTGGCTTTGTGGGGTTTGGTATCTGGGAAAGTACTTCATGTCAAGCCAACATATAAACTCCCTAAAACACGTTGCACGGTTGTTTGTATCCTCTTCTGCCTGTAAATATTTAACCTTGTCAATTTTATCAATACTTTAATTAAAAGAGGTCCTCCATTCTTTCCGTAGCCTCCGCAGCTCCAACGTTTCCTTTCACAGAAGAGAACACTAACTATTTCAGGTTATGCCGCCTCCTGGTAGATGTAGGTTCTCACGTCCTTAGAGAAACCTTCGACAAAAATCGTCCGCCCGGAGAACTTGAAAACGTTTTGGGATCTCCTTCAGTATTTGCTACATTACGGTTGCTTCGAAAAAAGAAAATCTTGAATCTTTGTCAATGGAAGAAACTGTATCCTGCCAACAAATCTTCAGTATCGACCAAGAACTTTGACATCACTCTGCTGATAGTGCTGCTAAGGAGTATTTGTGACCTGACTCCTCCGGCCACTGGGTGGGATGTCCTTCCTTCGCCTACAGATTTGTCTCTTGAGGCTGACATCGCTCGCATTAAATTCTACAGAAATACAGTGTATGGCCATCCAATTCAAGCGTCGATTGAAAATTCTGCATTTGATAATGATTGGAAGAATATCCGCGATGCGCTAGTAAGACTTGGAGGGGCGGCTTATGAGAAGGCCATTGATTACCTTAAGTGGGACTGTTTGGTCCCTCAACATAGCCAACACTACAAGTACCTTATCAAGGAGTGGAAAATGAACACCCGTACCAAACCAAACACTATTTTAAACATATTTTTGATATATTTTGAAAACTGTTTTAATTGTATTTGAGAACTACATTAAAAACAGGTACCAAATTACATTTTTAAAGGGTTTTTTGCTGTTTTTATTGGTGTTTGAAGCTGCTTTTAATGGTGTTTTATCCTGCTTTTATTGGTGTTTTAACCTGTTTTAAATGGTGTTTGAAGCTGCTTTTAAAGGTGTTTTAACCCGTTTGTAATAGTGTTTTCACCTGCTTTTGATGTTGTTTTAACCTGCTTTAATGTTGTTTTAACCTACTTTTAATAGTGTTTTAAACTGATTTAAAACAGGTTTAAGTATATAAAAAACTGTTTTAAAAGCCAAGGAGAAAATTTCAAATTCAACAAAAACGTTTTAAAATACATTCTACTAGTGTTTTAAAGAGGCTAAGACACCATTTTAATAAGTGAAAAACTACTTTTAGAGTACATTTTAAATAGAAATAAAAATACAATAGAAACAGCATTTTCCAAATTAAACATTTTCTTTCTAACAATTATAAAACAGGCAATAAAAGCAAGTTAAAACACCATTAACATTTTTTTGCTCTAAGGAAAATTGCAGGGAGCCCAGTACTTTGAACTTGTAAAATCCAGGGTGCCCAGCATATGATTTGTGTGAAAAAACTATTCAGATTTTCTAGTCGCCTGAGAGCAAAGGTTAGGCATCAGCGGCCACCAGGATCTGCTAGAGCACAACCTTGATTAAAAGCCACCTAGTCTGAATATTTCTTGGGGATTTTGTTTAAAACTCACCATATTGACAGTGACTTAAAAATGTTTTGTAAAAATTAAAACAATACTGGGGAAAAGTGTATTCTAAAATTAACCAATCAAATGCCCAGGTTCAATCAAGTTTTCTAGAGAAAAATATAGTTTATTTTTTTCTCTCCTGCTATGATGCAACTATAAGCCAAATTCATCTGCACTAAACTAAGGTCACAAGTTTTTGCATTGGTTGGTACAGTAACTGGCTAAACCATTGAAGGATCATTTAATGAAACATCAGCTACGGACATGGGAACAGATAGACCAAATTAACAAAAACCTAGAATAGACTGCACTAGTATAACTTTAAATGTTCATTCTGCATGAGGCTTGATTTAATTGCTTAGAAGTAATTTCTTCTCTAAAGGCCAAGTTTTATAACAACAAGTAGTGTAATTAGCAAAACTAAGCAAAATATAATATTCCTTGTGGGTGCCTTGTACAACAATCACTGAGCGAACTGTTGCTGGGAGAGGCAATTTTTTTCCACCATCAATTCAGGATACAAAATTTACTCTGTTTACAGAGTTCTTATACATCGCACTGCTTGTGTTATTTCATGAAACTGTCCTGCTTTCACAAGAAGTGTGCAAAAACAGTGTATGGGGATTGACGTAAATTACAATGAAACTCTGTTAATATGGACACTAAGGGAACCATGAAAAATGAAAAAGCTACTAGAGAAATAAAACAGGACACTAGCATCGTCAAACTAAACAGTCTATGAATATTTACATGCTGTCTCATGAGGTTTCGTTTTTACAGTTGAAAAAAGTACATGTACACTGTATTGTAGGTCTTATTACGGCAAGTTGATAAGAAAGAAACCATATTAGCAAGGTTAACTCTATATGAGTAGTCGTGAATGAATCTGTTGACTGGAAAAAAAATTTTTTGTTGTCCTTAAGTTACTTTTACTACCATTGTCCTTATCAATGGGTGTCTGTATAAAACGAGTTGAATTTAGAGAAAAAAGTGAGTTTTTCTCCATAGGTCCTAAGGAACTTGAATTTGATAAATTATACTGTCCTTTAGTGTAAGGAAATCAGTATGAAAAAGGCAAACAAATGCTAGATACAATGTAGCAGGCTGGATAAAAAGAGAAATATCTTTGTAGCTTACAGTGATAAACAAAAGTCCTTTGGGATTGTCAGGAAAGTGCATATTTGTAAATTTTCAAAGAGTTTAGTAGAAGAATGGTGCAACAAAATGAATGGGTGGTATTGCTTTTCAATGGAAAAGTTGGAGAGGGGAATGTACACGTATATTCAGTAATTTTGTTATGAATAGTTATGGTGAGTCCTGGGACTCATCTTGTGTAAAATCATGATTCCCAGTCCAGAACCAGCAAGTCCCAGTTAAAAAAAAATGACGTCCGAAATTGAAAATGCTTGGGCCGGCTTCGTGTAACCAGAAATTTAATCTGAAGACAGACTCTATAGTTCTGTAATATATAGATTTAACCAGGGCTAAAAGCGAAGCTGCCATTAATAAATTTATGATTTAAATCAAACAATAAACTTGTAATCCACAAATCAGTTAACTTAAGGGCACATTCATGTGACTTTTGAGGGAGAGGTTAAGTGATTTTAGAGGGAAACATCTTACATCGAGTTGATAGCCTTATATGTACACCCAAAAAATAGCAAACATCTTTGATCACATTCAAGAGCCATAATGGCTCTTGATAACAGTAGATTAGGCCTGGAAAAAATTATTGGAAAACAAATCAGGCCGAATTTTTTGTGTTCGACAAGTTTGCTTTACAAAATCTTGCCAACAAATCTGAGGGTGTGTAAACCAACCTTTTTTACTTTTTATACATCACATCAGAGGTGAAACAGTACTATGAGACCCTGTATTTATCATACAGACCTTGGACAGAATGCAGTATTTCACAGTTTTTCAAGACAAACTGCACTCAGTCAATATTCAGGACGATCAATCGTTGGCTTTTAGCGAAACCGTTCAAACAATTTCCAAAATCACCTACGGCTAGCCGGTTCTCACTTTTGACAACCACCAAATAAATATTATTTGCTGTGCGAACTCTGTAGAGTGTTTGAATGAAGGTTAATAGAGTTACGCTTCAACAAAATAAAGAATTTATTATGTTCATTTTTTTATTTAACGGTTTTATAATGCATCAGTCAATTGAAACTCCGGCCCCCCGACCCCCTTGACTTGGCGGGGAATTTAACATTGGTCGCGTGTTAAAACACCGCTAATTTCCCGGCTCCCCAGGCCAAACAGTTTGTTAAAAGCCCCGTATAGCGGGGCATTAGTAGATCATAAACAATAAACACGATTCAGTTCGGATTTACAGTGTTTGCTTGTCTCAACTGTACTTGTTCCTAAATTCAACCATATTTTCAACTAGATTTTCTGACCCTGGTCTTTCCCTAATGGTCCTCGATCATGGCGTGAGTACATCAGGCCGAGGACCACTGGGGAAAGACCAGGGTCAGGAAATCCACCCTTAAGGCCTGAAACAATGACTTGTTTTGTAACAGTGGCATGGAACTAATTCTGGTTATTTTGAAAATGGTATCTGGGTATTCCCTGGCCACCTTCCTTCACGAGAAGTGCACGGTAAATCGGAGCCGCACGATGTTCGCACGGTGATGTGCATGTCCAAATGTTGATGCCTTTATTTGAACAGTTACTGCGTTTATTTTATTTTATTTTTTTTATTCAAGCATTTCTTACGTTTACATACAAAATAGAAATAAAGAAGAAAAAAAGAGAGAGAAGACAAACACACACTTAAATAGTACAAATAGAAAAACACAAAGCTAAACACACACAAAGCTATTACAGCAATAGTTACCTAGTAATGTAAATTAAAATGACTTCACTTTAAAACTAACGATGAAAATTAATCATGACATCACTTATTCGGAAAAACGCTTACTACCTTTTCCCCACTTTTTACAATGATTGTTTAATTTGTCTCTTTTCCTAGCAATACGGAGTTCGATATTGTAAATACGCCTTGTCCTCGCTATAAAACCCTGAAGAGAAGGTATACCATTCTGGCATTTCCAAAAGTAAATATAAAACTTACCCAGAAGCAAAAATATGGTTAAACAGGAGAAAATCTTCTGCAATATCGAACCTACCAGAAATGACATCTTCCTCTTTAAGGTTATCAACAGAGATGTTATAATCGCGCAACCAGGACAAGACATGTTTCCAAAAACTAAATGATACTCTACAGGAAAAGACTAAATGCTCTACGGATTCAACCTCTGCTTGGCAGAAAGCACAGGATGGCGACTCAGCCATGCCAAAACGAAACAGTTTTTCGTTTGTGAAGACAGTACGGTTTAAAGTGCTACTACGATCAAAATTTAAAATTTAATTTAATTTAAGTCAAGTTTTTCACAAAAATGCTTTCTTTTCAGCTTATCAGAAGTGGCTGTACCTGTTTCGGTCATTGAAATGAACTTTGGCGCCCTCTAAGTGAAAATATTGAGCTTGAAAATGTAGGTTTTTCGCGTCCGCCATTACAAATTTATGTTCCAGTGACAAAGCTATTGTTCTCTGATTGTGACGTCATTTTCTGAACACGCCAAGAAAACAAACCTGAACCGCGAGAAAACAGCGAGCGATTCTCAAAGCTTCGCTCGTCTTCGCCCGATTCTGGAATTGTGAAGGAGGAAATCGTAGATTACGATGACTCTGTAGAACCAGCACCGACTGAATATGAGAAAGTCAAATACTAAGGGCAGCTAGCCTCAGAGATGGAAAAAAAACACACTTCACCAAGTCGTACAACACGTCAAGAAAACAAACCTGAACCGTGAGAAAACAGCGAGCGATTCTCAAAGCTTCGCTCGTCTTCGCCCGATTCTGGAATTGTGATGGAGGAAATCGTAGATTACGATGACTCTGTAGAACTAGCACCGACTGAATATGAGAAAGTAAAATACTAAGGGCAGCTAGCCTCAGAGAAGGAAAAAAACACACTTCACCAAGTCGTATTTTATGCAGTTTGTGCCGACGGAGATTCGGACTACTGGTAGGTGTATTTGTATACGTACTAGCTATAATAATAATACACAGGCAAGACGATCGAGAGTCCGCACCAATTTCACCTGCCTTCTAACCACTCTCGAGTGCTCATTTATCCAAGTGTAGATAAAGTTTTGCTTTATAGCTCTTCAGGCACAGCGAATCAGAGTAGGTACAGTTTTCAGTTCAGCTAAGTTTCAGTTCTAAAGCAGCCAGCTCGTTGTCATGTGCATGTGTTTTGTTTTTTACCATCTTAAACGGACTGCTGTCCTTTATTATTGAAAATGTAATTGTCACTTTAGTGTTACGTATCTGAGCTGAGGATTTTAAAATTAGATCTAATGTTAAGTTCTCTTTGTCAGAAAAGTTAATTTACTCATTTTCAATATAAATAGATAAAAATAAGGGGATCGCTCGCTCTTGATTTGGTATATGAATTTAATAATTTTCAGTGCTGACATTAAAGACTGTCACAT
Organism: Porites rus; assembly: GCA_964035705.1. Classification (NCBI taxonomy): domain Eukaryota; kingdom Metazoa; phylum Cnidaria; class Anthozoa; order Scleractinia; family Poritidae; genus Porites; species Porites rus. Next base: position 22,941,418 of record OZ037995.1, read on the forward strand.
TCTTTGTAGCTCATGTTTTTTTGAAAAGGCTGTGTCTGCCTATACCTTCCCTATCGATTGACTGCAGATCAATATAGCAACTTATAAATTGCAACGCTAATAAAAATTCAGAGATTTCACCTCATCCAACTATTGTCAATGATGTCCCCTTGTATTCCCATAACTTTTACAGATAACTTTATGAAATTGTTGTATGTGACGTTTTTTTTTTTAATTTATTTATTATTCAAACCCAGGTGTGCATTTTTTGGATGCTCTCTTTACTGGGACCAGCTTTGAAGCTTTGGCTAGACAAGAAAATATACATACAGTGGAACGGTTAACACAGACATGTTATGATGTCTATATTATATGGGTATCCGTATTATCCGGGTGTCCATATTAAGTTAGCTCTCTGGAAAAAGTCACAGACACGTGATTTATTTGATATATAGCGTAAAGGAACAAGGAGGAAGAAGGGTAGGAACAATGACTGTAGAAAAAAGCCAAGGACGTGAAACTTGTTGAGTAGGAGGCAGAAAATTTATCAAAGGACTACAAACAGGGGAAGAAAGAAAGATGTATCAAAATCAAATGTGTCATGCTATTTGGCTGCAGATGATTTGGTAATAAAATCTTATTAACCCGTGAACTTGGTACAATGTCTACAATTGGCACATCATTGTGACAAGAAAAATAGAAAGTGCCTGGGTAACCAGTGTCTGTAAAGCTGGATTAAGAATATATAGGAATTTCTGGCTTGAAACACAGAAAAGTGGTTGTTGTCCACATTAACTACTGTGCTAACTACTGTGCGTACTAAGCCGGTTAATTTTAGAAAAAATCTATGCTTTTCCTCAGGACAAACAAAACTGCCTGTTATATATGGGTGTCCAATTAAGTGGGTGTCTGTAGATCATAGAGCACTGGGTTATCACTGCATTAATAAATTATTATTCGCAACTAACGTTATGTATTGAAAAACTAATGGTTCAGTACATCACTAGGTTGCACGATTCTGCTGATAACACAGTGTGCCATGAATTCACTGCCTCTAGGAAGAAGTGTTACACAGTGGAAATTATGTTTATCATGGAGGCCCATCCTTGATTGTGCTCTGTGGGTTTTTCTTGCTGGTTTTTTCCATTGTAAAATATTATTAGAAACTAGCATTTTTAAGAGTTAAAACCCCTAAGAGGGCCTGGGAAGCAGTTTTTAATGTGCACGGGCCGGTGACCACCTACATTGAGGTGGGGGGGGGGGGGGAGAGCAAATTTGGCTGTTCTCTCTTTGTGGCTGTTTAGAACTGTCAGATTACTGAACCTTTCTTGAGTCATTGTTGAGCAGTCATGTTCATAGATTTCAAGCCGCTGAAAAGAACCTTTCTCCTGCTGAGGGTGATTGCACATGCTGAATCCACCACTAGAAGTTTGCAGATCATGATATTACACTGTAGGTTCCTGTAATGCCTTCAATTTGTCTAGCATGTCATTGAAATGTGCTAAAGACCACATCATCACCTGATATAATTCGTTTTAAGAAACCTTAGTTCATGGAGTAGTCTTCAGATTTAATCAAGAACCTTCATCAAAAAAGACTATTCTGCATTGTTGCAAATGCTACATAGCTTTGCTTGTTTGAAAATGCAGAAATCTAGGACGATTGACTTTTTAAGGCTTACCACGCATCAGACTGATGGGATCAAAACGGACCAATAATAAATTTAGATGCTGGAAGATTCTTATTCCAACAAAGATACTATTCATATGAAAATGTATATTACAATGGAACCTCTATAACGAAGTCCTCGGTCTAACAAACTATTTTTTTTTACTCCAGTAATAGTAAAATATAAGGCAATATGAAAAAGAACCTCGATAAAAGTTAACAAACCTCGTTAGAATAAACATATTTTGCCAGTCCCTTGGCCCTTCATTATATCAAGGTTCCACTGTACTTAATTTTATTTATTTATTTTTCAAAAAGTGGGGAAGCTCTTTTGCCCTGCATGGGCCCTGCCCTAGCTTGGCTTAGGCTATATAATACCCCCAAAATAGACTATGCTAAATCAGGCAACAAAGAACAATAAAATTGCAGCCTTTAAACAGCCTTTTAATTACGGCCCTTGGCTTGTTTATTGTAATCACTGGTATGACAAAAAAATAATGGATTTGCATATTGCACACGGTACGTAAGACCTAAACTTGTCCTCCAGGTTCTTAGCTGGGGCCTCACATTTATCTTGTGATCAACAAGTGTGCAGATCAATTGTTACAGTAGGGTGGACAGTGCCTTTGTATGTGGTAAGGGGCCATGAAGTTTCCTCATTAATTTTATAGGAAATATAACATTTGTCTATCCCATATTAAAAGATTAACCAAGGTTTTTGAAGTAGCAAGGCTGTGCTCCAGACCCGTGGTGTCCAGCACATGATTTCTAAGAAAGAATTTCCTAGTTGCCCCGGAACAAAGCACCACGGGCCAACTGGGTGCTGGTAGAGCACAACCTTGAGTAGTCAAACACAAAGCAGCAGTGATGAGCAGGGGCCATGAAACTATCTCATACATGTACATAACCCTCAGTTGCAGTAAATATTTCAGTGACCAAGCCTTGGTGATTATTGATTTTTAACTTGCAATCTGTCAGTCACATCACTTCAGTGATTCAGTGCATGAGTGCCCCTGAGTTGGAGTTCACATCTCAAATTATGATATACTATAATTATAATTATTATAAGTATTCAATGCGAGATTGCAAAACTTTTCATTACTCACTCAAAAGAATAACAATACACAACATTTAAGATAGGATCACAATTTTCTTTTAAAGACCACATCAGTACATAGTAATAATTCTTGCTGTATTTTACAAAATTGCAAAAACAGTTTTTGCAATAAACTTGTGTGGGCTCTCTTGCTTTAGCTTGTGGTTTGAACTGACAATGGGTCTGTGCAGTTTTAATCAGGCTCTGAGTTTTGGGAAGACTAAAATTGAAAAAAGCATACCTTTTGTTTAGTGAGGGTTATGGCGACCAGAATGTTGGAAATACTAAGGAATTTACTGTATATTAAAATATCAAACCATTCAGATTGCACCATGATCCTGATAGATTTTAATATTTTATAATAAAAATTTACAAATAGAGCTTTAAAACTTTTTATAAAAGCTCAAAGGAATGTTAATAGTGGTAACAACAAGAGCAAGGTGTGAGCAATAATAGTGTTTACAAAACTAGAGGGCTCTCTGTGATCTGTTGCCTTAGGGCAAATCTTTTTGAAAGTTTCCTAAAAGTTTCGTAGTCGTCGCGTTCCAGTCGAAGAAAGGTCTAAGAGAAAAATTTACCTTCGATGACTTCGCCAGTAGTAAAAGCAAAAATCACCACCGGCGATATAAATAAACTTAGCAAGTTTTGCGAACTGTAAGCTTACCTCCATGCGCTCCCTCTTTATGCGAAGATTTCTTTCCGGATTCAAGATCTGTCGATTGATCTTTCTTTCATATGCTAGCAAATGACCAAGTTTAATTTTCCGCTACTGGTTTGCTTTGAAAGCCCCGTAAATGCTATTGCAGCACTCTTCGAAGTTATCAAACCGAGAAAACAGCGAAACTGTCAGCTGGAAACAAACCTATTCCTCGAATCTCACATTCAGTTGGTCAGACTCGCGTGCAGCACAATTCTATCGATTGAAGCGGTTGCTGCACACATACGGAGCCTAATGTAGTAAGATCGAAAGAGTCTTCCTAAACAAGAACGCATCGAAGTGGGAGGAAAGAGAACATTGTTGAGCAAAGTTCTTGGAAGAAAATTGTCATGCTGTGTGTACTGCGTTAAGTAAATGACGTCACAAAGCAATTGCCTTGTGTTCTTGGTAACCAGGCCACAGGAACATAGCGTTTTAATGGCGGACGAAAATTAATGGTTTTTGAGCGCCAAAAAATACCACTTCCCTTAATCGCATGAAGCTATGATTTGCATACCATGTACTTCAAGTACTAAACTGCCAATCTAGCGAAAAAAAATGGTAGTAAAAAATTTGATCGTAGTAGCACTTTAAAATTTTAAACTTAAATTCTCTACGTTTAGATTCTAATGTTGTGCGAAAAGATAGCGAATAAACACTTTTCCAATCAATATCAATGTTTGAATACTTTGCAGCTAACTCTACTTTAGCAGTAGGCGTTGTTTGTTTTTTCTCCAGGAAAAGCCGGTAGATTTGTTTTGAGGAAACATCAAGAATTGGAACCAAATTGTTGGATCAGTCACCAGTGCAGCAGTTGCCCTTTTAATTGTCAAGTGCCAACTGGCAGGCATAGAGTTAATAATACCCATAATGAAGAAACCTTGCTCAGGATTGAGATTTTCTTTAGTTGAAAATAAGTCGCAAATTTTTAAAACCCTAAATCTGCAATATCTCTACGATACACAGATTTCTTATTTATGCAGAGCAGCTTAGTATTCCAAATAACTTCATTTGCAATTTTGTGTAGCAAGCTGGGCGTTTTTGCATTTACTTCTGACCACGCATCAAAACATTGCTTGTTGAAACTTGGTAGATAAATACTTAATTTAGAAGTATCAAAGTTACAATGCAGTATGAGCTTCCCACCAACAGAGATAAGAATCTCATTTAAAAAAGCTTTCCACGGACTTTTATAGTCTTAATATAAATATTTCTTTATGCATATCACTCGTCTGGTACGAACCATAGAATCAATATCCAGTATTATAATTTAAGCCACCCTTCTTAACTTCCGATATCATCACATTTCGTTTTACTTTGTCTTTCCCATTCCAGATAAAATAGTAAAAAAGCGAGTCGGCCTCTTTGATAAGGTCTTTAGAAATTGGCAACACCGACGCTCTAAACATAAGCTCAAATTTTTATAATTTGCATTCTACCTAAGAGAGATAGACCACACCATTTCCACAAATTGATCGTCTTCCTAATTGATTTCAAAGTATCCCTAAAATTCAATTCATCTCTTTGTTTAGGGTCATAGCCAAAGTAAACGCCTAGAATTTTAATACTGTTATAAAGATTTGGCAAATCAGAATGCCCCTAGTTCCCAAAGAGATCTACTATTTCCTAAAACTAAGACTTCGGTTTTTTCATTATTTATTTTTAAACCAGAACATTCACCAAAAGTCTTCAGCGTAACGAAAAGGTTTGTATATGAACTGCTATCTTTCATGCCATAAAGCAGGTCATAACATCAGCGAAAAGTGAAAGTTTAACAGGTTCGTCTCTTATCGTAATGCCCTTAATGCTTTCATCGTCTCTTATTTTTATAGCTAAGGTCTGCAAAGCTACTTGATAAACAGGTAGGGAAAGAGGGGATCTCCCTGCCTTAATCCCCTACTTAGTGCGAAAGGTCCTGTTGTAAAACCGTTGTTCATTACACGGATCGCGGTCAAAGTCTATAGCTACTAGAATCCCAGGAATATCTTTGTACCTGGCATATTCAATCACATCATCGATCGTTCTGATTGCATCAAAACTTGTTCTCCCCTTTACAAACGCGTTTTGATTAAAATGAATTACTTCAGGAAGTACCTTTTCCAAACGCTTTGCCAAAGTTTTAGACCCCAATTTAGCATCAACATTTACAAGAGGTATTGGACGCCAATTGTTCACCAACCTTTTGTCTTTTTCTTTCTTTTCTATTAAGGTAATTCCCTGGCTTTGCACTGCGCACCCTCTACTGCGCATAACATTGCCACATCCAAGATGGCGGCGGTTCTTCTCAGTAGCGCGAAAAGAACAAACAAGGGCCGCTTTTGCAGAGCTACAGCTTTTATTCGCCATAATAATGTCGCAGATCTGCCGACAGCTTCCTGGTTTGCTATCAAAAAACAAGAAAATGAAAGAAATGTGCGTGATCCCGAAGTCTGCAGTGGTTTTTCACTTCGCGGCCGTCGAGTTGTGGAATTATTAAAAAGTACTGGCTGAGGCTTTGGATTATGGAGGCTGTGAAGGCTGTGGGACAGCTCTACGGCTCTCCAACTGCATTAACGAGCCAGTATCTGGCCTTGGATCACTACTGTACATATGTCGTTCAAACTCCGAGAGTGGAGAGTCAAATATTTCTGCAACAAATAAGAAACACCGTAGCACCAGAACCACTCGAGGGAGACCAGTAAACACGAGGTCTGCTGCTGAATTCACATTTTGCTGTGTATAGAAACCAAACAAGCGGAACATATGAAGAATAGGAATCAGTAGTCCTTTATTCAAGTTTCTTTGTCAAGCATTATTGTGCAAAAGCAAAAAAGTCGAAACCTAGCTCACAGAACGCCGGTGCTACAAAATGGTCTAAAATAAAGATTCATAACTCCAAAATCTCATCAAATCTTGACTTACCTCATTCCTCGGTATTTAATGTAATTTTTTCAAGTTTGAATTTCTGTGTTGGCGATATCAAACACATAAAAGCAACTGATAACCATCCTGACTTCGATCTCAAAACCATGTCCACACACGGCAGTTTGTGAGGAAACAAGCACGGTGACCTCCGATTTTTTTCCCAGGTATTTGCTACGAACAGTCTAATAAACAACATCTTTGAAGAAGAAAAAAAGTTTGATAGTAGAACATGATTTTTTTGGGAAAGTAGTTTCGTGTTTGGTGTATTTGGGTCAAGGCGAGGACTTCAAGCTAACCAGGGAACTGTCCGAAAAAGCGCAATATCCCCACAACCAGGTAATCGAAAACGAATTAAATGAAACAATACTGCTTATTTGAATAAAAGAAGCTTTATGTTCACGATAAGATTTTGTGTGTTTCAAGTAACAAGTACTTCTTTCTGTAAGAAGGGGATTCGAATTTTAAACGCGCAACCAGTAAAAATACCCCAGATTAAGAGCCTGCTGACGCGTAAACAAGCCCGGTGACCCCATCTTTTTATTGCCTTTTTTTAATGTCCATATCATGAATGTTGATTATGTTTAGTTTCAAAAAAAGTTTGATAGTACAACAATTTCAAGGGAATTACCTTAAGGTGATAACAGCCTGTTTCTGTGAGTTCGATAGTTCACCGTATTCAAAAACATAGTTCAGACTATCAACTATCAACTTTCCAAGCAAGGGCCAAAAGGCTAAGCAAAACTCGGCTGTTAAACCATCGTTCACTGGCGATTTATTCTTTTGGAAGGTCTGTAATACATTGAAGCATTCATCATATCTAAGGATACCCTCGCAAACGTTCCTCTTCTCCTCCGCTAAATATGGAACATCGGTGAGACCATTTATAAACGAGGAAAACTGCAATGAAATATCTACAGTCTTCAGTTCTGATTCCGACCCGAACGAGCACCGCACCCACGAAGAAAAAAGTCGTTGAAACAAAGTTCCGTTGCTTGCGGGTGTCATTTCTTCTCAGAGGGATAACTAAGTATTTTCTTCAAATTCTTTCTTTCCATTTTTGTCCGTTTACCGTGTACTTTGAATTCGATGACACGAAATTATAGTCCTGAATTTCACGCCACGAATGACTTTTTCAAAAATTGAAATAATGTACCAAGGAGCAAAAATATTCCATCCAGTACCCCCTAAAATCATTATATACACGCGCACGGGAAGTAAAAATGATTTGCTTAGCAACGCATCCGTCTAAGAATTTGCTTCCCGTAATCGTGATTTGTTCGCGCGCGGAGGAAAAACAATCAATGCCATCATTTGAGAAACTTTTCTTTGTGAGCGAATGGTTGACGCAGAAAGCCCCGTGAGTAGAACTCTCTTAGATATTTGACAGTTAAAACTTCGTGTTTTATGTGATCAGTGCGATAATTCATACGTTGATGGAACGGTTCCATCGTGATGAGAACATACTCATGTTAAGCTCGTCGGTTTGTTGTTTATCATTCACTATTTCAAATACCTTCGAAGCTTAGAAAGGTATTATTTAAATTCTAGTTTATAATTCTGTCATTGATATTAATCGGATCGATGTAATCTTTTTTGCAATAATTAGCGTCTATGATCGATTTGCGAAGGGTGCTTTACGCGTTTTGATCAGCTTGTTACTGATTTCCTATAAATAGGGCATTTGGAGCTTGGTGTTTTCCCGGGGTGGGGCCTTATCACACTTTTTTAGGCTGCACTGGGGGTTTTTGAAAAACCGCTCGGCCCCACCGTGGGGCAATTGCTCCAACCCCCCCGCCCAAAAAAGGGCAAATGTTTGACAAATGCTCGGGGGAGATGGGAATGGTTGAAATTGACTGAGCTATTAAGGAGAGGTTGAATGCGTCAGAAGAAGTCGAGGGACTCTCGAGGGAGGGTGGATATGGGGCATTTTTTATCACGCGAAGTGCGCGTAGAATTAGATCGACAGTGCTGAACTGACCTGAACTGAATAAGTGGCGTCAAAAATTTAGGCCATGGCAACACTCGCGTTCCAGAGAGTTCAAATGGTTTAAATGAAAATGACTGCTCCTGGTAAGAAATGAGCTTTTAATTAGGAAAACCCTCCAGAGAGGAGAGAGCTTAATTGTTTCCCGTCCCCTACACCTTTGATACACATAATTTGTTACATTTTTCTCCGAATTGAAACGGGGCCTTCCAGGCAAGAGCGGGCCCAGGCGGATCTGAATGCTTCAATACGTACCGGCTATTAAAGTGCTGTTGGTAAACCGTTTCCTGTAGATACAGCTTTCTCGCTCCGTGGAACTGGTTTTAATTGCGGGATCCTTAAGAGTGAAACTAAACTTAGGTGAGACATACCAAGATTTCTTTTAAATAACAACCGCCAGATAAACGTAAGTCAAAAGGAAAATTGATTCCATGAATGTTTGCTATATGGTTATTCATGCATATTGCTCACTCCACCACTAGGTAACCGCTTTTTACTTATGTTTCTTCTCTAAAGCTAAGCTGCACTTAGAAGTTTTAAAAGACTGCAAGAAGTGCTTTTTAGAGGAATTTACAAACTTTGGAACGATTTCTGACTTCACATTGGCGCGATTAGAGAGGACACAAGCTCACATTTACAGTCTTACTTATTCTATTTAAGTGCCACTATATCTATTCGGATATTCAAAGTTGTTAATTTATAAGCTTCATGAATTATAAACTTTAAAAACGTGAGAAACATAGTTTTTAGTGCGTTTATTTCACATAACGTAAATATCGAAGTTGCGTAACTGCATGAAAAAATCTGACCCATTACCCTAAGGGTAGTACTCCGAATTATTAAGTTCTGGAATATTCCGCCTTCGCTCGTCAGTTTGATGATGTCGCAGAATAACCTGCCTTCTGAGCGATACGTTACCCTCGTTCGATTGCATGGAGAAAACCAGAACCGCTAGGCAGTACCATCTACAGTTCCACTTTTAATTGTTTGCCACTTAGCATTCAGCCATCGTCTGGCGTAGTGGCGCGTAACTCACGTTTATGAAATATCCCTATGAAAAAAACAATCTATACGTATACTAAGTCTTAGACAGGCTAAGCTCATCATAACTTTCTTCTTTAACAAACACTTAATCACTAAGACTGCTTTTGACATTAATTCCGAGAGAGTAAACGACTGATTGAAAATTCTGCTTACCGCTTAACTCACTAAAATTGGCACAACGAGCCATATGCATGCGTTGGCATATATACTATGAAACAATTAAGCACCATTTCAGTTCTATAGTTTGCTAACTAATATTTCTTGCATGGGTTTCTCGACACTAACATTTTGTCTGATTTAGCTTTAAGTTGTAATTGTTCTTTCTCGCTAGTATAAATTGAAAGGAACAAGAATTTTCCCTTTAAGTAGTTATTCCCTGAGGGAAGCTTGCCAAGCCTGACGAAATATGAGGAAAATGCAAACTGATCTAAGCTGCACGAATTCACTGTTTTGCATTAGTCCTTACTACCAGTTACTCCTTCTCAATATATATCCATAAATACAGTACTCTTTCCTACAAAGAAGTTATGTTTTAGTTCAAAGAATTTCTTAAAGAGAAAGTGCCATGTTGGTAACTTACAGTACTTAAAAAATTCCAGACACTGATTTATCAATGACATCATCATCAAAATCAAATGCTCGAGTGAAACTATCTAGGAAAAATACTGTGGAGCTCGAGGCTTTTGCCAATAGGTTGGTCTTTCAGCTGTGATCCTTCAGTAGGCTCACAGATAGACTTCCTACAAGTCGAGCTCACGAGTTTCGTAGCGAGCGGAGCAAGCTCTTTAGGCCCCGAACCCGAACCCGTCGCTAGTCAGAATTCTTCGTCCAGTGCCAATTAAATCAGACTAAGGACTTTTTTGAAAGTCTAGCTCACTGTTGAAAACAAGTGTAATTTACAAGTGTAGCTATTGTTTTCAGACTCTAAAACAATCGTTACACTTGTAAATTACACTTGTACAAGTTTTTTTTAAATTAACCCCAGGAAGGCTGCCCCAGCTGAAACACCAAAGCTCTTATTCAGATGTTCGTACATCTTAGACCTTCAGATAACATGGATCTTGTTAATGAAGATCGAAGACACTTTGCGAGAGCCAGAAAACATGAGAAAAGTATGAAAGCTAATCGTACAGCGAACAATGCTATACGAAACTCATCCTGACTTTATATTAAGTGATTTTGTCGAAGAGAAATGGACAAAGATATCAGGTCATCATCCCTCGGTTTGTCAGATTGACTGGTTTCTGAAATAATTTTCTCTTCCTCCAATAATGGCCAGTACCTCACGCATGCGCACAGCCATATCACGCGGGCAGTGGCACCCTTAGACAGTTGTTTCGCTCTTATTGTGGCCCACCAGAGTGGCAAAGCCGTTGGGTTAATGAACGGGGAAAATCACGTCTCAAAAACCCCTTACTGCCGAGATGAGTTCAAAGCAGTCTATCAAGCACCAGTTCCACACAACTCATGTGGGAGCTGTTGGCTGGGAACCACACAGCAGTTCTACCACGACATGCGCGGGGAAGGTGGATCACGAGTTACCAGTAAATTAAAGCAAGGGGCACACATACACCTATTCACGGCCTGGCCATTACCTCACGCATGCGCACAGCCATATCACACGGGCACTGGCAGCAATGGACAGCTGTTTCGCCCTTACTGGGGCTCATAAGCATGGCATAGCTGTCGGTCAGTGACTGGGGAAAAACCGTGTTTAGAAGACCCTTTCCTGCCGAGGGGAGTCCTTTAAGGAGGGGGGTAAAGGGAGGCCCTACGGACGAATCACGGACATTAAAAAGTAGAAATAACGCATCACGGGGATTAAAATTCCGTGTTCATGTTTCACGGAAATTTCCGAAGTAAAAGAACAGTGCTTGGCTGGACCTGTTCAGGATAACCCTGTCTGCAGCGGTTAATGATGAGTTACCGCTTAATTGACGTTTAATAGTAGAGTCGATTTTTGCTTTTGGCGCCTCCCGCACAACTACTGCAGGGAAGTAACGGAAGTCAGGTAAACATACAATGAAATGTAGGTGAAAGTAAACTAATGATGACTAATGCTGACGGAAATAAAGTACTCGAAAGGAACGTCCTTTGACTCTCTCTTGTCTCAAAGTTGAGTTTGACGGTTCTTCCGCTACGAGTATAGTAACTGCTCGTAGAAAAGTCATTTCATCCTCGTTGTCGTCATTGTTTACCGCAGAAGCTTTGCTTCATTCTGCAGACTTTTCTAACCATCAGAGTTTTATTTCAATCGAGGATCTTATTAAACCACGCTTTTGGGACTCAGATTTCGAACCAGTCTACTCAATGATGTGGCGCTTAAGAGCTTCAAGGGATGAATCCTTAGTGTTTATGTGTATTCGACATCTACATAATATATTACTCCTTCCAATTTAAAAACTTGTCCCTCTAATTTAAAAACTGCCGGCCATTGCAACCGAGATCCCCAAGCAAACCCCACATGTGTTAGCTCCACGAACATAAGAGTTGAATTATGATTAGTTGAAAACAAACTGACTCATCAGCTCACGGAAATCGTTTCCCGGCTCGGGATCGCAGACGCCCTTTTCTCGGCGGGTGATCAAGGGCCAAAAAAGTTGTCTGCTCTCGCAGGCTTGGTCATAGTTTAGGACGACATATATAGGAACGACTGTAAGGGTCGGTTATTTAAAACAAAGCCCAACTTAGGCCCCGGTTTAAGTAATCATTGGGCATCCAGATATCTTTCTAAGTGGGTTTTTTTAACCCTTTGGTGACGACCGGCGAGTAGCGAAAAACAGCATTTTTCACCAATTCCTCTTCCTTGAACTAGTTTTCGGCTAATTAGCATAATAATGGTTAAAAACGAGTTTTACAAGAAAAAAGACATATTTTCCGACTAATCTGACGAAATTAAACAGTTTTTTCGTTTTTCACGCATGCGCAAAAGCCAAACTTGGGACTCTTTTTGGCGAATCTATTTCGATCTTTCTCTCTCGCTCTCTTTTTTTCCTTCTTTATTGGCGGTTTTATTGCCCACTTTATCATCTTTCTCATGCATTTGTCTTGCATGGAATTGTGGCTGGTTAACTTTTTAGGAAAGGGACAAATTTAATTTTCATATAGAAGTATGTAAACAGCGAAATTGGCAGTGGAATGTTCCCCAAAATTTTACCTTTTTTTGTGAGTGTAACTCTCTCAGGGTTAGTCAGAATATCCCAGAACGAGGTATCGCTGGAAAGATCTATCTTTGCTGACGTTGTTGCTTACCAAGTATTAACATCAACTGAAAGCTAAATGGGTCAAGGGAAATTGTGTACATTGTACCATATGGGGACGTATACGACCCTAGCCGTCCGAAAGGGGATAAGAAAATAATTGTTTCTCCAGTCTACCCTGTTGCTGCCATGAAACGTTCACGATGACCGATGTTAACATAAAAGCGTTGAAAAAAATTGAAAATGGCTTAGAACACGGTTTTGTCAACCACTGGCTAAACTTCGCTTAAATAGCCGGCCTTTGAGTCTTTAAAGACCTTTTAGAACAGTTAATTTGAAGGTACACTGGCTTCCCTGCAAAATTTGTCTTCAGTTGAGACAATTTTCACGAAAATATTAGTAGAAAATCACGAATATCGGGTAAAAGATTTTAAAGTCCGCGTATCACGAGAAGCAAACCAGTCACAGTATACGGGTTTTAATTTCGTATTTTCACCTTTCACGAAAATTTAAAAAATGTATCACGCAATAATACCTTTCACCCCCTCTTTAAGTGCCAGCTCCACACAACACACGTGGGAGCTGCTGGCTGGGAACAGCACGGCAGTTCTCCTACGACATGCGCGGGTAAGGCAGATCATAAGTTTGGTGTATGTGTGCCCCTTGCATTAATTTAAAAATTAAATTAAAACTGTTCTACTGCATAACGAATTTGAAATCCCGACTTTACGCAGCAAATTTTTCGAGATATTGTGCTTTTGCCCGAAGTTGCGCATAAGTCATTTTGAATAAAATTTAGTGGCCTTATAAGCAAACTAAAATTCTCGAAAAATCATATTAAAGTCCGTGAATATTCAACGTACAGACTTACATTTGATGTCTTTTTAAAACTAAGAAAAATTATGGCGCGCCAATGAAGCCTTCCGAGTGATTTTGCTTCAAAGACACAAAAACTTTCGCTGCGTTATTATTTTTCTTAGCGGCATGCAATAAAACATTCCAGCGGGCAAATGCGACAGATATCGCGTAGGATCATGGGAATGATCCACCCGACGATTGCTTGAAGGCAGGATGAGCACGGGACCTCACAAACGCGCACACGGCTCGTGGATTCTCTGATCTGTATCACGTGTTCGCTCGAAAACAATGCATTCTCTGCCCTGCATTACGCCATGGTTGCCTTACATTACTCTATGTTATATCGATTCCAGATTTTTTCTGCCCCTGGAACAATCGTGCACGGCTCTATTAGGCTTCTGTTTTGTAACTTTGTAACCTTATTTCATTTACCACAAAATACAAATAACGATAAAACAAGACAGTTACACAAAAGCAAATGAAAGTGGCGAGGAAGCACAAAAGGAAACCATGAGGCTTATAGACATTGGGCTCCCTCAGAGTAAAAATAAAGTTAACAGTAACAGTAAGGCCAGGATCGAAAGTAAAATACAATGAAGGTAAGTATAAATTAACTAATAGACATAGACTGAGTTGACAAAATATAAGGTATGGTACATGTAACAATAAGTATAAAAATAATATCAGACATGTGAAGAAATAACACTATTTACTACAAGATTTATAACTAATAATTCATGTATAATTTTTTTTCAATTTCGTTTTGAATAAGTGGAGAGAATTAGATTCTTTAATATCATTTTCTATAGAGTTATAATAAGTAGGTCCTTGGAAACTGACAGAAAATTTACGAAGGTTTGTTCTACAAAAAGGAAGGTGAAAATCGTTCGCGTGTCTAGTGGCATAACTATGGACTTGTTTGTTTAAAGAAAAATAATCGTTGAACTTTGAAGGCAAAAGAGAATGGTTAAGAGAAAACATAAGTTTACCCAATTCTAGTTGTCTAATATCGGAAAGTTTTAGTAGCTCTAATTCTTTGAAAATAGGGTCTGAATGAGAATCGAAAGTTGATTTAGAAATAATTCTGATACCTCGCTTTTGCAAAGAAACAAGACGGCGAAGATTGGTCTTGTACGTAGACCCCCAGACAATAATACAATAGTGAAGATAAGGATAAACTAAACAATAATAAAGAGTTTTTAGACAGAGTTTAGGTAGAAAAGATCTTGCTCTATTAATGACACCTATTGATTTCGAGATTTTACGAGCTACTTTAGAAATGTGAGGTTTCCAAGACAGATGTTCATCAAGGACTACACCGAGGAAGACTTTTACATCTCTAACAAAAACAGTTTTATTAGATACTGAGATTGAGGTGTCGAAATGAATAGAAAATATAGGCAGATGGTCAGAAATGTCAGTGAAAAACAGTCCACTCCTAGATCTATCGAAAAATTGGTTGACGAAAATGTTGTCAATTAAAGTTGCCGAATGACAAGTTATTCTTGTAGGGCGCGTAATCAATGGAAAGACCATATTTGAATGTAGCGCATCTAAAAATTCACCAGTAACGGAATGACTTTGGTGGTTCATTTGATTTAAATTAAAGTCACCCATTAAATAACATACCTTATTTTCTTTTGAAATCTTACTTAATAGCTCATTGGTCATTGTTAAAAATTCATCAACGTTTTGGTTTGGCGGCCTGTAAACCACACCAGTAACAATGTTCTTTCCCTGGGGCTTACAATTTCAATAAACAAAGATTCTGCGACGTTTGGCAACGAAAAATCAAGATCGCATCGAAATTTAAAATTCAAATTGTTAGAAACATACATTAGTTACGATCGAGTCAAAGAAGTTCTTGAACATTCTTTCCTGCATCTGTAACATCTCGCGAAGCGTTGCCAGTGTTAAAAACTCTCCTTGAACATTTACTTCAGCCGCCAAAGAACTAACTGAGGCTTTCGAATGACGTGTATCGTTGGCAATAACTCAAAACAGGTCTTGTTGAAATTTTATCGCTGGCACCAAACACCAGCCAGCGGAGAGCATGACAGTATTTTGCATACTGTTATTGCGTAGAAAAGACTGTGACGGGGCGGGGGAAGTTTAGGACGTTTAACGCATGCAGAGATTGAGGAGATATTGTCCTCTTTTGCAAAGATTGTTATGGGAAGTTTTACCTTATTGAGTGACAGTTTTGAAAGAAGTTCATTTTCAGCGTCCAAGGCGTCCTTTTTTTGTCACGGTCCGTTCGAAATCACGGGAAAACTCTCTCGTCGCCGATGTTCTTGGGTATAATTGGTGGACTTTCACTGAGCAAGGTGTTGTCATCTACTTCTTTTTGTGAAGTTAATACTGTTTCGTCTATTTCATTTGAAAAAAGTTCATTTTCAGCGTCCGAGGCGTCCTTCTTTGTGGTCCGTTCGAAATCTCGAGAAAACTCTCTCGCTCGTCGTCGATGTTATATAGTATAATTGGTGGAATTTCACTGCGCAAGGTGTTGCCATTTACTTCCTTTTGTGAAGTTAATACTGTTTCGTCTATTTCTTCACTGCGTGGATTTGCGATTTTTCAGCTTCTTTCATAGAAATATTATTTTTGCGTCATTGCTTTGTGCTTTTGCTCACATATTTACGCCAAAACATGATTTTTCTGTGCTGTAGGGCCCACCTTGGGGCATTCTTATTTTGCAGTTTCCAAAGGAGAAGAATAAATCCCCGGAGAGTTGGGCACCCTGGAAATTAACTTAGCCTTTAATCGTGTAAATAAGCGGTATGGAAAGTGCGGGCGTAAAGTGCGGGCGTACGGTATTTACGCACGAGTTGTTGACGTATCAGAAATCGAACGAGTGAGATTTCTGATACAAAAACCACGAGTGCGTATATAGAGCGTTTTCACCCACGTGGCCAGCATCTATGCAAATTTATTGGAACAAAAGAAAGCGTTTGCATAAGGAAAGAGTTCAGCTCCCACTGGATTTGTCTGGGACACCGACATGGTTCGCCATTTCATTGTTTTGGGATACCAATATGACAGCAGTGACGTCATGTGAACACAGTCTATACCGTAATAAGCACTTTCCATGTGGCATTGTGTTTATTATATACATACTGAGACATTCATCGTTTTAGCAGCCTTTTTATTTCAAATCTTTGCAAAATCCTATAATTTGCCGCTACACACCGCGAAATAAAAAACAAAACGAAGCATCAGCTTATCAGTAAAAACGTTAGTAATAATATTAATGAGGGAAAGGATATGAGGTAATCCAAGAATTAAAGTGGTGTTAACGTTTTGTTTTGAATGCACAATTGAAAATGAATGAATTTAAGTAAAATTGGACGTATTATTGTTCTCTATTTTCCAATTCCCCATAATACACTCTGTTTGCCCCCCAAATTTTGCATAAACCATTGCTTTTAAATGCTCCTGGGAGTATTGCATTTTCCCAAGAGCATTTTAAGACAATAAGTTATGCAAAATTTGGGGGGCAGACAGAGTGTATTATGGGGAATTGGAAAATAGTCAATTGCACGTGTGAAAAACATGGCTAGAACTCACTTGCGTATGGAAATTTACGGTGAGTATTTATCAGTAAAATAAAAGGAATTTTTTTCGTCGCTCGTTAGTCCACGTTTCCTTGACATCTTGAATTTCTTCATGGGTGATACGATTTGTAAATCTAAACTTTTTAGATCCCATGCAATCCACAAAATTTGTGTGTAGCTCTTCGAAGAAGAGTTTAAGAGCGAATGTTTGTAAATATCGAGCAACTGGCGGTCACGGTAAAAAATTGAATTTCGGTCATATCTTGCTGCATGTCCATACATACTTATTAGTAAGTAACTAAACGTGGTGTAGTTTGTTTTTCAAAAGACCGCTTGGATTTGGAGAAAATCGACAAAATCAATTTTCGTGGTCGGCGACTTGAAAACAACAAAAATTTGAGGTAAAATGAGGGGGTCTCAAAACTTTGCTCGCACGCTAAAAGGAAGAAAGCGTGGTAAAATATTCCTCGATAAATCAATTTGTAAAGGGTTTTAGCCCAAGTAGGGTGGTTAATTCTTAACTTAACGATAATGTGGAAGGTAAACAATTTTATTTTAGTTTTGGTTCTTTTTCAACTCAACGAAGTTTAAATTTAGACCTTAAGTGGCGATTTAATTTTTAGGCATGTGCTACACCTTGGTTTTTCCTGAAACTCAAGCTCTAAGTTAGTTAAACATTGTACTAAAACATATGTAAGAACTGGCTTGGGTAATTTAATTTGCGCTTCAGACAAACCTTCTGAACTTCAACAAATTTCGAGTGAAATATGAGACATTTGCATAATTCATCAACGCCTTGCTGTTGCCGAAAGGGATCATTCCATTCCTGAGAAGAAACCTGATGTACTTCTATAGTACGATAGTTAATTTGCTAACATGCGATAGGAATTAACTTACCTTTATAGTTTGGGCCCTTTTTTACTTTTTCTACTCTCGAGCTCCAAAATTCTGCTGGCGCTAACGCATTTTGTAATTTGACCTCTAACGAGAGGTCATTGGAGATGGGCCAGGTTATTAAAGTGTCACAAAAACCGAATGAGCGTTATGATCTAAATTCGTAAGGTGGTTGAACAAAATATATCACGAGAAAAATATATTTTTAATACATTTTCGGCGATTTGAAAGATGTTCTTACCAATTCATAGAATCGGTTACAACATACAGCGAGGAAGTGTGAGAAGACAAGGAGTGGTGTTGCGTGACAACGAACACAATCCTCCGAACTTAAGAATGAGTAGTCTAAAACAATATTGTTTACACATTTCTTTGATGATTTCAAAGTTATTTGTTCAATTCTACGACAACTGAAAGGCTGCATAGTCTGGCTGCCACCAGTACTTGATTTAGAAGTGTAAAGTGGTGGTCAGTTTTTCGGACACCTGCGCGTGTGATAAAAGCATCGACTAATAAGGAATTTGGAAAACATCAAAATCATACACCCTGCCAGTACACACGAACACTGAGTAGGTTTTAAGCTTTGGACAACCTCGATAAATGATCTCGGAAGCGTTTTTTGTTTTGAGGGAAGAATCACAATAAAAAAATCATTTTATTTCATATGCATATTTTGGGGAGGGGTGGCTCTGAATCTTACTTGGGTACTACCTAGTAAGACTCCAATGGAAAGATCGTTGAGGGGATAGAAGAATCAGTCGAAAGGGTTACGCTGTAACTCTTGGTCAAGGATGTTAGGTAAGCAGTTCGCTCTAAACCCTGTCTCCCTCTTTTCAAATGCTTACACAGGCTAACCAGCATTAAAAAACTTACATTAGCACACGCAACAAAGAAAATATCGCAAAGTAATTGGGGAAATGCTATCCAAGCAGGGAGGCCTTGTGGAGTTGTAGATGACGTACCGCTATTTTCAAGTCTACAAACCTCTCCTTGAGTGTGAAGACTTAAGGCATGAGTTTCAGTTTCTAGTATCGAATAGTATACAAAGGAGGAAACCTGGGGTCTAGAACGCTGACCTGTTCCCCTCTCTTTCCTTTACCAAAGGATACGTCAAAGTATATCAGACAATTTCCTCCTTACAGCATGCTCGGCTACTCAAACAAGCTTTAAAATCTGACACTAAGATGATATACCGCAGATACAGCAAGTTAGAAAGCTGGAATCAAACGTGTTTACCAGTGGGTTAGGCCCTGACGTCTTCAAATTCACGCTAAAAGGACACTGTTTAGGCAAAAGCATTAAGTTTACTTTTCCAGTAAATTCCGTCTTGCGGCCTTAGACAACGGATCAGAGGCCCGGTTGTCCAAAGTCCCTATAACTTTTCGGGTTCGAAATCAAATATTCAAATCGAAATAAAAGCATTAAGAGGAGCGCGGGTTCTGGCCAGAAAAATACCTCATTTTTTTATTAACGGATAGTTTTATCATGTTAGATGCAAAAGTATTGAAATTTCTATCTTGCATTTAAACAACAACAGCTTTAGGGGCCCGTTAGTTATCGGCACTTTCGAGAATTGAAGGGGCCCCAGAAGCGGATGCTGCCTCAATATCCGCTTCATTGATGACTGCCAGAGAACGTTATGGTCCGAGACTTTGTTTTCAAGAGTTCTGACCATGAATTTCTGACGAGCCACCAAGTCTCAGTGTCAAGGCCGCTACCAAAGCGCACTCTCAGAAAATGGCAAAATGACCGAGAGTAAAACTGAAAAAAAAACTATGTGGGTAAATAAAGTAGTGGAAGCGTTAGGCGATAGTTGACAGGGGCACCCAACGAAAGTTTCCTCCTAAATGCATTCAAAACCCTTTTAGGTTATCTAAATTACTAAGTTCTTTGCGGCGCCATATAATTATTACGAGGGCTTCAATACTATTTTTTTCGAGAATTTTGAAATTTTTTTCTGATTCTTCTCTATTACAATTTCGGATCCGAAAATTTTAATTCCCTTTATATGGAGAAAACCTGTCTCGTGTAGGAGAGTCGCCCTCTCAGCCAAGAGAAAAAAAACCATTGACCCCAACCGGCCTTCGCGCATGCTCTAATTGTCCGCGCCTTCGCTATGCGACCCCCTTTACCGATAAGGATCGGATTTGCCGGTCGGACCGAAATGTCCCCCTCCATTTTACAAAACTATTTTCCCCAGGACCACTGATCTGTATCCTGCTTACAAGCACGATAACCAAACTCGCAGTGGCTTTGGTTTGGTCTGTGCAACTGGAATGTACCTTCCACTGGGCACGTGGTTTTTCCCAAATTTCAAACAGGAATTTTTGTTGAATGGAAAGCGCGTAAAATGCCTACGGAGAAACTTTGGCCCGGCTAAGAGGCTGACTCTACCATTACAAAAGGGTGACTGGGTAAGGTGGGTCACCCTTCTAGCCGAGCCAACTTTTTGTAATTAAACGGTTCGCCATGTTTTGCAAAGAAATGCGTGAAACGTTGCCTCTTCCAAGAAAGCTCGGGTAGGCGGGTGACCCTTCTGCTCGAGACAAATTTTCTTCATATAAGCTGGGCCTAAATTTTAGTTCTTTACATAAATTTCTATAGTCCAGCTGACGCATATTTTTTGTTGTTGTTGTTTTTTGTTGTACAATGTGGAAAACTGAAATTAAAAAATACAGTGAAACCCCATTGATGCGACCAGCATCGGGCCATAACATTCAGGTCGTAATAGCAAGGTGATCGCATTAAAGAGGTCTTCAAAATAATAAAATGACTCGGAGATTTTCACGTCTGGATGGAAAGGCTATGGGAGATGAGCTGAGGCAAGAGGTGGTCGTATGAACGGGGTGGTCGCAAGGCAGGGTTCCTCTGTATATAAACAGAAACAAGAGATTGAGGATCGAATAACCATTTCCAGATTAGAAAAAAATATATACTGAAAGATAACTGCAGAATGTTTACAAAAACTGTTATCCAAAACAATGGAACTTGCATATGCGAGAGGAAAGACAGCCGCCTGATAGGTAATAATGCAGTGAAATACCTAGAGATTGAAGCCTGAAGTCAATCAAAGGCACATACAAGGCAAAGAGGGGAAGTTAACGAGAAAAACGATATTTTTGGACTTACTTAGTATTATATGGAAGAAAACTTTAAGAAAACTTAGGGAAAAAAAAAAGAAAAAAAACCATGATTTGGATTTTTCGTAGCATAATATGTAACTTCTGGCAAGAACATTAAAAAATGGTTAGACTGGGAGGCCTGTGAATCCTGTCACGCAACACTTTTGGCCAGACTTTTATGACCAAAGAGGTATGGGCAGCCCGAAAGCTTCACTATCAAAATCGCAGTTTTCGTGAGACCTAGAACTTTTAAATGGCAATGGATGTAAAAGTTTGACTGCGGAAAAGGAAGGCCAGCAATACCAAGAAATGTTCTGTTTCAAGTTATTTTCCGCGTACCACGTTTCCTCGAGTTTTTGGATCTTCGGTTGATTAGCTTGGGACAAGGCGCAATGCCAGTTAACCAGAACGGGAAAACGCATTTGAGGTAACAAAAATTATCGTTTCAGTACAAATGTCTTTAATAGAAGTGCGACTGTGAGTTAAGTTTCTTTTGGAGAGCCCATGCACCATCGTGACTTGTCGAGCAACAACCAACCGACGTTCTTGAAAAGTCTCATATTTCAAGCAAAACGTTATTGAACTTCAGAAGGTTCGTGTGAAGTACAAATTTCATTACCCAGGCCAATTCTTACATATGTTTTAGCACACTGTTTAAATAACATATCACTTGAGTTTCAGGTAAAATTAAGGTGTAGCACATGCCTAAAATATAAAACGCAACTTTCAACCTAAATTTAAGTTTCGTTTAGTTGAAAAAGAATCCAAAATAAAATAACATTGTTTATCCTCCAGATTATCGTTAAGATAAGAATTCATCACCAAATCAGAGGTGGAACCCTTTATAAATTGATTTATCGGGGAATATTTTACCCCGCTTTCTTCCTCTGTACGTGCGAGCGAAGTTTTGAGACCTCCTCATTTTGCCGCAAATTTTGGTTGTTTTAAGTCGCCGACCACGAAAATTGATTTTGTCGATTTTCTCCAAATCCAAGCGGCCTTTTGAAAAACAAACTACACCACGTTTAGTTACTTACTTATGCCTATCTATGGACAAGATATGAGCGAAAATGATTTTTTGACTGTGGCCGCGAAATTTCGATTTTGCTCGATTTTTACAGACATTTGCTCTTAATATATAGATTTAGCCAGGGCTAAAGGCAAAGTTCTCGATAACTAGGTACTTATAAACAAAAAAAAAAACAGAATCGTGTAATGCTAAACAGCGACGGCAATAAGAACGGCCACGAAATCAATAAATCTAATTCGTATAAGTAATCACATGATTTTTCTCGAGCAATTTGGAATAAATAAGCACGAGTAAATTTTTCAAAGACCAACTACGTGCACGAGCCCGTAGGGCCAACGCTTTCAAAATCATTCAGCCAAGAACTTGGAAATGTGCAAGGATTGATTTTGTATGGTCACTATAGCCTTTAAGATAACTTGGTTTGAATAATCAGCAAAAGTAAGTATTTTAAATTCATCCTTGATTATGAGAGCTCGGCGTTTACAGGAAGCATTTACAAGAAGTATACTGAAATCAGGAGAACGCTTCGAACAGCCAAAGATGAAAGACACTTGCTAAGGTTTTTTTAACGACTGTTCATCATTGTCTGTTCCTGAGACCACATCATAACTGGATTCATGGAGAAATTTTTAGATTTAAAACCCGAAAATGAAGGAGGCAATTTGTTTTCTTCCGACGCTGCCATCAATGGGTGAGTGGAGCCACAGTTGTTGTGATGTCGGAAAGTATTAATATAATATTTGCTTTTTCTCAGCACTGGGGTTTTCATTATTTCATTTAGCTACTGCAAGAGCTCGTAGCTCTTCTTCGTCGGCTTCATCGTAGTCTTTAGGGACATTTATACCCCTGTGGCCTGTGACATTGGCGATATGTTCTAAACTTACAATCTTTGTTTTCTTCAGCTTTCTGACTGTTGTTTTTCGGTTGTTTCTGTAGGTACCGGAGCACAGTATACGTCATCGCACTCGAATAAATTACTTCGGTCTCAATGCATAATTTTCCCAAATTATTTCCAAACAGAGAAATCAAAGAAATAGTTTCAAAAGGCAATAAACCAAACAAAATAAGAAACTAAGCAACAATTAAGTCCGTGGGTCAGTCCGTTGCCTCAAGTACAAAGGTCCGCAGAGTCCACAGGTCCAGAGTCCACAGGTCCACAGGTCTACAAAGTCCACAGAGTCCACAGGTCCACAGGTCCACAGGTCCACAGGTCCACAGAGTCCACAGGTCCACAGAGTCCACAGGTCCACAGATCCACAGAGTCCACAGATCCACAGGTCCACAGATCCACAGGTCCACAGAGTCCAATAATCACTTCTATGGTTAATTGTTCCTGCACTCTTGGATACTTTCCAGTTGCGTGGAAAGCTGCTCTAGTTGATCCACGGCTCAAGAAACCTTGTCAAAGCGCCTCCCTTTCAAATCTTATACCCGTGAGAAATCTCCAATTTATTTCCAAGCTTACGGAGAGAGCAGTGTACTACCAAACCCAAGAGCATTTAGTGCGATCAGAGCTGTACCCAACGCTCCAGTCAGCCTATCGAGCAGGCCATAGCACAGAGACGGTCCTCCTTAAGGTACACAATGACATCTTGCTTAACATGGATAACTAGTGCTGTTAGACTTGAGTTCAGCATTTGACACTGTAGATCATGAAGTACTTGTCCGTCGTCTTGAGATAACTTTTGGCATTGCAGATACTGCACTTCAATTGTTCAGATCCTACCTGGCTGGTAGATCACAGCATGTATTACTTAATGGGAGCTTCTCAGAGGATTTCTCTCTACCTCATAGTGTACCGCAGGGTTCGTGTCTGGCGCCGCTGCTTTTTACAATTTATGCCAGCAAGCTATTTGAGGTAGTGAAGCGCCACCTCCAAGATGTATACGCAAACGATAACCAGCATACGTATTCTCCACACGCAGACGATAACCAGTTATATATCTCATTTAAGCCTGGTTCTAGTGCGAGTGAATTAGAAGCGGTAACTACATTACAACTTGCATGACGGCTGACAAACTAAAGCTAAATGATGACAAAATAGAATTAATTGTAATCGGAACCCGCGCGCAGTTGGACAAGATAAGCATATCAGAGCTCAGTATTGATCACGTGAAGGTGTCTGCAGTATGCAACGTTCGGAACGTGGGGACGTGGCTCGACAACCATCTGAGCATGAAAACCGCCATCAACGAGATTTGTCAATCGGGTCTTTACCATCTGCATGATATTGGGCGGATTAAAAGATTTCTTAATAGAAAGAAAAAGTAGATTGTTCTGGCAATAGTGATGTCACGAATAGACTATTGCAATAGCCTATTGCATTGTGTTGCCGCTACGAACCATAGCAAGTTCCAACGGGTGCAAGACGCGGCAGTCCGATTGGTGTGCTCATTGCCAAGACATGAACACATCACATCGTCATTTATACGTCTTCACTGGCTGTCGTTTAAGCTTAGAATCAATTTCAAGATTGCTATGCTCTGTTTCTGTTTTTTCAGAGTCCTCTGGACTCTGTGTTTCCTTTAAATGAGAACAAGATGGCAGAAATCAATTTTCAGTTTTTGGAAATTTAAGTAAATTGTACTCCTCGAGCCATAACGAGTCGAACAGCACATAGTTGTATCCAAATTAAGCGTAGGCATTTTCTGTTACGTAGGTGGATAAAAAAATCAAATAATGTCAAATTCTGGGAAATATAAGTGGCATTATTGAAAAAAATGGCCATGATGTTATCGCCAAGGGTGCCTAAATAACGGTATTGTCATCATCGTACCGTGCAAACGAGGGGGCCATGACCCCCAATGTGGATTTTAGCCCACATGCGCGCGTCAGGTTATTTCTTGCGCCCATATTACTTTCATGCGTCTGCTACTCAGGCTATGTGGACCTGTGGATTAAGAAGTGTAAACTTGTGAGGGTGTGGACTCTGTGGGCCTGTCGACCTTTGGACCTATAGACCTGTGGACTCTGTGGGCCTGTGGACCTGAGGACCTGTAAACCTGTGGACTCTGTGTACCTGTGGACCTGTGGACTCTGTGTACCTGAGGACCTGTAAACTCTGTGGACCTGTGGACTCTGTGGGCCTGAGGACCTGTGGACTCTGTGGACTCTGTGGACTCCGTGGACCTGAGGACCTGTGGACTCTGTGGACTCATGTGGACCTGTGGACTCCGTGGACCTGTGGACTCTGTGGACCTGTGCACTCTGTGGGCTCATGTGGACCTGTGGACTCCGTGGACCTGTGGACTCTGTGGACCTGTGGACCTGTGGACCTGTGGACTCTGTGGACTCTGTGGACCTGTGGACCTATGGACCTGTGGACCTGTGGACCTGTGGACCATTGTACTTGAGGCAACGGATTGACCCACGGACTCAGTTATTGCTTAGTTTCTTATTTTGTTTGGTTTATTGCCTTTTGAAACTATTTCTTTAATTTATCCATTTGGAAATAATTTGGGTAAATTTTGCGTTGAGACCGAAGTAATTTATTCGAGCGTGATGATGTATACTGTGCTCCGGTACCTACAGAAACAATCCAAAAAAGACACAAGAACGAGCAGTCCAAAGACTACTGCAAAGCTGATTTAAAACAACGTGTATTGTTTTCTTATAACAATATTTCGGCTGGCCATACTAGCCTTCTTCAGGTTTACAGATGTTACTGAACTTATGTAGCAATTACAATATTATATAGATGGAGAATATCGCAATAAAAATTGTTTAAAAGGGAGAGGCGGAAATGACGTACAACAAAAAAACTGGAAAGGAAAAATACTAAAGAGATGGCCTTACGAACTGAGACACGTGAACACTTTCTCTCTCACTCTAACCATTCTCATACTGACATGCAGTTAATCCCACTAGAGAAAATTCATTCTTCACGTGACTCAGTTCGTAAGGCCAGGGAGTCGCATTTGATAGATAAGGCCATGACCCTTGAACCTCATAGCCTAAACCGCCGTGAAGAATTATTGTAATCCATCTCTTTAGTTTTTTTCCTTTCCAGTTTTTGCGTTGTACGTCATTTTAAACAATTCTCCCTTTTAAACAATTTTTTTAAGCAATACACGTTGTTTTAAATCAGCTTTGCAGTAGTCTTTGGACTTCTCGTTCTTGGTTCTTTATATTTTGGCTGATTAGATCTCTTTTCTAGAGATCCAACGTTTAAAACTAGCAGGATCTTCGTCCACGGTTTGTGCAGTCAATTTAATCCAAAAAAGACAGAATGCCTACCATGGATCATTGCAAGTATTCCTTATTTTTTGCAATTTTTTGGAGAAATGCCAGAAATTGCAGAAATCCCAGTTTTTGCTGGGCACCCTTGTACCTCCTGTACCACTTGACCTAATTAATTTATGCAAAAACTCCGATTTCTCCAATTTTTCGCAATTTTTGGAGAAATCGCAGAAATTGCAGAAATTGCAGTTTTTGCTGGGCACCCTTGTACCTCCTTTAACACTTGTCTTAATTAATTTTAGCAAAAACTGCGATTTCTCTTATTTTTCGCAATTTTTGAAGAAATCTTAGAAATTGCAGAAATTGCAGTTTTTGCTGGACACCCTTGTACCTCCTCTACCGCTTGACTTAGTTAATTTTAGTAAAAACTGCGATTTCTCTAATTTTTCGCAATTTTTGCTACTGCGTACAAACTTGGACATATCTCATCTACTGAGCGGAAGGCCACGGGTTAAAGCCGGGACGAACCAATAACTTGGGTCTATAAGTAACTAAGGAAAAAGTGCTGCCTTTGTAATGACATCTGCAAACGGTTAAACGTTTTAGTCTGATCTCGATTAAGGGCGTTAATCCCCCTCCCGGATTAAACCGCTGGCTCCGTCTCATATCCCTATTATGTGGGACGTTCAAGACCCCACACACTGTTCGCAAAGAGTAGGGAACGTATAGTCCCTGGTGCTGTTGTCCATCTCAAATACGCATCCACCTCCGTGGGAGAGGCGGGTGGGAGGGAGACTTCATGAGCGTAACTTCTTAAATTCTGAATGCGCCTCAGGCAGACTAGCCAAAGTCCACAAACCAGTGTTTTTAATTATCTAAGAAAAGCCCTGAGGGGCTGTTTTTAACTGTTGACCAGTGGCAATTTTAATAAACTTTAGAAAATTTCCGAATTCAAAAAGGAAGATCAAGAAAAGATAAATTTTAAAACAAACCAACATCACTAGGGAGGAGAGGGGCTGCTTCAATGCAACCTCGTTCCCAGGATCCTTTCTCTGGCCTCTATAGCCCCGGCGGGCAAGAGAAGAGAGGACCCTGGGAAGTAGCTATTTTGATCCTCTCTTCCCCGAATTCAAGCGAGCCTTCCAGTTCTTCCGGGAAACAATGATTTTAGGGTGCCTAAATCAACAGAATTCTGGTTAACTCTGATCTGTGCTCAGATATTGTGTGTATTAATCTTTCGATGCAACTAATACGCGATTCTTGCAAGTGACAAAGAGGTGAGATTTTTTTTTCTTTACGTAAACGTTTTAACAGTTGCTGCTCTCCCAAGCTGCGTTTCATTAAAGATACCCTTAACGTAAGGGCTGAATAATTTGTATTACAGCAATTATATAAATTTGTGTAGATCTTTCACTATCACATGAACCGCTGAAACTCCATTCAAATTTGTGAAGGCGGTTTGAATCTACACTGGACTCAAACGGATCATCACAAAAGGTTTAGACAAGAAAACTTTCGAAGGATTTCTTCCGCCATGTTGTGTAATAAACGCAGCGAACAAGTACCACGGTATCTTTTAAGTATATTTAAAGGTTTTAAACTATTCTGTTGCTCCACTGGAATCTATCATGCATTTTCATTAAATGAATTTTCTATCTAGCAGTTCGCTTTAACTTAATTCAACGATAAACTCGAGCGAAGAATGCTGCAATTAAAGTTTTCCTATTTAGGTGAATATTCAGTTAAATGGAACGCATTTTTCCGCCCAATCAAAATGTTCACTAAGTCAAAACGAACTCTCTTAAAGTTTGACAGAAATCTACGTGTGCTTTTCACAAGCGGGAACTCACATAAATTGCATAAAGTGTGAGCAAACAGAAGGCACAAACTGTCTGTGAAATTATAAAACCACTTGACATCATGTTTCTAGTCTCAGAGGGCGTTTCAGTTTTAAGCTTCTTGTATGTACATGATTTAAATCGCATTTGTTTAGAAGAATAATGTCTATTTTCACCGCGAAATCAGGCTAAATTCCTTGTGGCTTTTATAACTTGCTTTATGCTTTTTAAATGCTTCGTTTATAGTTTCCTTGTTCTTGCATTGATAATGGTAAACCGAACCATTGATGAAAGTGTATTCAATCTTCACAGTTGAACGTCCGAACCTGACGCGTTTGAAAACCATGCCGAAAACAATTCAGGCTTGTTCAATTGAGGTAATTTATTTCTTCGCTGGCTTTTAACAATATTTTACCATGAAACACAGTTCGAAAACCAGGAGGCGCTCTTCAGAAACCACCTTCATCGTTGAGGCGTATACTCGATACTCTGCTGTCGGCATGTGCTCCAACATTTTCAACTGGGATTAACTCATTTCTTGTTGCTTTGATCTTCTGAGGTACTTATTTATTTGTAATGCTGCTACCCTTGATAGCTTTTTTTTGGATTGAAAGCGGAAGATACAAACAAAAATAAGTTTGCATTTCTTGATGTTAAAAACTTTAATCTACTTTTGAACAATGGGTAACGTTTAAAATTGCAGTATGCAAATTCAATTCAACACCAATTTGCATCCAATTAGCTAACAAGGCGGAAAAAGTCTTTCCAAGGCCAATTCCGTTTAATCGGAAAACTCTGTTACGCCAGTTTCTTGTGCATCATTCATTTTACTGCATGCGTCTTTAACCGAAATGCATATATAATTTTGATCAACAGCGATTTTCCGAAGCAAAAACAAGTAAAAATAAGTGTAAAACATCGACGTATTGGCGTCATCTTAACGCAATGCATTCTTAAGACCATACTAATGAGAATGGTATGGAAATTTGGAAATTTTTATGTTTACATTTTCAAAACTCGGTCACGGTCTGGCAGTCCAAATGACCACAAAAATACTTTGATATTCTTTTTCTTGAATTTTCTTTCACAGCAGTCAACGTTTAAGCGGGCGTTTTTTCTTTGTTTTTTTCTTTTCTTTTTTTTGTTGTTCCTTGTTGTTTGGTTAATTTGTCGGAATTTCATTCATCACTAGTAAACGGAAACATGAGCAAGGATGTATAAAAGTAGGAAACGTAACTATCTTTTGATTTTTCTCAAGATATCGGCCTCATTCCTTTGGCCAGCCAGGTCAGCTTATGAACAGAAAGTTGGCTTGAGTATTTTGTGTAGTTTGATATAGTGTGACAAACTATGAGTATTTTTAAGTGGTTGAAATAATAAAATAAAACCTTTTTGCCGCTTTGTTGAGTTTATCCATTTTTTCAAAAGAAACAAAATAAAATGAAACGCTGGCGGTTATTTTTAAAACGAGAAACGGGGAAGAATGGGCGACTTAATGGGGATAGAAAAATATAGAAAACGAAAAGGATAGAAGCGTTTCTGGTAAATTTTCTTCTAATTCAAATACATTCAATGCTTTTATAGGCCGTCAGTTACATCCAAAGCTTGTATTGGCGGACTAAATCCATGGAGCCTAAAGGAGTGTTTAATTCTGCAAATATTCTCTAAACAGCAGATGCCAGTCCGTCGACTTGTATTCTTGCTTGCTTCTTCAGTTCTTTCAAGTTCGGGTATTTCTTCTCCGCGAATCGTGTGAAATGTTCAGCCATTTTGACTTGCTCCACCAAAACAATGCAACCTCGTCCTCGGTTTTGCCCATTTATCTGGCATTAATGCTGTACTATTGACGTCATTTTCCAAATATCGCATAGGTCTTACAAATTTGGTCAACGCTAGCTAGTTGAAGAATTAGCCGGGGGAACGAAGAAATCTTTTGAATGAATCACATGATGGACAATAAACATCCTTTCGTTAGAGAAAGATGAACAAAAAGAAATTGTTCATTGTTAACCAACTGTAACATGTTTTGTGGATGGTTATGCCCTCTTTTAAATAAAACAGAAACGTCACCAGCTCTTAAAGAGAAAACGTTTATGCAATTAAAGTACTTTATAGTTTATTAGTTTTTTTAGCCATTTTAGCAGAATTAATGCGTTACACCTGAAAAGATCCAGAACCATGCACATTAAGGCCACTAGGTTGTTTAAAGGGCATAAGCACTGGCAAGTCCTGCCAATTTTTTTACCTTGCCTTGTGGCTCTTTTGGTAGATCCCGCGCCTTTACTTTAAATGTTCTTTTTTTATGTTAGACAAGGAACGCTGCTCTATATATTGGTACTTGAGTCCATTATTAGAGTTATTAGCGTCAGTAAATTTCAGTTTCTCGTTGCAGAGTAAAGTAACATTCTGTTCATGGCTGCTGCATCGCCAACATTTCCTATCTCAAGGGAGACCACTAATTATGCCAGATTATGTGTCCTTTTGGTGGATGTTGGTTCTCAGGTCCTGAGGCAGACATTCGATAGAATTCGTCCGCCTGGACCTCTTGACATTGTTTTGGGAACACCACCAACATCTGACACGCTGGAAACACTTCTAAACAAGAAAGTCGTGAATCCTTCACAATGGAGCATTTTGTATCCTATCATCAAATCTTCTGTCTCATCTGAAAACTTTGACATCACCCTGCTGATGGTGCTGCTAAGGAATATTTGTGGCCTGATTCCTCCGGCCACTGGGTGGGATGCCCTTCCTTCGCCTGCAGACGTGAATTGTGAGGATGACTTGGCTCGCATCAAATACTACAGAAACACAGTGCACGGTCATGCTGCTCAAGCGTCGGTTGACGATACAAAATTTAACGATTATTGGATGAATATCCGCGACACGCTGGTAAGACTGGGAGGGGCGGATTACCAAGCGCCTATTGATGGTCTTCAGTATACATGCATGGACCGTGACACAGAGGAACGCTACATAGAGATGCTAAAGCAGTGGAAGATGGACGAGGACGTCATCGGGGACGTCTTAAAGGACAAGATAAATAACGTTGAGGCCAAAGTAGATAACGTTCAAGCAGCAGTGGATAGAATTGAGACACAATTAGTACCAAGGCCTGGTAAGTGAAATGATAGGTAAAGAGGCCTTAAATTAATTTGTCCGATTGCCTTTTTGACTCAAAATTGAAATAATCAAGTTCAAAAATTATTCTTCCCGGGAACGCTTTACCGGGTTTCACTGTAAATGCAATAAAACAAAGTCACTTATAGTCACGCTGCAACTCACGCAATAAGCACAGCACCAACAACTTTGTGTATTACCTATGCTCCTTTTTTCCCGGTTTTGTTAGGAATATCAACTTGTTTATTGTCATATGACATGTTCTTTTTTTGTGTGTCCCTAGTCTCCACATCAAACACAGTGACACGAGGAGGAAATGACGACCAGGAAATGGGTAAATAAAGTAAACTTGTCAGTCGAGTTTTCAACTCAAAACCTTTTTCAAATTCGTGCTTGCGTGGTTGGCGCGCGCACAGGAAAACATGTTGACGTTACAACTCTGTTTACATACTCCCATCACCAATACGCCTCTCGGCCAATCAGAACGCTCGTACTATTTTTAGTTTTTTCATAAAACAGGGCAATTAAGATAACCTAGGGTTAGTCTGAAATTTGAATTCAGATATGAAAGGTTAAATAGCAAATTCACTTTAGTTCTCCTTGTCTACAATTTGTTATTTGAGAGGATACGCTGAATAGAATAGAGAAAATTTTCGGAGAAAATGCTTTCGAACAAAAGCTGAAAAAACCGGATTAAAATTTAACCCCGGGTTAGCACCAATCGGCCTTCGAACAACTGGGCTCAGGTTACTTGATGAGAACGGAAAATCGGACATGAACTTGACCTATCAAACCATCATACGATCGTGTTACAAACCTGGTGAAATATCCATTGCTCGGTGGAAACGAACGTCGCCCGAAGGGCAACGCATTTGGAAAACGAAGCTTTCCGAGTGAGGCACGAAGTGCTGAGAAAAGAGCCAGGGGATGAAAATAGATACCACGTGACTCGTTCAATGTGGACTGCAGCTTACTGGTGACGGAAACAGAAGTAAGGTTTGCTGTCGTGCCAAATTTGAAGGGAATAATCACATTTACGGACAAAAAACTTAGGTCCAGAAATTTTAAGAAAACAAAAGTGCAATCTTTATCTAGCCGCAATAAAAAGCTTAACGCTTTGAAGGCGCGCAAAGAAAACCAGTGGCACACTCCCAAGGGAGGTACTCCGGATTTCAAGTGACAGGGATGACCTAATGGGGGTAAATCAAAACCCCAAAAAATCCCTGGACCAAAATTTAACATCACAAAAATCCCGTGCCGGATTTCCGAGCCATAAAGATTTCCAGAAAGCAGTAAATGATATAACGCGAAAAACATAAACATTAGTCTAAACAAATCCCTTCTTAAATCAAGCTACCAAAACAATACTTGCCAAAATTTTCCTACCCAAAAAAAACCGAACATTGGAAATTCCAAACCCAAAAAAATCCTTCGGTCATCCCTGTCACCTGTCACTTGAAATCCGGACTACCCTCCACTGGGGCTATACTGCAGCATGCAGTACCGAATCCCGTCATTCCGTCAGCAAGATCCTACAGAAACATATACACCACAGGAAATAATCCATATGCATAAACAGAGCAGTTTCACGACCTCTTAAAGCGAGACTAGCTGCTTAAAGTTTAGAATGCTACATGCACTGTATAATCTACGCGCTAGAAAGAAAAGAGAGAAAATGATATCTGTTGTTCGAGCAAACTCTAAGGTCATGTTTCACATTTTCACTAGCCTGCGAAAACAGCCATTTCTCCTCACTCTTTGCCGCTGCGGACGTTCCTCGCGAAACGTCCTCAGCGGCGAAGAGCGAGCACAAAAAGCTGTTTTCGCAGGCTACACTATCAGGGACTAATGAGTCGAGTACATTTAATTTCCTAGTATTGTTTCTGGTTTGTTATGTACTTGATTACGACTATTTCCGTGACCAGTATCCTCCGGCCCTCATCGTACGAAAGCGAGCATTCAACGATAAAAATTCGGCCCCTGGAAAGTCAGTTGAAACAAAGTCAATGTTCAAATTTTTTCTGCAGGTGAAGAAAGAGTACTGTTTTGTTATCAGCTGAGGAAAATGGCGCCGATTTATCAAGGGACTGATGATTTATGGCGGGCTGAAAATTGGCGTAAATTGGTTTCATCCCTTGTTTTTTTATTATGTCTTAGCTGCTGTTATGGGGTCCACTGTCATTACCTTCAGCGGTTTTCCGAAGCATGTTGGTAAGTACGTGGTGTAAGCATATAGTGGTTTGACGTTATTAACTAGAAGCAATGTATATATACAGCCCCATAGCCCTACAAAGCCCTAAAAGCCCTACATAACCCTACACAGCCCTACATAGCGCTGCATCGCCCTACATAGCCCTACGTAGCCCTACATAGTCATACATAGCCCTACATACCCATCCATAACCCTACATAGTCCTACATAGCGCTGCATCGCCCTACATAGCCCTACATAGCCCTACGTAGCCCTACATAGTCATACACAGCCCTACATACCCATCCATAACCCTACATAGCCCTACATAGCCCTATATAGCTATACACAGCCCTACATAGCCATACATAACCCAGCATAGCCATACATAACCCAACATAGCCATACATAGCCCTACATAGCCCTACACAGACCTACATAGCCATAAATATCATTACATAGCCTCTACATAACCATACATACCCCTACATAGCCATACATAACCCTACATAGCCCTACATAGCCATACATAGCCATACATAGCCATACATAACCATACATAGCCCCACATACCCATACATAGCCATACATAGCCCTATATAGCCATACACAGCCCTACATAGCCCTACATAGCCATACATAGCCATACATAACCCTACATAGCCCCACATACCCATACATAGCCCTACATAGCCTTATATAGCCATACACAGCCCTACATAGCCCTACAGAGCCCTACAGAGCCCTACATAGCCGGAAATAGCCCTACACAGCCATACATAGCCATACATAGCCCTACATAGCCCTTACATAGCCATACATAGCCCAACATAGCCCTACAGAGCCATACATAGCCATACATAGCACTACATAGCCCTAGATAGCCCTACATAGCCCTACAGAGCCATACATAGCCCTACGTAGCCCTACATAGCCATACAGAGCCCTACAGAGCCATACATAGTCCTACATAGCCCTACATAGCCATACATAGCCCTACATAACCCTGCATAGCCCCACATACCCATACATAGCCCTACATAGCCCTTTGTAGCCATACACAGCCCTACATAACCATACATAGCCCTACATAGCCATCCATAACCCTAAATAGCCCTACATAGCCATACATAGCCCTACCTAGCCCTACATAGCCATCGTAACCCTACATAGCCATAGACAGCCATACATAGCCCTACATAGCCATACATAGCCCTACACAGCCCTACACAGCCATATAGCCCTGCATAGCCCTACATAGCCCTGGGCTAGATAGGGCTATGTAGGGCTATGTTTTGCTATGTATGGCTATGTAGGGTTATGTAGGGATATGTAGTGCTATGTATGGCTATGTACGGCTATGTACGGCTAAGTAGGGCTATGTATGGCTATGTAGGGCTATGTAGGGGTATGTATGGCTATGAGGGACATGTAGGGCTATGTATGGCTATATATGGATATGTAGGGCTATATATCAACTAACGTCAAACCACTGTATGATGCTTACACCACGTACTTACCCATGTTCATGGCGCTTCTGCTCGC
Organism: Porites rus; assembly: GCA_964035705.1. Lineage (NCBI taxonomy): Eukaryota > Metazoa > Cnidaria > Anthozoa > Scleractinia > Poritidae > Porites > Porites rus. The sequence continues at coordinate 22,976,321 of OZ037995.1, forward strand.
AGGGTACGGTTTGCTTGATTCCACAGTATAAAAACAAAGGTGACGCGCGGTATCAACTGTAAAATTTAACTGCAAGCAACAATCAAGGTCACAAATAACTCCTCTGCGCCCTGTGCAGCGAGTAAGCGAGTTTTGCAATGTTATAGCGCTGTTCCACATATGGGGACAAGCGTCGAGTAAGACTGGTCCATGCCTTATTCGATGTAACGACGGCGACAGCATAGAACATCAATGTGATGGGTTTAATAAGCATATGGCGAAATAATTGTAAGTGAGGTTTTTGCTGTAGTCGCCAGCCTATAAAATCTCTCGGATAACTGAAAACGCAGATATAAGGAGCCTCCCTTTTGTCAATAAAAGCGATTAGTCTTTACACACTGAGTGATATTGGTGTCTCAAGCAATCTGTTTGGTTCGCTGTCTCGGACTATAACATCCTCTTTTTGGACTATCCAATTACAAACCGAGGAAACCTAGCCTCTGGCTCTGACTCCAGTGGATTTCTTTCCCACGAAAAATGCAAATTTATATAAAAAAAAAACTGAATACGTTTACCTTCCCCTGCTATAGTGTATAGCTTTTCCTGCTTAAGAACAAGATAACGCGAGTCCTGTGTTCTGATTGGCCAAGCTACGTCCATCTTACCCGCCTTGTTCTCGAAAAAATTTTTTCACTTAACATTGCATCCTTTATTGCACGACCAAGCTTGTGCTATCAAACGAAACTGTAATCTTCGCCACGATCTTTTTTTAAGTTGTTTTAGAAGACGAAGTCGATGAAAAGACCCATAAAATCATGTCCAGCGTTTATTCATCCCACCCGACCGCACGCTTGGTAAAATTACGCTTATATAATGGTAGCTAAGCAGATACTCATTTCGGCGGTTTTACCTCAAAGGCGTGTGGCTCGACTGAATTTTTTCACTCATGGAGAAACGAGTATGAGCTTTTAATATGTCGATCGCGAAAAGGTCACCATAGCTGTATATTATAAAGATGAAAACGTTTTGTGCTGGATTGTTATATTGACTTGTTTCGAACTTAATATGAAATTTATTGGCGTGTACCAAACTACAATAAACTCTCTCGTAAGCGACCACCCTTGGTTCACGGAGAAGTGGTCGCGTGATTATACGTGATTATATCGGGTGGTCGCTAGTCACAGGGCCAGAAACAGAAAATAAAAGAATGTGTCAAATTTCTGGCCTTTAAGTGGTCGCGATCGCTCAAGATACTGGGAAGTGGTCGCTTACGGGAGAGGTTTTGAAATAGTATTTAAGTGAGAATGAAAACGGTTATTTACAAAATGGTCGCTTACGAGAGGTGGTCGCTTACGAAAAGATGTCGCTTGGAGTTGACTGTCCATACAAAAATGGTAACAAAAGAAGCTAAACCGGCAGGCTAATAAAATTCTTTTTTCCTGCAATCGGCCAAAGCAATTCCCCCTTTTTTTCGTACACAGTATTAAGGAATTTTGCTACATTTTTTTTTTCGGAGACCATACCGATATTTTTCAATCGGCTTAAAAGTGAGTTTATTCTTGTCCGATCGCTATATAACATTTCCACCATTGATTGAATATGAAATGAAGTTTGTCAAAATGCAGTTTAAAGTAATGTCGATATCACGATGACAAAAATAAACAATAAACGCTGAATTCTATAAAAGTCGAATTTTGTGCGATCTAGACCTGCTACTGAAAATCCGACACCATGAACTTTTACTTTCACTTAAATAACCTCCTCCTGTATGTTTGAATTCAAATAAAAAGTAACTACATTTTAAACTAGTGATTATACCGTAAACTCCCACGTAAAAGCCCTGGGCTTATATAACTTCATAAGGGGTTTTGGGTGGGCTTATATCCGGGGGGCATATTAGCGGAATAAATAGTGCGTCACAATAAACGGAGAATGTATTTCAAAAACATCTATAAAACACTTATGCGAGTGGAACAACTGGAACGGAATAGAAGGTAGACGTACAGCACATGCCGTTCGCTTATGTAACTTAATACAATCCTGATTCCCTAGATAACAATCTGTGTGACAAAAGAATACTCGCTATAACTAATCTTGAAACCGAGAATAAAACAAATAAACAGAAAAAAAACTGTTCTGTACAATACTTCTTGAACTGCTCTTACCGTTTAGGCCGTTTAAAGAGACGGCAAACATCTGACGGACTGCGATTTCTGCACAGATCTTACATGAGAACAAATCAAAATGGCGGGTTGCTCCTAAGAGAAAAACAGGCGCGGCAGCTAAGCACTCGCTTAAACAAACCGCTGACTGCACAGCGCCGCAATCACAGATTGATTGAACCATCGAACCATTGAACCAAAAATCTCAAATCTCTCAAGAATATGGTTTGCTGCCGGCTGATGCCCGGCAGCAACAAAAGTAAAAAAAAAATACAAGCCTCAACGTTATCAATTTGCCTGTTTGCGTGCATGGAAAAGTGCCCGATTGTAGCTAGCTGTTTGCTCTGTAAATACTCCAAAACATTGGAGTTGAACAGTTGTGTTGGAAATGAACAGTGGAACAAAACCCATAGCGTTGTTATATATGCATGAACATTTGTTTCTTTCCTTGGTATCAATATAATTATTGTTCTAAACTCCACAGCCACTTGTTTATGCCTATAACTTGAGATTAAAAATTTTAACGTTTTTTTTTTAAAACGCGAAGGGAACGCGCTCATACATTCGATGGGCTTATAAACGTGGGGGGGGGGGGGGGCGGGGGGGGGCTTATATCCGGAATAATATCTTCGTTACCATGCGGATAAGGCTATGTCCGGGAGGGCTTAAAACCGGGGGGCTTTAACGTGGGGTTTCACGGTTTAAATTGTCTTGATAGATTGTTTAATGAAAAAAGTCCTACAGAATGCTGCTTGATATCATATTTCCCTGCTTGAAAATTTTGGTGTATTTTCTTTCTTGCGATTCTAAAAACTGACCTGTTTTCTCATGACTTTAAGCAGTTTTCTGTATATATCTAAAACAACAGAAACGAGCTCGACAGAATTCTCTTCAAACCTCATCGCACAATCTTCGCGAAGTATACAACGATTATGTCTGAAACTTTCATTAAGATCGATTCACTGCAACTCCTTGAAATTTCAAGACAAACGTAGCCTACGAATCCGCCAAAAATACGCGCTGCAACATTCACTGTTTTGACGTTATCCTAATTTTTCCAAATTAATGCGGACCGTGTATACCTCCATGACTAGTACCTTTCAGTGTGAAAATTGTCAATGTTTTATATTCAAAAAATGCGATTAAGTATGGGAGCAATAAGATTCGAACCCGTGGCGTATCGTCTGCACTCGACTACCTAAACCAATATACCACTGAGTATCTGCTGCAGAGAGATGCTTTGATTTCAATTTATAGGGCAACAACCCAAACCCAAAAAGAAGCTAACGGTTTCGAGTCAGTACTTAACTCTAGTCATTATTTTCAGTGCTTTACTCTAATCAGTATTGTCAGTGCTTAACCCTATTCAATAAAGTCAGAATCCCGTATGATTATCAAATACAAGTCGGTGTACGGGTCCCGTACGAATATCCACTGGGTAAAGTATTAAAGTTGCCTTGGCGACTTTGATGTCAAAAGAACATGGATCATAAAAAGTTGTCAGTTTTGTATAACACAGCTGTGGTGACCTTTTTCCAATATCTTTGTTAATGACAACGTTTCGGTAACAAATGCTCAAACTTGGGAGCTATTTCCCGTAAAAAATCCAGTCAGCCACCTTAATAAATTATAGTTTTTTTCTGTTTTTTTTTACTTTCCAAAAAGAAATGATGAGGAAGAAACTAAGAAGTGAATTGCCAGAAGTGGATTGCGATGTACACGGACATGAAACGGAAATTGATAAAACTGTTAAAGCACTCTTAGGAGGGGACGGCAACGAAGCGAAAGCTGGAGTCCTTGTCAGTGGAATACCAGGGATAGGAAAGTCGACCGTGGCGCTTCAAGCTGGGCATCAATTAAACAAGTCTGGCCACATTGTTATGTTTTGCTCTTTAAGAGACACACAGGGTAAGGAAGATGAAGAGGTTCCAGAGTTAGTATTCAGAGAAATTTTAAGCGTATGTGCCCCAGACGTTCAGCAGATTAAAGACAATTCCCGACGTGAGTTACTTAACTGGTGCCGAGATCTCGACCATGAGCTAATACTTATTCTTGACGATGCCGACGATGCTTTGGAAAATCTTGAATTCTTCAAACAGTTTCTGAAGAAACTGCGGACATGCTCAAAGAGTAACATAAAGTTTATGATTATATCCAGGCGTTTGGACATCACCAGAGTTACAACAGGTTTAGATATTGAGGTGGTCGAAGTTAAACCTTTAAAATTGGAAGAAAGCATAGCAGTTTTAAAGAATGGAGCTAATCTGACGCCGGATGCTGAGCAGTGCATTTTAGAGAACCTGCCCAAGATAGCTGAGCTCTGTCAAAACATTCCACAGGTGCTGCGATTAGCTGGTCCTCTCCTCGCACCAGAATCTGATTGTACGCTGGATGAACTTATACAAAAACTTCAAGAAAACCCAACAGAAACTCTTGGCCTTGATGATCGAATTATGTCCATAGCATTGAAAAGACTAGATGGTCCTTCAAGAGATGCGTTGGTTGGTTTGTCGGTGTTTCCCCGAAGTTTTGACAGAGATGCGGCAGAGGCCTTGTTGGGTGAGTGTTCTGTTCGCCTACGTAAGCTGAAGCAGAGGTGCCTGATCCAGCAGTATTGCCTCCCTCGCAGACGTCCTTTGGTCGTTTTTACGAGAAACCCTCCCCATCCGACGGTTGAGAAGAATCATTCAAACCGATACCTCATGCACTTATTAATTAGAGACTATTCCAGACAGATGGGGGAGCTTGAACCAAATCCAAAAACGCCTGACTACAAACAAAAGTTTCTGGAGCACTTTTTGTCACGGATTTTGAAATATTCAAAATTGTATTGGGGAAAAGACTCTTGTAAGGACTCTTTAATTCTGTTCAATGAAGAAAGGGTTAATTTGGAATCCACGATTGCAGATGTTGGCCAAAAGAAAGTCCGATACTGCAAAGAACTTGAAGATGTAGTAGAAGCTTGTTGTCTGGTAGCGTCTTACGTTGGAGATTGCGTTCCTTCTAAGCTTTATTATGACTTTCTTAACGGGCTTCTACAGTTTTCTGAAGATCAAGAGAATGTAACCAAACAAGTAGCGATTTTGTGCCTGCTTTTTGACGAATCAAGAAGACACGGCGGGCACTTGGAAAAATCGAAACGTTTCGGTATCATTAACAAAGCCATCAAACTGCACGATGACAATCCGTCATGTTTTGAACGAGACAGCTTATCTGAAATATTTTATTTAAGCCATTATGGAAGATATCTCTCACAGGACTGTGGAAAGAGGGACGAAGCGCAACCTTTTCTAAAGGAAGCAGTCTCAATGTTTAAAGAAGAAAAGGAAGAGCATTGTGCTTCCACATTTGATATGGGCAGAGTTCTCAGTCAGATGGGACATAACGAAAGAATGGACAAAGAGGAGGACGAGATAAAACACGAGGAAGCTCTCGCTTACTATCAAGAAGCCCTGAGTTTTCGTCAGACCCATTACGGGGAGCATGTTGTGACCGCGCTTGCTCATAAAGACCTCGCGGATTATTATTTGTATATTGAAGATTTTGGCAAAGCAGAAAAAAACTACGAGGCTGCAGAGCGAATTTTTGAAGATCTAGAAATGATGAAACGGAAAGAAGCAGTTCCGACCTACAAAAACTTAGGAAGATGTTATGAAAGGAATGACAAGATTAAAAAAGCTCGCAAGAAATTCGAGATGGGGTGGGATGTTGCTAATACCACCATCGAAGGAAATCACAAATGGAAGGTTGAGATCAACACCTATTTAGCATTGCTTCTGTACAAACTTCATGAATCCACCAAGGCAGACGAACTTTCCGAAAACCTTTTTCACATGGCCGAGGACCTTAAGATGGAACTGTGGCATGATAAGGAGGAACTTGAAACATTGTACAAAAGACATGGGCATCAAGTGACTACTGTTTAGCCTATGATCTTGATATCCACTGAGCTGCTTTCTCTTTATCCCTAAAGGTCAAGAAATAATAATAAGCTTCCTAAAATGATTTTTGTCGCGTGTTCGACTTGGCTGTAAGCCCAATCAACTGCCACTCTGAAAAAGAGAGCAGATAAGGAAATCAGATAACTCTCCCGATTCCTTAAATGAAGCTACATTTATTTCTGCATCTTAGTGTGTAAGTTGAACCACACTATTTCGTTCCAAACAAAGCCTAAAATCCGGCCTATTCCACTTATTCGTTTTCATGAAGATGCAGTTGACCCAGAATTAGACAGTAATCCTAAACAGGCCAGCTACTAGCATCAGTGGCGTCAATTATTATAATAATAGAGTAAATGCTGTAGTAGAAATTGGAAAATTCTTAGAAGAATCTTATGATGCGAACTAAAAGCTGTTAAGTTGGTGTACATAGATAAGGAATGCGCTTCGACATGAGCTTAAAAATTGTGTATTATACAAACTACAATAATAACATTTTTTTTCGAGAATTTCGAGAGTGCTCTTTCTCCTTCAGTGGTTTGAAGCAACTGAAAAAATGCGCGTGGTGTTAGCTGCGTGTGCTGACTTTGAGAGGTTTAAACTTGAAATTAAAATCTCAGTATTCAGGGGTAGATGACTCCAAACAGATCTTGTTAAAATTTTATCGCCTTTACCAGACTCTAGCCAGCGAAGAGAAGAGCAACACATCGCTTATTGCTATTGCGGAGAAAAGGCTATGACAGGGCTAGGGGTAGTTTAGGAAGCTGTGCACAGAAATTAAAAAATTATTATTCTTTTTTGCAAGTATTGTCGTACGAAGGTTTATCTGGTGAAGTGACACTTTTGAAAAAAGTTCATTTGCTGCTCGTCGCGTGTTATGCTAAAATTTGGATGGTCCGAGTCGTCTTCCTTCCGGCTCCGTCCGAAATGTCCAGAAACATCTCACGTCAACGATATTCGACACACAGTCAACTCTCTCTAAGACGGACACCTTTGGGACCGGCACTAAGTGTCCGTCTTAGAGAGGTGTCCGTCTTATAGAGAGTCTAATAAAGCGGAGTAAAGAAAGGCAGCGACCAATTCTAAGTGTACGTTTTACAGAGGTGTCCGTTAAGAGAGAGTCGACTGTATTCCCCTCTCTAGAAACTTCGAGGGGAGTGGGTACAAGATAAGACGTAACGATTCCTTGGATCGTTTGGGTGGACAAGCGTTACTTATGATTGGTCAATGGTTCCCAAGGCAACCATTAACCAATCAAAATTAACGCTGTGCACCCAAACGATCCCAGAAATCGTTGGGCCGAAAGCTTGTACCCATTTCTTCTTATAGTTTCTGGAGTAGGGAGTGGAGTATAGTTAGGGGACGTCTTTTATTAAGTTAAGTGTTGCGGTTTAGTTAATAATTTGCGAAGTTAATAATTCTTCGTCCTTCTCTACGTGGACTGAAATTTTAACGGAGCTCTCGCGCGAGCAGCGGAGTACCGTGGGTAAGAAAATGTGGTAATCTACCCATCCGAGAAAATTTGGTAATCCCCTGACCGTACGCCCGACCGAGCGACCGTCCGTCCGCACCACAGTCATACCAATGTAAAATAACTCAATCCACAGGTATGGCAACGCAAATGCAACCAGAGGTTATTAGGCGGCAGGCCATCGAAACTCAACGAGAAAAAGGGAGCGAGAGAGAAAAAACAAAGGAGACATTCTTTTGTTGCAAGAACAACATGAAAATTTTGTGGCGGCGGTGACCAAAATGAGAAATGCTAGCGGCCACCAATGCAAGATGAAAACGAGCGGCAGTGAAAAAAAAGTGAACGTCAACACGTACGACATTTCCTCCATAAGCAAGGTTTGGGGAAGTTTCACGTTGTAGTCGTGCAAAACAACGGCAAAAAAATGTACAAAAAAAGTGTGCTGCGCGTGCAAAGTTTCTTTTTTGCTAATTAGACATATTGCTGTTTTTCATCGTTCTCCGGCGTTGCCTTCGCCGCTTAGTATTACACGATTTTATATTTTGTTTGAACAAACTATAAATATTATCGAGAGCTTCGCGTGTTAGCTTCTTTCATTGAAACATAATTTTTTTCACTGTCAAAGAGCGGCGCTTTTGCTTGCTTCTTTTACGTCCAACGATGGTATTTTTGAACAAATCTTTAGGCCAACCATGGGGCATTTGTATTCTGCACATTCAGAGGGAGAACTGATCAAAGGCGCATTAATCCCCAAGGAGATGGCACTCTGGGAATTACTGAGCCATTTATTGTTCAGCATCCTGTTCAAATAAGTCAAGTAGAGAATTTTTCGTCGTTTGCTCGTCCACGGTTTCCGTGACATCTTTAATTAATGTCTTTATGAGTGCATCAGATGGCTAAAAATCTAAACTTTTTAGAACCCATGCAATCCAACAGAATTTTTGTCCAGCTCAGTGAAGAACGTTTATAATCGTCTATACTAACTAAGTGACGAGTAGAGTAATGGAACGAGTTGAGTTTGATTTAACTGACTGGATCGACTAAAATTATGTCAGTTATGAACAGCATCTAAGTTTTCATGCCCCGGAAGTTTGGAACGAATTCATCGAGTTGGAACTCAAAAAAAGTTAAATTGGGTTCTAAGAGGTGGAAAATTACAGGCTGCATGATAAAAAAAGGAGCTTTTCTTGGGAAATTTCAGGTTGTAGTAAAGTAATTGTTTTTAGCATGAGCTCCTGTTCATATATACAACTGTCTACAAAAGTGAATTCTACATATCAGGAACTCAGGCTCCTGCACATATCCATATTCCACATACTGTGAATTCCACAAACGATTTCGTTGCAAAACCATTCAGCGCACTTTTAATTCAGTCCCAGGGCCTTATTCGTTTTTTAAGGTGGCCAAAATTTCAAAGATGACGTCGATGATAGGAAGTCAAAGGAAGGTGGTTAAAGGCATTTTTTTAACCAAACGAAGTGTGTCTGTAATCAGACGGTGCGGAACTTGAACGCTACAATGCTGAAAAGGCTAAAAAATGTTTGGCCATCCTCGAGTTCTATGGCCTGCGTAGCAGGCGCCTTTTTTTAAGCGAAAGGAGAAATTTTGAGGACACGAGCGCGCGCTGTATAAAAACAAACCAAAAAACTAACTGGCGTCTGCCTCGCAGGCTACATATGGAGTTCTATGCAAGAATGGGGAGGTCCAATAGAAAATAATTTCGCATGGAAAGATATATGAGCATTTAGTTGGGAAGAATTCCTCGGCGGAGAAGGACTGGAGGCTATTTTTTTTTTTTTTTTTGCACATCCCCTGCAATCCCCTTCAGCTCTGTGGCAGGCAAGCTGAGCACCCATTTCCAAACTCCAGAAGGAAATTTTCCTTTCAGTGGCATGGCTCTCACAAGACATTTCACTTTTCGTACATGAGATTTTTATGTCTCTTGAAATTTCTGCTTGACAAAATGTTCATGATAGTCGAAGTTTCCTTCAATTTTTAAGGAACAAAATTCCAGGATGGCACAAGCAGGATTCGATCCCGGAGGATCGGATCTTTAAATAAATCCAATGTAACACATAACCCACTACACCACCGAGGATTTGCTGACCACTAAGGGTTTGAGTTGAAGCTATATAGCAACAACCCTAACCCCAAATAGAAGCTAACCAGCTAACCGTTTTTCGAGTGAGTGCTTAAGTGACACTGTCTGAGAAAACGTTCCAGGGGCCAAAGTTCTGGTCAACCGATTTGGCTGAAACTTGGCACAGAAGTTAGGTGTGATGAGATATTTCAAAAGCCACTTTGGTTCACTTCTCTGACTTTTAGTTTTGGAGATGAAGTGGGGGTCTCATTCTTTGCCCTTTGAGCACCAAAAATACAGCCTTCCAAGGGGCATTTTGAAAGTAGATCAGACATATTAAATTCTGCAAGCAGAATACTGCAATGCTGGTCGTGCTACGTGAAAATTAACTCTGCAGGACATCAACACGAGATAGATAGATAGATAGATAGATAGATAGATAGATAGATAGATGCGTTGTCTTTTGAGGTTATAATGACAATAGTTCTTGGGAGAGAGAAAATGATGCAACTTATGATCTGCATGAGGAGCTTTGCTCAAGAAAAAAAATCCCAGCAGGCGCCGTAAATTGATGCCCTGGTACCCGATAGAGAGGTGTTTGCTTGGTGTCATAAAATTAATTAAGACCGGAACATAATAAGTAAACCAGATGCCAAGTATCCGCGAGAGACGCGTCGTTTGAGCGCGAGGCAAGGCGAGGAGCCAGCATCCCACGCAACGGTTTTTTTTGCGGCGCGACCTTTCTGTTTAAAATGAAAAAGATTTTGATCATTCGAAATGTATCTTCTTAAAAATAAAAGCCCGCTTCATCTACCCGTAGAAAGTAATTTACATGAATTTAGACTTACTGTTGGTCTGTAAAACCGATAAACAAATCCAGATCGGACTGCCGGTGATTTGGACGGGGCACGCCAGGCTTAAAACACATTACGTTAAAGCATTTTATATTTCCTTTGTCACTTTGATAAAATTTTTGAAGGAGCGACCCATATTTCATGTGGAAATATTAATACTCGAGTGCTGGAGTTCCCTCTTGAGACATGACGTGACGTACGGTGACAAAGAGCCGCAAAAACTCGTTTCCAGTGCCGCTCAAATGAATGGACGGTAGCGTACATGTACCATTTTTTTTGTTTTTGAGGGTCAGGCAGCGATCATGCGATGTAAACGAGTTAAATTCTTACTAATTAATTAATATTCTACCTTAGACTTTCAAAGTTCAAAAGCGCTGTGGTTTTGATTTCGAAACCAATTGAAGTGAAGGCGACCGTCGACGGTATGAGTCTTCGTTTCCCATTTCGAGTCTGTCGAGGATTACAACCCCCAAAAGCATTGGCATGCACTCAAAAAAGAAATATGTGGAGTCCGTCCGACGGGTTTAATTTCTCCAAAAAAGAAATATTTAGGAGATTTCCTGACGAAAGACGTGGCAACGCGCGAACTTTAACCCGCCAAATCGGCCTATGCCGTAGTGAAATTCAACATGATGCCAGCTACTGTGTACTTCGCTTCCACGTCCGTTTTATCACTGGTCTTCTTCGCCAGAAAAGCATTCCAGCTGATGGCCTTGTGAATTCTGTTTTTCTTTATGGTAGAGGTCAGACTAAAACGGACTTAAGTTACATATTAGTGATATTAGACTTGAGGTAAGTTTGTTTTTAGTCAAATTATTCCCAATACAGTGAGGTATTTCTGTTTTCTGGTCACTTCAATTTAAAGAAAACATTTAGCTTCAGTTATTATTCTGTTTCTCTTGGGTAGTCAGTTTATTTATGGGCTTTTGTTATCTGATAACAGGACCTAATTTTCATCATTTCCATTTTGTACTAACTGGTTCTGTTTCTCTTGGGTAGTCAGTTCATTTGTGGACTGTTGTTATCTGATGACAGGACCTAATTTTTATCATTTTCATTTTGTACTAACTGGTTCTGTTTCTCTTGGGTAGTCAGTTCATTTGTGGACTGTTGTTATCTGATGACAGGACCTAATTTTTATCATTTTCATTTTGTACTAACTGGTTCTGTTTCTCTTGGGTAGTCAGTTCATTTGTGGACTGTTGTTATCTGATGACAGGACCTAATTTTCATCATTTCCATTTTGTACTAACTGGTTCTGTTTCTCTTGGGTAGTCAGTTCATTTGTGGACTGTTGTTATCTGATGACAGGACCTAATTTTCATCATTTTCATTTTGTACTAACTGGTCCTGTTTCTCTTGGGTAGTCAGTTCATTTGTGGACTGTTGTTATCTGATGACAGGACCTAATTTTCATCATTTTCATTTTGTACTAACTGGTTCTGTTTCTCTTGGGTAGTCAGTTCATTTGTGGACCGTTGTTATCTGATGACAGAACCTAATTTTCATCATAGTTTTCATTTTGTACTAACTGGTTCTGTTTCTCTTGGGTAGTCAGTTCATTTGTGGGCTGTTGTTATCTGATGACAGGACCTAATTTTCATCATTTTCATTTTGTACTAACTGGTTCTGTTTCTCTTGGGTGGTCAGTTCATTTATGGGCTATTGTTACCTGATGACGGATTATTATTTTTATTGTTATTGCTATTATTATCAACAACATTATTGAGTGATTTAAAATTATTTTTCTTTGATACAGGGCTATAATTTGTAGCAGGCGATGGAGTGTACACTGATTTGCTTTAGTTTTCTTTCAGAAATTCACAGAGAATTTACTTTAGTTACAATTATTGCTTGGGTACTGAGATAAACTTTCAGCGACACAGTGTGACAAAATTGTTTTAACCAAAATCATGATAACAAAATCAAAATGTTTTTATTATTAGTATTATTCGTTAATTTCAAACGATGCTAATATATGTATGTAAAAATGAAATTATCTTGCCGCTTGTTACAGAGCTATCCGTACTGTAAAACGTCAAATGAAAAGTTATAACACTCACATGTCTATTAGTTCTTACAAATGATTTTGTCAATGAAAATCGACGACAAAAATTTCCGTTCTCTGGCTTAATTAAGAAGCTTGGGTTGCAAAAAAATGTGTTTGTAAAACACAACCGAGTCAATTATCGTACGTTAAATAAATCAAAGCATTACTTTAGCAAAATAGAATCTTAGGGTTAACTTGCCGTGGCTAGTGCCGGAGAAAAGATTGGGCCGCCAGATATACTTCAAACCCTCTGGTTGCCTTCCCTTCGCCGTGCCCTATGAGCTTTGCGTTAGATCTCACGGTTTATTATTTCAGAATCAAGTCGCTATTAAAATGAAGCTGTTATAAGTCGGTTGTAGTTACTGATGTCCAAGAATTCCAAATGGTCCTGTTTCGGGAATCGTAGTTTCTCTGGGATTAAATCATTCTCATTGAGTAAACATTAATTTATCACAGGTAAGTAAATGTACTTAATTTATAACATCGAACCTCGTTGCTGACGCCGTTTTGTGTAATGTTCCTGCCGACTACACAGTAATAGACAGAAGATAGTATACTGTTCGATGGACATAATTGCAAATAATCTCATTCCTCCCGTAAGAATAGATTATGGGCCGTCATTAAAATGGTTCTCGGGTGGTAAACTTTAGCTTCTCGTAATATTTTCTGAGTCGCAAAGGGTTTATGTTTCATTTCCATTTTCTCTTTAGTAACAGATATAAACCCCGCTCTCGTTAAGGTTTAGTTCTTGATCTTCGATTATCCCATTCGAGTGATAGTTATTTTTCTTGCTATCGCCTTTCATAATTATGGTTGTGCGATCAATAAGGAGCGGGGTTTTTTTACAGTAGAGCCATGCCTTGAATACTATTTCGCGTGAGAAGTAACAGTTGACGTGTGTCTCCACGCGAGTAAAGCCAACAAATACGCGTCCGTATCTGGAAAACCTTTTTCTTATGTCAAAAAATGTCTTATTTACACGTCTCGTGATTCCCACGCCGGGTGTTTTTGGATGTCGGCAAGTGCGAAAAAAGTAATTACCGAGGATTCCAAAGTAACACCTCAGTCGTATGAAGGCGCGAATTCTGATCTCCCGTTTCAGTTAATCATAAGCCATGGGTAGATTCAATCTACCCTTAGCCTAATTTGCATAATTTTTTTTGGTGAGCAAAGCCCGTCATGTTAGATACAATAGAATCAAACAGTTTTTCACATTGATCTATGCGTCTGTCCTCTAAAGATGCCATGCTGAACATTGACAGGCTGTCATCGTAAGAAAGGCCTGGCGAAATAATTGATAGTGCACATTTTTGAATGCGTTCAATATTCTTACTTAAGTAGTCAGGCAGTGCGTGATGGTACAGGAGGGCACTATTCTAGAACTGGCCTTATACAAGTAAGATAAAAACAAATGATATCGTGTGCTGGAACATTTGCACGCTTAAGTCATATAAGAAAGTATATTCTCTTGTTGGCCTTTTGCATTACATCTAAGACGTGACAATTCCATTGGAGCGTGTTGGTTATGGTAACTCCTAGCAATTTAACACTATCTAAGCGTTCCAGTTCTTGAGAGTTCACAATAACTGCGTCAAAATGATGTTTAACCTTGTTAAAGCCAATAAAGAGTTCCTTGCATTTATCCGCATTCAGCTGGAGCTTGTTGATTGTTGACCACTGCTCAACAGCGTTAACAGCGACCTGCATTTCACTTTGACCTCCTCTTGGAACCACCTCAGCGAGCGTAGTGTCAAACACGTATTTCCATACGTCAGATCCCGAAGGGTGGAGATCATTGATCATCAAAATGAAAAGCCAAGGGCCAAGTTTTGTGCAAAAAAAAACACCCAAAGAACTCAAAACAGAGCGGGAATGTAGCCATAGACAGCTGTTTCGCCCTTTTTGGGGCTCTTCAGTATGGCGTAACAACTAGAGAAGGACGAGAAGGCTCTGATGAAAAATATCCGCGCAAACCCTGACCTAGAACTCTCAACACCCTCAGAATCACGCCACATCACGTGTCTTCTGGAGCCGGCAAGAGTCTAAGTGTCAAGTTGATGTCTCGCAGAGAAAATAAAGGATTGGCCAAAACCAACCTCTAAAACATGAACAGAACCATGCGGTCCTTTGCAGCCCTTTGTGATTAATGTTTTTTTACTTTATGTATTTTGGGGCCGTAGATCTTTTATAGATCCGATATGCTGTAATTCTTGCATGGTTTTGTCCATGTTTTAGAAGTTGATTTTGGCCAGTCCTTTATTTTGTTAAGCTAAAGTTTAACTTAACAAAAACGTTCGTTAACATATAATCTTCGTCTGACCTTTTAATAGCCTGAATATAGCTGTTGTAAATACCCATCAGCAAAAGACCATGACTATACTACATACATAGACTATACCGAACATGTACGAGCTTCAGTGAGCAGTGTCGAGGTGACCTCTGATTTTCCGAGTCCTTTAGAGCTGAAAAAATGAAACCATCCATCCACAGTTAGGAGAGCTGGATAAGAAAAACTGTTCGTCCGCGCCCGTCAAAAAAACAAAAGGAAAAAAATGGTGGGCTTACGGGAACACAAAAGCCTGTAAGTCGGCTTGATTTTTCCTTTAGGTCTTCCCTTCAAAACAGAAATACTGACCCGTAGGAATCGTAACCTGTGAATTGCTACTACTGAAGAGACCCATATTTTCACAATTTTCTCATTTTAGTTTTGTTTGCGCGATATTTTTTCTCTTATCATTTAACCCCTCCCTATTGAGGTGAACTGATGCCGAAGGCTCCTTAAGTTCAATTCATAGGGATGTGAAGATTTCCTTTTTCTGGCTTAGAGTTCACGTTTTTAGTTTAAATTTGATGGCTTTTATTGCTGCTCGCTACGCTCGCAGCAGACCTATTTCAATCAGATACCAGTTTGATTCTCGACGTTTGTTAGTGACACTCTTTGCCTTGCTTTTGTGTGGATCAGCTACACAGCTGACCATGGCACGTGCCTTCTCTTCAGCGTCCTTTTGCGAATTTTACAACACACAAGAGCGACTTCGGCAGTTCGTGGTGGAAACCTTCTGTGTTTGGTGAGTATAATTTGTGCCAAGAATAGGTTCGAACTACTTCCAACGCCAAATTGATTGTTTATTTTTAACAGACGGCGCGTCACAAATAACATGCAAATTCGGAGTGAAATTGCATCCAAGTTTAGAAACGCATTGTAATTTTTAAGCAACACCAAGGAATGCTCCTCGCTTATTCAAAGGTCGCGTAGATATACAATTATTGTTAAGTTACATGTAATGTTAGAATAAAAGCAGATGTTATATACAAACTTCAAGGTGGTCTGTAAAATTTAGTGCCGATCGTGCGAAACCTATTTTTCTAGTCCCGATTGCTGGAACCCTCGCTTACTCGAACGATTTCGATTCCTTCATACAGTTACTGTAATTTTACCCCCGCTAACTCGAAGTAATTTCTATTTTCGTTCAAATCATTCCTCTATAACTTTACCCTCGGTAACTCGAACCATATTTTAAGCGCATAACAAGTCAAAAAAAAGACAGTGACCTGATGTCCGAAACATTGAATTCATTTCAAAACAATAGTTGGCGGGTCAAGTAACATGGACCCCGCTTCAGCCAAGAGCCAAGGAATTTACATAACATGAATCGTCGATTTACAAAGCATAACGTTCGTAGTAAGAAAAAGTTGATAACAAAAAATGTATAGTAAGTTGTTTTCTTTTTCACCGCGAAAAGACGTTTTTCCACAATGTCGGTTTCTAATAATTTTAGATCAGCCATCATGGGCTCCTGCCAGTTGCTGTTGTAAAGAAATAAAAACAACTTGCGTGTATTTATAAGGGGCAAAATCGGTCACCGTAAAAATACACGCAAATGCTTTTGGAAAAAATTACACACGAGTTTTTTGCGTGGATTTTGCGTGGAAATCCGCCAAATTCGACGCAATTCAGTGGCAATTCATGCGCGTGTAATGCCCGTGGCATGTAAAGTATAATAAAATTTAGACATTAGTACCAAAAATCTCCCAATATTGTTTCCAAGAATTAAGAAATATGATAACTAAACCCTCTGCTCGCAACACTTCACCTTTCAAAAGAAACCACTAGTCATAAGTATACAAACGGAGGCTTCGCAGCTTCGCTTTTAGCCCTAGCTAAATCTATATTTTAGATAATTACTCTGTGTATAAATCATTAATGTGTCATGGTCAGTCTGGAGTATGGAAATGCGTGTTAACCCGACACGTAATCAATGTTTGTTTCACTTTTCCCTAATCTGAGTGGAGCCTTCAAGGAAACAGCGGCGCTTGGATATTGCACAACGTAGCTGTTAACGTTGTTCCTATTAGCCTTCACTGTACATAGCGGCGGGATCTTTACGAGAGAAACTAAACTCAGGTGAGACTGACATTTTCAAGATTCCTTTACAAAAGCTATCAATTTAACTTTATTCGGTCAACGGTTTAATGGATTCCATACTGAATTGCGCTGTGTCATTGTTTATTCAGTCGGTCCTACTTGTGTCACCTAGGTAACTACTTTTTTGTAAAAATTTCTCAGCTAACGCCGCTCTTAGAAGTTTTCGAAAATTACAAAAAGTACATCGGCGCTTCCGGGCTTGAAGATATTTCCTTCATACGCTGTTAAACGATTTCTTACGCCATATTGACTGGAGGGTCCTGGACGGCAAACGAGACAACATTTACGGTGTAATAGTACAAGAGCGCTCTGTACTAGCATTTAGGCTATTTAAAGGTTTTATTGTTTCTGAGTTGTATGATTGAATCGGTGAACGATGAATTAAGGCAAAACGTTTATAGTAAGTCCATTTCGCATACCGTAAATTCATTAAAGTCAAAGTTCCATAGCTGCAGGATATTTCCGGGTACGCTTTTATTGCGACTAGTAATCGGCTCCTTATTGTGATAATCAATATTTCAAGCAATATTTCGCTTTCCTCCGATCGCACTGAGGAAGACAAGAATTGCCTCACAGTTCTAACTATAAATTCCCGCTTTTGTTTGCTTTTTGGCACTCGACCATCGCGTGACTACAAGGTCACCTCATCGAAAGGCTAAGAATTTGTAGATGACCGTTCCGTTCATGTACATTTTCGAAGCTTACCTGGTATATTTCCTATACAATTATCTGAAGTTTGATTTTTCGCATTTGACTCCCCAAATTAAGCTATTTTTCGCAGAAAAGGGAAAATTCGAAATTGCGATGGAAACTCACAAAAATTCCCACTTTCGCAGTAAAACTTTAAATTGCATCTAGAATTTTCGGAAAACTGAAAATCCTGAAGCCCTTGTAACTTCGAAAAGACCCAAGCTACCCTAGGATGACCGAATAGATAAAACTTTTATAGCGCCGACCAGAATGTGTTTCTAAAAAAGATCAAAATGTTCTTTGGATAAGCGTAAAAATGCATGTAGGAGAAAACCGTCGTTGGGTGCCCCTGAAAAATCAAAACCGTTTAATAAATAAAGTTTAGCTTCTGGAAAATGACAGACCCTCGCCAAGGGTAAGGTCGGTGTAATTTTTGATATGCGAGATATTCGGGGAAATGTTTTACCTAAATTTACAGAGCTTTGTCTGGAGACGCCAACATGGCGCCTGGAAACCAACAGAATTGAAACATCTGTTACCGAGTTTTGCTCCGAAAGCATGAATTCATCCCTCGAAGAACTCATTAACATTAAAATAATACTTTTCCTAATACAAGGACCGTCCAGAAAACAAAATTCCCCAAAATAAGTCAGCTTTTTAACCTACAACAGCTCTCTTGGTCGTTGTCACGCAACGAAACTAAAGTGTACTCTATCACGAAACTACAACATGAAAACATGGAATCCGGAAACGGAAACGGAATACGGAATCAAATATCAATGATTAAAATTAAAGGCCGGTTGTAAACGGAGTTTAGCCAATTAATGTTTAACAAAACCGCGTTCTAAGCCATTAGGGACTTTAAAATCCAAGGACGCAGACGGCAGCGAGAACGTCAAAAAACAATAGGTTTTATGAGCAAAACAACAACTTTGCACGTGCATCACACTTTTTTCTCC
Organism: Porites rus; assembly: GCA_964035705.1. NCBI lineage: Eukaryota > Metazoa > Cnidaria > Anthozoa > Scleractinia > Poritidae > Porites > Porites rus. The sequence continues at coordinate 22,994,930 of OZ037995.1, forward strand.
ATTTCCTTCCCGTTTTTTTCACGACTACAACGTGAAAATGTCTAATTTCGCGTTTTATGGAGGACGTAAACAAGCAAAGACGAAAATTACTTCTCTCACTGAGCTTGGATATGGTCCCTTGATATTCAGCTTCAGGAGGGCTCGCCTACATTCGACAAAGTAAAAGGGTAGGAATAATCGCTGTAAAGACTGAAAGAACGCAAATCCACTTTTTAAGCGACGTGCTCGTTGCCGTCGCGTCGTTGGATCTTAAAGTCTCTATTTTCAGTTTGCCGAACGCTTTTATATAAACACTATTTATCGTGAACAGTTTCATAAAATCATATGGCGTAGACTACAAAAGCATTTGTCTTCTTAAAACTAGAAATACGTGTATCGCAGAACCTCGCGAAGCTCGGGGGGGAGCCCATAAGGGGTGGGAGAACAGGAGAGAAATGAAGTAAATCGTGTAACTTGGGAGAGCGGGTCTAATAAGCTGAGATCTACTTGATCTCCTGTGGATTAAATTTGAACCCAGTGTTCTGGCTTTAAAAAGGATCTGAGATCAAAATGGGGTTGTTGTTGTTAGTGAATGCTACATAGGTCCCATCCCGTGTTCACCCCATCTGACCCTCCTACATGTGTAATTATGGTCAAAAGGAAATGGGGGTGATAGTGGATAACTGCCGGCTAATATGCAGTTGCATTTGGTTAAAGCTCACTCTTTAAGTGTAATAATTACTTGTGAAATGTGTCAGTAGTAGAGAGTGGATGGTAATGGAAGGAGGTAAGGCTGCAGTGAAAACAACAACTAAATGCTGGTAATTGGAGAAAAAATTTATTGTTAGGTGAACTACAGCTAGAAAAGAGTTTGCACTTGTTTTGGTACACAATCACACTTGACAACTATTGTTTGTAACAGTAAAGTGTAAACATAATCACTGAAATTGAAAATTACAAGTAGCAATGTCATTAAGGATGCAGTTCATGAGAATTATTAAAGTGATCATGACTTACGATTATTGAATGTGCGGGCCCCGGGGGGGGGGTACTCCCTAATATGGGCTTTATAGGTATGTGCGGCCCCAAAGGGTAGGGTTTTTCAGCCGTTTTGGTCATAAATTGGGTATCGATTTTGGCTATTTCACCGCCATTTTGGTCATAAATAGGGTAACGATTTTTGCAGGTTTAGGGTTAGGGTCATCGACTGCTGGATTATTACACAGAGATCAATTCATATTCCTGTTTTTTTCTTTTATTCGAAGGTTACAGTTTGTAAAATACATTCGTGTTTTGTTCCTATAGATAGCATATTAGTCACCATAAGGTAAGGATGTATTCTGTAGTTATGACGGCACATTATGTAACCCGCGTTGTGGAATTCTGAGCTCGAAACTTTGCAGTCTTATAACCTACCTAATAAAAGCAGATAAACATTGCCTTTAACATTGGTCTGAACTAGGGAAATAATTATAAGGCAGGTCTGAAACAGGGTATTGATTTAAGGTTCAGGTCATAACTAGGGTATCAAATTTTTGGTTAGGTCATAAATAGGGTAGGGAAAATCGCAGATTTTGGTCATAATAGGGTAAGGGTTTTGGGAAGCGGGCCGCACACCCCTACCCAATTTTTCTGCGAGTACCCCCCCCCCCCCCCACCCCCCCCCGGGGTGCGGGCATTCAATGAATTTGTATGAAATGTCCACAAACAAGTTATGTTGAAGGTGAGTTTCTCCGTTGGTCTCCATTCTAAACGTGCATGAGCTTGTTGAGACAGTGCCAGAGCCATAGATTTTCAGGATTTTTAATTTCCCAGACTGAGACGAGTCAAATGAACACTTTCCCTGTATTACAAGCATTTATCGTGAATGTAAAGCTAAGTGCGGGATGGATTGATCTTATGGGAAACCCTATATCTGATTGTAGGTCGTTTAATTTCTTGAAACAATCTTCTTCTGCCAATGGAACAAATGTTTTATTTCTGTGAATATGTCACCTCTCTCTGACTTCTTTGAAAGAGTGAAATTTTATGACTGACATCTTAAATTTTCCCTAACAGCGAAAGGAATGAACGTTCCTGGCATGGCAGTCATGTCACACACTATATAGTATTCTGAGAATATCCGAAATACAGATGGTCTTTTCGAATAATAGGAACGAAAAAAAAGGAGGCCAGCAATAATAAATTTTTGTTATCTTTGACTTAAAAGACACAGCTATGTTTATGTATAAGGCTGCTACACATTTTGTTCAGTAAGCGGATTTTGTTTACAAATGTAACGCTTCCCTACATGTCACACATTATCGGTGTTGTTCTAAACCGTTCATGGTAAAATAAAGCTTACTGTAAAACGGTGAAAAGGCTGATCGGCTGTCCTCAGTCCGTTGGAAAGATACTCCTCATGTCGATTTTATAGATGCTGTAATTCTTGCTGCCTATCGTTGCATCGAAGAAGATAAATTTGACTGTAAACTTGCCTCTCGATCCTCGTCGGTTTCGTTGCGAATTCTATTGACCGCATTTCGCTGAAATGTCGGCAGTCGGTGTTCCCTCTCTTCATCGGCTTTGTTTGCGGTGTAATTGCAGTATTTTGTTGCTACCTCTTTACATCCTCTTTCTCTAGTTGACACACAGGTAGCCCAAGCTCACTATGAGAGCCCTGATCAACATTCGGGTGACAATTTTCCACGGGCGTAGAGGGAGGGTGAGTTTTCGTTACTCAATTAAATAGTCAGCGGTAGTTTGGCAAAATGAAGAGAGACTTCCGGTTAAATGATCGAGCTTCCTCTCGGGACGCTTCCGGTCGACTTTTGACCCTATTTAAGGCCCTTTTTCGCAATCTGGCGGAAAACCAGACGGGCGAGATCAAGGTTTTCAAGCGAAAATTATGAAGTCTTCCGTGGACGAAGTAAGGGAAAAAGGGATTGCATTTCTTCAAGGAAATTTTGACAATGTTCGCTTTTCGGAGAATTATTGTTATGCAGTGCATAAAGGAGACGCAGAAAGTCTAACTGATTTGATCGACAGATATCTTTCTTTGAATTTGACGTACAGATAATTATCTTCATGTTTTCATATCCTTCGTAAACTGTCTCCATACCAAATTATTGTGGTTATTTGCTTGAAGTGGCTCCTTGATTGTCTCTTAATTTGCACATACAGCTCAGCCCATTTTTGAACACAACAGAGGAAATATCCCCATTACTTTCTTTGGAGTCCCCTTTACAATAGAAAGCTCTGAATCCAGACATTGCGTTCATGGATCGTTGAAGGTAATAGTAAATTAAACCCGTCAGTTTCTATTATATTTTGTTTATCAGCATTTTTGGAATTTGGTCAGGATTATTTATTTTTTCTCATTTTTATGTAAGGGGCCGACCATTGAACTCTTGAGGGGGGGTGGGGGGTAGGTGATTTTGAAGAAAAAATTCCTGCAAGCGCTTGTCAGAAGAAAAAAATTGCATGCAGCACAAATGTAGTAGAAAGCTTATGGGAAAAAAAGGGGAAAAAATATCCTGCCCACCAGATTGCTAGGAAAAAATATTCTTGATGACCAGAAATCACCCGCCCCCCCCCCCCCTCCCCCTCAAGATTTAAATGGTCGGCCCCTAAGTGAAGAGCGTAAAATCGCACAGAAAGTTAAGTTCGCTCGTATTGCTCATAATTGACAGTTAAACATGAAAGTCTCCGGATCTTTAGAGTGGCCGGGGGTGTTGGAAAAACAAATTTTGTGGTGTTTTGTTTAGCAATTTGTTGAATTGATTGTTACTAATTTTAAAGTAGAAGCCTACGGTAAAACAGACATGAATTTTCCATCGATTTAAACTATTATCTACATCATCTACATCTACTTATACCTATATTAAGTCCGTAAAAATCGCTAAGACATCACACCAACCAATATGTGGTGCTCGAAAATTTGCCTTATTTCCCAGTCTCATCAAAGCACAACAACAAAACTAACAACATTTCGACATCAGCCAAGACTAAAACACTGATAGGATTTGGTCTTTGATGTTCTTTGATATGATTTCTTATTGCAAGCACCCTCTAGCAGAAGCAAGGCCCAAGTAACTAAAACATTTAAAAGTGCTCCTAATTTCGAATTAGCCCCGCCTCCCTTCCCCCTGATTCGACAATGTCGAAACTAAAGCGCCGACTGGTTGACCTGGTTTGTACTATGCTTCAATTTCAGGACTCGAGGGGTGGGTCTAAAAAAAATGATGCTCTGTCGTATCGGATATTTTTGATTACAAGAGAATGCGTGACAAATACAATGATCCTAATAACTTCAATATCAAAATAGAATCTACAAACCACTGTTATTACTGTTATTTCTTTTCGGCAAATACCGGGTTATAGCATAGATTCGCGATTCGGAATTCGCGGTTGCGTTGAAATAGGACAAAGAAAAATGCTTTTTAGTTTTTAGAGACATCGTGATTGCGGTGAAACTAAGTGAGAGTGAATCGTGAATAAAATTAGTTACATCCAACTACTGTACTTGTGACTTGTGGACAACACTGTTATTGGGAGGCAAAACATTCCCCATAATCGAAGTATTTCTTTTTTTGGGTTTTGAATTCCGGCCCCATTCAATCATCCCCGTCACTTGGAATCAATACAATATATATTCCCATACATCAAGTACCTACCACAGCGTTGAAGAACACCGCTGACTAGTTAATTGAGTAACTAAAACTCACCCTCCCTCTACGCCCGTGGAAAATTGTCACTCATACATTATCCTACTTAGCTAATTAATTATTCATACAGCAAGAAAATTATTAAAGACATTTAGTGATGGATGATGGAAAATGTGCGTTATTTATCAGGACATCTGTTTCTGGCGGAATTGTATCCATGTCGCAAATGTCACGGAATTTATCGCCGCCGAGGGCGGAGCCGGTCAAGAGAGGTTTGCCAACCTTCTCTTCTCTTCTCTCTACTATCATCTGGGTGAAAAACTGTCGCTCCAAAAAAGGCCTTAAACAGTGCCTAGGAGGTGTGACATGCAGTCAGAATACAAAGAAAAACAAGAAGACGCTAAAGGTAAGCTTCAAAGCGATATTCAATGTACATTTTGCTAATTTAGTGAGCAAAGAATATTTCTCCATACAACGTCTTATAACTTTCTTGCTGTATGAATAATTAATTAGCTAAGTAGGATAATGTTGTTCAGGGCTCTCATAGTGAGCTTGGGCTACCTGTGGTTGACAGCGTTTTGCCTTCGCAGTGCCGTTGCTCGCGCTGAATTTAAAGTCGACGTTCTCGGTCTTGTTTGTAAATCTTTCCCAGCTAGGATTTCCAGCCACTTGTTGAATCCACCGTTGTTGAGTTTGCTGTTCTCTTTGATTTGCCTAAGATATTAGAGACCTTTAGCATCACGTTTTTCATGGGAAACTGCAAACCGCAAACCGCAAAATATCACGTGACCACGGCCTTGCGGTCACGTTTGCAGCGTTTGAACCGCAGGAAGGGCTTCCAGCGGTAAGTGATTTACGGCAAGGTTTTTTGAAACAAAAAATTGTACAGCCTCGCGTTTAAAGGTATGAACTAGCTTTTTATATCCGTTTGCGATGTGTTTGTTAGATTTTTGATCTCGAATCAATGAATTATTGCTGATTTTTGGGCGATTAAAGTGATGCACTTCGACTTGATGAAAACAACATGGCGGCCCTAAACAATGAACGCGTAGTTCAAATCAATTTTATATTCCTTTCTGCCGTGCTAACAAAGGAAAGTATTCTGTTCCAATCCAGAGTTAAATTTTTTTTTCTATCTTGTTACTGAATTCATAGCTTAACTCAGTCTCTCTTTAGTTCCTATTTTTAACGTATATCACTCCGCGAATTTCATTTTATTTTGCTTATTTCTTTGAGACTGGTGAACCCAGGCTTCATAAAGCTTTCTGGTTTCTTCTGGGCTCCCATGCAACATTACAGTTCCTATATGTATTCTTGTATTGTATTATATTTTGGCTAAATAAAAATGAACTGAACTGAACTGAACTAAACGCCTTGTGAAAGTTTGAAATCTCGGAAACGCGAAACTGCAAACGCGTAACTGCGGTTTGCGGTTTACCTGATGCTAAAGGTCTCTAAATTGAGTGATGATTCACCGACCGTAAACATTATTAAAATTCACTGAATGAAACCCGGAGCTTTGTCATCGATGGCAATCGGTTGCCTGGAAACCCATAATGCACTTTGACGTCACTACTCTGGATGACGTCAAGGCGGACACCAAACAAACTCGATAGATTTATAGCCAAGGGACAGGGCTGAATAACGTACTACGCATGTCCGTGACATCACTTGTTTACTTGTCCAACCCGTGCGCGAAGCAGCTCGTGCAAAGTGAAATTCTTGCATCTGAGACCATTTTATCTTCAACCACCTGTTAAACTCATATTTGTGAATGCCAACGTAGGAGAAATTCTACGAATACGTTAGAAATGCAACTCATGGAAAGAAATGTTATGTAATCCAGGGATCAAGGAAAATGTTTTTGACCGTCCCGGCGAGGTTTTTCATTGTCTTGATGCAGATCGTCAGTAAGTTTGCAGGAAGATGACTGAGAAATTAAAAAGGAGCAATGTGCTGAAGTTTGGGCGACATTTCTTCGATGGTACGTAAACGATTTACTTAAACATTACTTTATTCTGGTTAAGAAGCACGAGCGATAACAGTTGTTGATCGTTTCTTGGTGGCAAGAAAGCCGGCTTTGAGCGCGATGATACCATCAGACACATGAAGTGATGAAAGTCATTAGTTAATCTTAGTGCGACCAAAGCAGCTTTTTCGTACATATAGCTCTAGCCGGCTTAGAGGCGCTGGTCGAGCTGTAGAATCAGTATTTATTCGGTTAAGTTTGTTTAAAATTTAATTTGCACTTTTAAGCTTATTAATGAATAAACTTTTAAAGTTTAAAGCTGTTGAAGTTTTGAGAAACAATCACAAGTTGGCTCAGCTCTATGTGAGTTTTCGTATTAACTATAAGTTTTCCATTTATGACAGGTTTGAATGAAGCAGAAGAATCAAGGAATGAAGATTTAGACTTCGAAGAGGAAAATAAATGAAAGTTTATTAAGAGTCAGATTGTGCTTCTCCCTTTAATGAAGCTTTTTAGAGAACTTCAAGTCATTGATACTGTAGTTCCAGTTTTTTGATTTATTTTTAAATTTAATAATATTTTTTATTGGTTAAAATTCGGTTTATTATTTACCCGACCAGCGGTATTTTACTTAAGCCCAGGACTGCGCGGTCGTGAGCATGTGAAAAGGTGCTCACCATGTTTGTGCTAAGTTTTAGGTTGTATTTGTTTTGCATTTAGTAATCGGTTTTCATCGTGCTCACCGCACGTCTTAACACGTGTTTGTAAGTTTCCTTTATTAGCGTTTTCTGTATTTCGTCGGTTTTTTATTTCTGTAATTTTCATGCATTTGTATTCCATCTAGAAACCATGTTTATCGTGAGCTTGGTTATCGTACATGAATTTGACACGTAACATCTCCATGTAGTTCCGAATTAAAGGTAGTGGTTTTTTGGCGGCTACAGATACTTTTATTAGCAGGCATCGACTGTATTACTTACCCATTTACTCTTTTCAACATTAATTTTGCCTGTTGTCATATAAAAAAATTTATAATAGCTCTTTTGAGCTGAGCTAAGAATGAGTCATAAAGGGAAACAAGTTTGGAAGAAAGAATTGAATTTATATTCGAAACCTCAGTGATGTTTTGTGTTCTTACAGTTCTTATAGTGAAACCAAGCGAGATATAACAAGAGAAATAACTAAAAGACGATCATTCAAGGAAAAAAAAAAGATAAATAAAATGTACCTTTAATGCTGACACTGATATGATGTCCGGACGATTTCTTAGAACTGATAACATATTGATAGTCTGTACTTTCTTGTGTTTACGCTTGAAATTGTACACATGTACACAATGAAAGAACCGTTTTCAGCTTCGTCCGTGCATCTTCTTTTGTTCATAGCAAAAAACGGAAGAAAAATTACGAAGATGGAGACGAGAATTCAATAAAGTGTGAAATAACTTACCTTTAGTTTAAATGGGAGCCTTGAATATTCGGAAACCACCTTAAAAATTGGTTTCAAACGTGCATAAACTGGCCGCATAAACTACGTTCGACTTCATGAAACCAGAAAAAAAATTAAAAAACAAAAACAAAAACAAACATCAAATACAATAATTACTCAGGCTTACCAGTCGAGACGCAGCTCGTGAAAGCCATAAAGTAAGGCCAGAATCGCTTGAGATTTTTCAACCCTCTTACGCATCAAGCAAGGTGAAGAAGGAAAACGATGCCATTCGAAATCGGATTTGCAATGACTTTGACAAGCGGCGCAGTTCTCAACCAAAAACCCAATAAACAAACCAGCCATGAATATCAGAAGAATCTTAAAAGCAGATGTATTTCATTATGTAAATCCAATGGAAAAAGACACTTAAAAACATCACAAGATGACACAAAACTCTGTCAGCTTCAGCTATCAGTAACAAGTTTCCAGATGCTGCATAAATGTTCCGCGTGAACTCACCTGTCAAATTTTGATCAATCAGAGCATAAAAATTGGACGTAGAGCGTGACCAACGCGTGACCGCATGTTCAAAAAAGTCAAAAGCAGCTGCCTTCCCTACCTGTAAAAAGTGGCTGAATTTTTGCGTCCAAAGTCAGTTTGAAATAAAAATTTAATAGATATAGTGAGGCTCATAAACACAACTTATTCCTATGCATTTAAAAAAAATTGAACTTGAAACTAGTGATTTGTCAGCGGATAACTTCCAAAACATACTCGACCTCCATGGGTCAATACCTGAGCCCGCGATATGGTCAAATGATACGGCTCAGCGGATACCCGTTTTTGACAGCTGTCAATTGATCACAACATGGATGTGCAATATCAGGTTGCACCTGGGCTCCCAAACTACTACCTATAACTAGAAAGTGAGAGATGAAACATTGGTAACGCTGTGGTGCGGACGGACGGTCGGTCGCTCGGGCGGTGTACGGTCACGAGATTACCAAATTTTCTAGGTTGGATAGATTTACTTAGCTTTGGGGCTCCGTATGAATGCTATTTGTGAAAGGAGCCTCAATTGCACTGCCACGCTAGTTCGCTTAGTATCGTTTGTGATAAATTTTACGCAAATGGCTGGAAACGAAAATGATCCTGACTTGATTTACAATCTTTTAATGACCACGGGGTTTTTACTATTGATGAATTGAATGAATTATTTCCCGTTGTCAAGCCATACTTTTCTGCTTTACATTTAAATATCAGAAGTTTAAATCAACACTTTGCTGCTTTATGCAACTTATTAGATTCTACTCCTTTTACTTTTGATTTTATTGGATGTTCGGAGACTTGGCTCTCACCTCAAAGTTATTTAGATTGTTTTTCAATCCCAAGTTACGTCTTTATAAATGATAATCGTACTTATTCGTCTGGTGGGGGAGTAGGATTGTATATAAAATCTGATAGCAACTTTCAGTAGATACTATAGAAAATGTGCCGATAGAAACACAAGACTTAATTATTGGTGTCATATATAAACTGCCCAGTTTATCTAATCGTGATTTCTTATGTAAGGTAGAGAAAAATTTACATACAAATTACCTGTCCAAGAAGAAATGTTAGATTATGGGTGACGATAATATCAACACGCTTAAACAAAGTAACAAATCAAAAGAATACCTAAATTTGCTACGCTCTGAAGGTTTCAGTCCTCTAATATTTGAGGCAACTCGGGTTACTAAATCTAACCAGACTTGTATTGATCATATTTATACCAACGTTTCGTTACCATCTACGAGTGGAAGTATTGCCGTGGAAATAGCTGATCACCTTCTAGTTTTTACCATTTTGTACAATTTAGATCAAAACCCGTTTCCGGATAAGCTTGAATATAGAGACTTTAAGAGATTTGACAGTGGGCTATTCAAGACAGCATTACGTCAGGTAGATTGGTCTCCAGTTTTTGCTACTAGCGATGTCAATGAGTGTTTAACTAGATTCCTTCACATTTTCAATCGGATAAGTAATCAACATGCTCCGTTGAAATCAACTAAGGTGAAAAATTGTACTTCCAAACCATGGGTAACTCCAGGTTTGAAAAAGTCAATATAGGTGCGTGACAAACTTTACAAAAAATGGTTAACAACACGAAATATACTGTTTTTGAACAAATACAAGTTTTATCGTAATAAAATAGTTTCGATAAATAAATATTATCGTACCTTGTATTATAATAAAATTCTTGCTGACTCTACCAACACAAAGAAAATGTGGGATAATATAAACTTCATTATTAACAAAAGGCGCCCTTCTTCTCATATTGACAAACTCCAAATTGATGACAAAGAATATTTACAACCACATTCTATTTCTAATGTTATAAATAAATATTTTTGCAACATACCTAGTCGACTTTCCCCAAAGTGCCAAAATCAAATCTTCATTTTGGCTCTTTTTTAAAATCGACTGGATCTAAATTTCGTTTTACGTTAATGCATGAAATAGAAGTTTTGTCTAATTCTTGATAATCTTGATGGTAAAAAGTCGTTTGGTGTAGATAAACTTCACCCTTTTTTGGCCTCTGTTGGAGCATTTCAGATTTTTCGTCCTATAACGTATATAATTAATCTGTCCATCAAGCAAAGAACGTTTCCTGATAATCTAAAAATCGCTAAAGTGATTCCTATCTTTAAACAGGGATCCCGTTCACTGTGTGATAATTATAGTCCAATGCCAGTTCTTCCAGGATTAAATAAAGTTTTTGAAAAATGTATTTATAATCAACTTATATCTTATTTTTCGTCAGAAAATATTATCACTCCTACTCAATATGGGTTTAAGCTAGGCAGTACCACTGTGGACTGTCTTGTTGATCTCATTGAAGAAATCTCTACCTCTCTATATCAAGGAGATTATGTTGTATCAATATTTTAAGATTTGAATAAAGCATTTGATACCGTTAATCATTCGATTTTATTATCAAAGCTATCGTTCTATGGCATTCAAAAACCTCATATCGACTGGTTCAAATCGTATATTAATAAAAGAAAACAGAGAAGCAGAGAGTTTTTGTAAATGGTAAAATTTCTGACACCATGCCGATTTCTTCTGGTGTGCCTCAAGGATCAATCTTAGAACCGTTGTTATTTTTGATATATATCAACGACTTTACTCAATCTTCTGATTTCTTCTCCATAACACTATTTGCAGACGATACCTCTTTAAACAGCTTCAGCTAAAAATATAGATGAACTCTTATTAAAGATAAATAAAGAACTACCTAACATTTATGACTGGCTATATGTGCAAATAAATTAACCTTAAATTTAACAAAAACTAAATATCTTATCTTTCAACCTCGTCAGAAAGTAGATTATAATTTATTACCTCCGCTATCGATAGCTGGCCAATGCTTAGAGCAAGTAGCCAAAATTAAATACTTAGGTATCTATATTGACAGCCACCTATCCTGGCATGACCATATCGACTATGTTTGTGATAAAGTCAGTAAGAGTATTAATATTATGACAAAGATAAAACGTTATCTGGGAAATCAGTGTTTAACTAGTATTTACCATTCTCTTGTTTACCCATATCTCATATCTGGTTGCTTATTGTGGGGAAATAATTATGATAATCATTATCACAGCTCATACGTCTACAAAATAAAGCAGTTAGAATAATGAATGACGTTCCTTTACTAGATCATATCACTCCTCATTATGTTCATCTATTCGTCAATTTACAATTGTTTGTTTTTATATGATTATGTCTCTGATAATAAGCCGTGTAATTTTCCATTATTACTTGTATCTGAGCGACATAATTTTTTTACACGAAGTGTATCTGCTCAGCAATAACATATTCCCCACTCAAGAATTAATATTCGAAAGTTTTGCCCTACCGTCATTGGAAAATACTATTGGAACGATCTCCCCCTTTCTATTCGCAATAAATCATCGAAAATCCTGTTCAGAAAGGCACTTAAAAAATATTATCTTGCTCAATATTGAATTGTCTGCGTATGTGTGTGGGTGCGTGCGTGTGTTTGTGTTTTAATGAATAACAAAGCTATAATAGAATAAAGTCAATCTTGTTAAAGGGCCATAATTAGTTTTTCTATAATGTGCCCTTTTCCATTCTAATTTTTTTCTTATGTACACTTAGTTTAAACAGCCTTGTACCAATTACTATTGTACAACTAATGTATTTTCTATAGGATGGAGTAAATTAAAATACAAATACAAAATACCAGATAACTAGCGTCTAAAAGGAAGACGTCTAAAAGTTTGTCATCAAGAGGATTGTTTCACCCGGGAATTTGAAGTTGATTATGATGTCCGCACTTATAAAATAGTGTGTTTGGGATTGGTAAAGTACTGTAAGTCACTTAGATGGCACTAAGTGTACGAAAGCCTCTTTCTACCTGTTGCGGGACAATGATGGGGGATGTTACCTTACTGATAATTATGGGATGTAGTAGAGAGACGTGTAGAGAGAAGTTGGATTAAAGTACCGTAAAATTCTGAAAATAAGCCCCTCCATGTATAGGCTCCTCCAAATATAACCCCCCCCCCCCCCCCAAATCGTAACGCAAAAAACCCTCCGAATATAAGCCCTCGGGCGGCTTGTACTTGGAATTTCCTCTCGAATGCAAAGTAAAACAAAGCAAAAATGGTAAATTTCCTTCCCACTACAAGCTAACCCAATCGATTTTGAAACGGAAATTTCCCTCCGCACATAAGCCCATACGATTATAAGCCTCTCCAAAAATAAGCTCCTCAAAAAGGGCCTTTGAAAAATATAAGTCCCGGGGCTTATTTTCGGAATTTTACGGTAGGTTGAGTTGAAGGAATCTCGTCCAATATTCTGAGACAAGACCATGACTACATTTCCGTTTAGAAAATACTTGGGACTAAGGCAAGACTTTGTGGGACAGTATTGAGAAAGTAACAAAATATCAATGGTAGCAAGGGCTAATGTATACGTACACAAACAAAAGTTCACTTCCAGATCTTGCCAGACAATAAAACAGTGCTGATTGTACAGCTAAGAAGAGAATTTCGCATTTTCCGGAATAGTGTGAACATAACTTCTGAGAATTAAACTGTTTTTTACTGAACAATAATTTTGTGATTTCGTCAGATTCTACCGCTTTCCGATGAACAAAAATCCATCGGTTTGATCATTAGAATAAGTAAGCGCAACGATTTTAAAAAATATAACTGCGAAGATGCTTGCTCGACATAGTTTGTGCGGCAGCACTGAAACATGAAATCTGGAAACCGGAAACGAAATTATGGAAACGGAAACGAAAAAAGGAATAGGAAAACTGTGAAAGAAGGTTCCAAGCACTTGATTTGAAAAATATATATATATATATATATATATATATATCAGCAATAAAGATAAAATAAATGAACAGAAAGAACGAAAACTAAATCAATAAATTTCTGGGCAGAGGAGACTGCTGTAAGACTAGAGGAGTCGATTCCGTTAAGAAGTCTCTTCATACCACTTCCGGCAATGAATGCAAATGCTCAAGGAACAGCAAAGGGAGAAGAAAAACTACACCTGAGACATGACCGGTAATTAGTTACCTTTGCAGTAGCGGATCCAGACCTTCAGATAAGGTGGGGGTGGGGGGGGGGGGCGTTGGGACGGCCCGTTTGATCTAAAACTGACAGACGATTAAAAACATCGCGACGCAATAGACCAATTAGATCAATAACCAGAGTATAATATCATCAACTGACGTGATACAACTCACTTTGACTCTGAAGATGACTACCGCACAGGTTGTTGAAACATCAGTCACTGTCAACAACAACAGTCCTATACAGGACTACGTTAGCTCGGACGATCAAACTCAACCTACTTTTGAAGAGTATGTATTGCTGGTTTTCAGTGTCACGCCATTCAAAATAGATCAAAGTAAAAATCAAAACCGTTCAATAGATAAAGTCCAGAATCTGAGAAAAGAAAGGAGGTACATATACAAAGACCCTCGCCAAGATTCAAGTGAGAGGAATATTTCGTATACGAGATATCCGAAGAAATGTTTTACCCAAACTTATAGAGATTTGTATGGAGACGCCATGCTGGTGCTCAGCTGGATGAGCTCCAACATGGCGGACGGAAACCAATAGAACATCTGTTACCGAGTTTTCCTACAAAATCGTCAATTTATTCTTCGAGAAACTCATAAACATTAAAGTAATACTTAGCAAAATGTCCTGAAATAAGTCATTTTTTTAACCTACATGACAGCTCTCGTAGCCGTCACGCACAAGATTAGAAATTCGAGCGTACTCTATCACAAAACCAAGCACCCTTTTCAAGCGAAAATTTGTATGAAAATTAGTTTTCAGCTGCTCTAATGCATCGTGAAAGTAAAATCTCGGTAGGAAAGATAGTTTTTTAGTATGAATTTTAGTGACGTCATGTGAAAACCAACAATAGTTTGTAAACGTACGGCACGTCTTGGTGCTAAGATTAGCCTTAGGCTTAACGTTGTTAGTTTTATCTCTGGCGTTCACTTTAACTGAACAATGGAATAGTTTCTCCAGAAGCATATAACCCCGAAGCGTATAACTCTGTCCCAATGGTGGGTTTTTTTAGGGAACCAATGAGAATTTACTTCCTAATATGGAATCACTGATAAGCGAGATTGTCGCGCGAGTGCTTAGGAAAACTTGTATCGTGATGTAAGCTTAAATGATGCGCTGCAAAAAGCAATTACTATTTTACGAGGTAATATTTGACAAAAAACGGAAGATTATTACCCAAATGACCAGGATTGACTTCCCTCGAACACGGCAAAGTCGACTACTCATGACATGCACCGTAAGAGAAGCGTTTTCTTGAAGTTGTCACTTCAAAAAAACGGCTTTGGGGGACCATTAGTGCAAATAACCTTAAAAAAAACCTCTTAATATCTATCCAGAATAACTAGTAACACATATTTTTATAGAACCCGAGAGTAAAAATTGTACAAAATTCGCTGACATCTTCGCAGAAGTGATGGATGGTGTAATGAGAAGAATAAAATGCAAGTTATTTTGATGCTTTTATTCGAAAACCCACAAGATTATTGTTAAAAGCAATTCACGTAACACTGACTGGATCGTGTATCCGTTCACACAAGTAAAATCGGCTGAGAGCATGGCAAAAATTTACACTAAATCTGTCTAAGGTCGGGCGCATTTCCCAATTTTTCTTTAAAACTCTATCAATAATATATAAAACGTCTGTGAAACATTCATAGATAAATACATTCCTTTCAATATCGTACTTTCCTTGAGCAAAATGTGTAAAATGTAACTGAAAATTCTTTAAAAACTTTGCTGACTTGGTCGCAGTTCAGAGGACAAGCGCTCCGCCGTGAGGGAAACACGGTTGAAGTCCTCGAAGGTAAATTCCCCAGCTTTATACTTTTCTTTGTCAAAAATGAAAACAAGCTTTTACATGTCACACGCCTGATCAAAACGGCCATACTTAATGTGTTCGCGTACTGTTCTGAATGAATTATAAAATCTACCCACATAAAAAAAAGATTCCGTTACGACTTGGCCGCTTTTACCCTGCGAGCAGCAGGGTACGTCGTCTTGTACAACTTCTGCAAAGCTTGGTTGCCATATCATTTTGTTTGAATTCGCCATGCTGGTTTTGTTGAACGAGAACAGAAGTTACAGGTTATTGTAGCTTGAGAATTATCTTTCTCGGTCAAACAGGCTGCAGATGTATGACATGTATTCATCTGATTTCGGCGAGAGGGTTCGCATCCCTATCTTACTTCGTCGCTGGTCGATGTTTTCAAGCCATACCGCTTAACTTTGTGGCTCTCTATGTTTTCCCAGGGTTGCATTTTTAGAAGCATAATTGCTTTATCTTTTATACCACGAAAAGATTTGTTTCGGTCGTAGACATACATGTATAAGCGGCGGTACAAGCTCAAAGTTTTTAGGCTTCAATTCTCTGATTCCACATTTGGGCAAAAAAAGTTTCCGTGCTTCTGGTTGAACGGCTACGTCAGCTAAAAAACCTCAGCATGGTTCTAAACAGATAAGGGGAATTTAGACGCTTCGGGGTTATATGCTTCTGTTTCTCTAAACGACAGTCGGTAGCTGATGAAGATGTCATTTTCCGGCTATGAATGTTCTGTAGTGCATGACTGTAAATATATTTGTCATTTCTCATTCATTTTCATTTCAGAACAAACTTTTCATCCTTTCATGGCATCTGTAGGAAGTGGAGCTCCAACTTTTCCTTCCACGAGGGAGACTACTAATTATGCCAGATTATGCCGCCTTCCAGTGAGTGTTGGTTCTCAGGTCCTAAGGGAAACATTTGACAGAATTCATCCGCCACGAGGCCTAGACACAGTGTTGGCAACACCACCAGCACATCCTAAACTGCAATCACTTCAAAAGAAGAAAGTGTTGAATCCTTTACAATGGGATAAACTATATCCTGCCATCAAATCGTCAGTTTCGTCAAAGAGCTTTGATATCACTCTTCTAATGGTACTGCTCAGAAACATTTGTGGCCTGACTCCTCCGGTCACTGGGTGGGATAATCTCCCATTGCCTACAGACTTGTCTTGTGAGGCTGACATCGCTCGCATCAAGTTCTACAGAAATACAGTGTATGCTCACGCTACTCAAGCGTCGGTTGACGATGCTACATTTGATAATCACTGGATGCACATCCGCGATACGTTGGTAAGACTGGGAGGGGCGCCCTATGAGGCCGCTATCGATGATCTCAAGTATGAATCCTTGGACCCTGACATGAAAGAACACTATAAAGCGCTTCTGAGGCAGTGGAAGATGGACGAAGACAGCATAAAGGACAAGCTGGATGATGTTGAAGCCAAAGTAGATGAGATTAAAGCATCAGTAAATAAAATTGAGAGACAGTTGTGCACGACTTCCGGTAAGTAGAATGAGAGAAAAAGAGTCGTTCAATGTGTCTGCCGATGATCTTTGCCAGGTTGAGGGGATTAATGATATAAAGAATGCAAGGAAGTTTTTCCTGAGGATGAAGGCTACCAATACATGCAACCGTAATGCACCTATCAATGTAAATCCCGTTGGGGAGGGGGAGTGCGGGCAAGGGGCGGGGATTTGATGCCTGAGACTATCCCCCTGTCGGGCTTTTGATCATGCGAAGCGACCCCGGGGTCGGGACATTCGACTTTGACCGACAGAAGCCTGGTATCAATTCAGAAGCGGTTACCAAGTCGGTCCCTCGAGGCTTTCTGAAAGTCACGCTGTTGGGGAAAGGTATGAAGTTTTCGTTTGTTTTAATCACCATAATCCGATACTTTAAACTTTCATCTAAACAGATAATGTCTATTTTGAGAAAGGTCTTATCTTCAAGTTCCCATCTGATTGTAAAACTCGATTGAAATCGAATTCCACCATGAAAGTCAGAGGATTTTTTAGGGTCACTGATCCGACCTGTTTCGACATGTTGAGCAGATGTTATAAAGCATTTTACGTTTCATTAACGTTATAATAGCACAGTCAATCTTCCTGGAGTGATTTTGTTGTTCAAAATAGGAGATGCTAGTGGAGAGAGAAAATACTTAATTACAGCGAGTAATTTAACGGAGCTTACGTTAACCATAAATAAAAGTAGTAAGAACGTACTTTTGAAATATTCTTTTAATTTGTTTTATATAGTGTTATAGTATTGTTTGTTTAGATTTTTTCCCCTGGGGTGGGGGCTTTTTTGACACTTTTGATCGACCTTTCGTTTCCCACCCTGGGGAATTTGATCCAAAAATTTCAAAATTTGTCAAATCCCCACCCCTTGCCCGCACTCCCCCCACGGGGTTTACATTGATGGGTGGATAACGGAGTATGTGTATTACCCAAAAATGATAGCCTGCGATTACAGCCACCACTCATCGGTCCACGTCACTCTGAGGAAGTTTCAGCTATACGCAGGCTACCAAAAAAAGAAAACAGCAAAGTGTGCAGATCAAGTTTCTTGCCACCCTGTGTGTGGCGATATCTAAAATCAATTTCTGTATCCTGAAGTGGCAAAATAATCACCTTCACCCATATTTTTGCTTTTAACAGCTGTTTATTCCCCCTGAGAAATCTCGTAACATCCTCAGTCATTACGCGCGTGAAAAGATAGCCGGCGGGTAGTAGGGTCTACCGTCATTTTAATGTTTGTTTAAATAACCCTGTCTTAATAAAGGTTTTAATTTTCGTATCAAATACACTTCGTGCCACAGGGTCCAGAGGAGTTTTGTTTGAATAAATGAATTACTGTCGCTTAGCACGATTAATTAGCCCAATGGGATCTTCATGAATCTACTGTAAACGATTTCTTCGCTTCTTATCTGACCCAGATGGACTTTGTTGTTGGCCATTTTGAAAATCGTTAACCGCAAGCCATATCCTACCTCGCTGGCGCACGGCACGTCGCCCGAAAGGTGCCCGATGGCGACCGAGGCACGAAGTGCCGAGTAAAAAAATTATACTGTATTTTATACTGCAAGCAGATCTTGCGAGCCCTCAGTCTCTTGGTTTGCGGTCTATAGAATGTGTAACGAAACTGTAACGCGATCAAAATAACCCATTTTTTCAAAGGTTTTCGACGGGCTTTGATGTTCTAACGACAAACACGTCTCCTCTGGACCCTGTGCTCGTGCCTCCCACTACTCGATTCACCACATGAATGGGTGGTATCCCGTAGAAAATAGTCTATCAGTTGGACACCATTGGGACCAGAAAAAGTAGCCACTTGGTAAGATTAAGAATGGAATGTTTCTGCTGTTTCTGTTGTTGCTCATGACTAAATGTCCGTGATGGAGACGGGTCGATGCTTGAGGAACTACTGCCCCGATCCTCTCCCTTTGAACTAAATTTGTTTCGATCATTTGAGGGTTTTTCTTTACTTCCTTGTTTCTTTACAAAAAGAAATGGACAAAATCAAACTCAGAAGTGAGCTACCAGAAAAGGAACCCAACATTCACGGCCGTGAGAAGGAGATTGACACCATTGTTCAAGCCCTCTTGGGGAAAAGCTGCCAAACCGTGGCCGGCGTCCTTGTCACAGGAACGGCCGGAGTGGGAAAGTCTACGGTGGCCATTCAAGCTGGGTACCGGCTGAAAGACGAATTTGAAGTCATTGTGAAGTATTGTTCTTTGAGGGGCACATATAAAGGGAACAGTGAAGATGACGGCGTGTTGAGAGAATTCCTGAATGTGTGCGTTCCGTACCATCAGCAAGGCAGCGAGTATCCAAGGCACGTATTGCTTAACTGGTGCAAGCAGCTTGAAAATGAAATGATACTTATTGTTGATAATGTGGAGGATGTTGTAGAGGGTCGTGATAAATACCGTTTTTTAAATTTGTTGAGTGATATGAGGATGCGTTCAGTTTGTAAAATAAAGTTCCTGATAACCTCCAGTTCGGACGTTGAAACTGTCGGAACGACTTTAAACAGCCCGCTTCATAAATTAGGCCTTGGTCCTTTGGATGTTGCGGAAAGCTTAGAAGTTCTAAAGGACAGTGCTAATTTGACGTCTAAGACTGAGCCTGAAACTAAAGCCAAATTGCGCCAGATAGCTGAACTTTGTGAGAACATCCCACTTGCGCTTCGGCTAGCTGGTCCTCTCCTTGCAATGGAATCTGAATACACTTTTGATGGACTTAAATATAAGCTTGAGCAGAACCCGGCCAGAACTCTTGGTGTAAAACCGATAATGGAAATAGCTTTCGAAAAACTAGATGTGTCTTTGCAACGTGCGCTAGTTTCCCTATCAGTGTTTCCTCAGTCTTTCAAGAGAGATGCAGCAGAAGCAATACTTGGTGATGACTGTGCTGAAGCTTTGACGAATCTGAAGAAAAGGTGTTTGATCCAGAAACAGGGCGACCGATATCTCCTTCACTTGTTGATTAGAAGTTATGCTAAGCAGATCGGACAAAGAAAGGAATTTTGCCAAATTCTTACTAATGGCAAGCAGGGTTACCAGAAGCACTATTTGTCATTGATTTTGGGAAACGCACAGAAATACTGGGGGAAGGACACATGTAAGGAGTCTTTAACCCTGTTCAACGAAGAAAGAATTAATCTTGAATTAATCCTTAGAGAAGTAGCTGGCGGTCAAAAGAAAGCCCAATACTGCAAGGAACTTAAAGATGTAGTGGACGCGTGTAGTCAGTTAGCACCATACATTGAAGATTGCGTGCCTTTTAAGCTTTATGATGACTTTCTCAATGGCCTTTTTCACTTTTCTCGAAATCATAGGAATGTAACCAAACAAGTGGAGATTTTGTGCCTGCTATGTGACGAATCAAGAAGACACGGTGGGGACATGAAGAAATCAAAAGACCTCATTGATCAAGCTGTCAAACTGTACAACAACAGTCTGCACCTTTTTGAACAAAATATATTGTCTAAAGCGGTTTGTTTGAGCCACTTTGGAAGATACCTGTCACAGGACCGTGGTGAAAGAGACAAAGCACAAGATCATCTACAAAAGGCACTCTCGATTGTTGAAAAGAAAGTTGTTAATGCCTCTAGATTTGATTTAGGCACAGTTCTTGGTCAGATGGGACACAATGCATGGCCTGGGAAAACCGAGAACGTAAAACTTCAGAAGGAGACTAGGAAGTACACAGACAAGGAGGCTGAAACCTACTTTCAAAGAGCCTTGCATTTTCGTCAGTCGCATTACGGGAAGCATGTTGTGACTGCGCTTGCACACAAAGACCTGGCGAGTTTCTATATGTCTACCGAAGATTTTGACAAAGCAGAAAAACACTACAAGGAAGCAGTTGGAATGTTTGAAGACATGGGAATGATGAAACAGAAAGAGGCAATTCCGACTTATAAAAACTTTGGAAGATGTTATGTTAGGAGTGGAAGGTACGACCTCGCTCGAAAAAAATTCGAGATGGGGAGTGAAGTCGCTGAGAATACTATCGAGGGAAATCACAAGTGGAAAGTTGAGATCAACACCAATTTGGCATTAATTCTGTATAAATATTATCCAGATGAAGTATGCAAAGCAAAGGAACTTGCTAAAAATGTGTTTAGCATGGCTAAAGAACTTAAAATGGACAACTGGTTTCATAGAGAAGAACTTAAGAAGTTTTACCAAAAGGGATAGACACTTTGTGGACGCTGACACTTATCAAAATGAGATACTTTCTTGTTTCGGTGAATAAAAGATAATCTGGAGACTGCTCACTGCATATGTAGCTGAGTGGTCGCATACCAACAATCAACTACCACTGATTCAAGTAAAAAGTATATAACAACATTAAATGTCCATAAATAATTGTTACTAGCTCGACAACTCGACTATTAGACGAGGGATAAGGGTCCTTATTTATTAAAAATTATACCGTAACTGATGCAAAGAATATAGCTTCCAACCACTTTCTAGACAAGAATATGAAAAAAAAACCGGCCGATTGCAAAGTCAAAACAACTTGATTTTTAGCTGGTGGCTATTCTTATTTACTATATAAATAGTAAATTACATGTTCACTTCCCTCTACAGGTCATTGGAGCCCTCATAATAAGAAACCAGTTTATATCGCCCACTCTAAGGGAGGATTGCAATGCATGGTGTATTTAATGAAACAAAACCAGTTACAAAATTGAGTAATGTTTCGAAGAATGGAAGATTGTCAACAAAGTGGGTGTCTGCATATAAAACCAGAAACAGGCCCGGAACACTCCCGGAACCACCCGGAACACCCTTAATTACAAAAATTAGACAAAAAAATTGCAAAAAAACCTGCAACTAGACGATAAGAACTAGAGAACAGGCGGACTGCACGCAGTCTAGAAGTGGGTGGTCAGCAATACTCAAGGCCAGGACACTCAGACATATATCATGACCGAAAGAGACAGAAAGAGTGTGTTTCGAGGAAACTGCCTCATCAACCATCAGAGTAGTCGCATCAGCGCCTGAAGCTAAAACTAAAGTATTTATTCCAAGGGAGGAACTACAGAACTTCGTGCCTCAGTCCAAAGGCTCACTAATCTCAAGAAAAAATCATACCTACATAGGGGTGCACTCAAGGAAAGTTTGGGTAAAGTTTTGCCGCCGAAGCCTTCAGACCCAGATCCTGCTTAAGAAAAGAGACCATATATTAGGACTGATTCGTTTCGTTTCGGATACAGACGATACTGAAAAATGTTGGTATTACAAATGTATATATCATATCCAACCTTCATTTTCTTGTAAAGGATTTTGCCAGTACAAGACCCTAAAAACCACGCCTTGCTCAAGGGCACATTACCGTCAAGGTCAAATAAAGGAGTGCCCCCTTCCAGGAGACACCTACAGAACAAAGAATTATCCATGCAATATGCAATCTACCGCTCGAAAGAAAAAAACAAATATTAGCTGGAAAGGCAAAATGAAACACTAAAACCAATAATATTATTTTTTTTAATCAAAGACAAAATATGAAAGTACTGAAGAAAACAAGACAAGAATCAAAATAAGTGAATTTTATGAGTGATTCTTCGAACACGGTCGACATCAAATCGGCAAGATGTTTATTTAGAAGATATTTTATTTTGGTTTTTCTTTTCTTGACTCAGTAGCGGCTATTTCAGCTATATTTCAGACAAAAAGGCTAGTAAGTATTCGTATAAAGGCAACGGAGTGAACGGACTACTTTCTTAAAATCTTCAGAAGTTGTTAAGGAGCAGACTGCGAGTAGTCTCTTATTTTTCTCTGAACCCAAGCACGCGAGCGGCGAATCCCCGAGCCTCTGAGCTGGCTGAGAAAAGAACTAGAGCGAATTTAAGAGAGAAGCCGGCGGGCTGCACGCAGTCTATTAGCGTGGATTCGTCAATCTGACCCGATCTCCGTTTTCCAGTTACAGATGAAAGATATTTATTGATTCGTTGATGATATTTTAGGTTTTGTAATTTTTAACCTAACTTTTGTAGTTATGGGTGTTCCGGGGGGTCCGGTCCGTCATGGGGGTGTTCCGGGGTATTCCTGTGTGTCCTAAGGGTGTTCCGGGGTGTTCCGGCCTTTTCCTGGTTTTACAGACACTCCAAGATTACATTAATGAATCGATTGCTTAAAAAATGAATCCGTTAGTTGTTGTCGCAACCAGTTTCAAATTTAAATCTGAATTCCTGCATGCGTAGTGAGCTGGCAGAAATTTCATGACATTCACTGCTCATTAAGTATGCACGAGTGCAGAGATGAAACTGAAATCTACAACTAGCGACGGATTCAACTTTCGATTCATAAATTCATTAATACAATCTAGGGGGGTACGCTGGACCTACCCTGACTGTAACCAATACACTGTGTATGCTCTATAATGGTACAGAGATTACCAGTGCTGTCGGTGCTCATTTTGGCGTTAGTCTTTGAACCATATAAGTAGTATAAGGGGCACCGGTTAGACCCCTGTATCATGCAGGCAAGTCCAGGCATGTTTGTAATTGATTTAGCAACAGAACAGGAACGTTAGTTAACGACTGGAAAGCGCGCGGAAAGGACTAAACGCGACTTCCGGTGCCCAATTTGCCGCTCTGCCATTGATCAAGCCAGTTGTTTGATTTTGCGCGCGCCGTCGTCAACTGACGATCCCGGTCTATTGCTAAATCAGCCTAATGTCGTAGACGGAACCGCAGCTGTCAGCAGAATATGGCCTGTTAATCGTTGTCTTCATTTTGGCCTTATTTTGGTTAGTTTGGCCTGATTTGGGCCTTATTGGCCTTGTTTAGGCCTTTCTGGCGGGAAAATAGTAGAAATGTGGTAGTGGTGGTGGTAAAGGCGGGAGAGGAAAACAATAAAAATGTGGTGGTGGTGGTGGTGATAGAGGGAAAACAAAAGAGATGTGGTGATCGAGTGATTTTACTTGAACCGTGAAACAGATACTAACAAATAGTGAAAAATAGCAAGAGAAAAACAAAAAAAGACAATAGAATTAGTGCATAATAGTGCGTCGTATTCTGCTACCTATTTCACGGGTTAAAAAAAAATTGGGGGTGATGGTGGAGGGATGTGGGAGAAGCAAGTAGGGAGGGCAAAGTAAAAATTGTGTTTCGTGCTAGGAAAAGCAATTTTCCCCTGGTTCTTATTTAAACGCGCGATTTGACGCCAAAAGCCCGTCTTCAGAGAACAGTTTGTTGATCAATGAAAGCAGTAGGAAATTGAACTTGTATAATACGTTACGTGATTTTAAGTCACGGGCGGCTTTGCGGTTATTCCTTCGAGAACATGAGTCGACCAATGAATACCAACCAATCAAAAAGCAAGATATACATCGACCTAAAAATAAATGGAAAAACTGTCCAACTGATGAAAGCACCCAAAAATAGCACATGACCTTATCTTAATGAGATTTCACCGCACTTCATTCATGAGATAAAAACAAACGGCTATAAATAATAACAATCTTTTAATAGGATGCTCCATCACAAGAGTGGTTTACATAGAGGTCCTAATTACGAGATGTATATTATATAATACAATTAAAATATAAAAAGGTTAAGCTAAAATCGATATATATGATACAAAAAAATAATAATAATAATAATAATAATAATTCAAGCTAAAATTGAGTTACAGAAATAATTAAAAACATACACACTACAAGTACTCAATTATAAAAAGCAGAAAAAAGACACTTCTTAAAAATTGGAAAACTTGCTGAGTTTCTTACAGTTCTCTCTAATTCATTAAAGTCTTTGAAACAGTGGTACCGCGAACGTTGTTTTCCCCAATTATATTTAATTTTGGGGAGCTTGATAGTATCGTTATTGCGCGTATTGTAGGAATGTATATCACTCTTTCTTACAATGTCCAAAGAATGATTAAGTTGGCCATTAATACACTTGTATGCATATATGATATCATCTACGTTAATGTATTCCTACCCTCTTTCATGAGATTCCTACTTAAAAAGGGGATCTAGCCGATGCGCCCTATACTACTCCAATGCAATGTTTTTTATGTTTTTTTTTATGTCCTGTGTATCCCTCTACAGCAGGTTTTCAACGGTCAGTTTGATACCTCAGCTAACTCTCTGATCAGTTGGTAAGTGCGGAAATGACGTAAAATTACGAGATCTAGCTTAAGTTTGACATTAAGGCGCTACAGACAAACAAGGGGAGTTTGGCTGCCCGCTATGGTTAGCTTCACAGTAACAAGACACACTATCAAAAGAGATCAGGGCAACCTTTAATAGGGGAGGCACAGCTTTAATTGTCTAAAGCAGTTAAGTGGTGTACTAGTCCAGAGAAAGCAGGTCCATGGTAGATCTCTAAGGATAAGTGTAACTTTAAAAGTAATGGGTCCAAAGACCTCTTGTGAGTAAAGACCATTAATTTTGAAGTAGCTGTATCCAAAGATTGGAATTCGCTGCCAAGGCAAACTAAGAAAATGACTGTTTTATTCTCGTTTTAAGAGAGAACTATACGATTATTTAAGCAAAGATGATATTGACAATCACAGACTGTACATTGTGAATCCTTTTTTTTTATAAATATGATGCCAACTTTTTTAAATAGAGTTTGTTATATTTTACGATGTTTGTATGTTATTTAGCTAGATATTTTACGATGCTTGTATATTATTTAGCTAGAATGGAAATCTTGTTAAGACCAGTGTCAGTTTTTAATACTGAAAGGTTTTTCCAGTAAAAAGCGCCCTTTTTGGACGTCCGTTACTATACTTCGCGTTATACTGAGCAATAAAACGTTTTTAGGAGGTAAAATCATAATTTAAATCAATTGCAGTGATTTTAAAACGATTCAGTAGAGACCCTCAGTTGCTAAAAATGTTCCAATTTGAAAAAGTCGATAGTTTTCATCCGAAAACTGTAGTAAGCCACCTAAGTGAATTTTGCTACCCTATACTAGACCAAACTTTTCAAATTCACCCCTATCTTAGAGCCGTTGCTTTCGAGAAACTACAGAGATCACTAGCACAGTCTAGCTAAATCAATACCCATCTGATTTTTTTTATGTATTTTTGAGTGGCAAATCCCGGTTTCCCTAGTCTGGACTAAAATCTTCAACCAATTGACCAGTTTCCTGGAAAATGATACCCTGACCAAACCCAAACTCTCTGATTTATTTACTCTGTCCCAGAGCAAACTGGCTGAAAACTTTCACAGCGGCTCATACCTATATAGCCCATATATGGAAATACCGTCCCTTCCCCCCCCCCCCCCGGGGGGGGAACGCAGGGTCGGGCACTTTGTTAAAAGAATGCTGTTTTAGAGTTAGGGTTAGGGTACGTTTAGGGGGGTTTCAGTGAAACGCGGGGTCGGGGTCGTGGGTGGAGCCGGAACCGGGGTCTGGGTCTATCTTTTTTTGTAAAGAATGCTGTTTTAGGGTTAGGGCAGGAGCCCATCTACCACTTTACCCTGAACTTTAAGATCCCTCTCTATTCTTGCGTTTATAAACTCATTGATACGAGTGTTCGCCAGTTTTGATATCACACTGTGAAAAAGACCATTCACAAGTGCCACATCGGTAGCACACTCTGAGTTGAAAAGAGATGCAACAAGTACGCGGAAATCCGCTTCAAGGTTTTCATTATTTAACACAGCATTCTGACACATCTTCAGAAACTTCGACGGAGATTTTTTAAGGTTTGAGTCTGTTGCGTATTCGCGAACTTCTCTGTCCACAGATCTTAAGAAAGGAATAAGTTCAGCCCTAGGGAATGTCAAATTTCCTTCGTCTAAATTTTTCAGGCTATTGGAAATATCCGACTTGTCCTTCATAACGAGTTCACGTAGAATTTCCAGCTCCTTTTCCAATACTGGCTTTCTCTTCTTTGACAATTCTCCCCGTCCTTGTTTCCCTGCGAGTGTTTCTGTCCTCAGCTTTATCATTCTTTGAAAAGCGGCTCCACAGTACCTAAACAAAGTGTCATCGGACTCTTCTGGCAACTCGCGGCGCCTCTGACCTGCAGAGTCTTCATCAGCCTCGTTTTCCGCTTTCTTTAAACGAATGTGTTCATGAATCATACCGTAGACAGTTTCGTGGACAACGCTTCGGACCGAATGAACGTAGTCTGCAGAAAATATAGTAGGTGCTTTTCGCAAAAGCCGTCCAACTATCATTCTCTCCTGAGTTATCTTTCCAGGCTGAAAATTGGTCAACAGTTTCATCCAGGAAACCGAAAAGGACGCTTTTCTGTAACTCTGGAGATTACTCGCGAAAGATTCCTGTGAAAACCTTCGACAAATCCCTGTCACCAACAGTTCAAAGTTTGACCCTTCAGTGGCGCATAACAAATGTTTGGCAAATTGCTTGCGATCTGATTGAGACTCGACGCGAGGATCATTAAGCAAAGACGATCTTATTATGTTGTTCCACTTTCTTTGCTTCATCTGACGAAAAAATCCAAGAGGCAGGATCCTCTACCTCTTTCCTGTCCAGTGCGGTTACTTTGCTTTTTTTTTGCGGCCGCGTGGTCTTCGCAGTCGCCTTTCCCTCTGCAAGTTTTTGATCTTTTACGGCCGCAGGAAGATGTCGTTGCTTCGGTCAAATCCTCCTCGTCAGTTTCGTTTCCAGAAGATGTGGAATATTCGCTCGTCGAGTCTTGAATCGTATCAGAACTTTCGTCTGACGAGTCACAAACCCCTTCCCTGCTGTCCGCCATTACTTATTTGCCGTAAGACAATACTACTATCATTTCTCTGTTTTCATTGGCTCTTCACTCTATCAGCGCGCGAAACCTCCTTATGGAACCGTTCTATTTATAAATCTACTCAGGAAAGGGTTGACTCCAAAGGCTTGTATGGGAGATGGAGGCTCCATTTGATGGGCTCCTGGTTAGGGTTATGGTAGACTACGAGTAGTCCCCCATTTTTCCTCAGGGATAGTAGAACGAGCGAAACGCGAGCGCGCGTGAAAATCACCCCACGCGAGAAAAGGCGACACCCCGCCGCGTGTCGCCTTTTCTCGCGTGGGGTGATTTTCACGCGCCCTCGCGTTTCGCTCGCTCTACTATCCCTGAGGAAAAATGGGGGACTGCTCGTAGTCTAGGGTTATGGGAGATGTGCAAATGTCAAATCGCCTGAAATCGGAAATCGGCCGGTGTGGAATCCAGAATCCGGGGAGATTTTGCTTGTAGAATCGGAAATCCAGAACCTCGGAAATGTTTTTCCGTTTTTTATTTTTTTTTTATTTTTTTGGGGGGGGGATTTTTGGGACAGAGACAAATACGCTATACGCTATCTTAACATCACGCTGGCACAACCTGTACGAGATCCACAATTCAAAGTCCGCAGTCCAATGGTTTGTCTTTACGGTTGCAACCAACATGGGACATGCAGCGGTCTCCCAAATAAACGTGGCGGAACATGGTGGATTGTTTAAGTTATTCTTCCTGACTTCTTCTCTTACTAAGGTAAGAGAGATTTTCGTCTTCTGGGTTCTATACGCCTTTTCAACATTGGGGGATGATCGGCAGCTAGTCGAGTGACCCGCACATTTCTACTTTATTAAGCTTACTTGCAAATTTTTCATGTTTCAGACCAGTATTTATCACACTCTGCCCAAAACTAGCGATGATTTTTTTTCTGCACTCTATTTTGTCGGCTTTCATCCTTGTTTTTAATCGCGAGTGTTGGGATGAGTCTAAATTTTTGTTTTTAACCTTAGGCTTATATAAAGTTTTAACTACAGTCGACTCCCGATAACTCGAACCTTCAAGGGAAATCGAAAAAAGTTCGATTTATCGGGAGTTTGAAGCAAATAACCGGAAGTAAGGAAATAAGCAAATGGATGGGAAGGAAAGGCAATTAAGCAAAAAAGTATACAGGAATGGATACTCTAGGAATGGACACTGAATGTGAACTGGAGTGACAAATAAGTAAAGACAAAGAATTTACTCGGTTGTTTTGAAATAAATTCAATGTTTCGGACTTCAGTACACGGTTTTTTTCCCGACTTGTCACGCGCTTATAACATGGTTCGAGTTATCGAGGGTAAAATTGTACAGAAACTAGGAGTACCTTCCGGCAAGTGCCAAGGCGAATTCGTTTATCTTTTGTGGAATGTGCCTATTCAGATCTTCGCGATATATTTTTTTTTCATAATTTTAGAGGTTTAAAATGGCACCCAACTTCAAAACAACAACTTTGGCACACTCTAGGCTTTCACTTTGTTGGTAAATATGAGCCGAGTTAAGACTTATGTTTCAGGGAAAATTCCATTGTATCAAAACTATAAACGTTAGAAAGAAAAATATAGTTCAAATGAGGCCTTTGACTGCTGAAATTAAAAATAATAATTAAATTCCAAGCAACAGCGTCATCAGGGAGAAGAAAAATATTTCGCGTAGTAATATACATAAGAAAAAATTGGTGTAAAGTAAAATGTGTGAAAAGCACAAGAATGGGGTGGAATGTATCAGAGGTATAAAAATATAAAGTTGAATAAAATACAAAGATCTAATGAGCGAGTCTCACAGGACAAAGATTCTCTTGAAAGGCATAATGATAGTCTTCAAAACAAAAGGTCTGCAAAATCTAAAGACATGAATAAATTCTAAAAAAAGTTCCTCAAATACGTTGCATTCCTTACAGGAGGTGAGGACTGGCTCAGTGTAAATCGACCTGCTAAGAACACGCTGGTTCTGATATAAGTTTTGAGAATATAACCCTATGCCTTGATCAACTACCCCTTAAAATCCAGTTCACATAGGAAAGAGAACACGGAAAACCCTGGTTCTGAGTCGAGAAGCGAACACGCTACCTCATTGTAAATGGAGCTGCAAAGAACAAGCTGGTTCTGACAAAAATTTGAGCATAAAAACCCTATTCCTTGATCAGCTGCTGCTTTAAACGCAATTTATAAAGCAGACCTGAGCACTAATAGCCCTTTCAAACGAAAAATCGCATTAAAGCTTGCTCACCTGTTAGGGCCTCTTGAACAGACAACGAACAGCTGCACACTGAATCACCCACTCTAGGACCACGCGTTGTAAATACAAGACCATGACATCACTACCCAAATATGGGGTTTTACTTACACTCAAATGTGGTCAAAAATGCAAATTTTAGAGGGTTACACAGAATTTGAGAGGTTTTGCCTACATCGTGGGGGATTATAAATGTGCCCGCCGAGGCAACCTTGCTTCTTAACTCAGTTGCCTCGTTGGCAATGAGCTGAAGGGAAACAAAACTTACTTCGAGATAGCGAGAGGTTCGAGTTACCGAGGGTTCAAGTTGCCAAGGGTAAAATTACAGTAAATGTAAGAAGGAAATCCAGGGGATATCGACTTTGGTTCGGGTTAGCGCGAGGTTCAAGTTAGCGAGGGTTTGAGTTGCCGAGGGTAAAATTACAGTAAATGCAAGACGGAAATGCAGGGGAAAATCGACTTTGGTTCGAGTTAGCATGAGGTTCAAGTTAGCGAGGGTTCGAGTTATCGGCAGGCAAAAGTACAGTCATGCCAGCGGATTACCGGGAGTCCCGCAGAGTTCTCCCGTGCGGATCACTATTAAAAATCACACTCCAGGATAAAATCGACCTTTGAGCTTTTCTGTGGCTTAGGGAAAGTTCATTTAATATGACAAGGGGGGGGGGGGGGGATGAAGATATTGAGGGGGGGCTCCGAAAATTTTTAGACACCCGAAGGGGGGGCTCTGAAAAAATTGTTGCGCTAGGAGGGGGGGCTCCGAAAATTTGTATACTTCAAAACCAACACATGACATCATCATACAGATCGGATGGTTTTCAACTCAACAATTTAATGACCTGTGCAACTCAGCTATATCACGTGGCTTACAGAAATAACAAATGTAGTCTCAGTAATTATTACACTCTTGTTCATCCCAAAAATGCTTTAGAAAATTGTATCACAAGTGTATCTCAAGTTTGTCATAGTATAAACCATTGAAGACAATAACGGTAAATATATTTAATACAGTCTAGCGATCTTTTTTCAGGGGAGCAAAGGAAATGAAGGAGGAGGGGAGGAGGGGGCTCTGAAATTTTTTCGACCACCAAGGAGGGGGCTCCTAAAAAATTGAACAGCTAGCGAGGGGGGCTGCTAAAATTTCAAGCTTCGAATTTCAATATCTTCATCCCCCCCCCCTTGTCATATTAAATGAACTTTCCCTTATTTTGATAAAATTTAGCCCATTTTATTAAAAAAAAAAAACTTGAGTTTCTGATTTCAATGTCCATATTCCTTATAATCTTGGTAGGATACTTAAGGGACATTTGGTTGTGGGTGTGCAGCCATGTCCCTTGAATCTCCTTTTTTTTTACCCTATTTCAACCCAAAACCTCTCTTCACTGAAGAGGCACTCGATCAACTGGTATTCCAAAAATAAAATAATATTTTGAAAAAAAATAGTGAGCATGTTTTCTTTTCCCTTCCTCCCAGCACTTAGCAAGGGTAACCCCAATGCCAGGGTTCCTCTCTGCCTTCTAAACATTTCTGATAAAAATAAATAAGACGAAATGTGTAAGTGCTAGTCAGAGTAACCCTTTTGCTAGGATAACCCTAGTACTAGGATATTGTCCCTTCTTGGAATCAGGCCCTTGAGCTTGTCAATGATAATGTTGGCCTGACTTAATTAAAATTTTTGTGATGGTTTTTCTCTCATCATTAATCTGTTCCATGGCCAACACCAAAAAGATATTTTTTTCTATTTAGTTAACTTTACACAAGTGATAGAAATTATAGCCATTTCAGTGTTTATAAAATAATGAAAGGGTCTTTTATTTTTCAAGCAAAATATGATACCGCTATAAACTGGTAACTTATTAATATGTGCAGGAAAATACATGCATTGGGCTATTAAGTCAACTTAAGTATTACCCAGTACTTCTGATTGGTGAAGACAGCTTTGGTGCATGATTTTTAACCAATCACAGTGGTATACATGTAGTTTAGGGCCAAGGTGTGCAAATATTAATTAGTGCAAGTTAAGGGTTAATTATTTCCTCTGTGACAACTCATAATGGTCTGTTTGGATTTGACGCAGGATTAGTACTATCTTAAGTCACTGTAAAGTGACGTTGGAATGGGCTGAGATTAAATTAGCAATTGATCAAAACGCAAATAATCAGCTCGTTCAGTGATAACTGACTGAACAGTTTGCAGAATCGATTTTCATGCTGCTTAAGGTTTTGAACAATCAGTGATGGATTATAATCAGTGAGAATCATACAATTTTCTGCATTGTTTCACTATAAAATTAACTAAACTAAAAATCATTTTCCCTCTGATATTTTTGTTAGGACCTGAGAAAATAAATCTTCAAGAAGCAGGTTTTCTGTTATGGAAGGTGGAACTGTGAGGGTGTTTGTGTATGGCACTTTGAAAAAAGGATTTGCAAATCACTATCTAATGCAGGATGGCTTGCATGGAGTGGCCAGGTTTCTAACAAAAGGTCAGACAAAGGAAGCTTATCCACTGGTGGTTGGAACAGATGCAGGTATTCCATTTCTGCTACCCCTGGAAGGCAAAGGAAAGGTACCACTATAAAAATTGAATTATTTTTATTATACTACTACATGAGAAATTTCTGCAATTTGATTGGCTTAGAGCAGTGGTATTTCAGCTTAATTTGAAATACCTACATGTGAAAATTACAAAACCTTTGCAGGTAGTAGTATAAACAAATAATGGCATGATTTGTACGTGATATTAGGCATAAATACCACTCGAGATATTTAAAAATTGCCTCAAATTTCACACACCTAACGACTTGTGAAATTACGTATAACAATTTCGAAATATCACTTGTCGTATTTATGCCATTATACAACTACATGAGAAATTTCTGCAATTTGATTGGCTTAGAGCAGTGGTATTTCAGCTTAATTTGAAATACCTACATGTGAAAATTACAGAACTTTTGTGGGTAGTAGTATAAACAAATAATAGTATGATTTGTAGTGACATTTGGCATAAATACCACTCATAATATTTCAAAATTGTCTCAAATTTCACTTGCCTAACGGCTCATGAAATTTCGTATAACAATTTCAAAATATCACTCGCAGTATTTATGCCAAATATCACTACAAATCATGCCATTACCTATACTAATTATGAATAATATATTACCTGTAATTCTAATAAAACCACGTGTTTTATGTCCTTTTGTCAACTGAGTTGTTTAAAGATATTTACTGAAAATATGTTTGTCAACTTAAGCGATGTGTAAAGAACAAAATTTTTATGTTTCATTATTAGCCTGGGACCAACCTCCTTAGTGGACAAAAGGGCAAATAATTGGGCTAGTCAAGTGCGATTAAAGAGGCAAACCAAGCAGAGGATTAAGGAAGGAAAGGAGCTGTTTCCCCATCCGCAGTCCCTCATTGATTTGTTTGGGATATCCAAAACACTGACGTAATATTATCACTAGTGATTTGGGTATGAAGAATTACCCATAACACAGGGATACCAAAATCACTGTGACAGCACCCTGTTATTTCCTCTTTTCCCTTCCACGGAGCCTGGTCCTGGGCTGTGCTCCACCCTGAAAATCGTCTATTAGACAAAAGTATCTTTTTTCCTTAGTACATTCTATGTATGCATGCATATTACTGGTGCTAATTTAGGTGTAGATGACATAACCAAGGCTGTGCTCTAAGAAAAATTAAAGGGGGCCCAGTGCTCTGAACTTGTGAAATCCAGTGTGCCCAGGGTGAACATATGATTTCTATGAAAAAGCAAAGATTTTCTAGTCACCCAAGAACAAAAGTGGGCGCCACAAGCCACCGGGCTCTGCTAGAGCACAGCCTTGATAACACCAAGTCAATGTCCAGGAAAATCTCTATTAAACAGAGCAAAATTTCCGTTATGTATTAAAAAGCATGCTGCCCTACTATTTGCTTGGCGGCAAATAACCGTGTAAATATGTGACGTGCTTTCTTTTAAACAGCAAGTTCATGGTGAAATATATGAAGTGGATCACAATGTTCTCAGTGTGCTGGACGAATTAGAAGGACATCCAAAATGGTACAAGCGTACATTGTGTGAAATAATAGCAACTGAAAAAGTATCTTGAATTGATGCAGGAGATATTGTTCAGTGCTCTGCGTACTTTTTAACCAACTTTGCACAAACATTTCTTTCCCAAGAGTTTCGTAGTGAGTATACAGCGCAAGAACATAACCTTACATATACTGAAAATAGCAACAGAAACAAGTATTGTGATGTTATATCACAGTCTCAAGAAAACTAGCAATAAATGTTTTTAAATGAATATATATATTCAGTTCAACCTGCTGTGATCTGTTGTTTATTTGAAGTTTGTAATGTTAACATATACAAAGATAAAAGTTTTTTTAACAGTTTTACTGAAAATACTAGTTAATAATAGTTAAATACTAGTTTCAGGGGTGTGTGGAATAAAGTCCAAAGCAACTCCTGGTCCAATTAGGGATCATAATTATTCTTTCCTTGATTTCCAAGCATATAGAACTAAAATTGGAAGGAAGCATTACACACTTGATCAGAAGTCACTTTGGGATTTATTCCTGACCAGGTAACCATTCACTTTTTACTGAAGAGATTGCATTAGGGAAATGTGAAATGGCCAGGAAAAAAAATAAGTAAGCATATTTAGTGGTCAGAAGAATTCACAAACTCAGTTCTTATATTAAATAAAAGGTCCCTAACAGACTGTATACACTCAAAAAAGATAAAATTAAAGATCGTCAGTAGAACGCATTATAAATTTAATCATGTTGCATTTTAGCCTGTTCCAAGCATTCAGATAGTAGAGAGCGGTGCGAAGAAAAGAAAGCGATGAAAAGTAGAGGGGGGCATTCCCTCTCTCACCTCTCCTGCTCCCTCGATTTCATTTTTTCCTGCTCCTTTTTACTTCACACCGCTCCCCACTATCTGAACGCCTGGAACAGGCTAGTTGCATGTACATGCTAACAACAGTAACACCTTTTAATAGGCAGTTACTAGTAAGATACAAATAAAACACTGCAGATAAAATGTTCAGCCCTTTCACACTTTTTCATAATCAGCACTTGCTTAAAACAACATACATTTTATATTCTTTTTGCATTATCATTGTCACTTAGCTTTTGAAGCTTCACTGCTCAAAACTATTTTCTCACACGAAATATGTTTCCCTTTTGAAGAATAAATAATACTGAAAAGGGGAGACCAGGCTACGTTTTGTTTACTTCTTTTCATGTACGTGTAAGGATTTGGCACTGTTCTGTAGCAAACTTAGCATAACAGGAGGATAAAATAATGTAGAATCTAGCCTATATTATACAAGAATAATAATTTGACAGACACAGTATACATTGCAACAAGATTTATGACTACCGGTAAGTTAACGTTTGTTTCAGTTTGGCTCAACCCTCTCAAAACTGGATCAACATGATTTAAGTTCAACTTAATACAATTTGAACTCCCATACACATCCATAAACAAACTGACACGGACCAAAGAACAGCCTCAGAATCCATACACAGACTGTACAAGAGAATGTTTGGTCCATACACAATTCAACATTTTTTGTCACTATCTTGGATCAAAAAACTCTCTACTATTGTCTAAGCAATAACTGTTTATTCTCAAACCAAGTCAGACAATCCTTATTTTCACACACAAACACTGTTAATATTAAAATTTGTCATTACAAAGGCCATTTAATACTGGTATGAACGAGTTTCTACATATAAAAATGAACCTCTTTATAGTCTGTACTTGTAAATTGTGGGGCTGTTCTTTTAGACTGTTCAAGTTTGACCATCTTAGACAACCCTTGCACTCCAGTACAACCACAGAGAGCGCAAGGAATGAGTGAAATAATTTTCAACACAAGAAGATAATTTTCGTATCTCTGAGGGGCCATGAAATGTTTTACTTAATGTATAAACACCAATGAAATACCAAACCATTTCTGTGAAAGGTGCAATTTATTATGTAACCATAGCAGCGGTGATCTTTTCATGCGTGAAGATATCATGATTTGTGCGAAAGCTCACCATCCTGGTACTTCATTTGCATTTA
Organism: Porites rus; assembly: GCA_964035705.1. NCBI lineage: Eukaryota > Metazoa > Cnidaria > Anthozoa > Scleractinia > Poritidae > Porites > Porites rus. The sequence continues at coordinate 23,030,931 of OZ037995.1, forward strand.
TAAAATAAAAAATATTTATCTAACTCTTTAACTACCTGCTTACTAAGTTCTGTATGGTGAGCCAGGTCGAGAGGCATTTTTTGTGCTTGACACATAACTATAAATCGCTTTCTCCAAAAGTTCTGCCCTCTTCATTTCTTCATCATGAATTCTTTTGATGTCATTTTCTTTGCCTCTCAGTTGCTCATTTAACAGCTCTAACTGATTATCTTTCAATGAGATAGCATCCTTGTGTTTTCGGGACATATCAGAGATTTTATCCTCTAAGTCAGAAATCTTGTCCCTTAGCTCAGCCTGTGTTTTTCTCTCTGAGTCAAGTTCGATTCTTGATCGACTAACTTCATTCCTATAATCTGCATCCCTGTGCTCTAGCTGTTGTTTAAGTGTTTCCAGTTGTCTCTTAGAAGCTTCATTATCTCTGTTTGCTGTGTTAAGCTGTGACTGCAAATCTGTGATTTGTGACAGCTGTTTTGTACTCTGTATTTGTAGCTCATTCTGCGCTGTTTGAACCTGGGAAATATGTTCATCATATTGCCTTGACCGAGTTATTTCCTCCTGCTTTAATCTTGTTTTGGCATTCCTTAGTTCCTCATCTGATGTCAATTTTAGAGAGACTAACTGAGATTTCAAGCTGCTTATTTCCTCTTCAAAAGCAGTGTTATCTTCCTCTAACTTCTTCACTTTCTCCCTTGAAGCTTCTCGATATTCTAAAGCCTTTTGCTGCAATTGATTCAGTTCTTTTTGCAGCCTGTTTTCTGTGCTGAGGAGTTCTTCCTGAAATTTTTGATCACTAGCTTTTCCTCTCTCAGCAAACTGTTTTTCCATTCTCTCCATATCCTCTTCTAAAGACCGTATCTTATTCTCCAAGCTCTTGTTTTTTCGCTCAAGGACACTGATGATGTTTTCTAGCTCTTGGTTTTTCTCCAGCACCTCGTTATATTTCTTTCTTTGCTGTTTTTCTGCCATGGCCTTCTGTTCTTTTTCGTCTTGCAGTTCAGTGCCCAACTTCTTTACAACAACTTTTTGTTCAGAGATGGTTTTCTTTGAAAGAAGCAATTCAGACTCAGCGGACGAGAGTTTTGATGACAAAGAATCAAATGCAGCTTTTCGTTCTTCCAACGCTGACTTTAAATGATCTATCTGATTTTGTGTGCTTCTTGTCAGAAGTTCGTGACTTGATCTCTGCTTGTCAATTTCTTCTCTTAAACTTGAAACCTGCAAACAAAAGAGATTCCAGAATAATATTATTAATCAACCACATGTCGGTAAGATGCGTTATAATTAGATGTAACAACACTGGTGACTCTAGGAAAGGGACAGGCATGCATAAAATCCCAATAATCAGTTCCTGAATTAATTTCTTATGACATCACATATGAGCCTGTCAATTTCACGATCAGCAGAACAGGTGCGCGAAAGAAATTTAGACTTTAAAGTTTCTAAAAAATTCCCTTTCTCAAAAAAAAAAATTGGCATAGGCACTCATTAAGGTGACTAACATGCAATTTCAGTAACAGTTTCTGACAACTGACAACCTGCAAGTCCAGTGGTTTGTTAAGGTCTCCTTGCCGAAAACAAAGCATTAAATTCTACACTTCAATAAGGAAGAAAACGTTAAACTTTATTTTCCTTATTGAAAGATTTTCAAGAAATATATCAAGCATGAGACGCCGTGTTTCATCTGATTTCCCACACTCATTCAACATTAATTTCCTTTCCACTTTCTTTACAAATTATTAATGAGTTTGAGAAAAAGTTAAAAACAACAGCTACAAGAAAACCCTGTGCAAATTAATATCATCACTGTTTGACTCTGACAATAACTTCAGCCAAGGTCGAGGAAACATTGATGTAACGTTCATGACTAAATAGTACTGTTCTTGGCGACATTCAACCAGACAACAGGTTATAATAAATAAAATCATATCATAATAATTATGATATATCACTGTTCAGTGCACATTGATCTTGAACAAATGGATTCATACCTCTTGTTGTTTGCGTTCCTGAGCCATTTCTAATTCTCTTGTTAAAGCTTCAGTCTTTTGCCTGTGCTCCTCAAATGTTACCTGTCTGTCACTGTTCTGTTGAATGGCAACAGACAAAGCATTGACAATATCATGAGGAATGTTGTTACCTGCAAAAGATAAATGTCATAAAAGTAACATTATGTTGACTATGAATTACTATAAAATTTAATATCTGAATTACTAAATTTTGCTACAAAGGGAATAAAGTGATCCTGTTCTGTGAAAAAAAAAAACAATGTAAAAACTCAGAGTTCAGTCCTCTTATAATGTCAAGCAACGTTTCTGAAAGAATTCCAGCTAAAAGATATGGTACAGTCAAAATGCTCTTAACAGACACCCACTTAATATGGACACCTCATTATTACAGACAGTTTGCAGTGTCCTTGTGCAAAGCTCGTACATTTTTTCTAAATTCAACCTGATTAATACTGACACCAGTTTATGTGGACAAAGGACACTTGTTTTGTACCCAATGGACAGATTCTCATAGAAAGTCAACTTTGCCAATGCAGACACTGTGTGCTGTAATAAATTTGACAATGCTTATGTCCTGCTATATTTCTTTAGTATTTTTTTTATAATAAAAGGAGTATTTTTTACTTAAACAACATGATCCACTTAATACGCATAGTCCATTAATACATACACTTTCTATGGTCCCCAAGTGTCTGTAAATTTAAAGGAGTTTGATAGTGACAACTGGCTGCCAATACAGGTGGTGGTAGAGGGGAGTGTTGCATAATTCCCTGTACAATTATTGTCAAGGCTGCTGCCTGACAGGCTCTCAGTCACCAAAGGCTCCTACGATTTGCTCTCGGGCGACTAAAATTTAACACAAGGAGCCCACACGGACAGCATGCCTAAAACTTATGATTCTTATGGCAATAGCCTCTATGCCTACTTCCAATGAATGAACGACAGAATTCCCTGCTCATTTTGCGTTTTTGAAGTGAAAACGTTAAATGTCTGTTCGTCGAACGCAGGCAAAAAAATTCTGCTGATAAAAGTAAACACACAAGCACTTTTCTGGAAATTCGAAACTCAAACAAATCGAATTTTGAACCTCGTGAAACGATTTTTAAGCATCTGCTTACTTATATTTAAGTTTATTGAACAATACTATTTAATTTAGGTTATCAGCCCAAAGGGTTCCCAAAATATTTTCTTAGGCAGCAGCCTTGCATGTATATTATTTTTACCTGTTAGTTCTAATCCTACAAGTCTTTTGTTATATTTTAAGGCTTCCAGCAGCTCTCTTCCCCCAAGAAGACCAATGTTATTCCATCTCAAATCCAGACCTCTTAAACAATGGTTTCTTTTCAATGCTACAGCAAGATGATTAGCCCCTTCATGTGTGATCTGATTGTTTCTCAAATCAAGGAACAACAACACTTGATTTATCGCCAGACCCTCGCAAATAGCCCTCATTCCACTGTCCCACAAACCAAGCGCGTTCCATTCAACAAGAAGGCTTCGAACATAGGTATTTTTCTTGAGAAACTGTCCTAACATTTCTGCAGCTCCCGAGCGAATGTTGTTGCCTTTCAAACTCAATCTTTTGATAGCTTGATTGTCCATCAAACCACGAAGAAGAATTTTGCTTGATTCCTCGCTAAGCAAACAGTCGGAAAGATTGAGCTCTTCAAAAAATAGATCATCTGCAAGTGCCGTAGCTAAGGCATTACAATCGTCTGGTGTTAGGTTGTAACCAGAAAGATCTAACTTCGCCATCTCCTCTGCATCATTCACGCTCTCTTCGCCAGACAATCCGCCATCCAAATAACGTCGAATGTGATTTAAAACAGCATCTAACGGGTACGTATGTTGTTCCCTACATATTCTAGCGTACCGTTTGTGAAAGTCCTCCATATTTTTCAGCTGTGTTTTGTAAATATTTTCCTTGAACTCTTGAGAACAAAGCAGCAACAGACGCCGCAACAAGTGGTTAACGGACGCCTCCCAAACTATAACGTCATGTATGCTACGGTTAGGTGTGACAAAAAAAAGGCGAAAAACAGGCACGCAACGCGTCCACGCAGTGCGTACGAGGAGAAACGAAAACAAGTTTTTACACTGGTTTTTACCAACGTTAGTCGAAGAAAAGGGTGTTGAGGTTATAAGGGAGATTTAGAATCATGTCTATGACAAACGATAAATGTCAGACTCAAGTTCATTTCCCCAGGGGGGTACTCTTGGGAATTCTTGGTGGGGATGTGCCGCCTGGTTTTCCAAATCCTGACCTAGACTTTCTCAAAGCCCGTTTCCGGTTTCAGCAGGTTAGGTTCTACTTAGATTAGAGCGCAAACAAAACATTTCTTCAAATGCATTTCGAACTCGCATATTGCTATTTCTTTCTTATTCATAATAATAATAATAATAATAATAATAATAATAATAATAATAATAATCAACTTTATTTAACGAGGGTAACACGGGACAGTCCTTCAACTGAATAACTAGTGGCCCTCAAACTAATTTTATAAAACAAAAATTAAGGAACCAAAAATACATATCGGTAAAGAAAAGAACTATAAATATATATATATATATATATATATATATGAATAAGACTAAAAAGAGTAAAAACTATATTACAATTATAAAATATCCTTACAATGAATGGAATTGAAACGATAAATATAGCCTGCCCCTACCCCTTTCGACGCCTGCTACGCAGGCTACGATAAATACGTTCATACGTTCCCGTAATTCCCTCGAAAACCATACCCGATTCCAGACCAAAATGGGCAAAGTGTATACTCGTTTTCAGACCAAAAGGGCCTAGCCTGCGAAAACATCCGTTTCTCCTCGCTCTTCTTCGCGCGTTCCTCCACGCGAAACGTCCCCAGCGGCGAAGAGCGAGGAGAAACGGATGTTTTCGCAGGCTAAAAAAAGGCCCAAAAACCATACCCTTTGGGGCGGCACATACCCCGGCCGCCGTTTCATTTCTCAAATTAGGAATGCGCAGAAGCTAACTCTCCAAATTCTTGCGGATTAAACCAGGAGCCGATGACTTGATTAAACAGACATGAACTCCGCTATATCTCATTTTTGAGCGCCGTACGTCAATCAGAAGTGATGTATTTGTATTGCTGTCTATGCTATACCGTCGAAAAGAGACGATTTTCCGTCAAAAACACCTGCCAAAGAATACAAAAGGACCACTGGTTGACGTACATCGCTCAAAATGCCTTTACATTAAGGGCCTAATGATAAAGGAAACGGTAAGTTAAGGGAAAACTCAGTCACATGGTACAAACTGACGCTTATCGTAAGCCGTATAAGTGATACTAGATCTGTCTCTCACTGGATTTGCGCAGGTTTTCTTTTATATTTGCGGGCCTGGGGCCCGTGTCTCGAAAGTCCCGATAACTTTTCGGGCCCTGAAGGCAAATTTTGAAATCAAAGTCTGTTGAATAGTAGCACAGTTCCTAGCCCACAAACCAGTCAGTTTTGCTTCATTAACTGATAGTTTCATTGTATCATTTTCAACATTATTGAAACTTTGATCTTGAATGTAGACACGGCAAACATTAAACAGCTTTTCGGGCCAAAAAAGTTATCGGGACTTTCGAGAAACGGGCCTCCTGGGCATCAGTTGAAAAACTTGAAAAAATAAGTTTTTAAAAAGACGGCGTTTCTACTCCCTGGTATTAAATGTAAAGAATCAAGTTGACCGTTTGAGAAAACACAAAATGATGTAATTGAAAAGACCCGACTGTTTCGTATATCTCCGTCACACTCAAATGCACACGAAAATCTTCGCCGTCATGACAACGGGCTAAATGTTTACAAATTGCAGCAAGCTCACCCTCACGGCAGCTGTTCAGTTTTCACGTTATCGTAATTTTTACACCATTTCTTTAATATTTCCTCTAATCATCGCTGTAGCATGTTAGTTAAAGAAATCATGTCCCGTCAGGTTAATCAGTCACGTAATTAGAGTTCAATATCGGGAATTCTATTGCATTCTTCGAACATTCAACAAGTGGTAGTAAGCCGGCGAAAGAAAGAAATCGGAAAGCCAGAAATCATGCGGGAGAAAAGTGCCAGTGCTTCGGAATTGAGCCTCAGACAAAGCGAGGAATTGCCGTTTAGTTTCCGCTCTCAAAGGGATTTTAATGCCGTACAAGATCTGCTTCGATCTCGAAGTGAATGTTTTCTAGAATCGAAGCGCGCGCGTGACAAACTCATTCGCGAGGAGGAAATGAAAAATAGAACTCCATGGGATATGAGACCTCCTGACTTCACACTACAACTCTATCAACCAAAGCCACCGAAAAGAAACAGTAGATATGCCATGATACCTGGTTACAACGAGGACGAATGGAATAAAAAAGCCAGAGACAAGAGGAGGCAGCGAGTACAGTTCGAACCTATCCCGCTACCAAAAATTCTACAACCACCAGTATCGGATAAACCACCTTTCACTACGCAGTTCCGTATTCCTGATTCTCATCAAGCTAAAAAAATGTACGTGAGGAATGGTATTCACAGGAGGGAACTTTATACTGCACCAGGACCACATGCCTTCAGAGGAGATGATTTCAGGCCGGTAAGTACTTTGGGTGGCGGAAATTATTACATCTGTCTGCGTGAACTGACATTTGCTGGTAATTTTAGCGGTTCATTCGCAGTTGTATGTCCTTTGTTCTTGTGTATGTTTCTGAAGGATAATGAGTTGAAAACAAAGGAGATAAAAATTGAACCATGGTAGTGACACAAGGCGAATTTATACAGAAACGAAGGTGGTGGACAAAACACTGCAGACCTTGGCCCATTTCATGGACTACCCCAAAATGGACTACGCAGCTGAAATTTAGTGATTAGGGTACGTTAGGAGAGTGAGTGAATCAGGTTCCATTTAAGTTCATCATAATGGGAAAACTGACCTGAAACTAACTGATTCACTCAGTATGTACGGTGGAACATAGAGGTAGTCCATGGACCGGGGGGGTCAGTGTTTTGTCCACTAAAAAGGAATTATCCATCTGAGGGTTTGTTTATATGAGGTGAGAGCCAAGCTGGCTCAGTTCATGCCTTATTTCCTCTTAAAATTGTCGTTGTGTTTATATGAAAAGGAAGGCTAGCTTGCTTGCCGAGATCTCAGCTCAAGCAACAAGAGGAAAAATCACCTGGAGAATTTGTCTTTGGTATAAATTCTGCCACTGTGTGGCGACTCTGCACAGAGTTCCCAATCAGCCAAGTGCCCTGTACAGGCATGTGCCAACCTTGGACCGGCCATATTAAGGGACTGCCAAATTCGTTCACTATAGCAAGGTTTCATTAGCCTGCTTAGCAGGTGCAGATTAGTTTTTTTGTTCCTTTCTCCCCTTGTAGGAGAGTGAGTCCTTGATATTTAAAGGAGAGCAAGAGAGAGAGAGAAAAAAGAAAGAAAAGTACCAAATTGTGAACAAAAATCAGATATCTCAGAAGTAATGTCTTTATGTTACCTAGAAGCCCAATATTACTATTATTGTTTTCATGTTATACTTCTGTCAATATCGATGTAGCTGGATAATCCAAAAAAGTATGGCCTGCCAGAGTTCACCACTGACTATGAACATGACCCTGGGAATCTCAAGTTCCACTCCAGAAACTTGAATGTATTGTATGATCGTAAGTACAACTGTTGCAGTGTTTTGTTTTTCCTTTTCCTTTTTATGGTTATTACAATATCCTATCACATTACTCACACATTTTCAAAAGCAAAAACTTGTGTAATAAAGCTGATTGTTCTTCTTAAATTTTAAAATTTTTTAATAAAAATTAATTTAAATTTATTTCTTTATTGTTTTCATCATCTAGCCTACAAAGATCAAGACTTCTTGAATTCCAAAGATGGCTACAGAAAACAGATGGTAACTTATAAAGAGAGGGATCCAGAATGGGAATCGTCACTGATCTTGTCAAAAGGGGTAGGTACACTGGCTGCAAGCTGACTGCAGATTGATTTTGATTGATACCACATTGTTAACTGTTTTTAAAGAGGTTCTGAAAGGCTGACCATTTTTAACAAACTCCCCCAAAGCAGGGTGGGGTGGGGTCTTGGCCCTTAAAAATAGCTGTGCAGGACATTGCAGGGTAATGGCTAGATACCACTATTTTCTGGAGCCACCTAATAATGGTACCTTGTTATCTACTGGTTCTTGCATAAAACCTTTAATATTAAAGAGATCAAACTTCCAAGCTATAGAATGTCTCTTTCCTTGTGCATGCCATAAACTTCAGATGATTAGCAAAAAACCCAACATCTTGGACCATCATGTACTCATCATCACCATCACCTTCATCATCATCATTATTATCATCGTTATCACCTGTCCAGTAGCCTTGACTTCGATACCACATGCAGTATTAAAATAAAGTTACATCTCTACTGGGATGAATACTTCTAAATATTTTTGTGTTAAAGTATGAACCCTGATGTTCAAATCACATTCAATCATTTTTATAACCAGCCATACAAGAGAGGACGTTCAGCAAAGAGTGCTCTGATGGACAGGATAGCTCAACAGCTACCATGGTGTTCAGATCGCGACAAGTTAGAGGAACTAAGAAGACCAGATATCTTTGACTACAAAACAGTGGATTGGCTTGATGTGACAGCCCACGGAAAAGAACTCAACCGGATATGACAGACATGGGATCACAACTCCATACTACTTCAAAAGGAAGGAGAAGGAAAAACTTTGAAGGTTCACCCCTTATTAGCAAATCAGGGTTGCTGATCACTGAGTATGAAATTGCTGCCTATGGAAAGGAGGGGCCCCTCCCAACAATAAAGACCCCTGATCACAGGTGAAGGATGACAAGGAAAGCCTGACTGAAATAAAGTAAAATTTAACATTATTTATAATGCTATACTGTCCAGGGGGTTAACATAATGGGCAATCTGACATTTCCAAAAGTAGCATCCTTTTTGAGCAGTTCACTTTGCTCACCCTGAAAGGGCAGCAATATCTTAACATTGGTAAGTTTAAAGTGACATGAATAGCAGCCTAAACAACATTTTCACTTAATTTTAAATTACTGATCTTTGCAAAATGCTACACAGTTTTTATTAGATATTATTGACAAGGAAAGCCTCATATAAAGGGGTGTGTGGAAAAAACCTAGCTCAAAGTAACTTTTGATGAATGTCTAAATTCTTCCCCCAGTTTATTTTGTGTAATAATGTGAAACGCGGGGAGAACCTGACATGAGATCAAAAGTCAGTTTAGGGCTTCATGCACTCTTTTGTTTGCTGACTCTAAGGACTTTGGACAATGCATGCCTGCTAACCCACATGACTCCACAAAGAGTCACATTTCATACAGGTAGTTCTTTTCTACATAACTACATGTATTACTCTGCTAGCACATGTGATTTTGCTGTACTTGCAGTGTTTTTTAGACCTGTCTTACATGTACTTACTCAGGTGAGGACTTCTGCACCAGCTGAACAAAACAATTCATTGAATACAACATCTCAGTAAAGAATGTTTGGTATATTTATATAATTTGAAAGTTATTTATTGATCTAGGTACCATTGAATAGCAGATGCATTTTTTAATAAAAACCCTTCAAATCTTTTAGTATTGTCTTCTTCCATACTGGTAAATGCCTTTAAAGACATGCATGTACATGACTGTGATTCTTACATTTGAGTTCGTACAAGTGCACAAAGGTCTGTGGTGTGACCATTCAAATGAAAGCTACACTGCTCTCAATACCTTTTTTCCCTCATTTTTGCTTTCATTCCTGGACAAACTCTCACTTTATTACCTCTTGGAAATATAATTTTCAATATTATTTTTATTAACAATACCTGGCTGATTAACAAGCCAGGAAAACATTTTCCAACATTCAAAGTTCTAGAAATTCTCCTCATCGGTGCTGTTCTGGAACCATATCAGGTTGGAGTTGTTTCATCTTTTGCCAGTATTTTCTAACTTCAACACCTTCCCATGAAAGATTGCCACTTGTTCTGAAAAAACTGCAGAGGAAAATGTTTATAATTAAACAAAAGGTTGTGGGAAAATGCTAGAAAAGTCACTCCGACGGAATAGCTCTTTTTTTCGCTTTGTAAAAAAAATAGGCAAATCTTTCAAATTGGTGAACTGTGAATGGCTAAAGGATAGATGTACTCCTGGTAAATATTCTATTTTTTAAGTCTTTGCTAGACTTCCTGCCCATATCCCCTTAAACCCAATGTTTAAACTAACTTCATAGGGAAAAATGTTAGGTTTATACGGGAGGCCAAAATGGTGCCACAAAAGTGTTTCCCAAAATCTTTTTACCCTAACATTTAAATTTTCGTTTCTGTCACTCGCTCTGACGGACCTCTCAGGAAACATGGGCTTTCTCGGTGGATTCAAAAGGTCACAGCTGTAGGTTGTGATTGGTTGATTTCGATCCATGTTGTTTATTTTGCTTCATGGGAATTACGATTGACAACTAACTTTCTCGGAATGTATAATGTTTGTTATTTTCCTGCAATTCGATTGGTCAACTTGTGGCCCCAGTTACAGTACCTAGTCGCACTGTAAATACTGATCCCTAAATATTATAAAGATTGTCAAAAGTCACATACAAGTCCATAATGTACTCCAAAAGGGTTCTTTCTGAATTTGTTAACTTCTGGCTAACTGCATCAATGTTCTTTTGAAGGTTTCCAATGCTTGCAGTACTAACAAGGGTGGTGGGAATATTGTTTAAGTCCAAGGTAAAATAAAGGGCAAGTTTGGAGATATCAACACCTTCAGCCTGAAAGACATTAAAATCATTATTATATTAAACAGAGGACTGGCCAGGAGTTGTCAACAACAACAATCCTTTGTATTTGCTGCCATCTTGTTAATTATTCTACATTCTTACAAATCATTCTACATCACTCTTGTTAATTTGGTCGTGCGATGAGGCAGACATTTTTGGAAGGAAATTTCTGTTTTGAAGATGAAAAAAGATTTTGCAAGATTTTTGACAAGTTTAAATTTAAGATAGCACTACATGTTTTACACATATTTACGGATTAAAGACAACAAAAAAATAGGTGAACTTTATTAAGAAGTTCCGTGGAAGCCTTTTCCTGGCAAAAACATCCAATACACTTCAAGATTCTCCCTCCACATTGTTTTATATTTGCTTGTGAAACAAAAGGACAATTTGACATTTAATTGAGAGTCACTTATAAATTAAAGTCATTAGATGAAGAGTCTTGTTACATATTAGGTGTGATAGAAATATAATTATTATAGCAGAGCTATAAAAAAAAAGTTCGTCTGGTTGTCCAGTATGAACTAAGTAGATTTTTTTTGCTGGGCAAGTAACTTTTAAGGCATAATAATTACCCAATGGGCGAGAATGCAGAAAAAACATCCTGTAATAAAATAGCTAACTTTAGAAGATGAGGACAAAGTGGCCCCAGTCAAGAGAAATGTCGGAGCTACTTGCCCAAAGATCAAGCTGGAATTTAAAGTGCCAATCACCTGAAATTTATTATTTTCTTATCTGAAACTACACCTTATTAAAATAACTTCTGCGAAAAAATTTTGCGATTTGAACCAAAGACGATTTTTTTATAATTTTTTAAAAACGTTCAAATTTGGCGCCATTTTTGCACACTATTCGTCTTAGTCTTCTCTCGGAGTATGGCGTCATATGACGTACTTTAAGGAACACGTGACCTTATCGACAGGAAAACATTAAGAGTTCTGATAGGTTTTTCTTTTTCAGAAAAACTTTCTTCTTGCGAAGACATTGTGATTGTTCAATCCTTACTTGTAATTTATCTTTTTTGTGTACCGCTGTGTAATGCTAGACTGCGAGCAGTCTCTCGTTTTCTTCAGATTTAGTGAGAACAATGCACGCGTGCGGGAGCGGCGAAGCCGCGAGACGCACGAAATGAGGGCGGCAGCCCGAGAAGAAAAAAGAGCGATGCCCGCTTAGCCAGAGCCAAAGAATTACGCGTTGCCTCACAACGCAAAATACGATTGGCTGATTTGTGAAGCGTTGACAACAAACTGTCAACAATCGAAACCATTGACAAGTTGATGATGGCTGAAGCAATGTAGGAAAGTTTGTCACGTTTCCCGAAAAAAAAAAAAAAAAACATTAGATACGGTGCAAAGAGAAGCATAAGAAGGTCTCATCTCTCCGGGTACATGACGTGATCGTGCTATTTAAATGCTCAAAGCCTCTCTTGAATGTCAAGGAACGCTTTAGTTCCAAAACGGTAGTCTTACTTTACAACTTAAAACAGAAAGTAGCATCCCGACTGGAAGACTCTTAGACTGTTTATTTTATAAAGCTAAAACAATAGTAACTACCAACGGATGCACTACAGGACATTGCGCTATAGAAAAAAGATTCTCAAGAAAGAAAGAAAAAACAAAACAACAAATTGGCGCCCAAAGAATGATCTTGAGTGACTTGCATCGTTGGCTTAGCTTTAGTTAAGCTACAATTAGGATATGTAGAACACTGTCCCATGAAAATTCAACATCCTGCAAACAAAGGCTAGGCCACGGGTGATCTCATTCAAAACATAAAGCACAGGAAATGAATTATTGATATAAGAGAAATAGACCTCAGACCAGCCTCATGGCCTCTAAATGTGAGACCAGCGGCCAAAGTTAAGATTTGCTCAGTCAATTGGCTTAGAATCGACTCTAACTCTATGCACTGCATAAACTGCGCTTTAAAAAAAAAGTAGAAAAACCTCTCTTGTTCAAGCAAACTCTTAAGTCACGTTTCACGTGCCTGGCCTGTCAACACTTCAGTTTTGACGCCAAAAAATCACTAGACCGTGAAAGACCATTCTCTCTGGCTTTGCGGGTAGTCTCTCTTTTTTTGTGCCTCTCCCGTCTCGCGCCATCAGTCACGCGCGTGGCCATTTGCGTGTCTCGCGTTTTGCTTGACGGACTACAGAAAAAAGAGAGACTGCTCGTAGTCTAGTGTAATGCAAGTTCCTTAATTTACGTCACATGACGTCATATGTGAGCCTGCTAGTTTGCATGATCAGCGGTGCGGGTGTACCGCAAAAATGTAGACTTCAAAAATTGGTAAAAAAATCGCGTTTTGTTCACAGTGCAAAATTTTTTCGCAAATGTCATTTTAATGAGGTATAGTTTCAGATAAGAAAATATAAAATTTTAGGTGATGGGCACTTTAAGTTTTTATTTTAACCCTGATTTTAGATTGATAACTAGATTTCAAAAATCTTTGTTATTATCTTAGTTTAATCACAAACCTGGCAAAACTCTGCAGCTTCCTTGCATTTACTGCGAAGAGTTTCACTGGCTGGATGCCACGCAGGTGGACCACGACTAGAAAGCAATCCCATGGATATTGGAGAGGCATTCACAACACCTACTCCACACTCCTAAGCCACAAAAGAATAGCACTCAACATTGTAAACTACTGACATATTTTTTCAATAATTATGTCAACATATTGACCAACCCAAAGATGCATTTGCAACTTGAAAAAAAAAACGTACTAAAACATCTGTTGTTACAAAATAACAGTACTGTATCAGTACAATGAAATTATTTTGGTATAATAAATGTTCAGCCTGTGAGCAAGCTCTCTGGAGCGCTCTGGCGGCTCTAGCAACTCTGACGTTTGGTGATTAGGAGTAGGAAACTGAGTGACTCAAGTTTCAGGTCTGACAGTTTTTCCAGTATAATGACCCTAAATGGAACCTGATTCCCTCACGGCCTAATCACTAAACTTTAGAGTCATTTGGCGTTCTGCATTTTGCATTTTAGCATTCTGCGTTCTGCAAAATACCCCTGCCGCGAAATGTTGATCACCTGGTTTCTCTGTTCTCAGGCTAGAAAATAAAATTGCTATTAAAGACAAAATGCTTTTCCTTCCATCTTAATATTACTTGCACAACAGTAAAAGCATTATGGAAGGAATTTCTGTGAAAGTTCTAATTAGCAGAACTTACATCAAAACTTTACTATTTGCAGTTGCTTTTAATACTGCTCAAACAAAAAGCAACTTACATGCACAGGGGTAAACACAATTTTCTACTGTACAGCATACACAAAGTGTATTTGTCAATAACACTACTGATTCAATAATTAGTTTCAAGACTTCCCCCAGTTAAGTGACTCTTAAGCCTGGTAACTTCTCATATGCCACCAAAGTACCTGTGATTTAGCTGATGGTACTGCCTGCAATACTACTCCAACATACCAGGACATAACACTGCCGGCAACAAGAGACATCGCAGGTCTTTACCACCAGCATACCTGCAAAGTCAGACTAAAGTCAACCTCACAGGTATGCCAGCGGTAGAGACTCGCTTGGCCTTTGGTGCCAGCCACTTCTGTTCTCATATCAGAACAGTATTCCAGGCAGTACCAACAGCTATGTCACAGGTAGCTCGGCAGCATATGGGAACCTGGCTTTAAAACACATGGTTATTTATTTATTCTTACTTTAAAAAACTGCATGTAATCCAGCAATCCTGTGTCATGCATTGTACAGCGACAATACGTTAACACGGTGTCAATATGAATTGTACTTTTCTCCAGAACTGTTCTGTAAAATTTTAAAAAAAACATCCGTATCATTGATGCCTCGATTACCTATAATTAATCACCTACAAGTATTATTAAAAGTTATTTAAGCCCCTCCTTTTCTCCCACCTTTTCCTGTAACAAAAAAATAAAAGTCCCAAAATAATGATCAGGAAAATATTTTAATCAATTTCCATGTCAGAAAATCACTGCCTGAAAATCACTGCCTCCAATCCAAAACAAAAAATAACCTAAACACTACTCTAGCTCTTTCTTTAACCTTTGTTTGTCTTTTCTTAAAACTAATACTTTTAAAATACTGATTCCCTAAGACCTTCAGTCACTTTTTATTAAGCTTTTGCCCCAGTTAAACATTCTTGGGGCTTTAAAAGAAAGATGTATCAATAGAAATGAAGTAAAATAGACGTCTTATTTTTCCTACTTATAAATGGCCCCAATGTGACTTTGGGACTGATAAGTAAACTTTTGGGTGTATTACAAAGACTGCCAAACATGCAAAGTTTTCATGTTAGGCAATTATTCAACAACTACATTATAAATAAGCATCAAGAAAAAAAATACAACTTCAGGGTCCTCTCCAACCCGTCCCTGAACGAGGTTGAAAAAATACATTAATTTTAGATAAAATCAACATCTCCTCAGGAGCTAATGTTTTTGGAATAAAGACAGAAACTGGCCAGGGTAAGAAACAAGACATCAGTTCAGTATCAAAACTGCACCTGTCCACCACTTGACAGCATTACAGCAATGTATGCTACAAATCCAAATTATGAACTACAAGAAGGTATCGGAAAGCTTCAAACCCAGCCAACTTTCCAAGGAGTACAATGCTGCATACATCTTAGGAAAAACCACAAAGTTTTCCCCCCAAAAAGGTGAATGATTATGTTTAATAATAATGATAGGTACTTACCGAAAGTTTTCCAAAGGATAACCTGTGATTCCAATAAATTTTACTTTGCCGCTGTCCTTTAACTAGAGAAATCAATATGAAACTCCAATCAGCACCAAAACATGAGTTAAAACTGACCTAAACTATGTATTTCTGGTAACCATAGTTTGTCTTAAGTTCTTTTTTATGTGACAGTGATTTAGTTTGCCAGCACAGTGCACATGCTGTAAGCCTTAACCACAATCCTCATTACAGTGATCAGCAATAAAAAGGTTTATTTCCCATTAACACATAACTGCTTGATCAAGAAAGAAGTTTGCCAGAATAATGAACATAATCAACAAATGGAAAAAAGGTACAAAATAATTTTTAATTTTTAATTTAATTTTAATTTTCATCAGCATGATAGGATTTCTTTTGCGCGGAGGTGGGCAATGACAGTGCATTTAAGATAAAATTATTGCCACTTCAAGATCAAAGGTTACATGTACCTTCTGCAGGGCAGGTAAAGTTTCATTGATGACGATATCCAAGGAAGGTGCAAACTCCATGTCATGAACCTAAATGACAAAGATTAAGTAAGGTTATTATATAATATTACTGTGTTATTTACTGTCCTTGCTTAGGATATCACAGGGAAATTTCCTCACAGCCCATGTCCAGTGTAACAGCAGCTGACATCACCATCTCCACATAATTATGTCAATAATGTCTGAAAGTTTGTTTGTTTGTTTGTTTGTTTGTTTCAGATTCTTCTATTTCCCTTTAGATGGATCTTTTGTTTTCTCTGGGTACCCTAGTCCTCCCACAGGTAGTTTGTATGTAGGTTTCATAGTTGTTGTGGTTCTCCAGTAACTTTCAATGCATTTTGTAATTCCCCTGGTTTTCAAAGTTCTGATCCTTTCTTTCGTGGTCATTTTTTTGTGTGTGGTTCCTCTTGTTCTTAATTATTACTCCTCCTTGTTCTTTGGTTCTTCAACTTTACTGGCATGTGATTCAAAGTTGAAGCCAATAAAAACTGCACAATTTTTCAGGATGGGCACAGGATATGGGAAAGATAAAAAAAACAAGGCAATTTGTAACACCCATGAAAAATACAATCAACCGACACTATTACGCTGGCTGGCTATGTCATCCTTCATAAAAGGCTTTTTTAAATTACCTGAATGACATCAATGTAATCAAGTCCAAGACGACTTAAGCTTTCATCCACACTTTGCAAAGTTCTTTCAGCTGAAAAATCAAACATCTTTTGAACTTCAGGTTCATATCGGCAAACCTACAAGATGAATTGTAGTAATCCTTAGATGATTTATTTCCCATTTTTTCATCATCCTGTGATTTTGCACTTTGGCATTTTATGGTCAGATTTCATTGTTTTAAGTTCAAAAATGGATTTCTTAAAAAACTGCAGGGTACAGTAGCATTGCTTCACTGATATTTTCCCTCCTCTGTTGCACTTAGAACATTTGAGTTACAAACAGGTTAAAACAAAGAGAAAGCTGAGCAGGTTAGAAATGTCAATAAAAAATTAATAAAAAAAACCCCATTCATTTGCTTTATATAAACTCCAAGATTAAAATGGACACAATCATTGACTTCTTTATATTTCAGTTATGTGTACCAGTAATTTCAAGGGCACTTGGATCTAGCAATATTAAAGATGAAATATATCGAGCATGAGAGGTAGTGTTTCAACACCAGATGAAACACTGACAAGAGAGTTGAAAATAGCACGCACAGCAGAGTATTTCTGATGAACTTTGAGGGGTTCTTCATCTGGTGATGAAATACTGCGTCGAATGCTTAATATTACTTCTCAAACAAAATGAAGTTACCTGGAGAAATTAGGGATGCAAAAAAGAGACGTTTTTCATCCGTTTTCCAAACACTTATTAAAAATTAATTCCCT
Organism: Porites rus; assembly: GCA_964035705.1. NCBI lineage: Eukaryota > Metazoa > Cnidaria > Anthozoa > Scleractinia > Poritidae > Porites > Porites rus. The sequence continues at coordinate 23,048,301 of OZ037995.1, forward strand.
TTGTATTTTCTTAATGAATTATCGATGAGTTTGAAAAGTTGAGATTAAGCCCAACATTCAAATTTTATAAACCACACACTGAAATGTACAATGAAGCTAAAAGGAAAAGCTATTAAGCAATTTTTTTTTTATTAGTCAAGCCAGCTTTTTTACTCAACTGTACCTTCAAAATTGCAACATGTCTTTGTCTTCCAGAGCAATTTAAAGAGGTCATAAGCTCTTTTTCAGCCAGTCAAATTAGCCGGCTGTCAACTCTTAGCAATATGCCTGCATACACCCTGGATTACAACTCTTCAGCTGCTAGTTTAACAGCCAGTTAGTTCTAGATCTGATGCAGGAATATTTTGTTCAATGAAAATGTTACCTTTGTGGCAATGTAATATGCTTGACGAGGCACATCTTTAAGGGCCTGCAATATGGAACGAAAAATGCATGATACTCTAATAAGTGGGATTTTATGGTTAAAAAACTGATGATTCGAAGAATCAGAATGATGTTTATTAAATTTTTCTGTGTAACCCCGAGGTGGAAAAAAAACGTGACCAGTTTACACCATGTCACTATTAGCTGGAATGATCAGAATGATTTATAACATTACTTAATGAGCAACTTGTTTGGAATGCATCCTCTTTATTTTTTCAACATTTTTTCAAAAATTGTGGGAATAGTCACATCATATTTCATACAAAATGAGTGGAAAATAATCTCATCTAAATATTTACCTTTCCCAAGACAGTTTCAGCTTTACCATGCCCATACCAAGGAGCTACGTCAATATAGTTGATACCACTTTTTATTGCATGGTGAACAACTTTAATAGATTCCTGCTCATTCGTTTCTCGGAAAACACTTCCAAGTGATGATGCTCCTGACATGATGAATAAAATTATGCATCTCATTGAGTGGGTTACACTCAGAAAATTTCATTTAAATACATTGAACATACATGTACCTGTAATTCATGAATTATGGCTAGTGCAAAAAAGGAAGCAGAAGTCAATGTCCACATGTCAAGTACAAATCCATTTTGCACCTGGGGTGAGGGGGGTACTTAAGGAATTTTTGGAAGGGGATGTGCCACTGGGACCCTGGAATCCTGAGCCTAACAGAACTAGTTCAAGTGAATTTTGCTACCCTATACTAGACTAAACTATCCTAGAGTAGCTAATATCCAGAAACTACTGGGGTCACTAGCACAGTCCAGTCAAAACAAAACCATCTGATATTTGTATATTTTTGATTGTCAATTCCCGGTTTCCCTAGTCAAGACTAAAATCCTCAACCAACTAATCAGTTTCCAGAAAAGTGATACCCTATTCTAGACCCAAACGCTCTGATTTATATACCCTATCCCAGAGTAAACTGCTTCAAACCATACCCTTCACAGCGGTCATACCTATATAGCCCAAATAAAAAACATGTATGTATGTATGTATGCATGGCAGAACTCCCCCCCACCCCCCCCCCCAGGATATTTGCACAACATGCACAATAATACCCAAGTCTAGTGGGAATTTCTCCATCAGAGAAGACACAGCTACAGGCTTGTCATGCAGTGCTTCAACTTGCACACATTTTTCTTTTCCACCATGTCACTGTAAGCTTATCTCCATCATCACATTGAAGGGATGTTGCAACAAAAACAGATGATGTGATGTGATGTGATGTGATGTGATGTGTGGGAAGGAGAAGGGAGGCATCTCTTACATCTACAGATTCTAAAAAATACCCTAGCGGGCCGAAGTGAGAAGCTGCATTGATAAACTTGTGAGCGCCTCTCCTCCCAGCCCCCTATCAAGGTTGCTAGCCGCACAAGACGATGCTCAAAACTTGGAAGAACAGCTTTGAACAGGAGTTCATCAATTGATGGGCTCCTACTTTGAATGAAGGGGAGGGAGGGCGTGAGTTCTATCTCTCACAGCTGTGTGAATAGCTGCGATTTGAAGTCAGAAAGGCCGGTTTTTCGTCAGAGTGTCTCAACATTTTTGCATCTGGTTGAAGCTTTCACTTACCACCTTACCAAAACTCAACTTGGAAACATCCATTCCTGTTCGGCCCAGTGGCTGGTACTTCATCTTTTTCACGGCTTCTAAATCATGGAAACTCTCTACATAAGTAGCTGGAAGAGCACGCATTCTCAGGATTCCACTCTTTTCCAAAAAGTCAATTAAAAAAGAGCTGATATATTTTAAAAAGACCGATGCAAATGAGCCCTAAACACACCGTATTTGGTCAGTGGCTTTGTGTCTGAAGAGTTCTTGGTTGGTGTAAGGTCTAGGGAAGTGTTACAAAAACGTCGTCGCCTCGCGGGGGCTGGGGGGGGGGGGGGGGTAATTCGGAGGAGGGCTTTTATTAGAGCACGGGAGCTTATTCGAGGAAAAGAGTGATTTGTAGTTGACTTACGGGTAATAGCAAGCAGATGACTTAACCGTACAGCCCCCGCAGCCTTGAAGTCGACCAATCACAGAGCGTGTACTTAGTGAGACTTGGCAAAAAGGTCCGAAGCAGGTAACAATCTCGCATGCAGTCAGTCCACTTTAGGCTCTATATATATGTAGCAGGTGTCAGCGATCGGCGACGTAAAAGATATAAAGAAACGGACTTCCCCTGGGGTTTTTTGCCGGTCCCTCCCTAGTTTCTCGTTCTAAGCCCGGCACCACGCTGGACGCAGACTTTCTCCTCTGTCAATTTTTATTTCCACGTCATCAAGCTGCTCAAATTCATTATGCCGTGTTTGTTCATTTTTGGAAATATTCTGCAGTGTAATCATTGCTAGTTATCCAAAAACGAATAGAAAAGTAAAGGAACAAGCTTTTCCCTGGGAAAATGGAAAGGCCCTAGGGCAAGCTTGGCATCGCATGAATTTCAGAAGCCTCCTCTGCTCGTCAACTTACTCGGGGAGAGATTAACTTAACGAGAGGAGAAGGGGCTTAAGGCAACCTAGCAGGCTTTGTAAATGCTGCAATCGGACGAAGCGAATTTTTATGACTTTTTAAACAGCATCTTCCAGCTCGCCCTTAATACCTTCGCTGCTTTTAAACTGGCGGGCGTAAAACTGCGCGTCCATTTTGAATGCGTAGAAATCAATAAGGGCGAGGATATTGAAGGGGCAACCCACCTACGCCGTTCTTACTATGCCTAAAAATCGGTGTGACTAGTCATTACATTTATAACAGTGTTTAAAGTGACGCGGTTGATCGAAAGGGGGCAAAAATCGAAAACAAAAAAAATCTCTATGGCTTCCAACGAAACCCAAAAAATTCGCTGGACGAAAAATTAACCCCCCAAAAACGTCCATATTAATTTTCCAATCCTTAAAAATTTTCCATGAAGGATTAAGTGATGTAACAAACAAAAAGATGGAAATTGGATGTTTTTGGTCGTTTATTCATAATCACACCTCAATTAATTATAATTTTCTCCTCATCTGGTAGTAAAGAGGTACGCGGCTTGCATACGCAAGTGGTACCACACCAAATCTTCAGGTTATTTTGAATACCCCAAGAAATTCCCACTTACACCATGGCAAACACACTTGCCAAATTTCCCATCTAAATAATCCCCGAATGAAAAATTTCACCTCGTCCAAAAAGTCTTTCGATCATCCGGGCCACTTTAACTCCGGAGTACCTCCCCCTAGGTTTTAATGTAAATCGGCACTTGAGATTTCTGCATCAAGATACTTGTAATAAACCAAGTAAGAATACATGATGATCTCTCCAGGATCCCGGGTGGGGTTAGGATCCGTGTTGTTGAACCAGCCAAAATACCGTATGGTGTTGTTAGAGGGCTTAACAGCGCTGGTTATATCCACTACCCACGGAATCACTTCCTGTCCATCACACCACCCGTCACGCCCATACAGCCACGTGCCATGCTCATTTGGGACCACGCCCTCAGGAACGCGATCCGCGCATCCCATGGCGGTGCCTGCGTTGCTGAATACACGGGTGTAGTTGTGTTCCTTGTTAACTATGAAGTGATGCGACGTGACGCAGAACTCAGCGCAGTTGTTGTTATCGCTGCCGTGTCCTGTTATGACTGCTACAAGCTTGACCCGTTCGGTTTCACTCGGAGGAACGAACGAAAAGGGAGAGTACTTGCTGTTGTAATGCTTGTCGAATGTTCCTCCTCGAAACAGTGGAACGATTTGGAAAGGGGCGAGTGATTTCTCCATGGAATGATATGTGGTGTAATGCCTTAACACTGAAAGCAAAGATAAATGGCAATTTACAGATTTAGTAAGATTTAGTAAGTAGCGGTTAACAGAGATGTAGCAAGTAGCATGGTCATATCTCTTTATTCGACGTTACGTATACACTTTAATGAGCAGTAATTAAGCCGGAATGTTATAAAGTACATGGCCATAGTTGGAATCGAAACGACCGGCAACTACCTAATTGATGGAAAAATTCGGTATAGCGGCACACTTGTGCAAGTTTGATGGGGTTGTGTGAGTTCATTAAACAAATTGTAAACTGCTGTTTGACGAACGTTGCTCTGTTCACAAAATGAATGACTCAAATCAATAGATGTCAATCTAAAATCACATTATATTCGCTCTTTTAACAAAGTATTTTCACCCTGATAGAGTGGTTTTCGTTTGAGTGTCGTAAAACCAAAACCAAAGTAATTACTCTGGCCAATCACATAGGACACAGACAATACATTGAACCAATCAAAACTCGAAGTAATTACATGTGGCTGACGCAAAGCGCGGGAAAATGCATGCGAGCGCGTCACAATTGGCTTTGGTTTTACTTCTGATTGGATGAAAAGGTGGCGCGAATCTTTTGAGCCAATCGCATCGTGTAGAAAGTGCAAAACCAATTACTTTTCGACACTCAAATGAAAACCGCTCTAAATAGGGAACGATAGCGAAGGTTAAAATCTGCAGTTAATGCTCTACAGTTCTGGTTCCCCTTTCTCTTTAAACCTGGAACAGTATGGTGACTTAGAAAGATGTAATTTTGTATTTTTTTACCTTGCACTTTTCCAACAAGCCTGATGTTAAGCGACGGAACCCAAGCCATCGCCCATGGAACAGTTTTCAAGGTGAAGACGCATTTATTTTTTGAGCTGGGGTCTGTAGTTTGAAGCAAAGGTATCAACGGCTTCACAGGAGTTAACCAGCGTCCGATGCGCCTGTTAAGGGAAGAAGTAAAATCAACTATAAAATAATCGTATAAAATCAACCTATATATTTAGTCCATTTCCGTGAGTATTGTCTTATGGAAGTCCAAAGGCGACAATGCAAATTAAATTCACAAAATGGTTATGAAGTTTGCACGTTTAAGAAAATCAAAAATGTACACCAGTTACTCACTATCAACCCGAAAAGATATATATATATATATATTGTTGCATAGCAACCAAGAGACGCACTTGCAATGTGATAGCCTGCGCTTCAGGGGTAGGTTTTTTTAGGCCGAAATCAGAAATATCGAAGACGAGGGCTCGCACGAGGGGAGAATGGAGATGAGGCCTCGTCTCGTCTTCTCGCGTTCCTCTCGCGCGGTCTGTAAAAACAAATAAAGGGCGCCTGCTACCTGGCTACGCAGGCTAGCAAAGAAATAAAACTATTGTTTGAAGGTCTGCAAGGTGCCATTTACCCCGGGAGTGATATATGGGGATCATGTATGTATGGTAGGAACCTTGCGTACGGCAAAGGTATAAAGGTCCTTGTTTTACATCGGGAACTCATACAGTCCTCATAACACCGACGTTGCGCTCATTTTACCCCCTTGTCTTCATCAGTGCTTCGTTTTACTGGTTTTTCCCGCTCCAGAAACTGCAAGGGGAATAGTTTTTGGAATCACATGGGATGACAAGCGTTAGGTGGGCTAGGTCGCGAAGCAGTGCGGATGCATCTTTAAGTTTAGCCGCACTTCTGCGCAGCCCTTATTTCTTATAATATTGTGATGTGGAGGTGCGCCTTTCTTTGTAAGCCTGGTGATTACTTGAGGTCTCCTCGCCTAACAACCTGCTGCATCCTGTAAAATTTGCTAATAAAAATGATGATGATGATGATGATGATGTTACTTATGATGGTTGTCTTAAATAAAATAGGCCGACTTATAACCAACGCTTGTCCACTCATACGATCCCAGAAAACATTACGCCGAAAGCTTGTACCCATTCCCCTAATAGTTCGGCTGGAGTGGGGTAAATCTAGTTCAAGCAAAAAAAATGATCGAAACAAGGATTTAAGGTCACACCTGGGAATCAAACTCAGAACCTTCCGCACAGAAGTCTGCGCCTTAACTGACTGTGCATATTCTTGATAATAAGGAACCCCTAAATGGGCATTTATTAATTTACAAGTATTTCATTAATTGAACCGGTGTTACAGTGATATGGGCATCCCCGCGGCATCCCTAATCCCAAGACCCAAGTGATATGCCATGGGCATCACCTACTTATATTACCTTAGCGAATTGGATTAAGGTTAGGGTTACGTCTCTAGGGTTTTGGGAGTGGGGATGTCCAAAACGCGGGGATACCCATATCACTCTGACACCGGCGATTTGGGAGTTTTAAATGTCGATTGGATGAGAAGCTGACGAAATTCACCTTCTAAAAGGCGTTATCCACCGGCCTAGTTCCTGACCACACAATTTACTGTCAGAGTTACAGCAAACGTATAGCTGAACCGTGTGATCCCAGTGAGCACAAGGGTCGTCTGTAGAGCCTGGGCACGATAAAGAAAAGTCTAGCTCCACGTGCTCGTAATGCTGGAGATCTGGGGAGAGATACAGGAATCGTCAAATTTCACATAACGGTAAACCAAACAGAAAAGAGTACAGTGTATTAAAAATCAGAGGCAGGCCAAAGAGAGGGGTCCAGGACGGGGCCACCACCTCAGTTTTAAGGTAAAATTGATGATTGATGTCCAATGTAGGCAAATTTTCCTGGAGTTGATTTCTTGGGGACCGCACTCAAGTTTGGAAACAGAAGGAAAATTTTGTCGTAGCTTGTTTACGCCCTCCATAAAACGTAAAATTAGGCATTTTCACGTCGCAGTTGTGCAGTAACGGCAAAGAAATGTACAAAAAGAGTGATGCACGTGCAAACTTGTTGTTTTGCTTAATAAACCTTTACTGTTTTGACGTCCCTGTTCCCGTCGCCGTCGCCGCCGTTGCTAAAACTCCCTTATTTTTTATAGGCACGACAACGCAACGTGAAATGAGAACGAGAAAGAGCGCGGAAGAAACTGAGCACGACTTCCGGTGCTCAACTTTCCGCTCTGCTGCTGGGCTACCCTGGGCGCCAGAGACTTTTCATGCGCAGTTTCCGGTTTCCGCGCTGTTCAAATCGTCGAGCAGCACTCGAGAAAAAACCTGTCATGGAACCCAGGGTATGGTCAAGCCAGATTAAGATCTGTCCGCGCCATCGTCACTGTAGTCGCGTTTTCATTTCTAAATCTGCCTGTCAGTTTGCTTCTCACCATCAATAGACGGTATCTCAACTGTTGCAGTAACTCCTTTCTCTCCTTGCATGACTGTGTGGTTGAACACATTTATTACAACAGCATCTCGTGTTGTTAAGTTTTTAAGCAAATTGGTTTTGTAGTTAAACCTGCAGTAGACAAAACACGATAAAACCGGTTAGTTCATAGGGTAAAAGGTTATAGCAAGTTTAATTCACCTAAGGCTTCGGGATCAACCTCCTAAACTGAGGATCCAAACATCCGTCAGAAAAAAAAATAACGCTTTAAGAACCAATGGATATACCGTGGACGGTTGAAAATGAAGCTATTCCAAAAGGCAATGTACACAGATTTCCATTGGTCAATCATGAGAGGCTCGTGTGCGTGACTTTCGAATCGTTATTTACAATTGGAGAACTTTACTTGCAGACTGCGTGTATCCAGTCCATTCTAGTTCCCAGAGCTGCAATCCTTTTGGTCAGCGCCACGGTTTGAGAGGGTCGCAGCGCTGACCAGAAGGATCGCAGCTCTAGGAACGAGAATGTAACCGGACATTTTAAATGTGAACGTGACATCATACAAATATCGATGCATGGTTCTAACCATTCTATGCTCACCATTGCGCCTGGTAGGCCAAGAACCGCATCGAGGGATACAAAAACCAGCCCGTCTCTTGCACTTTCCCTTGTCCGTCAATTCCAAATGCAAAAACGTCAGAGGGAGTGTTTTGAAAGCGGATGTACGATCGACTGCTACCTTTTATTTTAAAACCTGTATCAAATGTAATCATGGAAGCTGGAATGTTGAGTTGGGTGTTGCACTCGGATCCTTGACAGTTCATGTCCTCTAGAGGCTGATTCTGGCGAGCGAAAACTAAAACACCCAGTGCGCCATTTTTCTGACAGTTCTGAACCTGAGAGAAACAGTAACAAAGTGTAAGATCTGTCTTACATTAGTCCTCTCCCTCCTTTTATAACGTTTTGAAAGATAATAAAGATGCGCGTAAAGAGGTTTTCTTTCTTATGCATCATCAGTCTCACTTATTTCATAAAAAACAATGCTCAGGGTCAAAAAATAACTGGAACAAGCTCAAGAGCGAAGCTCATGGTAAACTGGATGGCCGGTCATCTCTCAGGGAGAGGGCATTATTAAACAGCGTAGCTAGCGCGAAGCATCGTTTGTTTCGCCGGCGCGCTAACACTGCACAATACTGGCCCATTTTCTTGCATCACACTCCACTTCAGGGCATTTAAAAGTTTTGAAATCAGACTTCAAGGAAAAGTAAGACATTACGCTTATTCTGCATAAACTATGGCAAAAGTACGGCAAACCCAAAGTAAAAGTAGATAATTTCGAGGAATTTTGTACATGGTTAGCCCATTGCATTTCTCGCATGTGTTTAACGAAAAGGTCTATTAAATTGAAATCTCAGTTTATGTTGTTTTCACCAGGATATGTGCCAAAAAAGATCCCTATAAAACGTACCTTTATGAAGTATGAACAGTTTCCGGTTTCATTGGAAACAAGGGCAAGATGACCAGCGGCTCTATTGACGAACGTATCTGGTGAGCATGCGTCACCCACATAAACAACTAACAGATGACCATATTTGGCGAGGGTATCCGGGGAAGGCAACCAATCATATCGAGCGTCTAAACGCCTCGCCACGCAAAGCATTTCACCTATGTCAGAAGAGCAATGAATTAGTTTATTAGTGTACATGCGTTAGGTCAAGATAGATATTGGCAGAATTTTTTTTTTGCGTTAAAACAAGCTTGGCCAATGAAGGATTTATTATACACGGCCACAAAGAAAACTCTTTCTTGCCGTACCAAAGAGCAAAATCCCGAGGAGGCAAGATCGCTCGGAACAGTCTTCTATAAATCTCCCCTCATAAATGCAAGGGAAATAAAGTTTGTCACTGACCAGAAGCAAAGTGGAACTTTGGCCAATCATAAAAGAAAATGGCCGCGCTCCCTCCCCTCAACCAAACTTTCCGATTTGTTTGAGGGGGGAGGCTGTACACAGGCTAGTTACCTTGCTCGTCTTCAACCACAATCTGGTCCAGCCCACAATTATGCCCGGAACAGTACCACTGGGACAGTACACGCGGAATCCAGTTACCCAGGGTTGATACGGGAAAAACCGCGAAATGAACACGTGATAGCCAATTTTGTTGGAACTCTGATGGGAGAGGGCTTCTTTCATTAAACTCATACTCATCAAACTGGCTGCGAACTCGATTGGAGGGCCATCTCAGTTTTTCCAATCTGCAACTGAAATATGAAAAATAAAGTCTGTTCTGCTGAAAAACTAGCATGAGAAAACGGCCAAGACGGCGGCGGAAGCGAGGCGAGACGACTGTGTCCGCAGGCTACCTTAAAACAGGAGAAAATGTTTTGGATTTGCAGTCATATCATCGAATACAAGGCTTCTTAGAGTAGTTTGGTTGAAGGGACAGCCATCCCCTCAATCCGGCCCACCCTTATTCCGTCCCGCTGGGATATGGAGGAACAGAAACCGCGTCACGATAAGTTCAGTCTGCAGAGTGCTTGACTGCAGAGCAAGAGGTCGAGGGTTCGATTCACAGGACCGAACCTAGCCTGCAAAACAAAAGGGAAGAAGGACCGCCTGATCGAAGGTAAGACCGGACCAATACTCACGGTATTAAAATAACTGAGAAACGAAGATGCTGCCTTCTACTGCAAACGGCTGGACCTTTGCGTGGCTCAGATGACCACGTAAAATGGCGGTCCCACTCCATTAGGAAAGGAACAAAAAGTACACTCAATTTGCACTTTAGATACTCAAATAAAATGCAATTTTTTTTAATGAAGAAACCAAAGCTCCTAACGTCGACTGTCCTCAAATGTTAAATGTATTCAGTTTGAGGGGGGTGGTGGGTGGGGGATGAGAGGCTCCTCGAAAAAATTTCCCGAAAGCTGTTTGGGGATCGGGACTAGTCAATGAAAGCCGTCGGGATTACGGGATTGAGGTAAAATTTAGCCAAATTAACTTGTGTACGTACCTTTTGCGTTTGGTGTATGAGATAATGGCATCATAAAACCTGTTTGCAAACTCGTCAGCCATTGCTTTGACTTCGTTGTTGCAAGCTGTTGGCGCAGAATCGGCATAGAACAAAAACACGTAATTGACATTATCGGGTGAAATGTCTATCAGCTTGTTGAAACATTCTGGGTCGCTAAAGAGACTCTCCAAGAAGCCGGATCTTTTGGTGTGCGCCAGAAACACGATTGGTCCGTGAATGTTTGAATCGTTTGTTCCGTATTTTAAGATTTCTAGTGTATCGTACTGATCTGCCTTCCTTGCTTGAATCGTGAACGGAGGTGCTCCATCGCCCGGTTTTAGGTTCGGTATTTCTGCTGAAAACGTTAAAGTGATGACGGAAATTACAATTACCGCCGTAAAGCTAGAGGAAAACATCGCTTAGCTATGCTACTCTTTGTGTACAATTCTGTTGCAGAGTTCGTTCTCAAGTCGAATTCGAAAACGCTGCCATTAATATGCGTCTGTATGTTGGTTGTCACGCGATCGAGATGCATGAAACCTAACCTAACCCTAAGCTGTCAATCCATCTTAATCATTTGATGCTATACTGTCAACACTTAAGAAAATTAAGTCCCCCCGGAATTAGGGGAGGTACCCGGGGGGTATTGCCTTACATAACCTATATAGGTATGTGCCACACCATCGGGTAGGGTTTTTGCGCCCTTTTGGTCTGAAAACGGGATTACACTTTGCCCATTTTGGTCTGGAATCGGGTATGGTCAGGAGCCCTTTTTCAGATTCCGATTTTTTTAAGCAAGGACCAGCTTACAAAAAAAGACGGACCGGATCGTGGAAGGATATGATCAGCAATAAGTGAAAATATTAAACAAAACAAGCAAGGCTGATTTTACAGTCGGAAATATGTATACCTGGATTTTTGAAAACTGGGTAAGCAAAAATATCAAACTCATCATTAGGACTACTTGGAAATTTAAAACAATAAAACTCGTTCGAAGGCCGATTAAAAGCCTTTATCTGACGCTGGGCAGTAAGCTAATGGTCCCTTGAAGTCCAAATTTAATCTGAAGCAAATTTTAGAACATCTATTCAGTAATCGGACTTCGCAAAGTTTCCGAAACCGGGTTCATTTCAGTCTAGAAATTTTAAAGTTAAGTGAACTGCAGCAAAAGAGTGCCTGGTTAAGGCTTACATAACAACTTAAATAGTTAGCAAAGATAGTAATTCTATCGATAGTAAGATAGTAATTCTGTCTTCATCCACTTCTACACAAATCCCTAATTATAACCACAAAACAAGCAAAAACGAAACAAGCAAACAACACAGTAAACAAGCTATTAGACAGGGGAAGTTGAGAAAAATTGCAGAATGTTTGCTGACCCGGTTTTCATAACTCCAGGTACACAAATGTGTATATTTTTTACCAATAATTCGGAAGGCACGGCGTTCCTTCTTCGGAGTGTTACATACATAAAGAACAGTGTGCAATATGATACTATGATTACATGTGAATATTTAAATAAGACCGTAGTGAACGTTAAGAAAAAAATTAAAAACCGTTGAAGTAGTGATATAAAAGAAATTTAAAATGCAAAAATAGTATAAATAAATGATAAAAAACAAAAGGAACAAAGATTGTAATACATTTCCTCTTTCAATTTTGTACCAGAAGGTTCAAGAGTTTACCTCTCTCGATGAAGTATATATAGGCATATTTTTATCCCCTAAAAATTTTTCAGCTGTTCGGATTTCCTAGCTGAAAGTCTAATGATCCGAAAATTATAGGGATCAAAACTTACTTAGTCGAAAATTTCAGCCAGAAAAAAGGCTCCCGAAAATTCTAGGTGACCTTTTTAAGGTAAAAATCCGTTAAAAATGGGCAATTATACCATTTCATTTTTAGATGTTCAAAAATCCTAGGAGAAGCGGTCAAGCAAGAAATTATACAACAAATGTTCCGAAAATTCAAATTTCAAATCGTCTTCCGAACCGCTATTTTCTCAAAATTGACGTTGGGTGCCCCTGGTGAAATAAAAATTGACGAAGTTAGCAAGAGTGATCGTTAATAAGAAAGAGTAAAAAATTTTTCAGCTGTTCGGATTTCCTAGCTGAAAGTCTAGTGACCCGACTGGGAGGGATCAAAACTTAATTATTCGAAAATTTCAGCTGGAAAAAAGGCTCCCGAAAATTCTAGGTGTCCTTTTTAGGGAAAAAATCCGTTATAAATGGGCAATCATACCATTTCATTTTTAGATTTCAAAAATCCTAGGAGAGGCGGTCAAGCAAGAAATTATACAACAAACGTTCCGAAAATTCTAGATCTCAAATCGTCTTCCGAACCGATATTTTCTGAAAATTGACGTTGGGTGGCCCTGGTAAAATATAAAGTGATGAAGTTAGCAGGAGTGATCATTAGTAAGAAAGTGTTCTGAGACTGTGGTTGGTTTAGAGATATTAGATGGATTGTCAACTGTTCTGCGGTGTTCGTTGAAACGGTCTTTGAGTCATCGTTTGGTTTCACCTATGTTTGGAGCAGTGGTTGCATTGTACCATGTAGATGGCGTTTTTTTTAGTTACAGTAGATGTGATGAGTGATAGGTCTGGTTTCGCTGTAGAGTGGAAAGTGTATGATTGACGTTTGTCCGTCAGATATTTATTTACAAGTGAGACAGTTTTTTCCGCATGGGTATGAGCCTCGGGGCTGGTTGTGTCGTGTGGGATTGCGAAGTTTGGCCCTGACTAGAAAATCACTGAGGTTAGGGTTGAAAGTCACCTCACCTCAGGTCTTGACCAAGTGATTCATGAAACATCCCACTGAACGAAGCCCGCACCTGTGACCGCACTGAATCGAAAAAACAAACAAACAAACTGAGAGCATATTAATCATTTTAGGACACTGTCCTATTCTCGATCTCTTAACAAAACACAATCCCACTGTCCAGTTCACGAACTGTTTGCTTTTAACTTAAATAGCTCTTTTTCAAAGACAAAAAAACGTGTAAATTGACATGAACTGCTTTCAGTATGTCTAAAAACACAAGATCTAAGAAAAAAAAAACGAAAAAAAAATTCCGCATTTTTCAAGTGCGCTTTCGTCGGTGTTTCACTTTCCACTTAGTACTTATAATTTGGGTTTTTTTGACTCCTGGTTGTTTATAGTTATGGAGCGCTTACCATTTGTACGGAAATTTCGGTGAAATTTTTCCTTGAGCTCCCGGAAAGGTACTGGTATTGTTTTTTGGTACCGACAACAGGAACGGGATTGAGGTGTACCATTTACAAAATACCGGTTAATTTTTTGCTTTCTCTCGACATGAAGCGTGGCACTAGTAATCCAAACAAATGGTACAAAAAAATTTCGGTCGTTTCTGTAAAAATGGGAAAAAGGTTATGCCTCGAAAAGTATTCCTTTTTTTCCGGAAAATTTCCACCGGGATGAACCGTTCCATTTGAATTCTCCACAGAATTTCTGGGTTTTCCATACAAATGGTAAGCGCTCATGATTTCACTGATCATAAGTAAACGAAAACCTCTACATTGCGTGTCACGAGGTTTCTTTTTCGCATGGCTACGAAGCCGTCGTTCGCGTGGCTTGTCAGTCGCGTCGTTGACCGAGTTTGTTTTTTGCCACTGTTAAAAGTAGGTAAAAGTCATGCCAGAAAGAAAACTCTGCTCGCAGATCGTCAATTTTCACACAGAAAAAAAAACAAGTAAAATCCGCCGCTTTGCATTTCCTTTGTCGACATCCGCGTTCCGTAGCACGCACATGGAAACTTTTGAAAGGCGCGCGTAAGCACGCCTTGCGGTCATGCCGTTTGTGACGTCACAGACTAGCAGCCATCTTGTTTTACTGCCTGAAGATTATGTGTCGAGAGGAAAAGTCATAAAAAGATGGTATTTCCCTCGAAATATCTCGCATTTGTCAAGCAGAAATTCATCTAAGAAAATGACAATTCTTTCTGGGCGAATAACCGCTTGATATACGCTACTGGAGTCAAAACGGAAGTGTTTGTCGCGACTATTCATTTGTGTTGGGCTGCAGTTGTGTTTGTCAAATAGCAAAATTCTTCACGTTTGGGATGAATTCGACAAGGTACTGACCAGTGCTACAATTTCTTGGAGGGAAGATTAATTGATAATCAAAAGTGGTACGTTTTTTTCGGGGTTACGGGAAAGGAAACTTTACAGAGGAAGTCGGAAGCCGAGGTTTGTCGACGGCGTAATTATGAACATGATGGCTTCTAGGACACAGAATCCACATGGATTACGTCAAATTAACTTGGACGAAATCTGGGATGATCTTAAAGAAGGAATACAACACGTTTATAAGCAACAGAGTATGTCGAAGCCACGCTATATGGAGCTCTATACGTATCCTTTTCATGAGAAATTTTACTGTACTATGATCATGAAGTTGGCTTCCTTTGAAAGGTTAACGCCAGCTTAAATGCATTGATAAACGGATTCAAGATTGTAATAATCCTGTTGTTTAGTATTCAAATAGTTCAACAGTCTAATCACCTCATTTTTATAGAGTTCATGAAATTCGGTTTGTTTAATGTTATGTTTTAGTTTGCTTTTTCTCTTTGTTCCTGTCGAATCTTTATTGAATTGAAATGAAGTTGACACCTGAGTCTTATCAAATGCTGGTCCCAGGACCCCAGTTTCAATGCATGTGGGAATGGAGCTAACAGCTCATGTTCAATATATTGAAATTCTAACACAACTCTAAGGCTTTAGGGTCAAAATGGCAAATTTTTTACAACTCCATTGTCTCACAATTCTCAGGAGAGATTTGAGCACAAAGAACGCCAAACAAAATATAGAAAAATGACCAGAAAGCCTCGAAGTCATGTTAGAATTTTAATATATCGAACTTAGGCCATTAGAAATAATCTATCTTTTTCAATGTCATCATCTATTTTTCTACAATAATTTGGCTAGAGCACATTGCAAAGCAGCCTATCCTTGTGAAATGAAAGATGCCAAGTTGTGCTTCTTCAATCACACTAACTTACAGAGGTAACGTCAAAAGGGAAGGGAAGGGGATAGGGGGTCTCTGATGGGCTTTTTTTTTATCAAAGATTTGAATTCTTCAGGCTAGCATTGGCATTATCAGAGAAAAAGAGTTTTCTAAGCAGATTCAAGAAGAATGTAGTAACTGTTATTCTTAACAGGACAGGTGATTTCGGATGATTTTTATGATTCCAGATTCAGGAAAATAATCTTGTGTAATAGAATTTACTTCCACCAGAGCTGTGAATTGCAGTTACTTTTGACCCACTTGGTGTGACAGGGCTCAAAGTTTAAATTTCAGTTTGGGAGCACTAGTCTTGTGCTACCAGATGTAAATTTTTAGGCGCACCGCTGAAAATTTTAGGAGCACAGCTTACAATGTTACAAGCATGTATTTCAAAAGAAAAAAGTAACAAACTTAACAGTGCCACGTTTATATGTCATCTTCAGTCTGTTACTTTTATTTCAAGCCTGTGATTGATAAAAGACAGCTAATATGCTATGCAGTAATACTGTTGTGATTTTTAATACTAATTTCCCTTTTTGACTGTACAGTTGTGACTAAAGAAAACTTACACTTGAAAAAAATTCACAACAACAATGAGTATGTAGAATGAGAATGAAAATTAATCTTTGATAAATTATTTCGTTAAATGCGCAATGACTCACATATTACTGGATTGTGACCCAAAAACTGGAAGAAAAAATGCTCTTAATCTGCACTGTTTTTGTTCATATGCTTGACACTCATGACCTAAGAACGATCATTCCCAAGAAGCATATGTTAGTCCGTAGCATACATGTATTTGCATGTGTCACCGGCGTTTATTACAAACCAGAAGAGTCTGGGATGGAGTAAAACATCAAATTCGAGCTCGTGGAATCCGTTGGGAGAAAGAATGAATTAAACATACACAGATGAAACAAAAACAATGTAACTTTATTATTTAGAGTTGTGGTATTTCTACATTACTTTTACTTTCATTGCATGAAGTTACTGTTTAATTACATTTGTAACATCTTACTAGTTCGAGTACGTAAGTATGTTCAGGCTAGGAAGCAGGGAAGCAAGTCAGTCGCACTTTGCTTTGGATTTTGTGGTGCACAGGTGCAATAAATATTTATTGCACATGATTTTTGAGGCCAAAAATCCAGTTGCATATGTGACCAGTTAGTTGTTGACTTTGAGCCCTGTGTGACCATACCACTTTTCCTATCTGGTTTTTTTGCACTAGGCCCTTAAGGACCAAACAATGAGGATTTTTTTAAGACTTTTTTAATTGTATTATATAAAAATAAGGATTTTGTAACACTCATCTTTGGGGTCAAATTTCAGGATGGAGGGAACATTTTGGTTGAAATGATGGCATTGAAGAACTGTATTAGAGAACAGTATTTTACCAAGGTGTGCAAAATCATCTAAATTCAAGATCCCTGACAACTTTACAAAGTCAGATGTGTTTTGCCGGATTTTTTCTTTTATCGCAGAAGGGCAAGCAGTGTTGTTTTATGTTATGTATAATTATTTTTGGAAGATTTGGCCATTTGGGGGGTATCAGTAGTCTTTTGCTTTCCACAGAGAAAGTCATGAATCCTTTTTTTGGTTTTTTTGTCTTTTTTGGCTTCCATTTTCAGTTTTTTTCACACTGGCTTTTCAGTTTTGACCGGCATGAAAGAAGTTTCAGATTTTGCTTTGGTATATATCCAGTTTTCAGTTTAAAGCAAAAAAGAATGTTCCTAAAAAGAGGAAGTACAAGCTTAAACTGACACAGCTGTGATTTTTCAAGACCACAGTGTGATAAAATTTAAAGTCAACTTCTTCATTTTAGATTAACTTAAAACTAGCTTACAGGTCTAATGTTTTATTTGTTTTTGGCGCTGTAAGCAAATAATCCACACTTGTGTTTATTCATGTAGATGATATATCTGTTGTCATGAAACCAGGCAGAGAAAAGAAAAAGAGGCTGGCTTTGCTATAGAATTTTGCAGGAACACAATAGTGCAAGTCAGCCGCTCTTTTTAACACGGTTTGACTTTCTTAGAATTCAACAATTTACAGGGTTAGAAATCGCAACCAGCTGGTTGAAATACACCTAGAAATTGAGAGCTGATGACCAGAATTTTAATTTCCTTCCATTAGGTAACAAAGAAGCTGCTAAAGAGGTTTTTTCAAGGGCCAGATAAAGTATGGGTTTCAGAGATAAAAGAATTTGATATTGCTAGGTTGAGAAACAACAAATCACGGAAACAACATGACAGCTTTCATCTTGATCGCCTTGTGGTTAAAAAAACTGGGGTCAAAATTCCCTTCTGTGCAGTTTTGAACCTCTATTTTAAGGGCTTTGTGATTTTTTTAGTCTCCTATACATATGTCCCTCCATTGGCGAGGTTATATTGTCTTTATGATCCTTGACAGTTTCTAGACATGTATATAATTACTGCACTAGTGTTCATCAGCAGTCTCAGTCAAGAGTTCCTAAACAGAAGAAAGCACCTAACCAGGGAGGTGAGTATTGTCAATGCAATTGTGCAAAATTTTCCGCAATAATTTGTTGTATTAAGGTTACCGCTATATACCTTCCAGGGCCCAGTTGTTTGAAGGCCAATTAGTGCATAACTTTCTTGTGTTCAAAAGCATTTTCTCGGATAATTTTCTCTGTTATTTTTAGAGCTTCCAATCATCAACTTGTAGACAAAAAGGATTGAAACTGAAATGCCTTTTAAGCTTTCATATATGAATTCAAATCTCACACTAACCCTGGGTTATCTTAACCCAGCTTTGAACAACTTGGCCCAGGGTGTCTCACCGTGACACATTTTTTAGCTCTCTGACTTCCAAGACACTAGAATAATCACATAAGTGAAATACAAAAATCACTTTGAGTTTTAGCTTTCAAAAGCTGTTTCATACTCTCACATTAAAAAATCATAAACAAATTGACAGCAGCTCAATAAACTTTAATTTGGTATCTCTAACCTTAAGATCAAGTTGCAGTGTCAGCGGTTTTACCACAAGCTGCTTGTACAGTGTTCTTGTTTAAACATGTTGCTTTCAGTGATTGTCAAGGTTGGTCATGAGCAGTTTAGGCTTATTCTGAAACAAGGAAATTGAGAATCATTCCAGGTTAAAAACCTATAATCTGAATTTAATTTTGACCTTAGGTGTATAACATTTATATTTAGGCTATTCAATAACAGCAAAAAGTTTTCTCTTGCTTTTATTAAAACAACCTAAGTCCTCTAAGAATAGTTTATCTAATGTTGAATTTGGAATGGCATTATGGCTTAATGATAAAGGCTTATTGGGTAGAAATATACTCCCATTTTATTCCCAAGATAGGAACATATCTTCTCCAAACACTCTCATTTCAAAGCTATAATGCCACCTCAAATGTGAATGTATGTTTGTGATTCTGCAATACTGGTTTCCTTTTTTTCAAACACATTACCATACCTCTTAAAACAAAGGAATATAAAATGGATTTTAAACCAAAGATAGAACTACACCACCACATTATTATCAATTCTAGAATGTAGCTCCCATCTTTAACTGCCTCCTTAGAGTTGTTAGTACATTTACTGTGAGGGACAGTCCAACCTGTCCTCATGGACACCTCTATAATACGGACACCTCTCTTTTACGGACAGTTCCTTTGGTCCCAGAAAAGCCAAAAATCATACATTTCCTATCTCTATAATACGGACACCTCTGTAAAGCGGACACTTGGTTCTGTCCCTTTGGTGTCTGTATCAAAGAGGTTTGACTGTAGTCCAAACTAACTATTGACTCAGTCACTTTACCTCACTTTACAGGGGCTCAATTTGTTGGTCATGAATTGTACAAAAGACTAAAGGAATTTCTCAAGGCTTACCTCACAGGCATGCAAAAGGTAAGTAAACTCGCTTGTGGTATGCCTGGCCAGGCTTTAAATTACTCATGTACATTACACACATAAGTTGCGTTTAAACCACTTGTTGTTAAGACCCCTAATTTTATATTTAAACAGAGTGTGTCAGTTTATAAGGACTTAGTTCAGCCATATTTTAAGTATTGTTCTCCTTTGTGGGACACCTACGGCAGATTATTGAAAGATTAGTTGTAAAGATTCCAGTCACGTGCTGCTAGAATTCTCACAGGTGCCAGTTATGATATTCGCTCTGCTGACTTAATTGACTCTCTTTTCTTGGAAAACACTTAATGATAGATGGCGCTGTGCAAAGTCAATGTTATATAAAATCAATATTAAATGACCACTCTGCCCCCACCCTAAGGAACTCTTTGGTTAGAGGGAATGTCAATCAAAAACTTTTTTTCTTTCAATAATTTCGCACTTTCCATGTGCATATTATTGCAAATATATTAACAAATAAAGAGACAAAATTAAAGTCAAATTCCCTTCAGAACATCAGTGGCTTGAATTGTGAAAATAAAACGTACAAGCTAAAAATGTCTAAAAAATAGAATTGAAAAACTTTATCACTCTTACATTTAATTTTTATTTCAGGATGGTTCAGACCTTATGGATGAATCAGTGCTGAAGTTCTATACCCAGCGCTGGGAGGATTACAGGTTTTCAAGCAAGGTTTTGAATGGGGTTTGTGCGTATCTAAATCGACACTGGGTGCGACGAGAGTGTGATGAAGGAAGGAAGGGCATATATGAAATTTATTCTGTGAGTTGGTGCTTCCTGTTGTTATTGATGTAATTAAATGTATTGGATTGTATAAAACCATTATGAGAAGAAAGTTTTGCTTAAGGAAATTAAAATGTGGAATTGTGTAATCAATCTTTAAACATGTGGCACAGCCATAGGTCTTAGACTTACCAAAACACTGACTGTTAGTGTTTCCCCTTGACTAGTTTTTTAACTATTTGTGGGCAGATTTGTTCTATTCAGATTGTAACTATCTGTTTCTTACAAGAGTAGGTTGTTGTAGTGTACCAAATGGCCTAAAAACCTTTTTAGTGAAACTGGGGCAAAGTCCAGTTAATTTTTTCTTGTTGAGCTTCATCCCTGTTCAGGCTCCGACTTAACTCATCCCGGAGCTGTTGTGTGACAGTCTAAAGAAAACCTTCTTAGCAGTATTTTGTCATGGTTCATCTTTTTCCTTTATTTGTGTCTGGGGGGATCTACTGTAGCAGTGTTGACATAAATGTTGTTGCTTTGCAGCTTGCTTTAGTGACCTGGAGGGAGAATTTGTTTAGACCTCTTAATAGACAGGTACTATAATTATTGTTCTAAAAGAGCTACTGTCTTGATTAAAATTTTTAGCTCATCAGTACAGTGCATGCATGTATTTCAGGGCCGTGGTCCTTTTGTAGGAGTGACACTTTTACCAAGCTTTTCATCTGCAAATAACACGGTGCTACAATTTTGTACTCTTTCTATACTGTTGTTTTGTTTTCACAAGAACATGACAAAAGTCAGCTTCAGAGGTCTTTGTTACTTTCCATTCAGTCCTTTGTATTATGAGCAATAGCAATGATAAAGGAAAAAACAACAAAGAAAATCTGTAAGCACTATTTGCAGGTAAACTTTCAATAATGCATATTGTATTAAATGCAATGCATGGACTATTTATATTCATGAATTATCTTTTTATCAGGAAACAGAGATTATTACTTTTTCTGATTGTATACATAATCAGAAACAGACGCAAATATACATGTAAAGTCCTTTGACTAGATACTTGCCTGTAAATGTGTTTATCCTGTTGTTTTTTCCAATTCCAATTTCTTTTTTTGTAGGTGACAAATGCTGTATTGCGGTTAATTGAAAGAGAAAGAAATGGTGAAACAATCAACACCAGACTTGTCAGTGGAGTAATACAGTGTTATGGTATGTGATTGAAATACAGTAGAACCTCGATAAGCCTCATTATAGCAAACAAATTTTAACAGTCCCTTGGGCCTTTGTTATATGGAGGTTCCACTGTATTATGGAATTGCAAAAGTCACGTCCTATCATATATGTTTGCAGGGATGTCGCTAAGAGCCAGCTGCCAGCTACATGTAATTTCACTGGCTAAATAGAGCTTATCACTGCCTCAAATTGCTCTAGGAAACCCAACACATGGGGCAATTTTGAGAGTGAAGCTGGAGAAAAAGCCAGCTTGACATATAAAAAAGCCTGCTTAGCTTTTCCTTAGCTACATCCCTGTGTTTAAGATTAGGTGTTAAACTGTAAGACGGCTGTGACTACAAGCTGCTGAAATAAATGTTAAAAAATGCATGCAAAATCTCTTACTGAGCAATGAAAGTAATGCACATACATGTACAGTCTAACGGTTAACCTGTGTCTAGCGGTCATCCTTGGGAAATGGCAAGGTAACCGTTATATAATACAGGGCGACGAATATGTACATGGCCGTTATATACAGGTTTCACTGTAATATCATACACGTGTGTTTGCTCTGTGGGTTGTACTAATGCAAAATAATTATCAATAAAAAAAACAATAAGACATCCGTAGAATATCATGCACTATGCAACCACAATTAACTGTTCTTACAGGTATTTAAAGAAGTTCTTGGAAAAATGAAAGCTCCAAGTGACCTGATAAACTTCCACATTTCCGTTCCAAATTATGTTGTGTTTTGCTTGTAAAACAGTTTAAAAAAAAATTGATTACAGTCACTTACATGTAGGGTCATTTTTTATGCACCCTTGGATTGTAGTTGCATGATCTCCAGTTTCTTCTGTATTCCCTTGTAACAATATAATTTGATGAGTAGTACAAGTGCAAACTTTTTGTCTGTTTGTTTTTATTTTCACAGTTGAACTTGGCCTTAATGAGGATGATCCCTCTGCCAAAGGGCCCACCTTAAACGTTTACAAATCATCTTTTGAGTCAGTATTTTTAGATGATACAGAAAGATTTTACACTACAGAGAGTACAGAATTTCTAAGAGAAAACCCTGTTACAGAGTATATGAAAAAGGTATGATAATGTTTTCCTTTTTTTCATGTTTACAATATAGAATAAAAAGTCCCTAAATTTTAGCAGGAGTCCTAGAAATGTCCTTGAATGCAATAAATCTTTGAAAGTCCTTGAATTTCTCCACGAGTCCTTGATTCATCCATGAATTTCTCCCAGACTTGGGTATGGCAAAATAAAGCTGAGGTCTCAAGCCCAGATTTGACTATTCCTGTTTTTTTCTGAATTATACCAATAACCCTTTCTTACACTAATTGCATACCATCCTGCTAAATGTCACTAATTTGATATGAATATCATCAAAAGCACTTAACAAAAATGTAGTTATAACCCAGTTTAAAGGAAAAGATTAAAAACTAAAGGCTACTGTAGTACATTATTAAACTTTGGAGCCAGAATACCAAGTTGGCTATATAATTATCTCATATCCAACAAGTGCGAGTAGAATAATTGTTTCATTAAAAACGCCAGCAAAGTATTGAGAATTCTTCCCAACTTTATTTGTATAAACTGCTGATTTTCAGCCTGTTTTGAGCAGACACGTACAGTTATCATATTTGGAAAGCATGGTAAAATGGCTCATATAACATGATGGCTAAGCCAATCAGAGCACTAGAATTGCATTATCCAATGATTCAGTTTTTAATAAAGTGCATCATAGGTGGCCAGATATTAATTATAGTTCATGCCATTGATGTAAACCTGATTGATTTTGTTGATGAAGTCCTTTGTATTTCAGAAAATTAAATTATCTAACGATTTTTTGTTAGGCTGAAGCTCGTTTGTTAGAAGAACAAAGAAGAGTTCAAGTCTATTTACATGAAAGTACCCAAGATGAGGTATGTTATCCGTGTGGATATGCAGGTCACCAGAGGGTTACTCAGAAAACTACATTAACCACTGTTATGAATTTGTGCATGTATTGTTTTTTTGATCATGCAATGTCAAAGTCAATCTGGTTGATCTTATTTCCTCTTTTTAGCTTGCCAGAAAATGTGAGCAAGTTCTGATTGAGAAACATTTAGACATCTTCTATGCTGAATTCCAAAACCTTTTAGATGATGACAAAAATGAAGGTTTGTGGAAATGAACTCTAACTGAATACTATGTATTTTCATCTGTTGTATTAATCTGGGCTTCTTAAAAGAGTTGTAACACCTTCCAAGAGATAGCAGATAGAGATAGTTTTTTGTTAAACTCATGCTGGTCTCCCATAAGAGGTAGGACTTAGCTGCCCATTTTTACAACAAGGGATCGGTTTACACACTGTGGTTAATTTTTCAGTGCTATGTGTGGATCCAGTAATGACACCTTTTCAGGGTAATTTCTCACAGAAATATAAGCGAATGCAAAGATTTGATTTCAAATTGCTAGTACACTGTAAAGCTTTGTTTCGAAAGTTTTTGGTAGCCATTAGCAATAGAGGAAAAAGGAGACAACTGCACACAGTCTATGTATTTGGAAAAGCGTTACTTTTTAAATTCATGGCTAAAATATATCTCTATTGTCTCTGATTGGTCTGTTTTATGGTTATTTTTAGATCTTGGACGCATGTACAACTTAGTTGCCAGGATACCTGATGGATTAGGGCAGCTTCGAACGCTATTAGAAAACCACATCACAAGTCAGGGACTTAATGCATTAGAAAAATGTGGAGATCAAGCTTTCAGTGTTAGTATATATTCAATATTTTGTTACTGTATTTTTGTAATTACCATTTACAGTTACACGATTTTGTATATTAACTTTAGAGAATTACCATCAAGTCTCCACAGACAGTAATTTTGAGGTGAAAAAAGGATAGAGCAAAACGCACAAATTTCATTTCGACTCTTCATGGCCAATGATATCACAGCTTAACTTACAGACAACCAATAACATTGTGACTTCATTGACCAATTGAGTCAATAACCAGAGTTTAATACCATCAACTGGCGTGGTAGAACTCGCTTTGACTCTGAAGGTGACTACCGCACAGGTTGTCGAAACAGTCCTATTCAGGACTACGTTCACTCTGACGATCATGCTCAACCTACTTATGAAATGACATCATGGATTGAAGTATTTCACAATAATAAAAATAATGATAATTATTATTGTTATTATTATTATTATTATTATTATTATTATTATTATTATTATTATTATTATTATTATTATTATTATTATCCTAGTATTAATGATGGTGATGATGATGATTAGTGAGGTGAATACTCTGCTATTCACCATTTCAATACAACATCACAGCTGGTAAAAGCCATGTTAAAAGTTTATGTAATCCCGTAGGACCCTAAGGTGTATGTGGAAACAATACTAGAAGTCCATCACAAGTACAATGCTCTGGTTCTGACGGCTTTCAACAATGATGCAGGATTTGTGGCTGCTTTAGACAAGGTCAGTGTTTCCTGTTTCAGATGTCATAATCGTCTTTATACGTTAAACAGCTTCTGTGAATTCACTCTAATTCAGAGCACCAAATAAAAGTTGGGTAATGCCTGGCTAAAATTTTCTCATGCCTAAAACATCCTGTTAAACCTGTATTAAGTGGGCGCTGTATGAAGTGGACATACCGTGTTAAGACGATGAATGTCTCAGTTTGTTTTAGACTTTTCTTCCCATATTTTCTGCCGAACAAACCCGTTTCCAGGCGACACCTATATTAAGTGGACACTGACGAAGGTGTTATAGGTGGCCGCTTACATGTAATAAAGGTTTTACCACTCCTTTTCTGTGCTGCTTGCAGTCACAACAGCAGTTGTGCCACTTCCAGTGGTATGTTTGTCATCCAATCAACCCTTAATTTAATATCCCGTCTACTACTGCAAAACATTTTGACTTGACTGCAATATCCCCCAAATGGTCAGTTTGCTTTTTGGCTACAAAACAACCAGTGCAATATTGTTCACATGTCCATCCCAGATAATTCCCAAAAAAGGATGGTTTAAACAAGCTGAAGCGGTTGTCTTTTATTAAAATAATTATGTTTTTATTCTGTGTTTTTACAGGCTTGTGGCAAGTTCATAAATAATAACTTTGTCACTAAACAAGCACAAAGTTCTTCAAAGTCTCCTGAATTGCTAGCAAGATACTGTGATTCCTTGCTTAAGAAAAGGTGTGCTTAAATTTTCAATATGGAAAAGTTCATCTTCATATCCTAGGGTACTGTAAGGGTCGGCCGTTTCAATCCATCTATCCATCAGTCAGTTAATAGACAGTTTACGCTTCACGTAGACGGCAAACACAAACGTCAGATTTAAATTGAGAATTTCTCAAAATTGAAAATGAGCAGATAAAAACAGCCCAAAACAATTCTTATGGATATAAAATTGCGTTAAGCTATTAATTTAGATGTTGAAGTAGTGAACAGTGAACAACAAGTAAAGAGGAAACTTGGTCACCGGGTACAAATTCGCGTTTGCCGTTTGACGTAAACGTGATACTTAACCTCTCTAATATCTTTATTAACGTGTCGGAAAACTGCTATAGCGACCAGGGTAAAAAATATATAGTTGAAGTCAAAGACGGTGTAAGAAAGAGACTCCGACTGTTTTCAGCATGCACACATGTTAAGTAGTGTTTCAATTTTTATTTGCGTCCGTTTCCATTTAAGAAATTAAATATCTTAACAGTGATCCAACATACGGATAGTACGGTAAAAACCCGAATATAAGAACCTATTGATTAAGAACCTACAGATTGAATTTTGACATTTATAATAAATACCCAAAGATACAAGAACCTGTTCAGCCTGGCAAAGAAAAATAGCTTTAAAAAAATCACTGCAATTTTGATGGTCAAAATTCTGGGTTTAATTGTGTGAGAAACTTCCAGCAAAAAGTTGTGTATATGTTTTCTTTGATTTCCATTTGTTAGGATTTTCACTGGAAATGTGTTTTCCATAACCATTAAGTATTTAGGATTACAATATTTCTGCCAATGGTTACACTACGACAATCACTGAAAAATAACAACCAATTAAGAACCTAATCAGCCTGAATTGTGAAAAACTACCCTAAAATACAAGAACCTGTTCAAGCCTGACCTCGAAAATTCTAGGTTCTTATATGCGGGTTTTTAATGTATTTCTGATCTTTTGTAGCAGCTAAATGTCTGGTATACTTGGTCTTGAGATAGTTTTTCACATTCTGCTAGGTTACATTATTCTACCCTGTCTAGGGGCAGGTCAAATTTGTGTCTGTCCCCGTGCGTGTGCAAGGATTGGGGCTAAAATTTGTTTATTTTTACCTTTTTATGTTATTTAAGCTCAAAGAATCCAGAGGAAGCTGAACTAGAAGACATCCTTAATTCAGTGGTAAGTGCAGGATGAAGATCACTACCTAAAAGAAAGTACTGCCGGTAATCATTATCACGTCGTCTTTACATTTACGATGTAAAGAGATGCAGCTGTTTGTTTATAGCATTTTCAGGTTCTAACTTTGTTGCATTGAGAAAAGGAAAGAAAACACCTCTCTTCAGCGGCTTATCGTTAACTTTTTTCCCTTGTTCAACTTGGAGTATATTTTTGCACTGTCACAGGAAGGATTGAACTTGACCTCATCTTCACTTCATTTGTCAGTTTTACCCTCTACCAGTAGGCAGGTCTCTCTTTAATGCTTTGGTGCAGATTGGGCTTCCAAAACATAAATGGAAACCAAACAACATTATGTTGTTGTTTGGCTCTCAGCCTTTATATTTGAGTCATTTGTAATCTGTAGACTCTTGTTGTAAGTTACTTTTAAATTTATGAGTTCATTCTTTATCACCTCTAATTGTTGTTTTATCTGTTTGTTTGTGCAGATGGTTGTGTTCAAGTACATTGAAGACAAAGATGTCTTTCAGAAGTTTTATTCCAAAATGTTGGCAAAGAGACTGGTGCAACACAACTCCGCATCAGATGATGCAGAAGCTAGCATGATATCTAAACTCAAGGTAAAATGAAAGAATATTAGATGCAGCATTTTCAAGTGAGCAAAACCTATATTCATGCCATTCGCCTATGCAAAGTATTCCGGATTCTGGAATCCGAGAACTCTTTACTTTTGGAACCCAGAATCCGGGAACGTTTTGCTTCTGGAATCGCGAATCCCGGGCTTTGGAATCCGTAATCCAGCTCGAGGAGTCTGGAATCCCGCTAACCATTGGAATCCACGATAAGAAATCCGGATACCAGTATCTGCAATCCGAATCCAAGACTGTCATGGATTAACTTCAATATGGTGATGCCATGTTTCTACAATTTCTTGTCATCTTTAGTTATAGACGTTTATGGCGTTTTAAAAATAAGGATATTTGTTTCATTTTTACTTGTTTTGTTGTATTTGTTGTTGATTGATGACCCTGCTAAAGGTCAGAGTGTTTTTTTCCCTTCCTTTACAGCAAGCGTGTGGTTTTGAGTACACATCCAAACTTCAAAGAATGTTCCAAGACATAGGTGTTAGTAAAGATCTCAACGACAAATTCAAGAGTCATCTAACTAATACGGGAGCCTTAGATTGTGAGTTGTCCTTCTTTCTCAGCTTGTGCCCGTTATTATTTTTCCTATTTTCTTTTGTTGTTGCTGCTACTGCTGCTGCTCTTTAATTTTTTGCTTTTGTTTTTCCTCTTAGTGGACTTTTCAATCCAGGTTCTAAGTTCAGGATCCTGGCCCTTTCAGCAATCAGCACCATTCTCGTTACCAGCCGAGGTACAGATATTTTTACTGTTTAAAACTTTCACTCTTAAAAAGAAAAACTTCACTAAGAAAATAATTGAGAGGTTTCATTTGAATGGTAACAACTCAGGATTTCGGCCACAGATTTTAAAGTTAGATTGAATTAAGGTGATAGTTCTTTTTGGTATCAAAACTTAAATATGACCATTGCCAAACGAGTAAAGTGTTTTTTTCGCGGTTGAGGTTTTCGGCCTCCCTGTGTTGAAATGGAATCTAATTTGATGTACACTGGGTGTATTTGCTCAATTTTTGTCGCTAAAATTTTGATTTAAAGGGGTATTTTATATTGTAATCGGAGGTGTTAGTACAAAGTCTCATCAAATGTCTCCCTAATGGGCCTTTTGGTTTTTGTTTTAGATGGAAAGAAGCCATCAGCGTTTCACGACATTTTACAGCAGTCAACACAGTGGTCGCAAACTTCATTGGCTTTACCACATGTCCAAGGTAAACAATACACTTCCTCTAAAACTATGTAAAATACTGGAAAGTAAATTTCCCACACGTTTAAAGACAAGTCGATTGAATCTATACGTGTTGAATCGTTAATTAACTTGCGTGCTTCCTTTTTATCTCCAGGGTGAATTGGTGACCAACTGCTTCAAGAATCGCTATACTCTCCAGGTGAGTAATGATACCGTGGCTTTTTGTCTTGATGCTATTGTGTCCTCATTTCGCGTGGTATTATCTTTGCTTAATCTTTTTGTTGTTTCGAGTTCTTAAAGAGGCTTTGTCATGAGAATATTGCTGTTTTAGCTCAGTTCTGTGCTGAAGTCATTACTTGGTGCCTTTATCAATATACAAAATGCTCCTGTAAAGTTATGAAGAACGTATCAAACAAACTTTATCAGGGAGCACGAACTATATTATAATTTTTTGGTGATTTTTGGAGGTATAGCATTAAAACTTTCAACTTGTTCATGGTTCAATCCATGTCCATCATTTTCATCCGTTGCAGCAGCCGACAGGAAACAGTTTCATTGCCTAAATATAATCCGAAATAACAAAAACTGGTCCATTACCTTTGGAATTCAAAGAAAAGATAACAAACGGTTTGCGTCAATGTTTGTTTTGTTCTAGGCATCCACCTACCAGATGGGTGTTCTTCTGATGTTCAATAATTCTGACAGTCTCACCCTGGAGCAGATTCAGGAGCAGACACAGCTTAAAACGGTGGGCGTCCTGTGTTGGTTGTTGCTTGCTTATATTTGCATTTCATGACAGGCTCGGCTGTGAGACAGACACTTCCCTAGAAAAGGATTGGGGCGGGGGAGTCCAAACCTCCCCCCTCGCGTCACTTGCATTCCCGGTTACTGCCCCTTTTTTCTTGGATTCTTCCCTTTAGCCTTTAAGCATTGTTGCCTATTTTCCCTCTATTTCTTCCACTTCCCACCCCTTTAGTATTTCCACCTCGCCCCGTTTCCCCTCTTGCCTTCCTTTCCCCCTAACAGCCTCCCACCCTCACCTCCTCCACTAACAACCTAGGGTTTTCCTTACTGTAATTCCTTTGGTCTGTTTCTCGGGCTCCATTTGAAAGTCACCTAACCATGAACTGGTCCCACCAGTAGACCACTAGCATCCCCCCACCCCCGTATTGTCACAGGGGTAAGCAAATCGACCAGGAATAATTGGCGCCGATTTACCGACCCACGAGCGAACTATCAAATCGAGGGGTAGGGGTAGAGTGTAGTTCCCTTCCTACCACCCCGAGTCCAGATTGAGCCGATAGGAAACTGAACGCTTGAAAATCCAGGGAAACTGATGTCAGTGTTTTGTCTTTCATCAGTCGTTTCACACCGTTTCAACGCTAGTATAGTTCTTAGTCCTAATATTGCGATACTCCTGAGCTTTAATCACCTACTATATTCTTGTAACTTGTTTGCAGGATATTCTTTCGCAAGTTCTTGGAATCCTGTTGAAGTCGAAACTTCTCGTGAGTAATTGCGTTTTTAACAGTTTTATCATGCCAACTTTAACTGGGGTGTTGGGGAGAGGTTCTAGCTTGTTTGCCTGTCATTGATCTGTAAAATCCCCCTCACTTAATAGTGGGGAAAATTTGGACGCCCAATCGAGCAGCACATACTAAGACGCGGCGCTTTATCGATCATTTACGGTATTGCCTCTATTTATCCTGGTTGGTCGAAATCTTGAAATCGGGTCTCGCATAACTCATCTCTAGCTAGAGGTTAGAGAGTAACTTGAACCTTGCAACCAGCGGATTTACGTGTAACATCCTATCCACTCGAGAACAAATTAGGAATAGCGAGGATTTATTGGAGGAAAAGACTGAAAAGTAAAATTAATTGCCCAAAAACTGTCTCTAACCAACCGTGACTTGTATTTCTATTAGGTCTGCGGTACATCTGAAGACGGCTCCAACCTAGATCAACAATCTTCAGTTAGTCTTTACCTTGGATACAAAAAGTGAGTGGAACACAAATCTTTTTCGCTCGTTTACAAATATAATCAAATGATAGCAGTTGACACAAAGTTAAGTAGAAACCAGTAGAAGTCACTTCCAGATTGTATGACGTCACACAAGAGCTAGAAAAGTGAAAGTGATGTGAGACCAGATCGCGAGAGGCCACGCGTGAGCAGAACCCGCAAGGGGACGTTCGCCCGTTTTCTCGCTGCTCGCATTGCTCGCCACCCGAAGTGAAAAGCTTGTTCGCACGCTATTGACAGGGCCTACGGTTATTCGTCGCTATCCGTAAAGGCTATTTGTAGATACCAGTAAAGGAAGGGCTTTGTCCCCAGTTATTTACGACCCTGAGTGTTGGTTCGCCTGGGAAGCGAACCAGGGGCAACAGCTCTTAAGTTAAGTATCCGACCAAAAGTTGGGTTTACCAGCATTGGTGATCCTAGCAACCTTTACGTCGGCTTCTTCTGAAGCCTTTCAAATAACCGAGTTTCATAATAGTCAAAGCACTTTATTTTTGTTGTAAATCATGTTCTTATTCTCCGTAATAAATGGCTGGCTGTCTAACCCGGCGGATATTATATTTCCTGATCCTGTGGCTTGTTTATTTACTGTGCAGTAAGAAACTGAGAGTAAATATCAACGTGCCGATGAAAACGGAGCAGAAACAAGAGCAAGAACAAACACATAAATACATTGAAGAGGACAGAAAACTTCTTATACAGGTGAGATGCCTAAGTATGCCTGAAAGGGTTTTTCGTTGTTGTTGTTGTTGTTGTTGAAAAAGAAACCTTTAGATTCTCAGACGAGAACGACTACGAGTACGAGATTGTCTCTATACTGAGTATTGCGCACGTGTGAACCAGCGTCATTTTGGCGGTAAAACATGACAGCCGTCCTCATTCTACTACATGTTTTCACGAAAATGTCGTAGTGGCGGAGACAAGTTTTGTCAGTTGTCAAATGTTAGGAGATTTCATCAGTTTGCGTTCGGGCGAGGGCTTAACCTCCTTCAATGAAAAGAACCGTGCTAACTTTTCTGGTAAAAAAAACCGCAATGAAGCTTTCCGGGGTGTTGACTTTTTGAGAATACGTGAAAAAGTTTAAAGTTAAATTTCGTCCTCGAATCTAAAGGTCTCCAGTATTAGTAAATTCGACAACTGTTAGCGGGCGTCACAGACATTCAAAATCCTCGCTATGTAGAGTTCCCTATCTACTGTAGGTCTTTAGTCTCGAGTGACAAGTCCTGCTGCAACGCAGGTTAGACAAACAGACTGTGGACTACTGACAAAAACTACTATAGGTCTCAGTCCCGGAACGTGCATTTTGCTACAGCGTCAGAACTTAAAGCTGTAAAGAGGAGAACTCAGAGAGGATTTTTGGTGAGGAAAACTCTTGGAATGGTGTCATTATTTTGAGCTGTCAGCTTAAAGCTTAGTTTCACTTTGTTGATTTTACAGGCCGCGATCGTGCGGATCATGAAAATGAGAAAGATGTTAAAACACCAACCTCTGCTGGCGGAGGTTCTATCACAGCTGTCAAGCAGATTCAAACCTAGAGTTCCTGTCATTAAGGTACAGCTTTGTTAATTCATTCATTCGTGTGCGCTTGTGTGCGTGCGTGCGTTCGTTCGTTCGTTTAAAACACGAAAGAATATTGATGCAGGAGCATTGCGTGCAATATGTTGCACTCACATTTCGTTCAATATTACCCTCAACATGCTAAGCTGCTTCCAGGCGTATGACGCGCGATATTTCTAAAAGCGACTTTTTTTAACAAAAAATACATTGCCTTGATCTCCCAAACAGTTATAAACTCAGGGGTACGAGACAAAAGAAGAAATAATAGCATACAGAAAAGAAATGAGCAGCAGCAGCAGCAGCAGATTGGCTCCTACGCTGCCGTTGTTTGTATAGGAGCGTTGCGTAACGATCAATGAACGGCTCTGTAGGACCAGCGGCTTAATTCGAATGTACTGATTTGAAAGTTGAGTCACACCATTACAAAAATTGTCGTAGATGTCAGAAATAGGGGGGAATTTATTTCCTATAGTTCCTGTAATCAAAAGCAACGTAACGCAAAACATTATCAGCAGTGGACACACGATGCAATTTAGTAATTGCGCGCAATATTGCACCCTCAGGGCGTTTAGGCCATGTCCCGTCGAAGTTTGTAAACGTTTACAGGCTCACGTATTATGGCTGTCCACATTTGAGCGAAATTTCTTACGATTTCAACTTATTCTGAACACCGTTGACGAAAATATCCGTTTGTATCGTTCCTTTTTGGACAGAAGCCGTAAACTGTGAATAGGGAGCTTTAGCATCGACGACGGCGACTGCCACAAAATGTCACGTATAAAATAAATTCGCGTTTTTTCAAACTTTGTTACATTAGTTATTCCAATTCGCTGAAAATGACAAATTAAGAAAAAGAAAAAAAATTCCCCGTTGTGTTTACGTTTTCCAGAAGACCTCGGATAAGGAAATTTTACGACGTGTTCGTGCATTGACGGCAAATTAATGTACCACAAAGTGTGCTGCACGTGCAAAATTTCTGTTTTTTGATGTTTTCGTTGCCGTCGCCGTCCCCGTTGCTTTTGTTACCTTGTATGTGTTCACAAACGTGAATGCTACTCGTGTGCACATTGCCTTTGTGATCCGGTTTTGTGGAGTGCAGTGCAGTGCACGGGGTGCGTTATTTCAATGACCCGTCGCGTGATACTTATTGACTCTTCTTTTGATTGGTTTTATTCTTCAGAAATGTATTGATATCTTAATCGAAAAAGAATATCTTGAGCGAGTGGAGGGAGAGAAAGACACTTACGCTTACTTGGCGTAAGAGCAGCCGCCAGCCGCTGACCAAACTGCTTGCAGGACGGGATGGGATTTGAAATCAGCAGCTGCTTCCAAATTGAACGAACCGCACGAAGATAAAAAATTATATATATATAGTATTACTTCCTTTTTTACTGAGAGCGGCTGATCAGACAAACGGAACGCGATTAAAATGTGCAGTGAAGTTTCAACTTGTCAAAACAAAGGAACTGGTTACTTGTATTGATTTGGTAAACGCCATTCTGTGGGCGCTAAGCGTGGATTGTCTCTTCGCATCGCCGCTTGAGATATGACCTGTTGCTAAGCTACTCTCCTCTTTGCTCCTTTATTGTGGTATCTTCGTGTAATATTTATGTATTTTTGCTAGTTTTTACACACGGGAAGCATGTTCTCGTGAATTTGTTAATTTCTAGGATTCTTGAACAAGTAAATGTTGCCATTGGTAGTCGTGCGTTGTTTTTTCAGTTGTGGTCATTTTAAACTGGCCCTGTTCAACTCTCGAGTGCTCCAATTTGTATTTTGAATCATTTTGCTCATATTTTTGTCCAACATGTTTGTCACACACAACATGGAGTATAACTGAACGAGCAAACAAAGTTGGACAAAACTTCGAACAAGTTGAGCCTACATGCAGCTTTGTGCGTATTACAGCTGAAATTATTCGCCACTTTAAAAGCGTCAAGTAAACTAGACTGAGTTAAATTTCGCTAAGACTTCTGGGACTGTTACTAGAGACGGGGAAGAATGGGCCGAGCGTCCACAGTAACGATCCCAGAAGCAATTGCGGGACGCTTTTCGGCTCCAGTTCCGTAAAGTGGCGAATGGCGAGTAGTCGCTTTATGATTGAAAAAAAAAAAAAACAACAACAACAACAGTAGTTTCTCTAGCAACCTTTGTGGCATTACAGGTGTGGTATGGAATCCCTAATGAAAGGGTTCCCAAGTCTCCACTAAATAGTGGGTAAGGTGGGGAGGGAGGGTGTGTGTAAATGAGAGTGTTGTAGGCATAAAAACAAACAAATAAAATTGGTTAACAGTTAAATAGTTAGAAAAAGCACCAATATTGAGCGACCAACAACTGCAATGCAGCCACGTCCAACACAAATATACAGTGCAAAGTAAAATGTTAAAAGTTAAAAACACCGATATTGAGCGACCAACAAACTGCAATGCAGCCACGTCCAACACAATACACAGTGCAAAATAAAACAAAAGGAACTGAAGGGTTAATATATAATATAATATAAAGTTAAGCACCTTGAAACGAGGGAAACAGGTTTCTAGGGCAAATAGATCCATTAGCTATAACCGTAGCAAGATGCCTGCAGCATTGACACATGAAAGTACTGAAAGGTCTTGGAAAAAAAAGTAAATGATTACTTACTCTAAAATACTTCAGATAGCCTCTGTAGCAGACCAATTAGCGAGCAAAAAAACTTGGAAACTCCTCAGCTAGTAGACAAAAATTCCTCTTCTCATGGATGTGGCCCACAAAAAGTAGCAAAAACATTTTTTTTGCTGCTCACGCCATAGTTAATGGTCAGCATGATGACGTACAAAATGAGAGGAGTCTGGGGACGAACTTATCCCAGCTGAATGAAACCGAAAATGGATGAAAAAAGGGAGTTACCCTACTTAAACAAGACTTTTTTTAAAAAAGTAGATAAATAAATAAATAAACTGCCAACCAGAAAATATAATTATCTATAATGTTATTTCGTTCTTAAAACTTTGAAAGTGGCTAAAAAGCCAGTTGCTGTTCTAGTGGAAAATGGGAGGAGCATGGGGATGAATTTATCCCAGTTAAATGAAAAAGGAAATGGGCGGGGGAAAAAAAAAGAAAGAAAGGGGAGGGGTTTAAACCCTCTTTAAAAATTGTTATTAAAGAAGATAAATTGCTAACCACAAAATATGATGATCTATAATATTATTTCGTTCTTTAGAACATTGAGAGTAAGGAAAAAAAAATTTTGCAGCTGTTCTAATTAAAGGAGGGTGTTAAAAAAAAGAACAGGGTGACTCAAGTAAAAAAAAAACAAAAACAAAAACAAAACAAAACAAAAAAACATCTACAATAAAAAGAGGAAGTGAGAAAAGAAATAAAACAACAACAGCAACAACAACAAGAATACCCATCCCGAATTACTTCGTTCTTGAAACTTTTTAGTGTAACATTCCAGGAAGTAGAAAAAGGTAATTTGCAGATAAAAGAAAACATGGAAGAGTAGGAAAGAGAAGGTTAAGAGACCCGGGTATATTGGGACAAGGGATGCATCGACACCTAGGCTCTAAAAAGTTGTGAATCATCAGGGGCATAGCACAACTGAGCAGGAATGTTTCTAACCCGGTACCAGGTCATATGCCCGACATTCCCATGTCGAGTCCAGGAAAGAAGGAAATTGAAGAAATAGAAAAAGACTGAGAGAAGATGCAAAAGAAAAGTTGTGCTTGATAGACTCCACATTTTATTGCTCAAAATAATCTATCTCGATCTCCTGTATAGGTCAAATAAAATTAATCTAAACAAAGTAGAGTAAATAGATTAGAGAACAAAATACATATATATATTGAAAAATAAATAAAAGCCAATTAAAAAGTAATTATAATAATAAAGAACTAGTGAAAACTATATGAAGTGCCAGTGTGGGAGGAGATAGTAAAAATATGTAAGTGGTGTGAATTGTGGGAGATAATGATTAAACTATGTCTGAGTTAATATGTAGTTTGTGCTGAAAAAATTAATAGGAAGATTAGTTGAAAATAAAATATAAAGTGGAGTGAATGGAAGTATGTGAACACCATAAACCATTCAAAGAGTTGACTAGTACCCAAAATGGTACCCCTACTGTTAGGTACCCACCATAGCTTTGGAAAAAAAAAACAAAAAAAAAACAGTAGTTTCTCTAGCAACCTTTGTGGCATTACATGTGTGGTATGGAATCCCTAATGAAAGGGTTCCCAAGTCTCCACTAAATAGTGGGTAAGGTGGGGAGGGAGGGTGTGTGTAAATGAGAGTGTTGTAGGCATAAAAACAAACAAATAAAATTGGTTAACAGTTAAATAGTTAGAAAAAGCACCAATATTGAGCGACCAACAACTGCAATGCAGCCACGTCCAACTCAAATATACAGTGCAAAGTAAAATGTTAAAAGTTAAAAACACCGATATTGAGCGACCAACAAACTGTTTTTTGCCACTGTTAAGTCATGCCAGAAAGAAACCTTTGCTCGCAGATCGTCGATTTTCACGCAGAAAAAAAAAACAAGTAAAATCCGCCGTTTTGCGATTTCCTTCGTCGACATCCGCGTTCCGAACCGTAGCACGCACATGGCAACTTTTGAAAGGCGCGGGTAAGCATGCCTTGCGGTCATGTCGTCTGTGACGTCACAGACTAGCAGCCATCTTGTTTTACGTGCCTGAAGATAATGTGTCGAGAGGAAAAGTCATAAAAAGATGGTATTTCCCTCGAAATGTCTCGCATTTGTCAAGCAGAAATTCATCTAAGAAAATGACAATTCTTTCTAGGCGAAGTATTGCTTGATATACGCTTCTGGAGTCAAAAGGTAAGTGTTTGTCTCGACCATCCATTTGTGTTGGGCTGCAGTTGTGTGTGTCAAACAGCAAAATTCTTCACGTTTGGGATGAATTCGACAAGGTACTGACCAGTGCTACTATTTCTTGGAGGGAAGGTTAAGGAAAAGTCATAAAAGATGCTGTTGCCGTGGGAAGAATTTCTCGCATTTGTCAAGCAGGAATTCAGGACACAGAATCCACATGGATTACGTCAAATTAACTTGGACGAAATCTGGGATGATCTTAAAGAAGGAATACAACACGTTTATAAGCAACAGAGTATGTCGAAGCCACGCTATATGGAGCTCTATACGTATCCTTTTCATGAGAAATTTTACTGTACTATGATCATGAAGTTGGCTTCCTTTGAGAAGTTATAGCCAGCTTAAATGTATTGATAAACGGATTCAAGATGGTAATAATCCGGTTGTTTCGTATTCTAACAGTTCAACAGTCTAATCACCTCATTTTGCTAGAGTTCATGAAATTCGGTTTGTTTAATGTTATGTTTTAGTTTGCACTTTCTCTTTGTTCCTGTCGAATCTTTATTGAATTGAAATGAAGTTGACACCTGAGTCTTATCAAATGCTGGTCCCAGGACCCCAGTTTCAACGCATGTGGGAATTGAGCTAACAGCTCATGTTTGCTATATTAAAATTCTAACATGACTGTAACGCTTTAGGGTCAAAGTTGCAAATTTTTTACGACTCCATTGTCTCACAATTCTCAGGAGAGATTTGAGCACAAAGAACACCAAACCAAATACAGAAAAATGACCAAAAAGCCTCGAAGTCATGTTAGAATTTTAATATATTGAACGTAGGCCATTAGAAATAATCTATCTTTTTCAATGTCATCATCTCTTTTCTACAATAATTTGGCTAGAGTACATTGCAAAGCAGCCTATCCTTGTGAAATGAAAGAAGCCAAGTTGTGTTTCTTCAATCACACTAACTTACAGAGGTAACGTCAAAAGGGAAGGGAAGGGGATGGGGGGTCTCTGATGGGCTCTTTTTTGGATCAAAGATTTGAATTCTTCAGGCTAGCATTGGCATTATCAGAGAAAACGAGTTTTCTAAGCAGATGCAAGAAGAATGTAGTAACTGTTATTCTTAACAGGACAGGTGATTTTGGTGATTTTCATGATTCCAGATTCAGGAAAATAATCTTGCGTAACAGAATTTACTTCCACCAGAGCCATGAATTGCAGTCACTTTTGACCCACTTGCTGTGACAGGGCTCAAAGTTTAAATTTGAGTTTAGGAGCACTTGTGCTACCAGATGTAAATTTTTAGGCACACAGCTGAAAATTTAAGGAGCACAGCTTACAATGTTAAGAGCATCTATTTCAAAAGAAAAAGTAACAAGCTTAACAGTGCCACATTTTTATGTTATCTTCAGTTTGTTACTTTTATTTCAAGCCTGTGATTGATAAAAGACAGGGAATTTGCTATGCAGTAATACTGTTGTGATTTTTAATACTAATTTCCCTTTTTGATAGTACAGTTGTGACTAAAGAAAACTTACACTTGAAAAAAGTGCACAACAACAATGAATATGTAGAATGAGAATGAAAATTAATCTTTCATGAATTATTTCATTAAATGCGCAATGACTTACATATTACTGGGTTGTGACTTAAAAACTGGAAGAAAAAAATGCTCTTAATCCGCACTGTTTTTGTTTTGATGTGCTTGACACTCTTGACCTTAGAACGATCATTTCCCAAGAAGCATATGTTGGTCCGTAGCATACATGTATTTGCATGTGTCACCAGCATTTATTACAAACCAGAAGAGTCTGGGATGGAGTAAAACATCAAATTTGAGCTCGTGGAATCCGTCAGGAGAAAGAATGAATTAAGCATACACAGATGAAATGAAAACAATAGGGCCATTTATACAAGGAAAAATAAGACGCGAACTGTACCATTTATACGAGCATGTCTTATCTAATAAGACGCGTCTTAGCTAAGCAGTGTCTTATTTTAGACGAAATGTGCCATTTATACGGAAAGTTCGCGTCTCATTTAAGACACGTCTTATGTAAAACGCGTCTTATTTTTCCTCGTATAAATGGCCCTAATGTAACTTTATTATTTAGAGCCTGGTTGTGGTATTTCTACATTACTTTTACTTTCATTGCGTGAAGTTACTGTTTAATTAACATCTTACTAGTTCGAGTGCATAAGTATGTTCAAGCTAGGAAGCAGTGAAGCAAGTCAATCGTACTGTGCTTTGGATTTTGTGGTGCACAGGTGCAATAAATATTTATTACACATGATTTTTTAGGAGCGCAACCAAAACTCCTGTCGCATATGTGACCAGGTAGTTATTAACTTTGAGCCCTGTGTGATCATACCACTTTTCCTATCTGGCTTTTTTACACTAGGCCCTTAAGGACCAAACAATGGGGATTTTTTAAGACTTTTTTGATGATACAAAAATAACATTTATTTGATTACAACAGGATTTTTTAAGACTTATCTTTGGGGTCCAAATTTCAGGGTGGAGGGAACATTTTGGTTGAAACGATGGCATTGAAGAACTGTATTAGAGAATGGTATTTTACCAAGGTGTGCAAAATCCTCTAAATTCAAGATCCCTGACAACTTTACAAAGTCAGATGTGTTTTAACGGATTTTTTCTTTTATCAGTGTTGTTTTATGTTATGTATAATTATTTTGGGGGGTATCAGTAGTCTTTTGCTTTTCACAGAGAAAGGCTTGAATCCTTTTTTTGTTTTTTTTGTCTTTTTTGGCTTCCATTTTCACTTTTATTTGCATTGGCTTTTCAGTTTTGACCAACATGAAAGAAGTTTCAGATTTTGCTTTCATATATATCCAATTTTCAGTTTAAAGCAAAAAAGAATGTTCCTAAAAAGAGGAAGTACAAGCTTCAACTGATGCAGCTGTGAGTTTTTAAGACTACAGTGTGATAAAATTTAAAGCCAATTTCTTCATTTTAGATTAACTTAAAACTAGCTTACAGCTCTAATGTTTTATTTGTTTTTGGCACTGTAAGCAAATAATCCAGACTTGTGTTTATTCATGTAAATGACATATCTGTTGTCATGAAACCAGGCAGAGAAAAGAAAAAGAGGATGGCTTTGCTATAGAATTTTGCAGGAACACAATAATGCAAGTCACCCGTTCTTTTTAACATGGTTTGACTTTCTTAGAATTCAACAATTTACAGGGTCAGAAATCACAACCAGCTGGTTGACATACAGCTAGAAATTGAGAGCTGATGACCAGAATTTCAATTTCCTTCCATTAGGTAACAAAGAAGCTGCTAAAGAGGTTTTTTCAAGGGCTAGATAAAGCATGGGTTTCAGAGATAAAAGAATTTGATATTGCTAAGTTGAGAAACAACATGGCAACTTGTATCTTGACCACCTTGTAGTAAAAAAACTGGGGTCAAAATTCGCTTCTGTGCACTTTTGAACCTTTATTTTTAATGGTTTGGTGATTTTCTTTAGTCTCCTATACATATGTCCCTCCATTGGCTAGGTTATATTGTCTTTATGTTCCTTGACGGTTTCTAGACATGTATATAATTACTGCACAACTAACCAGGGAGGTAAGTATTACTGACACAATTGCACAAAATTTTCCGCAATCATCAGGGGGTTCATTAAGGTTTTGAACAGGAGGGCAACTGACTTTGACACCCGGGCAAAGAATTGGCAAGGCCTGGAGGGCCTTGCCCTCTAGGGGGGGTCCGGGGGCATGCTCCCCCGGAAAATTTTGAAATTCTATAGTCGTAAGGATGTGTTTTCCTGCATTTTGAAGCTGCAGACAATGACTTTCAACAACCGAAAAAAAGATAACTTTTCTAGACAATTTAATCATGATTTGATACCAATACCCACCACACAAATTGGACTTTTTGGTTCTCTTTTAATAGCTCTGCTCATAATAATCTTTACTCAAACTCACCGTCAGCATCTGAGCTGTAATCAACTTATCTTTAAAATTTCAATGACTAGACAGGAGGAGCACTGTTTTAAACCATAAGACGAATAAAAATCACGCTTCACTTCGTTAAACATGATGATTAAGCCATTCAATATATACAGGTAAGTAAAAGGTTAAATCACAAAGAAGTCTACTCATCTCTTGGTCTTTTCTCTACTGTAGGCACGTCAAATTTGAATGTTTGTATGTGATCTGCAAAACTGGTTTTCTTTTTTTCAAACACATTATCATACATTACCATACCCCGTAAAACAAAGGAATATAAAATTGACCTTAAACCAAAGGTAGAACTACACCACCACATTATTATCTCTCATATTTTACTGCCTCCTTAGAGTTGTTATTACATTTACTGTGAGGGACAGTCTAAACCTCTCCTTATGGACATTTCTATAATACGGACACCTCTCTATTATGGACAGTTGGTTTGGTCCCAGAAATGCCAAAAATCATACATTCCCTACCTATATAATATGGACACCTCTGTAAAGCGGATGCTTGGTTCTGTCCCTTTGGTGTCTGTATCAAAGAGATTTGACTGTAATCCAAAGTTTAAGCTAACTATTGACTCAGTCACTGTACCTCACTTTACAGGGGCTCAATTTGTTGGTCATGAATTGTACAAAAGACTAAAGGAATTTCTCAAGGCTTACCTCACAGGCATGCAAAAGGTAAGTAAACTCACTTGTGGTATGCCTGCCCAGGCTTTAAATAATTTATTACTCATGTACATTACATACATAAGTTGTGTTTAAACCACTTGTTGTTAAGACCCCTAAGTTTATATATAAACAGAGTGTGTCAGTTTATAAGGACTTAGTTCAGCCATATTTTAAGTATTGTTCTCCTTTGTGGGACACCTACGGCAGATTATTGAAAGATAATTTGTAAAGATTCCAGTCACGTACTGCTAGAGTTCTCACAGGTGTCAGTTATGATTTTCGCTCTGCAGTCTTAAGTGACACTCTTTCTTGGCAAACACTTAATGATAGAGGGCGCTGTGCAAAGTCAATCTGGTA
This sequence comes from Porites rus, assembly GCA_964035705.1. Classification (NCBI taxonomy): domain Eukaryota; kingdom Metazoa; phylum Cnidaria; class Anthozoa; order Scleractinia; family Poritidae; genus Porites; species Porites rus. The sequence continues at coordinate 23,090,244 of OZ037995.1, forward strand.
TGTAAAAGTAATATTAAATGACCACACTGCCCCCAGCTTAAGGAACTCTTTGGTTAGAAGGAATGTCAATCAAAATCAATAATTCCATGCTTTCCAAGTGCATATTAGTGCAGTTAACAAATAAAGAGACAAAATTAAAGTCAAAGTCCCTTGAGAACATCAGTGGCTTGAATTGGGAAAATAAAACGTACAAGCTAAAAAGGTCTAAAAAATAAAATTGAAAAACTTTATCGTTCTTACATTTAATTTTCATTTCAGGATGGTTCAGACCTTATGGATGAATCAGTACTGACGTTCTATACCCAGCGCTGGGAGGATTACAGGTTTTCAAGCAAGGTTTTGAATGCGGTTTGTGCATATCTAAATCGACACTGGGTGCGACAAGAGTGTGTTAAAGGAAGGAAGGGCATATATGAAATTTATTCTGTGAGTTGGTGCTTCCTGTTGTTATTGATGTAATAATTAAATGTATTGGATTGTATAAAACCATTATGAGAAGAACGTTTTGCTTAAAGAAATTAAAACGTGGAATTGTGTAGTCAATCTTTAAACAAGTGGCACAGCCATGGGTCTTAGACTTACCAAAACACTATCTGTTAGTGTTTCACCTCAACTAGTTTTTTCACTGTTTGTGGGTAGAATTTGTACTATTCAGATTGTAAGTGTCTGTTTCTTAAAAGAGTAGGTTGTTGTAGTGTACCAATGGCTTAAAAACCTTGTCAGTGAAACTGGGGCAAAGTCCACATGAGAGGACACAGAGGCTTTTTACTGGAAGTACCATCCCACGCAGGGATGTTTTCTCCGCGGGCAGCTAATCCGACTTAATCCCATTTAATATGTCGCTCTCCTCGAAAGTGCGAAAATTTTCTTGACGTGTATTAGATTTCAGATACATTTTCTTAATCTTCATTTCGCGCCAGAATAAATTAGTTTGCGCGCAAAGGGCTCCTAAAAAAATCACAAGGTTTGTCCCACTTCGAGTCCACCTTCTGGAGATACGCCGGCTTGGTAGCTGGAATACATTGCCGAGGCGAAGATCTGGCATTTTTTCCTCCTCGTCGTATTTTCTTCACGACAAATGTTTATATTTGTTGTGAGAATGCAGCGCATATCGGTGGATTTTACTTCATGTGGCTTGCTATTTCTGAAAGAAGAGTGCTGGATTTCATCGTTTTGTTCATGTTTATTAGTGTTGGCAAATGTAAGGTAAATGAACCGACCACTGTAAGGTAAGAATTGAAGTTTTAAATTTGTTACTCGGCGAAAAATCGTGGAATTGGAATTCGTGAAACTCGTGAGTATTACCTCTGTTACCTAATGTCATGCGATGACCCCTCGCTTTTTCGATGCGTAACACGGATACAAGCGATAAATTTCTTTCGCAAAATGAAGTATAATTTACTTAACAAGACCATTGGACGAATATTTCTGGTTATATGCTTTATTCATATTTGCTTGGCTTATTCAGGCTACATGCCAGGAAATTGATGACAATGTTTGTGTGCTATAATTATGCTGATAAGTTTTTGCACCTTTATATTGAAACTCATGTAAGCCAAACGTTTATTAACTCTAGCAAAACACTCTTCTATTATGGAGGAACTTTTAACGTCTTTCGGGGCCCTAATATGGTGTCAAATTTTTAGGGGAAACAAAGCTTGATTTTTGGCCAAACAGACTATAGCATTTTTGTCTTTAAAGAGAGCGCGAGGCAAACGTCCGTGAGTACAGTGTAAGCCAGTGATTCTTTAGGTAGAGCTAACAAACATAGGCTGCACTTTAGGTGGCACACCCATGGGTGCAGTGTAACTAAGTGATTCTTTAGGTAGAGCTAACAAACATAGGCTGCACTTTAGGTGGCACACCCATGGGTGCAGTGTAACCCAGTGATTCTTTAGGCAGAGCTAACAAACATAGGCTGCACTTTAGGTGGCACACCCATGGGTGCAGTGTAACCAAGTTATTTCTTTAGGTATAGCTAACAAACATAGGCTGCACCTTAGGTGGCACACCCATGGGTGCAGTGTAACCCTGTAATTCTTTAGGCGGAGCTAACAAACATAGGCTGCACCTTAGGTGGCACACCCATGGGTGCAGTGTAACCCAGTGATTCTTTAGGTAGAGCTAACAAACATAGGCTGCACTTTAGGTGGCACACCCATGGGTGCAGTGTAACCAAGTGATTCTTTAGGTAGAGCTAACAAACATAGGCTGCACTTTAGGTGGCACACCCATGGGTGCAGTGTAACCCAATGATTCTTTAGGCAGAGCTTACAAACATAGACTATACAGGTGTACATCAGATGGTAACAAGTTTTCCAGTTAAAACTTTGTCATAAAGTGCCACACCATGGCACTTCGACTATTTCATTATCGCGCTTGTTTTGACGCACAATTGATAGTCAGGAGAAGTCGTATTGTCTAAAACCATAGCAAAAGACAAATTTACACACATCACAGCGTTAAGGTAAGGTAATACACGGTATTTCCTTCAGGTACATTTACATTTTCTGTTAGGTTATAAGCGATTAAATCGCATGCAGCGACGAACAAAACGCGAAGCCGTCAAATATTCTAGAACTGTGTTATTCACAGTTCTGTGCATTATTATTGCTTAACTAACTAACTACGAGCTGATGGAAATAAGTTTCGGCCGCTTTAAATTTTAAAACAATTCACTGGTACTGTATAGTGATAATTGGAGCGAAAAGTTAGCACGCGAGCAGGGCGATTCTGCTGTGGTTTCTGTAATGTAGAAGATATTACGGCAATGAGGCTCCCGAGGTCCGTTCTGGAAATCACAACTACATGTAGGATGAAATGTATTCTACGTGCAGACGTCTCCTTTTCCAGGTTAGGTTAAATAAACCCGTACCAACTATTTGTTTCACAAAGCTCCCGCGAGACGGTTTCTTGGTGATTTTATTAATTTTTCCGATCCATTTTTTTTTTTCAGCTCTATTTTCGCGGCTTTTGCGATACAAACTAAATTCATTTTTAGTTGTGATGGCATTACACTGCTTAATCAAGACGGCTTTGGAAGAAACTGAATATATTGCGCTTCGCGATTTCGCAAAATCGCTGCGGGAATTAAAAAATATTTTCTTCCAAAAAAGCGTTTTCACGCTTCTTTCTCTAGTCAATTATCTCGTTTGTCTCGTTTTCTAAAGGTCCTTGAGAACAGAATAAGACAATATTTTATTACCTACAACCTAAAAACCTGATTTTTGACCAGATCGAAACAAAACTGGCCTCTGAAATGGAAGAAGAAAAGCCTTTTATTTTTGCCGGCTTCGGCCTGCCGACGCGATCGTGTCTGTTTTGCTTTCATATGATGACATTTTCCTGACAGAAGGGTGTCAGAAAAAACACCTCGCGCTGATCATACGTGACAAAATCCGCCGCGCCTAAGCTAATTAAGAAAAGTCTCCTCGAAAGCTCCATACAATTCCTTATAACAAAATTATAAGGAATTGTATGGAGCTCTCCGGGATACTTACAGTGCAAGCCCTGTGTGTCTTCTCATGGGCTCCGACTTAACTCATCATGGAGCTGTGGTGTGACAGTTTAAAGAAAACCTTCTTAGCAGTATTTTCTCATGGTTCTTTTTTTGCCTTTGTTTGTGTCTGGGGGGGATCTACTGTAGCAGTGTTGATGCAAATGTTGTTGTTTTTGCAGCTTGCTTTAGTGACCTGGAGGGAGAATTTGTTTAGACCTCTTAATAGACAGGTACTATAATTATTGTTCTAAAAGAGCTACTGTCTTGATTAAATTTTTTAGCTCAACAGTACAGTGCATGCGTGTATTTCAGGGCCCTGGTGCTTTTATCAAGCTATTCATCGTCAAATAACCCAGTGCTACAATTATGTACTCTTCCTATACTGTTGTTTTTTTTCACAAGAATGACATACAAGCATAACAAAAGTCAGCTTCAGAGGTCTTTGTTACCTTCCATTCAGTCCTTTGTATTATTAGCAATAGCAATGATAGAAGAAAAAACAACAAAGAAAATCTATAAGCGCTATTTCCAGGTAAACTTTCAATAATGCATATTGTATTAAATGCAATGCATGGACTATTTATATTCATGAATTATCTTTTTATCGGGAAACAGAGATAGGACAATATTATTATTATTTATTATTTATATTTATTATTATTAGGACAAAATTATTGCACGATGACGTCATTTTACTACAACTACCAGAATCCTTGAGTTTGTTGTTTTCTTGTGCAAATTAAGGCTATTGTTCTTTAATCCTCAGCGGGATTGACAAATTTAAATAGCAAAGGAAAACCGAAATGAATTCTGGTAGTTGTAGTCAAATATCGTCATCGTGCAATTGTCCTATTATTACTTTTTCTGATTGTATACCTAATCAGAAGCAGAGGCAAATATACATGTAAAGTCCTTTGACTAGATACTTGCCTGTAAATGTGGTTATCCTGTTATTTTTTCCAATTTCATTTTTTTTTTTTTGCAGGTGACAAATGCTGTGTTGCGGTTAATTGAAAGAGAAAGAAATGGTGAAATAATCAACACCAGACTCGTCAGTGGAGTAATACAGTGTTATGGTATGTGATCAAAATACAGTGGAACCTTGATAAACCTCATTATAGCAAACAAATTTTGACAGTCCCTTGGGCCTTTGTTATATGAAGTTCCACTGTACTATGGAATTGCAAAAGTGACGTCCTATCATATATGTTTGCAGGGATGTCGCTAATAGCCAGCTGTCAGCTACATGTAATTTCACTGGCTGAATAGAGCTTATCACTGCCTCAAATTGCTCTAGGAAACCCAACACATGGGTGATTTTGAGGGTGAAGTTGGAGAAAAAGCCAGCTTGACATATAAAAAAGCGTACTCAGCTTTTCCTTAGATACATCCCTGTGTTTAAAATTAGGTGTTAAACTGTAAGACGGCTGTGACTACAAGCTGCTGAAATAAATGTTAAAAATGCATGCAAAATCTCTTACTGAGCAAGGAAAGTAATTCACATACATGTACAGTCTAACGGTTAACCTGTGTACAGCGGTCACCCTTGGGAAATGGCAAGGTAACCGTTATATACGGGGTGACTGCTATATACACGGCCGTTATATACTGGTTTCACTGTAATATCATACACGTGTGTTTGCTCTGTGGGTTGTATTAATGCAAAATAATTATCAATAAAAAAGCAATTAGACATCCTTAGAATATCATGCACTATGCAACCACAATTAACTGTTCTTGCAAATATTTAAAGAGGTTCTTGGAAAAATGAAAGCTCCAAGTGACCTGGTAAACTTCCACATTTCCCTTCCAAATTATGTTGTATTTTGCTTGTAAAACAGTCAGAGAATTGGACAATAAAATTGATTACAGTCAGTTAGGGTCATTTTTTATGCACCCTTGGATTGTGGTTGCGTGATCTCCAGTTTCTTCTGCATTCCCTTGTAACAATATAATTTGATGAGGAGTACAAGTACAAACTTTTTGTCTGTTTGTTTTTATTTTCACAGTTGAACTTGGCCTTAATGAGGATGATCCCTCTGCCAAAGGGCCCACCTTAAACGTTTACAAATCATCTTTTGAGTCAGTATTTTTAGATGATACAGAAAGATTTTACACTACAGAGAGTACAGAATTTCTAAGAGAAAACTCTGTTACAGAGTATATGAAAAAGGTATGATAATGTTTTCCTATTTATCATGTTTACAATATAGAGCAAAAAGTCCCTAAATTTTAGCAGGAGTCCTGGAAATGTCCTTGAATGCAATAAATCTTTGAAAAGTCCTTGACTTTTGCCACGAGTCCTTGATTTATCCACGAATTTCTCCCAGACTTGGATATGGCAAAATAAAGCTGAGGTCTCAAGCCCAGATTTGACTATTCCTGTTTTTCTGAATCATACCAATCACCCTTCCTTACACTAATTGCATACCATCCTGCTAAATGTCACTAATTTGATATGAATATCATCAAAAGCACATAAAAATATAGTTATAACCCAATTTAAAGGAAAAGATTAAAAACTAAAGGCTACTGTAGTACATTATTAAACTTTTGGAGCCAGACTACCAAGTTGGCGATATAATTATCTCATATCCAACAAGAGTAAGTAGAATAATTGTTTCATTAAAAACGCCAGCAAAGTATTGAGAATTCTTCCCACTTTATTTGTAAAAACAGCCGATTTTCAGCCTGTTTTGAGCAGACACGTACAGTTATCATATTTGGAGAGCATGGTAAAATGGCTCATATACCATGATGGCTAAGCCAATCGGAGCTCTAGAATTGAATTATCCAATGATTCAGTTTTTAATAAAGTGCATTATAGGTGGCCAGATATTGATTATAGTTCGTGTCATTGATGTAAACCTGATTGATTTTGTTGATGACTCTGTATTTCAGAAAATTAAAGTATCTAACGATTTTCTGTTAGGCTGAAGCTCGTTTGTTAGAAGAGCAAAGAAGAGTTCAAGTCTATTTACATGGAAGAATCCAAGATGAGGTATGTTATCCGTTTGGATATGCAGGTCATCAGAAGGTTACTCAGAAAATTACATTGACCACTGTTATGAATTTGTGCATGTATTTTTTTTTATCATGCAGTGTCAGTCAGTCTGGTTGATCTTAATTCCTCTTTTTAGCTTGCCAGAAAATGTGAGCAAGTTCTGATTGAGAAACATTTAGACATCTTCTATGCTGAATTCCAAAACCTTTTAGATGATGACAAAAATGAAGGTTTGTGGAAACGAACTCTATTAAACTGAATACTATGTGTTTTAATCTGTTGTATTAATCTGGGCTTCTCAAAAGAGTTGTAACACCTTCCAAGAGATAGCATAGCATTTCTAGTTTTATTTGTGTTAAACTCATGCTGGTCTCCCATAAGAGGTAGGACTTAGCTGCCCATTTTTACAACAAGGGACTGGTTTACACACTGTGGTTAATTTTTCAGTGCTATGTGTGGATCCAGTAATGACACCTTTTCAGGGTAATTTCTCACAGAAAGATAAGCGAATGCAAAGATTTGATTTCAAATTGCTAGTACACTGTAAAGCTTTGTTTCGAAAGTTTTTGGTAGCCATTAGCAACAGAGGAAAAAGGAGACAACTGTACACAGTCTATGTATTTGGAAAAGCGTTACTTTTTAAATTCATGGCTAAAATATATCTCTATTGTCTCTGATTGGTCTGTTTTATGGTTATTTTTAGATCTTGGACGCATGTACAACTTAGTTGCCAGGATACCTGATGGATTAGGGCAGCTTCGAACGCTATTAGAAAACCACATCACAAGTCAGGGACTTAATGCATTAGAAAAATGTGGAGATCAAGCTTTCAATGTTAGTGTATATTCAATATTTTGTTGCTGTATTTTTGTAATTACCATTTACAGTTACATGTATATTAACTTTAGAGAATTACCATCAAGTCTCCGCAGACAGTAATTTTGAAGTGAAAAAAGGATGGATCAAAACACACAAATTTCATTTCAACTCTTCATGGCCAATAATATCACAGCTTAACTTACAGACAACCAATAACATCATGACTTGATTGACCAATCAAGTCAATAACCAGGGTTTAATATTATCAACTGACATGACATAACTCACCTTGACTCTGAAGATGACTACCGCACAGGTTGTCAAAACGTCAGTCACTATCAACAACAACAGTCCTATACAGGACTACGTTCACTCTGACGATCAAACTCAACCTACTTATGAAATGACGCATGGGTTGAAGTATTTCACAATAATAAAAAAATAATAATAATAATAATTGTTATTATTAGTATTAATGATGGTGATGATGATGATTAGTGAGGTGAATGCTCTGCTATTCAAAATTTCAATACAACATCACAGCTGGTAAATGCCATGTTAAAAGTTTATGTAATCCTGTAGGACCCTAAGGTGTACGTGGAAACAATACTAGAAGTTCATCACAAGTACAATGCTTTGGTTCTGACGGCTTTCAACAATGATGCAGGATTTGTGGCTGCTTTAGACAAGGTCAGTGTTTCCTGTTTCAGATGTCATAATCATCTTATGCGTTAAGCAGCGTCTGTGAATTCACTCTAATTCAGAGCAGCAAATAAAAGTTGGGTAATGCCTGGCTAAAATTTTCTCATGCCTAAAACATCCTGTTAAACCTGTATTAAGTGGGCGCTGTATGAAGTGGACATAATGTGTTAGGAGGATGAATGGCTCAGTTTGTTTTAGACTTTTCTTCCCATATTTTCTGCCGAACAAACCCGTTTCCAGGCGACACCTATATTAAGGGGACACCGACGAAAGTCTTATAGGTGACTGCTTACATGTGATAAAGGTTTTACCACTCCTTTCCTGTGCTGTTTGCAGTCACAACAGCAGTTGTGCCACTTCCAGTGATATGTTTGCCACCCAATCAACCCTTAATTTAATATCCCATCTATTACTGCAAGACATTTTGACTTGACTGCAATATCCCCCAAATGGTCAGTTTTCTTTTTGGCTACAAAACAACCAGTGCAATATTGTTCACATGTCCATCCCAGATAATTCCCATTTAAAGAGGATGGTTTAAACTAGCTGAATCTGTTGTCTTTTATTAAAATAATTATGTTTATTCTGTATGTTTACAGGCTTGTGGCAAGTTCATAAATAATAACTTTGTCACTAAACAAGCACAAAGTTCTTCAAAGTCTCCTGAATTACTAGCAAGATACTGTGATTCCTTGCTTAAGAAAAGGTGTGCTTAAGTTTTCAATATAGAAAATTTCATCTTCTTATAACCATTTCACTCGGTAACATATGGATATTGTTAGGAGAAAATTATTGTTGGTCACTATTCGGACTTAAAGGGTTAATAGAGAGTTTAAGCTTCACGTATACGGCAAACGCAAACGTCAGATTTAACTTGATAAATTCTCAAAATTGAAAATGAGCAGATAATAACAGCTCAAAACAATTCTTATGGATAAAAAATTGCGTGAAACTACTAATTTAGGTGTAGAAGTAATGAACAGTGAACAACAAGTAAAGAGGAAGCTTGGTCACGTGGTACAAATTCGCGCTTGCCATTTGACGTAAACGTGATACTTAACCTCTCTAATATCTTTATTAACGTGCTGGAAAACTTCTATAGTGACCAGGGTAAAAAAATATAGTTGAAGTCAAAGACGGTGAAAGAAAGAGACTCCGACTGTTTTCAGCTTGCACACATGTTAAGTAGTGTTTCAATATTTATTTGCGTCCGTTTCCATTTAAGAAAATAAATATCTTAACAGTGATCCAACATACGAATAGTACAGTAAAAACCTGTCGCTATTACTTAAGAACCAAGTGATTAAGAACCTACAGGTTGAATTTTGACATTTATAATAAGTACCCAAAAATATAAGAACCTGTTCAGCCTGGCAAAGAAAAATAGCTTCTTATACCAAAAAAATCACTCCAATTTTGTTGGTCAAAATTCTGGATTTTAATTGTGTGAGGAAGTTCGGGTAAAAAGTTGTGTATATGTTTTCTTTGATTTACATTTGTTTGGATTTTCACTGGAAACCATAACCATTATGTATTTAGGATTACAATATCTCTGTCAATGGTTACACTACGACAATCTCTGAAAAATAACCAATCAAGAACCTAATCAGCCTGAATTGTGAAAAACTACCCTAAAATATAAAAACTTGTTCAGCCTGACCTCGAAAATTCTAGGTTCTTAGGGAAAGTTCATTTAATATGACAAGGGGGGGGGGGATGAAGATATTGAGGGGGGGCTCCGAAAATTTTTTGACACCCGAAGGGGGGGCTCTGAGAAAATTGTTGCGCTAGGAGGGGGGGGGGCTCCGAAAATTTGTATACTTCAAGACCAACACATGACATCATCATACAGATCGGATGGTTTTCAACTCAACAATTTAATGACCTGTGCAACTCAGCTATATCACGTGGTTTACAGATATAACAAATGTAGTCTCAGTAATTATTGTTCATCCCAAAAATGCTTTAGAAAATTGTATCACAACTGTATCTCAAGTTTGTCATAGTATAAACCATTGAAGACAATAACGGTAAATATATTTAATACAGTCTAGCGATCTTTTTTCAGGGGAGCAAAGGAATTGGAGTAGGAGGGGGGGGGGCTCTGAAATTTTTTCGACTACCAAGGAGGGGGCTCCTAAAAAATTGAACCGCTAGCGAGGGGGGCTGCTAAAATTTCAAGCTTCGAGTTTCAATATCTTCATCCCCCCCCCCCCCCCCTTGTCATATTAAATGAACTTTCCCTTATATGCGGGTTTTTACTGTATTTCTGATCTTTGTGGCAGCTAAATGTCTGGTATGCTTGGTCTTGAGATAGTTTTTCACATTCTGCTGGGTTACATTATTCTACCCTGTCTAGGGGCAGATCTAATTTTTGTCTGTCCCCTACGAGTGCAAGGATTGGGGCTAAATTTTGTTTATTTTCACCTTTTTATGTTATTTAAGCTCAAAAAATCCAGAGGAAGCTGAACTAGAAGACATCCTTAATTCAGTGGTAAGTGCTGGATGAAGATGACTACCTGAAAGAAAGTACTGCCGGTAGCCATTATCACGTCGTCTTTACATTTACGATGTAAAGAGATGCAGCTATTTGTTTATAGCATTTTCAGACCCTAACTTTGTTGCATTGAGCAAAGGAAAGAAAACACCTCTCTTCAGCGGCTTATCGTTAACTTTTTTTCCCTTGTTCAACTTGGAGTATATTTTTGACACTGTCGCAGGAAGAATTGAACTTAACCTCATCTTCACTTCACTTGTCAGTTTTACCCTCCACCAGGGGTCAGGTTTCTTTTTAATGCTTTGGTGCAGATTGGGCTTCCAAAACATTAAAGGAAACCAAACAACATTATGTTGTTGTTTGGCTCTTAGCCTTTATATTTGAGTCAATTGTAATCTGTAGACTCTTGTTGTAACATTACTTTATGAGTTGATTCTTTATCACCTCTAATTGTTGTTTTATCTGTTTGTTTGTGCAGATGGTTGTGTTCAAGTACATTGAAGACAAAGATGTCTTCCAGAAGTTTTATTCCAAAATGTTGGCAAAGAGACTGGTGCAACACAACTCCGCATCAGATGATGCAGAAGCTAGCATGATATCTAAACTCAAGGTAAAATGAAAGAATATTAAATGCAACATTTTCAAGTGAGCAAAACCTATATTCATGCCATTCATCCATGCAGAGTATTCAAGATTCTGGAATCCTAAAACTCTTTACTTTTGGAACCCGGAATCCGAAACGTTTTGCTTTGTGGAGTCGGGAATCCCGGGCTTTGGAATCTGTAATCCAGCTCAAGCAGTCTGGAATCCCGCTAACCATTGGAATCCACGAGATAAGTTCCACTGATAAGAAATCCGGATACCAGTATCTGAAATCCGGAATCCACGGCGTGGATTCCGGATTCCAAGACTGTCATGGATTAACTTCAATATGGTGATGCCATGTTTCTACAATTTCTTGTCATCTTTAGTTATAGACGTTTGTGGCGTTTTAAAAATAAGGATATTTGTTTCATTTTTACTTGTCTTGTTGTCTTTGTTGTTGATTGATGACCCTGCTAAAGGTCGGAGTGTTTTTTTTCCTTCCTTTACAGCAAGCGTGTGGTTTTGAGTACACATCCAAACTTCAAAGAATGTTCCAAGACATAGGTGTTAGTAAAGATCTCAACGACAAATTCAAGAGTCATTTAACTAATACGGGAGCCTTAGATTGTGAGTTGTCTCTCTTTCTCAGCTTGTGCCCGTTATTATTTTCCCTATTTTCTTTTGTTGTTGCTGCTACTGCTGCTGCTCTTTAATTTTTTGCTTTTGTGTTTCGTCTTAGTGGACTTTTCAATCCAGGTTCTAAGTTCAGGATCCTGGCCCTTTCAGCAATCAGCACCATTCTCGTTACCAGCCGAGGTACAGATATTTTTACTGTTTAAAACTTTCACCCTTAAAAAGAAAAACTTCACTAAGAAAATAATAGAGGTTTCATTTGAATGGTAACAACTCAGGATTTCGGCCACAGATTTCAAAGTTAGATGGAATTAAGTTGATAGTTCTTTCTAGTATCAAAACTTACATATGACTATTGCCAAACAAGTAAAGTGTTTTTTTTTTTCGCGGTCGAGGTTTTTGGCCTCCCTGTATTGAAATGGAATCTAATTTGATGTCAGTTTGTATGAAAATGGGCTTCAACGTGTCCTAAACGGGGTGTATTTGCTCAATTTTTGCCGCTAAAGTTTTGATTTAAAGGGGTATTTTATATTGTGATCGGGTGTTAGTACAGAGTCTCCTCAAATGTCTCGCCAATGGGCCTTTTGGTTTTTGTTTTAGATGGAAAGAAGCCATCAGCGTTTCACGACGTTTTACAGCAGTCAACATAGTGGTCGCAAACTTCATTGGCTTTACCACATGTCCAAGGTAAACAATACACTTCCTCTAAAAGTATGTAAAATACTAGAAAGTAAATTTCCCACACGTTTAAAGACAAGTAGATTGAATCTATACGTGTTGAATCGTCGCTGCCGCAGGTGGAGAAGTAACTTGTACCTTTTCAGCTGTGACCCCCTAACCCCAGCGTGTAGACACTCCACCACACTGTTGCGAAAAGAATCAACAAGCTCTGTTAATTAACTTGCGTGCTTTCTTTTTATCTTCAGGGTGAACTGGTGACCAACTGCTTCAAGAATCGCTATACTCTCCAGGTGAGTAATGATACCGTGGCTTTTTGCCTTGATGTTATTGTGTCGTCGTTTCACCTGGTATTATCTTTGCTTAATGTTTTCGTTGTTTCGAGTTCTAAAGAGGCTTTGTTCAAGAGAATATTGCTGTTTTACGTCAATTCTGTGCTTAAGTCATTACTTGGTGCCTTTATCCATACACAAAATGCTCCTGTAAAGTTATGAAGAACATATCAAACAAACTTTATCAGGGAGCACTAACCATTATAATTTTTTGGTGATTTTTGGAGGTATAGCATTAAAACTTTCAACTTGTTCATGGTTCAATCCATGTCCATCATTTTCATCCGTTGCAGCAGACGACAGGAAACAGTTTCATTGCCTAAATATAATCCGAAATAACAAAAACTGGTCCATTACCTTTGGAATTCAAAGAAAAGATAACAAACGGTTTGCGTCAACGTTTGTTTTGTTCTAGGCATCCACCTACCAGATGGGTGTTCTTCTGATGTTCAATAATTCTGACAGTCTCACCCTGGAGCAGATTCAGGAGCAGACACAGCTTAAAACGGTGGGTGTCCTGTGTTGGTTGTTGCTTGCTAACATTTGCATTTCATGACAGGCTCGTCTATGAGACAGACACTTCTCTAGAAAAGGAGTGGGGTGGGGGAGTCCAAACCTCCCCCCTCCCGTCGCTTGCATTCCCGGTTACTGCCCCTTTTTTCTTGGATTCTTCCCTTTAGCCTTAAAGCATTGTTGCGTATTTTCCCTCTATTTCTTCCACTTCCCGCCCTTTTAGTATTCCCACCTCACCCCCTTTTCCCCTCTTGCCTGCCTTACCCCTAACAGCCTCCCACCCCTCACCTCCTCGGCTAACAACGTATGGTTTTCCTTACTGTAATTCCTTTGGTCTGTTTCTCTGACTCCATTTGACAGACACCTAACCATGAATTGGTCCCACCAGTAGACCACTAGAATCCCCCCACCCCCGTATTGTCACAGAGGTAAGCAAATCGACCAGGAATAATTGGCGCCGATTTACCAACCTACGAGCGAACTATCAAATCGAGGGGTAGGGGTAGATTGTGGTCCCCTTCCTACCCCCCCCCCCCCCCGAGTTCAGATAGAGCCGATAGGAACCTGAATGCTTGAAAATCCAAGGAAACTGCTAACAGTGTTTTGTCTTTCATTAGTCGTTTTACACCGTTGCTAGTATAGTTCTTAGTCCTAATATTACGATACTCCTGAGGTTTAATCACCTACTATATTCTCGCTACTTGTTCGCAGGATATTCTTTCGCAAGTTCTTGGAATCCTGTTGAAGTCGAAACTTCTCGTGAGTAATTCAGTTTTTAACAGTTTTTTGGGGGGGCGTTGGGGAGAGGTTCTAGCTTGTTTGCCAGTCATTCATCTGTAAAACCCCCCCTCACTTAACAGTCTGGAAAATTTGGACGCCCAATCAAGCAGCAAATACTAAGACGCGGCGCTTTATCGATCCTTTGCGGTATTACCTCTGTTTATCCAGGTTGGTCGAAAGCTTGAAATCGGGTCTTACATAACACATCTATAGCTAGAGGTTAGAGAGTGACTTGAGCCTTGTAACCGGCGGATTTACGTGTAACACCCTGTCCCCTCAAGAACAAATTAGGTATAGCGAGGATTTATTGGAGAAAAAGACTGAAAAGTAATATTAAATTGCTCAAAAACTGTCCCTAACCAACTGTGACTATTGTATTTCTATTAGGTCTGCGATACATCAGAAGACGGCTCCAACCTGGATCAACAATCTTCTGTTAGTCTTTACCTTGGATACAACAAGTGAGTGGACACAAATCTTTTTCGCTTGTTTGCAAATATAATCAAATAATGGCAGTTCACACAACGTTAAGCAGAAATTTGTAGTAGTCACTTCCAGATTGTATGACGTCACACAAGAGGCAGAACAATGAAAGTAATGTGAGACCGGATCGCGAAAGGCCACGCGTGAGCAGAACGCGCAAGGGGACGTTCGCGCGTTTTCTCGCTGCTCGCATTGCTCGCCACCCAAAGTGGAGAGCTTGTTTGCATACTAGAGACCGGGCCTACGGTTATTCGTTGCTATCCCTAAAGGCTAGAAAAACTAACTATTTGCAGATACCAGTAAAGGAAGGGCTTTGTCCTCAGTTATTTAAGACCCTGAGTGTTGGTTCGGCTGGGAACCGAACCAGGGGCAACAGCTCTTAAGTTAAGTATCCGACCAAAACTTGGATTTACCAGTCAGTAGTGATCCTAGCAAACTTTACGTCGGCTTCTTCTGAAGCCTTTCAAATAACCGAGCTTCATAATAGTCAAAACACTTTATTTTTGTTGTAAATCATGTTCTTATTCTCCGTAATAAATGTCTGGCTGTCTAACCCGGCGGATATGATATTTCCTGATCTTGTGGCTTGTTTATTTACTGTGCAGTAAGAAACTGAGAGTAAATATCAACGTGCCAATGAAAACGGAGCAGAAACAAGAACAAGAACAAACACATAAATACATTGAAGAGGACAGAAAACTTCTTATACAGGTGAGATGCCTAAGTAGTCCTGAAAGAGATTTTCGTTGTTGTTGTTGTTGTTGACAGTAGAAACCTTTACATTCTAAGACGAGAACGACTACGAGCACGAGATTTTCTCTATACTGAGTATTGCGCACGCGTGAACCAGCGTCATTTTGGCGGGAAAACATGACAGCATCGTCATTCTACTTCAAGTTTTCACGAAAACGTCGTAGAGGCGGAGATAAGTTTTGTCAGTTATCAAATGTTAGGAGATTTCATCAGTTTGCATTCGGGAGAGGGCTTAACCTTCCTCAATAAAAAGGACTGTGCTAACTTTTCTGGTGAAAAAAACCGCAATGAAGCTTTCCGGGGTGTTGACTTTTTGAGAATACGTCAAGTCTCGAGTTAAATCTCGTAATCGAATCTAAAGGTCTCCAGTAAGAGTAAATTCGACAACTATTACCGGGCGTCGCAGACATTCAAAATCCACGATATGTAGAGTTCCTTATCTACTGCACGTCTCGAGTGACAAGTCCGGCTGCAACGCAAGCTAGACAAACAGACTGTGGACTACTGAAAAAACTACTAAAGGTCTCAGTCCCGGAACGTGCATTTTGCTACAGCGTCAGAACTTAAAGCTGTCAAGAGGAGAACTCAGCGAGGATTTTTGGTGAGGAAAACTCTTGGAATGGTGTCATTATTTTGAGCTGTTAGCTTAAAGCTTAGTTTCACTTTGTTGATTTTACAGGCCGCGATCGTGCGGATCATGAAAATGAGAAAGATGTTAAAGCACCAACCTCTGTTGGCGGAGGTTCTATCACAGCTGTCAAGCAGATTCAAACCTAGAGTTCCTGTCATTAAGGTACAGCTTTGTTAACTCATTCAATCGTGTGCGCTTGCGTGCGTGCGTGCGTGCGTGCGTTCGTTCGTTAGTTCGTTCAAAACACGAAAGAACGTTTATACAGGAGCATTGCGTGCAATATGTTGCACTCACATTTCGTTCAATATTACGCTCAACATGCTAGGTTGCTTGCAGGCGTATGACGCACGATATTTCTGACAACAACCTTTTTTTTACAAAAAATACATTGCCTTGATCTCCCAAACAGTTATAAACTCAGGGGTACGAGATAAAAGAAGAAATAATAGCATAATGAAAAGAAATGAGCAGCAGCAGATTGGCTCCTACGCTGCTGTTGTTTGTGTGGGAGCGTTGCGTAACGATCAATGAACGGCTATGTAGGACCAGCGGCTTAATTCGAATGTACTGATCTGCTAAAGATTGAAAGTTGAGTCACACCATTACACAAATTGTTATAGATGTCAGACATAGGGTGGAATTTATTTCCTGTAGTTCCTGTAATCTAAAGCAACAAAACGCAAAAGATTATCAGCAGTGGACACACGATGCAATTTAGTAATTGCGCGCAATATTGCAGCCTCAGGGCGTTTAGGTCATGTCCCGTCGAAGTTTGTAAACGTTTACAAGCTTAAATATTACGGCTGTCCACATTTGAGTGATATTTCTTGCGATTTCACCTAATTATGATCTTATTCTGAAGACCATTGACGAAAATATCCGTTTGTATCGGTCCTTTTTGCACAGAAGCCGTAAATGTGATTGGCTAGCTTTAGCATCGACGACGACGACGGCGACGGCAACAAAAACGTCACTTTTAAAATGAATGCGCGTTTTTTCAAACTTTGTTGCATTAATTATTCCAATTCGCTGAAAATGACAAATGTAAGCGAATTTTCCTTGAGTTGAATTCTTGGGGGCCGCACTCAAGTTTAAATAGAGAAAGAAAAAATTCGGCGTCGTGGGTTTACGTTTTCCAGAAGACCTCGCATAAGGAAATTTTGCGACATGTTCGTGCATTGACGGCAAATTATTGTACCTCAAAGTGTGCTGCACGTGCAAAAATTCTGTTTTTTGATGTTTTCGTTGCCGTCTCCGTTCCCGTTGCTTTTGCTACCTTGTATGTGTTCACAAACGTGAATGCTACTCGTGTGCATATTGCCTTTGTGATCCGGTTTTGTGGAGTGCAGTGCAGTGCACGGGGTGCGTGATTTCAGTGACCCGTCGCGTGATACTTATTGACTCTTTTTTTGATTGGTTTTATTCTTCAGAAATGTATTGATATCTTAATCGAAAAAGAATATCTTGAGCGAGTGGAGGGAGAGAAAGACACTTACGCTTACTTGGCGTGAGAGCTGTCGCCAGCCGCTGACCAAACTGCTTGCAGGACGGGATGGGATTTGAAATCAGCAGCTGCTTCCAAATTGAACGAACCGCACGAAGATAAAAAAATTATATATATATATAGTATTACTTCCTTTTTTACTGAGAGCGGCTGATCAGACAAACGGAACGCGATTAAAATGTGCAGTGAAGTTTCAACTTGTCAAAACAAAGGAACTGGTTACTTCTATTGATTTGGTAAACGCCATTCTGTGGGCGCCAAGCGTGGATTGTCTCATCGCATTGCGGCTTGAGATATGACCTGTTGCTAAGCTACTCCTCTTTGCTCCTTTATTGTGGTATCTTCGTGTAATATTTATGTATTTTTGCTAGTTTTTACACACGGGAAGCATGTTCTCGTGAATTTGTTAATTTCTAGGATTCTTGAACAAATATATGTTGCCATTGGTAGTCGTGCGTTGTTTTTTCAGTTGTGGTCATTTGGAACTGGCCCTGTTCAACTCTCGAGTGCTCCAATTTGTATTTTGAAGCATTTTGCTTATATTTTCGTCCAAGATGTTTGTCACACACAACATGGAGTATAGCTGAACGAGTAAACAAAGTGGGACAAAACTTCGAACAAGTTGAGCCCACATGCAGCTTTGTGCATATTACCGCTGAAAATATTCGCCACTTTAATAGCGCGAAGGAAACTGGACCGAGTTAAATTTCGCTAAGACTTCTGGGACTGTTACTAGAGACGGGGAAGAATGGGCCGAGTGTCCGCAGTAACGATCCCAGAAACAATTGCGGGACGCTTTTCGGCTCCAGTTCCCTAAAGTGGCGAATGGCGAATAGTCGCTTTATGATTGGTTAATTTTTCCCGCTTAGGCTTGCTATACTGGCAGAGATGGTACGCACATTTTTGGGTAAAAATATTTCATCTAGATTAAACATGGGAAGCACAATGTTGGGGGAAATGTTTGATCGTTTATCTGGGTCTTAAAGAAACCCGGTTTTGGAAGCGAAGTCGTGCAGTTTCAAGAAACCTTTCATACGCATCAGTCCGACTTCAAAACGTCTTGGATTTTGATTGTTTCTACAGTATAAAGGACCTATCATAGCTGAAAAAAGTGAGCATAACATGTCAAAAGCTCCGTAGAGCTTAAACATGCCACCATACAGTCACCTTTGATGATTTCGGCGACAGTTTGAGTCAGGCCTTCACTCCCACCCACCCCTCCCGGTTTTCTTTTGCCTGTTAGTAGTGTCCTATCTTTCATCTGTTCGCGATATTGGACGCTTGGTGTTCATGTGTGTTAGTGATGTGCTTAAAGGGGTTATGACACGCTATCTGCCATCTTTTTAAAAAGCTAAGACGCGTCTTCGCATCAATTGCATTCCAAAAATAATGGTCCAGTTTTGTTATTTAAGGCTAAATTTTGGCACCGGAACTGTTTCCTGTCGTCTGTTGTTACAGATGGCATGGATGGACATGAATTGAAACTTGAACAAGTTAGGCCAATTTTTTTCAAGCTTTGATACTATGCCTCAAAAATCGCCAAAAAGTTGTTATTGTTAGTGTCCCGCTGATAAAATGTGGTTGTTAACTTCTTCACCACTCTACAGGTGTATTTTGTGTATGGGTAGGGGCATTAAGCAATGAATTTAGCAGAGAATTTACGCAGAATAGCAATATCGTCATGTCATAGCTATAGCCCATTTAAACTGGGCGTAAAGCGCGATAAGCTAAAATTTTAGATTAATTGCGACATAATGACACTTTCCTGTAAATATGGGCTTCTCTTGAAGTTCCGTGATTAAGGGTTTATGCTGGGTTATTAAAAGCAATCATTTGTATTGGTCCTCTGAAGTTCACCGCTTAGTGTGAAATACAGGTGTTTTAATTCAAGTCTCACTTAAACCTGTCACTACCAGGCAAAAAATTCTTAATGTCATTTTTAAAAACCTGAATAAGAAATAGTACCACGAAAATCTTCATCTGAAAAGGTTTCATTTGAATGGTCACATCCCAAGATTTCATCCAGACTCAAAAGTTACAACTACAGACCGTGTACGCTACATTAAATAGAATCGTGTGAAGGTACTTCAGAAGAGGTTTCATCGATTAGTACAGTCACACCACAGCATGATTCAGACGCATCATCATCGCGCGCTTTCATAATTGGCCCTTGCGACGGAAATATTCGCTTTGTTTTCCCTTTCTTTTCACTTTCGTATCGGAAGCTACTTGAAAACTGAATTGCCAAGTCTTCACTGCCACACTGAACAAAGTTAGCATTTGTTGTGCCTTATTTTCTTGCTTGCCTTTTTCGTATCGTGACGACAAGTTTATTTCTTGAAATGCTCCACTTCTTGTTCAAGAATAAACACTTTTAAGTTCTTACAGTAGCAGGCGGTGATTTCTATCAGCTCTTCCGGTCGCAACATTCAAAACATCGAATATTAAACACTTATTGAGGTTCTCGGGAAACAAAATCAACTACTCGAGATTTGCGCGGTGCAGTCTCTGTAAGATTGCGCCGCGCGGTCGAAAGTGAAATAAAAATAGCATCACAGCCCGGGCTGCGCAAACTAATAATAGTTCAGATATTAAATTCTGCAAGCAGAATACTGCAATGTTGATTGTACTACGTGAAAATTAACTCTGCAAGACATCAACGCGACACCGAAAGAACTCAAAACAGAGCGGGATTGTAGCCATAGACAACTGTTTCGCCCTCTTTGGGGCTCGTCAGTATGGTGTAACAACCAGAGATCAGGCTCTGATGAAAAAATATCCGCGCACTCTGATTTTAGCCCTGACCCAGAACTCCTAACACCCACAGAATCACGTTCTGCTTACAGAATTTAATATGTCTACGTTATTATTTTTGCTGATCAGGTCTTTATAGATACCACGTTCTTCGGCATATTCGTTTGCGCTACCTAATAATAGTTCGTCTAAAATAATTACAGTATCATAGGGCATCAGGCGGGGGGGAGGGGCGTACTCAAGAAAAGTTTATACGGGGAGGCTCCACCCCGAGGTTCAACCCCTTACTCTTTTATATACCATGTTAGGCAAAAAAGGTACCTCTTTACCTTTTAATTACAAATGGTACCTGTGTAAATGTATCGTCATTTGAATACGAATAAATCACTAAACCAGGAAATTCTCCTGTCCTTTTCACAAGTATAACACTTGTCTGTGAGTCCTTTCGCAGACCGCAGTTGACAGGTGTCCCCATCCTTTCATAGACTCATGAAATCCCCACCATTTCATATACCTGAAGCCTGAAAAAGGTACCCCTTTCGTGCAGAACTTCCCCGTAAAGGCCATAATGGGAGTCCCCCCCGTGGGCATGAAGATACTTGCTTCTTTGAATTGTTATATTCTGTTGACGTCCTGTATATTTTTGCAAAGTGTAACAATAGACCTTATTCACGGTGCCCCTCATCTTTGCACGCGGTAAAGGTCTGATGGGATAAAAGCGATGTTACGTGGCTTCTCAGGGGGCAAACAAGTGATAAGTTTTTCCAATATAAGAAATCGCGCGCAGTCGAGTTTGTTTATTCTTGACAACAGAAATTGAACAACTTTTTATATTGAAGACGAAATGACAACTTATGGGTGGAAGTGATCATTGCTACTTTTTTAAATGCAGTGGCGACCGTCTATGTCCTTATAACAATGACGTTAAATCGTCGTCTCGTTTTGTTGCCTCGATAAGAATTTTCTGCAATTTGATTGGCTTAGAGCAGTGGTATTTCATCGTAATTTGAAATACCTACATGTGAAAATTACAAACCTTTTGCGGGTAGTAGTATAAACAAATAATAGCATGATTTGTACGATATATTTGGCCTAAATACCACGAGTGATATTTCGAAATTGTTATAGGTAATTTCACGAGCCTTCAGGCGAGTGAAATTTGAGATAATTTTGAAATATCACGAATATTTGAATACTGCTGTACGAGTATTTTGAAATACCACGTGACATTTTCTAAAGCGCGTGGAAAGATGGCGGGTATCGTGAATAAGGTCTATTAGCAATTTCTGAATGAGACTGAGGATGGAACGAGGAATTATGCAGATCGTTCAGGGAGTTCGGCCCAGATGGATTACAGCCTCCGAGATCTCCATAATTCTAGATATCATACGAAAGCCACTTTGAATAGTTGTTCTATTTTGTATTCAAAATATTTCTAAGTTCTTAAAACCGGCCCTTCCTCATAGAGTTTCTTCAAAACATTCGGCTGTTTCTCGGTACAGTTTCACGTAGGAATAGATGTCTTTTCAAGGTTTTCACTGTATATAAACGTAAACCTATATATAGAGAGGAAACCGTTTACATGAAAACCCATAAAACGGCCATAAATCTGCCCGTGGACCACACAGGAAAGACGTAACACACATTTGAAGTAAGGTAAGCTGTTTTTTATTGAAATCCTTTCATTTTCGTAGGTTACGCAACAATGCCGATGCTCGCCGATGCTCATATTTCGAGCTTGGGCTACCTGTGGATACTCCTCAAAAAGTAGATGTCATTCATCCAGCAATATTTTTTGCGTGTTCTTGCGTTTGTTCCGTTCAGTTTTAGTCAGGAATTTCGCCTATTTAGTCTTCGGATAGCCGTGACCTTTTAAGCCGTTTTTTGAGTTTACTCATGTCAAAACAGCTAGACTGCGGAGCCGCTGCCTGGAAACGAGTCAAAAGGTAAATGAAGGTCTCCTAAAGTTAAGTTAAGATTTCCAAATTTCTTTGTGATGGCTTTTCTTTTTTGGTTTTAAAAGTTTAGTGCTTTTATTATGAGTATATGAACGGGAGCTTAGCTTTTAGGCTTGGCCAAATCTACATATTACATTGTACAACGTTCGACAAATGTTAAAGTGCGACAGTTTTGTTGCAAACTGCAATGATTATTATAAAGTGGTACAGAATAGTGTACAGGATCAACGGGCAAATAAGTCATCTCCCAATCAGAGGCAGGGCATGGTTGGTAGTGTCAATATGAGCGTAGGACTCTCAAAACAAAAATGCTATATTTTTGGCAAATTTTTATAGAGATCCTTAAAACAGATGCTTTACATTTCTTTTTTGAAAATAAACTAAATATCTTAATGCACGAAAGAGAGAGCTGTTTAACAAAAATTTTTGTCCTTTTCCTTTAGAGAGGTGTTGAGATATTTTTTG
This sequence comes from Porites rus, assembly GCA_964035705.1. Taxonomy (NCBI): domain Eukaryota; kingdom Metazoa; phylum Cnidaria; class Anthozoa; order Scleractinia; family Poritidae; genus Porites; species Porites rus. Next base: position 23,112,834 of record OZ037995.1, read on the forward strand.
TTGATGAGCAAAGTTCCCAGACGTTTCGGGGTAAGCCCTTCTTCAGAGGGAAGACCTCCACAGAACAAGGGCTAAGCCGGAAACGACAGGGAACTTTATCACACTCCTTATTCATACTACTGAACTGTTTTTAATTCTAATCTTCTTGTTTATTTGCCGAATAAACCTTTGTCACGTGGCGGCCATTTTGCCTCAAGAGATTTAAAAAGCTTTGTTTATGCCCGGCTAGCCTCGTAGAGAGAACGAGGCTAGCCGGCATAAACAAAGCAAAGTTAAGGTAACCTGGGCAGCAAGCGTTTCCATGTGAGTTTGTCAAGAAATTTGGGAGGAGAGCAAAAACGAGGAAGACAAAGTGGCCGCCGCGTGACAAAGGTCTATTGACTCAAGGAAAATGTTTGCGTCGATCCGGGGAAGGCTGGTTGCCTTTGTCTAAATATTTGACCCGAGTACAATCTTACGTCTCAGAGTCAAAGAAAAAAAGGAAGAACCCTGAATATCCGAAACCGTTATTTGGATAGCAAAATAATTATTCAGCAACCGGAAAATGTTCAGAATTGGCGGGAGCAGAAAATTCCATAATATTCTTAAAATTTCCGTTTGGGTGGTGCTTCAGGTATATCCGAGTTTTGCAGTATCTTTTGTTGTTTGCACGATTTGCACGTGCAAATTTGCATACACTGCACATGCATTTCATGCATAGAACAAGAGAGAATGCAAAAGTCAGGTTTACATGAAGCGCTACCTAAACGGTAGTTTAGAGAATATTATGATATTTTCTGCTCTGGCCAATTTGGCTTCTACAAACCGTATTCGCTGTGAAAAACGACGTACGTTTACTACGATGGTTGGTTCGTAATGCGTTAAATACTCATCCCCATTCCTTTCGCGGTTCTTCAACCCATGCAAAGAAGCAAACTCGCGCGGAAGAAGCAGTTTCACGCCATAAACCCCTAGGCAGGCTAAAAAAAATATCGTCGTTATATGCACACAGTTCAGTAACCCCATTGAAAACCCCTATTAAACTACAGGTAAGTTTGTCCTGGTTGCTTGAGTAACAATGACTCAAGGGTGGCCTTTGAAAGTGGCGAGAAATTTATTAGCCAGTTACTATTAAGCCTGACAATATGTTATAGCTCAAATCAACGACAAAATTACCTTTGAAACTGGCTTGAAAGATACCCTTTTAACACAAAAAACGTCGTCGGGCCTCATTTTGATTGTAAAGGCGTATTTCTCGGCAGATTTGTCGTCGCGCACGAAACTGAAGAGAGTTCATTACCTTGACATTGAGATGAAAAACGCCCTCAGTACAACTTTCGCTCAAAGTGGAACAATATTAACGGCTCTTAAGCAAAGACACGAAGCGTGAAAATGAACTTACATAAGTTCTGATAATCCTGCTTTTTATAGAGAACTGTCATCTCGAGTGGATCAAAACGCGAAGTAGAAGAAAGTAGGAGGGACAGGAGAGAGATTATTGCTTCAATTTTGGTGAGGCTTCATGGCCGAAAATTAAGACCAAGAAGAAGCAAAACCATGTCTAGCTAGGAGGTGCATACTTAAACACAAACAGCATGTAAATAGAGCATACTTTAATCGCAATGTTTTTTCGAACAGGCAGGCTAAAGCGGAAAGAAAAAAATTGTCAAAACTGGTCTTCTATTTGACTCAATTTGATCGTCTTGAAAACTTTAAAAGTTGTGCGAAGAATCTGGGAAGAATTTTCTCAAGTGTGAAGCTCGAAATGAATCACCATAAAACCTGTCTACGGAGATCAATGGTGTGAAGAGCAATTAAGAATCAGCACAAAAAAGGGGAGAGAGAGAAAAAAAATCAAGTTTCTTGCACGTTAGAGCCCGCGTCTGGAGCAATATGCTCCTGGCTTATCTGTGAAAGCCCTTGACTACCCACTTAACAGCATATCACTAAGATCTACGAACATGTAATTAATTAATCACTGGAAACTATGGTGAATGATTTAAAGACAAGTTCGTAAGCAGACTGCAGCGCTGAATATTCCGCATGCAGGGAATGTTATTGTTATACATCCTTTGCGGAATAAACGCCAAAATTGAACAATGTTACGCCATGGTGATCCAAAGGCGTGTTTGTAAACGTGCCAAGTTTTGCCTATTATCGCTGAGTATTGGGCGTGAAAGCGGGTTACTTTTTTTTAATACACTGGATTAAAAGTTCGCTATGTCCAGGTGTATGGGCATTGTTTTGTACAATACGCCTCCCCCGCCACGTGCGAAGACTGCATAACAATGCCACTCTTACCACACACACTTCGCTACGTACTTCACTGTCTTAACGACGCGTTCCTTTCGGCTCTAAAAATTGATCTTGCCAATCAAAAACCACTTCTGCATAGTAAAAGTTGACTCTGTTGACGTCAAACAAGTCTAATCTGTTATCTCACATTTTCTCAGTCCTTGAAACGGGCGTACGAGGACCATTTAGCTGGGTGAGACAGTAAAGTGTCAGTTGCAAAGAACTTTTAATGAAACTTTCCAAATTTCGCCTGGAGGTTAAAACAAAGATTGGCTAAATGCGAGAAGACATACATGCTGTTGTTTTGGAGGCTTAGAACTCGCTCAACCGAGAACAGGCCATTGTTATGTCATCTTTAAGGGCTGTCTTTCTTTATTTTTGTAAACCAATCGCGTCAAAAGTTGCCCTGATTTATTTGTCCAGCCTGTGTATTGTGCCAGCACAATAAGCTGATATTACTGCGATGAATAAAAAACTACGGACCTTCATGAAAGACTCATTGTTAGAGTTTAATAAACTTTATTTATATATTGCGATCTAGGAAGCTAGCCCAAATTTCGGGCCTGTTATGTACAAACGGACTGTTGCTCACATATGTAAGAACAAAAGTTCCATGGAACTCGATATAACTATTACTATAGTTTCCTTTTAGAATCCATTAACTGAACACAGGGCTTATTATTTACATGCAAGAGCTGTATTCAACAGGCACGTTCCTTGAGAATGCGTTTCTCTACGTATCTTACAATACTTCTTGAATAGTATAGTTATTGGTAATATATATTTTTTATAAATCTTAATACATAATGCCATGATTGAAACTTCAGTATATTAAAGATAACTTAACAAAACCATGTACTTTTTCCGCCATCATCTGGCAAACAATGAACACAAACTAAATGAACAATTTAAGATCGAATATAGCTCGTAGAATTCTGGATAGCTTTTGGCGTGCAGTACTTTTCCTGCGAGCGTCGATGGATACCATGTGTTTCACACGTGTTTCACTATTTTACGAACTTCCAACGAGACAAAAACTGTCGCTTTACTCGACCTTTCGACACAACCGTTAAACCATCGACTGTAGGTAAGTTACAGGTGATATCAAAAACATTTGTACAACTTCGAAACGGATCGGACAACTTGAGACCTTCTTCTAATTCAGTCGCTTGCCGCACCGCAACCGAATTATTAAATTTAATATACAACCTCAATTAAACTTTGTACAAACGGTATATGTTACAATCGTAGGCTGTAGAGTAAAAGAATGATTGTTCTTCATCTTTGTTAGGATGACTTTTAAAGTTTTTTCACTATTGTGATGAGCGCGCTTCAAAACTCAAGGGTTCGTTTGATTCTGCTTGTCTGTATATCGCTTGCATTTGCAAGACCTGGTCACTCGAATTTGTCGTTTGTGCTTTGTTCCGTCTATGCACACCATAGTCACCTTTCTTGTGCGAGTTTCATCCGCTACACAGCGCCATGCTCGCTTGTGGTTGCTGATAATTTTAGAAAACTTTGGGAAGAGATGAAGTTCGTCCATTGCGAGGCACTTCCCGTCGCAGATCATGTCTCGAAATGGTCTTCTACTTGTACAAAAACCATTCGACATGTATCTGCGAATTCGAATTCCTTCACATACGAGGTTGAGGATACCTAAAAATGGAAAATACAAAAACTCATGAATGAACACATCTGTGTCGTAGTATTTCTCACGGATTACACTCACACGCGTCATTGAATGAAAATTTTGAACCGCGTGGAGCACATGCAATCAACACGGACTGTTTTCGGAGTGTTGTACAACATCTGCGAGAATTACCTGAACTTTGTTTTGGCTGTTTTAACTCAAAGCTTCTGTCTTCTGGAAGAGTCGTTGGAATTATAGCTGTCGCGTTAGTTGTTTCATTCCTTTTTGTTTTCGTCGATTCCGTTGATGCTTCGTTTCGTTCGCTTTCACTCGCTGGTAGAGCAACATTTTCTTCCAAACACATTAAGACAAAGGCAAACAAGATAAAATTCCGATGCCAGCATCTTGAAAAAAGACTCATTGTGCGTCCAGGAAATTTGGCGGGCCAAAATGCCGCAGTGAGGAAGTTTTAGGGGTGCGAAGACAACACTTTTCGTGTTCACTGGTTGGCTGTTCATCAAGGGAAGTGTAGTATCGTTGTATGTCAATAACACGAGATCTGGCGCCACTTCACACGATTTGCATGGTCGACCAATCGTGAAACGTTTTCCATAATGGCGCGTTCCCGGGAAACAAACGCGGTTTTAGTCAAAATAAACGAAGAAGTTGTGTATGAAAAGGAGAAGAGTTCGACACTTTTAACACAAAACGATTCCTTGAAAGTTCTCTTATAATCAGAGATTGCGAGAAAAGTGAAAACAGAACAGGCGATTTGTTTATGTTCAAGACACGTTCCTCATTGGCTTTATGTAAATCACGCTTGAATCAAGTTAAGAATACATTCTGTGCTAATTTCCGGAGTTCTTTTAAAGCTTTATTACGCGCATGCTATTAACAAACAATAGTGAATAAACATCATTTAAATGTCTACAAACGTTTCATGATTTCCAGCAAATGTTGGAGGGATTAGTCGAGGATTTAGAGGATAAAAAACGCGATTCTCGTGCAAGAAAGGACATAAAACTTTAAGAGTCAACGAAAATTCTAGAAAGCAGTTTTAAAAGGGGATTATTTTTCTGAAAATGTAACGCTCGTTACATGAAGAAAACAAGAAGTCAGCATGCCGCCTGAACAACTTTGAAAACTGCATTACGAAAGTTTTGTTACTTGTTTCAAAGTCAATTACAGTGCGACTACCCGAACGGGGGCACTGGGAACAAGATTATCCAATCACAACGTTTTTTGAAAACAAAAGATTCTCAGTTTTTTTTTACAAACGGACCAATAAAATTCAAGGTTCAACTATCAAACTGTTGAAATATTCGAAACCGTTAGAACTTTTTAGGAAACACCCCTAAAAATTATGAACGTTTTTGGTTCGTTTGCAAAAAAAAACTTTGAGAATTTTTTGTTTTCAAAAAACGTTGTGATTGTATAATCTTCTTCCAAGTGCCCTGGTTCGAGTAGTCGAACTGTAGTTTTTTTTTCTTTTTACATTTACTAACGGTAATGGCTTACTTATCCTCTCTACTTTACTTTTATTTTTTCAAATAATTATTAGTTCATTTTTCTGCGCTGCGGAAAAGTCACGTTTTGGCGCTTTTTCTCAACAGTATTTGTGTTTTCATTCAGCTCCACAATATAATTTCATTGTCAAGAGCCATAATAGGACAGCTGTCCGGTTATGGCTCTTGACTTTGTTTGGACCGGAAGTGCTAACACCGGAGAACGACTATCACTGTAAGAACTTAAGAGTGTTTACTTCCGACGTCCAGAGTAAGGCCCTTGTAGAAATAATCAACACATCACGGTATAGGAAACGTAAGCAAGGCATCTGAAACAAGAAGTAACTTTGTACTTTCGTAAATGCTGGCGATATTTCTATCCGTTCCTGACGCGTTCATCTCGACGTAACTGCTTTCGCCAGCAATATGTCAGCGGTTGTATTAGAAAATTAAGGGGCTATACAGCCTAATTTGGAGAGGTGCTCCATTGTCACCAAACCTCGTTTCCAGGTTGTGCCCTCTTGAATCTGTTCACAATAACAAGTGTTTATAGGTCACGGTTGGTAGGGCTTTCCACAAGTTGCTCGAGATTTTCCAAAAAGTTTCCCGGAATTTCTCAATAAGTTGCTCAAAAAAAAAATTAAAAGTTGCTTTTCGTGACGAAAGTTACTCAAAAGTTTCTCGAAAAAACAAAATTTTTTTTCGGTCTGATGATAAAATATGAAAATTGTACAACAAAAGTAAGATTTCTAAGTATTTTTGTACAATTTTGCGGCGTAACCAGCGTTGCTAAATAACTTTGTCCTCAATTAAAACCAAAAAATGTGATGTGCCTATAAAATTGTTGAATGACCTTCTTCACCCGAGACACTCAAGTCAGTCGAGTGTGAATCTTCGTCCACCATTTTACATTTTCTCTAAAAACCGCTGACCAAGCAGCCCGGCTACTCTTATCTTGCTCCCACGATCTGCCCCAGGGGGAAGGATTTGGCTCCTTTTTTACAGGAAACATTGTGAAATATGGAAGAAAGGCCAATTTAAGCACTAAACTATAGCTGCTCCGACATCTCAGAATGAGAAGAGAACAAGAGAAATTGCTCAGAATGCAAAAAACGAGAGATCCGTTTTTGTTTTGCCGGGCCGAAAGACAAAAGGAACAACATGGTGACCATATTACCGAGGTGGCCGTAAGGTGGGGTTCCATACGTACAGGACGCCTGGGCTGCCTGGGTTAGTCGTCCCGTAGTCGCAATCAGCCAAATTGAAGTGTGAAGCCGAAGGCACCAACAAAATTGAAAAGGTATGAGGATAAAGAGTGGATCTTCGTGAAGAGTACCATGTTTTGGTTGCATGTACTTGAAATTGTTTTTGCGCTTTCGTTATTGCGACGTGTGTGCAAAATCACGACTCATTCACGTATTTCCGGAAGTAGACTTAAGTGTCGTGTGCATTCCCTCACACACCTGCACGCGTACAAGCTTCTGTCTCATTTTATAACCTTGTGATTCAACAGAATATATCTAATTGAACGATTGGCTAGTCATTTTCACTCGCACTCTTGGAGTAAAGCATGAGCTCTATTATAGTATACAGTATTTACAGCCATCATCGGCTTGCTCGTGAACAAAGAAAGAGATACCGTAGATGAAACGCTGAGGAACGGCGATGGGACACAGCAAAAATTTCGTGGCGTGATCGTTAGAGAAATCGAAGAAATAAAATCGAGGTTGGATGGCTTGGATGGAAAAGATTTGTCAGCAAGCATAAGCTTTTTTAGGGAGGGAATTGAGTTGCTGTACGAAGTGTTTGAAAAGAACCAGGGTCACAAGTGATTATAGTGCAACAACCGCAGAAGCAGCAAATGGGTCAGTTAATGCTGAAACGTTTTCTCTCGTAACAGAAATAAAAAGCTTACGCTTACTGGCCTAGATGATGAATCTTGTCGGGTGCTTAACAATGCAAAAAAGTTTCGAACGTGCTCATGAAAAAGCAACTGAAGCCTTCGTCAACGAAGTACTTTAATTAATCTGACCGCGTAACCGCCATGCAATATTGAGTCTTGTTATATTCCTAGACTTTCACTCAACTAAACAGGGACTACCATTGGTTGATTCTTGGTCACGTGGCCTTGACTAAAATCAAATGTATCCCGATCGTGATACATTAAACAATGTATCCCGCTCGGGATACATTGCAGCACGTGATCAAAGCATGATGGAAAGTGGTGTGACAGAAGGTGGGAAAAACACCGCCAGGTCTAGCCCGAGTTTTCTTTTTCGTGAATGAACACAACAACACAAAAACGAAGCCTCAAGGTAAAAAGCAACGATTTTTAAAGTTATCCCAGAAGTTCCCAGAAGAAAAACAGCAGCTAGTGGAGGAAAAAGATGCAGATAATATGAGGAAAGTACTTTTGTTTGTAAATCATTCATTCAGTGGTTTTGAGAATTAAATTTGTGTTGTTATAAGTACCGAGTCGACTGTTTTGGTTCGCTCCGGTTATTCTTTTGTTGCTATTGAAGTGAAATTCTAGAAATATAACAAAACACTTAATGTCAGGTCCCTCGGGAAACATCCCTCGAGTCCTGATGTTTCCCTCGACTTCGTCTCGGGAAACATCAGGACTCTTGGGAAAACAAAACTAACTGTCTCCCTCGGGATCTGACATTAAGTGTATAATGTAAACAATGCTACAAACTGTAGACAATCATGCAGACGCGATTGCGGCTTGTAAAGTGTGTATCGAAGACCTTCACCACGTGCCAGGTGTTAAAGTATGTTTCACTGTGGAGCTTAAGGAAGGCTTCCGGGCTCGGTTAAGCAAGAGGAACGCAGGAAAATCATTTACATGGTAACTCTTGTCAATTTGCACCGTCTACGATTCCACGCTTTCGATCCGTTTTGGCTCCAAGGGTGTGGTTAACTTTCAGAAAACTGGCCTTGTGTTGACACTAGAGGGAAAAAGGTCAATCCACTTTTTAAAGAAAGTGTGGCTAAAGTGATGAAGAGACAAGAAATGGAACACTACTGCGCTGAAGACTCCGTGTGGGATCACTACGTACACTGACTTGGTCACGTGGTACAAATTCACGTTTGCCGTTTGGAGTAAACGTCAATCTTAACCTCTTTAATATATGTTATAGCATTATGAATTCCGCGGTCACTTCAAACAATCCCACAAGTACCTGCTCGGTCACCACTCTTTTTCGCAATGGGTTATTTAGTTGGCCCTGCAGTTTTGTGGCCCAGAGAGGGAATTCTGGGAACGAGGTCAGTTTTTTCACAGACATTTTATGCAGCTCCCGGATTTGGAGTTTGGTACAGTGGCTTCAGTTATGACCATCAGTTTTATCAATAAAACAGACAAAACAAAACAAGATTGACTATTCTAGAATTTCTGATGGTGACTTCAAATGCTTGAAGCGATTCAAGCAGAGCTTATCCTCTCTTGAGAAGACAAAGTCGGGCTCTGCTCGCGGAGTGGCCGACTTTAATCGCGCTAAATTTTGCTAAATTTAAATAGTTGTCAGCCTTGTTCCAAAGCGTTTTCAGCTCAGTCAATCCTGGACTCTATTGTGAGCTGTGACGTCACCGAAAAAGACTCGCCCGCTCTTTCCCAGACTTCGCGCGGACAACTGGACAACGAAGAAAGAGAACGCCTAGGGACTGGGTTGAATAATTGTATATTGTCGTAGAGAGAATATGGGGAGCAGAGAAAATCGTTGCTATGGTAGTCACGGGCAGCGACTTGGGAGAGGTTAGGACAAATTATATCTAAAATATTTTCTTATTTTATAGTCGTTTTTACATCAACCTCTCATCGCAATATCGTTGTCAAACAAAAAAGCAAAAACGAAAACAAACAAGATGCGAAATAGGAATTAACTAGCCATGCAAACTACACTTTAATTTTTTTTTCTATTGTCTTTTATTTTTTCTTGCTTTTTTTCTTTTTCTTTTATTTTTCATTTTTCTATGACAAAGTTATTGCAATAAGGTATAAGATGTTTATTTGATGTGCAGATTTTATGTAACTTGGAATATGTTGACCATCAAATTCTATTAGATGCAGTTGCGTTTTTCATCAGAAAATAAAAAACTATTCAAGAATCTAAATAGCCTAAATCTATACTAATTACCATCTTAAGTGGAACCTCTCCTCTGGGACTCCTCTATTCGAGGGATACCTCCACTCAGGCGACACAAAATTTGGTCCCGGGAATGAACATTAAAATATTTTTGTTTCCTCTATTGAAGGGACACAGTCTATTCAGGAGAAAGGACACTTTTTCTGGGTCCCGAAACCTGGGTTTACCCTCCATTCAGGAGACACCTTAGTAATAGTGATTGACTACAAACATCGTCGATTGGTTTAAGTGTTCACTAGTCACAATGGTGACAACTTCCAAAACATGAATTAACTCACTTAAATCTATGTACTGAGAATTCAACAAACAACATGGCAGAGATAAGTTAGTCATGATTTTTTTATGCATTTTCTAGCTGCTTGAAATAATGATTGCAGCAGATTCCGTGGCCTACATAAGCAGACGCTTTTTTCGGTTTTAATGAAAATATTTTATTTGTTGGTTTATGATAAAACAAACCCCAGCCCAACCTCCATTCAGAGTACAGAGCTATTGAGGGAACATTTGAATAGAGGTTCTACTGTGTGTAAAAATTACTTTACGGAAACTTGGAAAATGCATATTCCAACTCTCGGATCTTTACTGTATAATGTTGTCCTGGACCAATCAGAACGCGTGAAACTCAAAAGCCACTGGCCTGAGGAATTATCAGCCAATCAGCTTCCTAAATTTCGTACAGAGCGTGAACTTTAAAAAAGTGGGATGAAAATAACACAAAGGCAAATAAGGATAACTTTTGCGCAGGCACCTAAACCATACAGGATAAGGCTTCTGTTTACGCAAAGGAATGGTGATTTTGGCGCCATTTCTGTGACGGAGCGAAGCTACGCCGCGCCGTTCTCTAAAGTGGAGAGTCACATATCGGATAGGTGTTCGCACAATGCCAATTAGCTTTTCGCGCCGCAAAGCAATCCGGTATTGTTTGAACAGAGCCTAAAGATGACTCAAGGAAAACGTCAAGCATCAACAGTAGCATATGCCTGGGTTCTGCATTAATGTTCTTTTAACCCTTTTCAGACCGGGCTTTTTTTGCCTCCTGTGACCGGGGGGACGCCCCCCCCCCCCCCCCTCTATAACATAAAAACCGCTCATGCTACGACCACCAATATTACACAGAACAATGTACTTATCATTTCCAACTTCTGGGCATAATTTGATTGACACAGAGAAGTAATCTGACGTCATTAAGGCGTCATATTGTAAAAATTTATTGGCCAAATCCACATAAAGCGAAAAATACTTAGATAGTAATATGTTTGTTTGCCTAACATATAAATAATATTTAACAAGAGCAGTGATGTCATTATGACGTCAATTACTCAAAAAAAAACTGAGAGCATCCGTCATCTTTGATCCGCCATTTTGAATTATTTTAGTGTATTCCATTTTACTTTAAAAACCCCGTATAAATCGAGGAGATTTTAATTGATCAGAGATAAAAGGATGCTTTATAGGAAGCAAAAAAATCGGCAAAATATGCAATTCCAAGAGAAATGAACACTGTTGAAAATTAAACTCGGCATGTGCCATTTGGTCACTCATGTTTTTTTCTCAAACATGAAGCGACACTGCCGTTTCAGATGATAGATGCCACCTGAGGCCAAAAGTGGCAGTTTTAATGCAAGACAGACTTTTACATATCAAAGACACAATCAGGCACAATAAGATAGCTCCGCTTTGAAAAATTTTCAATGCACTTTTAAAAAACTGACTGAAACAAGTGACAATATAAACTTCGTCACAGAAATTTAAAGTCTTGCGGATAGATTCGCGACATGAATAAGCATCACCCCTAGCAGCATGACAGTTCGGTACTTTTAGCCACTTGGGGAGTCCTCTGACCTTTAAATGTCTGGCAGCCAACAGCAGCGGGCCCTTGTACTTTTAACGGCATAACAACAGCAACACAAAACGCAAAAAGAACTCTCTCAAGTCTTTACATATCCATCTCTATGGATTTAATCCAAAGGTCCAAAATTTACCACAACTAGTGTGGAATACAGTCCTCAAAAATAAATTTATCAATATTCGATCCAGTAAAATAAGCACATCGTCGCAAAATACTGAATTAGAGCAACAGAACATAAACGGACCTTCCATGTGCTCTTTGATGAGAATTCGTTCTTTTGCGTTGGTCTGAGACCATGCAGTCCTTTTTCCAGGTGTCTCGTGTAGAGAGAGAGATGACCAACTTTAAGGTCAACTAATGCGGTTCCCAAAGCCACGTGCCCACTTTACTTAGGTGTTTTATTGTCTTAAAGTGCTTTCTTTGACATTGAGAAAAGTCAATAAAGAATGCAAAGCTGTTCTTTTTGAATTAGCGAGATTTGCAGGGCGTTGATTGTACATTTACTAAATCTCTAAGTTGTCAGACCTTTTTAGACGACTGCCTGTTCGAGCGACTACTTCTTTTTATAGTAAATAATTTTCCTTCCCCACAGAAATCATTCCTTTTTGGCGGTAAAGTTCTCTCCAACGCGACTTAATTGATTACGGCCTTCTACGTATACTTCGTCCCTCTAGTATCGATTTTCAGTTTACAGTATTTACAAGTTTTTCCTGCGTTATGAACAAAAGAGGCATTTAGTGTGGTGGGCACCTACTTCACGTGCCAGCTCTCTTGAGATGTTCACCTTCCATTGATACGATTTCCGAGGCGCTGATTATTCTTTGTAGTGTTTACTATAGAAGTGACTTGTAATTACAACGCATTGTCCTTACAAAGCTAATTCATACACAAAGCGGCACGTGGATGTCTTACCGCAAGAGATCAATCTTAGAGATGTTTTTGCGTCTGCAATGTAAAATATAAAATGATAAATAGACGATCAGTAATGATATGAAATAGATAATATATCATATTTATTCGATTAAAGGCCGGCCTCGATTAAACACCGCAGATGGAAGCGAAGCTACCAATAAACTCCTCCCTCGAAAAGCACTCGGGGCGTTTACTCGAGGATGATAAGAAAAAACTCGGCCCAACTTGGCAGTTTACACCCTCCATATGTTTACGATTCTACCTCAGCAAAATTAGAGAGACGTTAAGACCTTTATATTACATAATGTTTACAAACGATTTCCAGTAACTGTTGTAAGTGATTTATAAGAAAAGTGATTTCGAAATAAACGCCGCCCTTGAATAAACGCCGCATCGGAAACGCTAAAAATTTAATAAACGCCGCGGCGTTTAATTGAATAAATACACGTAAACTATGGGCATAAAATGTCGCCTTACGCCTCACCTTTGACATAGTGTCTCAGGCGATGGAGGCAGAATACCAGCCCTTACCACTGGTAAAGGGAACCATGGCACTTTCCATAAAAAGATGTATAAGCTCTATTTAGGTTTTCAGAGCAGGAAATTAGTCTTTTTTCTAAAATATTTACTAGAATCAGCTATGAGAATGAGGACATTGAAGATTAAAGCAAAATTATTGTTGTTACTATGGAGATCAGAGGCTTAAAGGTTACAAGATTCATTAAATTCGGAAAACATTTCCAGGGCTATTCCAGTTAAAGTTGATAAAACCAAACTGTGCTGACTATCCTAAAGATGAAAAACGGCAATTTCTGTAAAATCCGTAGTCTTTATTCGAAGAATAGAGCGTTGCGTTCGGTTACTACAAAGACGACTAGCAAGGTTCGAGTCTGACACAGCTTTGTTTTCTTCCAGATTCGGACCTGCATCAGGGGATTATGATTACCATTGAGTTATTTTATTTCCGGTTCGCGTGTATATTCATTTTTTATGTTATCGATGCATATTCGAAATTAATAAAGTTCAACTCAGTTTATGGACTTTCAATGACTCGTCAGTCTATCCTTGGGTGTAGCTTTATCAGGGAATTGTGTTCTCGACCAGGCGTCTCTACCCAAAATTTCTGCCCGGGATTAATTAAGATTTTTCAATTTCTTTATTGGATTGGTTATTGGCTTTAGATCTGTAACTTTTCTATGGATCGGGTATTGGCTCTTAGATCTGTAATTTTTCTATGAATTTCCATGCTCGATCAAAAGGCAAATTTCACTTAACAGTTAGAAACGATGCAAGCAAAGCTCCAGCACGCGCGCACAGCTCATAGCATTATTGGTAAAAAAAAGTAATAATAATAATAATAACATTATCGTTGGAAGAGCTACAGGTTATGGTAAGCAATGAGAGTAAACTGTTTAGAAGAGAGAACGTCACTATTTAAATACAAATGAAACTTACTTAATTTTCGTATAGTCGATTTCAGGGCCCCACTAAAAACCGGCGCATCATGACGAGTAGGCGCTCTGGATAAACATTATCAGTATAAAATCATCAGCAGCATTAAAATCGTGATTTATCATTATTATTATGGCAGAACATAAATGTCCAATACTAATAATAGCCTTTTTATATACTACCTATATGACTGACGTTAACTCGCGTTTTTGTGTTAACGCACCTCCAAATAGTAACTTTCTTTAATTCGCATAAAATTTTTATGGCCAGAGAAGATATCAGTGATTGCCTGAGGCTCCGCATGTTTCAACATCGAATTTAACTGGTACCTTAGAATGACAATTTTGAGCAAGACTGAAGTATTTTTCAATAATTTTTGCGCAATTTAATCTTGACTAGAAAACAGCCTAGTTTTCCTGGGATAACCTCGTAACTATTTTTGTGTCATGCCATGGTCATGCTCAGTGACAGCTTTCTGACATAAAGAAACAGTGTGCGGCGTGGTTGTTTTTATCTTGTCTCTTTCTGGGTACATTTTTGAACGGGAGAAAAATAATTTGTGGGGAGGGGTGGTGTTAATTTTCAAATGCAACTCATCTATTTCGTTTTAAGTCTTCACCAATTTTAACACCCCAACACAGCTGGTTTTAATCTCTGCCACAAATTTCTCAATCTTGGCGTCCAGGAGGTAACACTATTATCATACAGTTGAAAAGCAATCTGATCAGATGGAGGATGAGTATTATGAGTTCATCCATCATGAATTTTTAATCGTAATGTTTTCATCCCCTTGAAGTTATATTGGCTGCTATTAGACAGGGATCACCGTAAAATTGTGTTATGGTCTTACAAAGTTTGAAAAATCATACATTTATAAACGCAGTTTTATCTAATTTCGAAGTTTATAATCAATTCTAGTAAGTAAACTTTGTCTTCCTATACTGATGATCTAAGAGTCGTGTTATATGTAGCCTGGGACATGTACAGCCGATATTTCGCGATGTTTTCATGCACGTACTGGTTTCCCCGCGAAACGACGTCTGAGAAACGAGCGCAGAAATTCTATACTGATGACGCGTCACTACCCAGATCTTGGTAGTGCTTCTGATTGGCTGAAAATTTGCTTCAGCCACAGTCAGAAGATATGGGGAGTGATACGTCATCAGTATGGAATTTCTGCGCTCGTTTCTTGGACTTCATTTCGCGGGGAAACCAGTGGTCGCGACGCGAAATGTCGTTTTTTTTCTCAGGCTATTTTATTTGGAACCACTACTTTTGTCATGTTTTACTATTCATGTTCCAGCTATTCACCTGCATTTTAGACATCACGCTGAGTTATTAAGGAATAGTTTGATATTGATCATGCAAATCGTCCCATTCACGCCAACGCTTTCTAAAGTGGTGCTGTTAAACACGGTTAAATACTCTTTTCATCTTTAAGCTTTTGACTTGGTTTTGTCAAGTACGAATCTAACACAAAAAGTAATTAAAATAGTTCTATCAAGCTTACAGGACCCAGTGAAATAGTAGTCTCGTCAGTAGTTTACTATAATGATTTCATTTCATCAAATTCCGTTCAGTTGAACATATTAAAAATTAAATGAAAAAAACTATTCTAGACAGTTGTGTGCACGGAACTTAAACAATAACGAAAATAAGCCTTAAAAAAAATTTAGTGCTTCAAAGGAATATTGTTTGGCGGACTGGACCAGTCCTTCTCGCTAAGCGACGCTTGTAAACAAGTGCCAGAGGACAGCCGCAACATAGATAAACGTTAGCATAAGTTACGAATAACAGACTACATTGTTATTTATTTATTTATTTATTTATTTATTTATTTATTTATTCTCTATTTTGTACTTAATAGTTTATTCTTACGCTTAGGCACAGGGCGTGATTTTCAGCAAAAATCCTTTAAAAATGAGTCACAGTTACAAGCAACTGAAAATGGCACTCATCATACAACCCCCCTTTTCACGCCAATGTTGATCAGTAAATCATGGGGGAACATGTACCCACCCACCCTTGCCTTGAGCCAACACAAACACTAACGTCCAGGGATAAATGTTAGGTTAGGAGATGGTAGGTGGGTGGCTACGAGAGTCTTCTACTTTAACAAGAGTAGTGGGCAATGCCATCATCCTTTTCTCTGAGGAGGAGGGAGGAACCTGCGACTTTCTAGGATTGAGTTTTCCTGGACCTGCCATGCACAAAATATGCCTCGTATAGACTTCAAGGTCGATTATTGTTTGCAGTCTCAAAGAAAAATGAAATATTGTTTTCTTTTTCCTAACGGATGGTTTATCATCTTTATTGTTTAATCGCTTCCTCAATTTTAGATCAATTTATGTAAAAGCTCCATGTGTTCAGATAGGACGCGTTTCGGAATTCAAGTCACTCAGTTTTACAAACTAAAAAATTCTAAAAGTTATAAGAATAAAAACAACAACAAACTTGGAAACTGCAGCACTACGAGATTAAGATTTTTAGAGAAAAGTTTTATCGGATAATTATAGGCCTTTTATACAAATATTTTTTACTGATTAACACAATTTGATATGTTTGGATTTTCTAATCTATATTAATGGAAATGGGTAGAGTGTTCTTACTCTTTCCTCTTCGCTAAAATTTTAACAAAATAATTTTGACTGAACTAAGGATGAACTCACTGACAGAAGTACTTCAAAGAACAGCCTTCATCCCACTCAAAAACACAAGGTGCGTTTTCATTTCCGTTGAAAAAATCTATTAGCAACTTAGTAACGTAAACTCTAGTTCTTCCAAGTTTAAGCCCCATAACAAAACAAATTAAGGAGAATTTACTAAAGTGTTTCGTGGGGTGTCCTTCAAAAATAGCAAATTGATCGGTTAAGTACAAACTTAGCCCCCAGTCACCAAGGTTAACAGACTGAATGACGGCGGACGAATTTACAAATACCGCAAGATAATTTTTGAAGGGACTATTGCGATGACCTCTAAATAATACATAGCATTTGTTCAGTGATATTGCATTTATCTTGTTCACAGATAGAAACAAGTCAATGTTTTTATTCCCTGCCAGTTTTTTTCTCAACTAATATACAACAGATCGGATCTTGATGCTGCCCGCATTCGCCCGTGGGGATTTCAATATAATGTAAGTAATTACATCTATTGAAAACTCGAGTACAACAAAAGATTTCGTTCTTGTCTGTGTTTACACGTTCTTTGAAAAAACGCACATTCACTTGACTTCCTAATAATTACGTTAGCTTGTCTACTGTTAAATACTGGGCGCGAACCACGCGCTGAAATTACAACAAAGAGAGCTCTACACAGGGTTTATTTATCGCTATTGTTTTAGTCAAAGAGCTCCGGAACAATCTTAATGCGCTAATTCGCCATGGATTTGTTAGCGAGAAGATGCGAGGGAGAAGCGATAATATCAATATTAAAACTGATCGGTTTCCGGCAAAGCTGGGAGGACATAGCCAAGCAGAAATTAACAAAAACTATAAGCTTTGAACACGTGCTTTTCTTGAAAAGATGAATACCAGCATAGGAATATTTCCGATTTCTAAAAAAAGAGTAATTATCTTTCTAGGCAACCAATAGAGTGTGGAACAAAACAACCGTAATCTCTACCAGACAGTAATGACTTTTGACACGAACTGCTCGATTTTGCCCTATGCTCAAACGAGTTACACCTTTCTACTTTGGAAATTGTCTGTAGTTCTTAGCAAGGTTACTGGTAATGATGATATTCTTATACTTTGGATAGAAATCTTTCCACTTTGGATAAATCACTTTTTTGACTGAGAAAACGTAGACATTAGCTTCTTCATGGAGACAAAAAGGGCCACCGGAGCTGGCCTTATTTTAGAAAATACTATTTCGTTGAATCAGTAGAATTTTCGCTTCACTTTGGCGTTATTAGGGTATGAAAGCTGGAGACAAGAATTCGATTTGTGGTCTGATGAAGCGAAGGCGTTAAACGGGGTGGAATTAAATGCCCCGAAACAAAGATTTGTTGTGTTTAAACGTGTAATATAAGGAAATACCCGATTTTTCACTCTGTCAATTCAGGCCCATAAACAAAGGTTTAATTGCCTCGGCGTTATTAATCCAGTAAGCTCTGATTGAGAAATAATTCTGATCACGCTTCTGAAAGAAATGATAATAATCTAACTTTGGTGACACTTTTCAATGTTATGGGCGCGCCTAGGTAAAAGCAATTGATCGGGAAAAGTTTTCAATTTCTTTTTTTTTTACGTTGTTATTAACTGGACGAAAAGAAAATCAATCATAAATAGGTCAGCGCAAATTAAGGACAAACACGGTCTGTGCTTTTAGCAAATTTAGCTAGTTCTCCTGTGTTGTGATCCATATCTTTTACCCATTTTTTTTATTCTTTTATTTGCAGTCTTTAGAGATTCGAATAATCCTCCTCAATCGCACGGTCAGAAGAAAAGAATTTTTTATTGTTTAAGAGAACCTAAGCCTTGGAAACTCTATATCCCTTCAATTACAAGGATTTTTAACTAATAACTTCATCTCTAAATGCATATTACTAATTTCACTATGTTGCAGCTGAAAATGCCCACGTGAACTGAATTAAAAATATATATATATATGATCCTCTTCGCCTCATTTTCAAAGGAACAATTTACCGCGTTGATTGGTTTAGCCTCATCGGAACAAAACTATTGAATTCGCTTCTCTTGACGAGTTAACGATTTAGTTAGTATCCACCGAAAAAAACGGCTCTTTTTTTCCAGTCTTTCAGGAACATTGTTTAAAGCAAATCCAAACGATCTTTTCTTCTTTCCCGGAAGCAGGTAAGCGAGCTAAATGTTACTTGAAATGAACATGATAGATGTCAAAGTTCGGTAACAGCTCTCAAACTGAGGCGCAGCGGTTTGAGCTGAAAGTACCTTAAAAGTACGCTGGTGCAGTTTAAGTAATTTAGCGAAATTCTACGTCTGCTCTCATTTCTCTTCTAGAACAAACAACAATTGAGATCCCATCAAAATTCCGGAAAATTCTGTCACAAGCAACAGCTCGCCAACAGCCCGCGTGTTGAGCCGGCAAAAGGGTTTAATACTTTCACACTTTGAATGGTTCAAAATCTGCCCTTATACTCGTGTGTTTTGAAGTTTTTCGTCGCTTGTAAATTATATCGAAAACAAGGTCGAGATCATTTTCCATTAGAAAGGGACCTAAAACTAACAAATCAATTGGTCGGGTTTCATTATAGCACCGCGTAGAAGACTTATAGATTGCTTACAAGACAAAGCAATTGTGTCAAAATAAATTAAATAAATTAAATATAATTTAATTAAATATTCTAATGTTCTTAATCTGCATCATTCTCAAAACAGGTCTATTCCAGGTCTGTATGCGGTCAATTTATGTGACCAAAACACGGCCACATCTTCTAGAAATTTTGGCGTATTTTCTCTTGAAAAAAATCTTTTGGAGGTAAAAGAACCTTTAAGAAACACAATAGTAGCCTTAGGAGGTAACAATTTGTTTTCAATTTTAGCTAAGCATGCGCATTTCGGTTCACAACAGGTGTAAAGAAAATCGCATGTTGGCGCTATTGTCGTTGTATGCTGTCACTGACTTGTGAACTAAACCATTATCCTTTCCATTTCTGTATTGCTTCCAAAAGAATAATTCTCCATCATTTTTCGTTTCACGACGAAGCAGTTCAGTTCTTTTTGGGCTTTGATAAGTGGAAGTTACAAATGATCTTTTATTGTTCTACAAGTGCGAAAATTTTAGAAGTAAACGGGAGATTTTTGATGGCAGGTTTAATTTTAGAGAAAGTGTCGAATATGTCTTTCTTTTGGGGATTGTAATATAAGCAAACATTTTACACTTAACAAGAAATCTTTCTTTGATGGCAAATGTTGCGGCGACTTAGAAAAAAACTGCTCTTCCCTGATGAAAGGCACGCAACAAACCCCAAGTGTTTTTAACATTGTCTCTCGCGGTAGTAACTCGAACGCGTACATGTAAACATTTAGGCTTTCTGCCGCAAAAAAACAACAAACGCTATAGAAAAACTCTTCAATAAATTAAATTTGTGAATAAAATTAACTCCCACTGTATAAGCAGTTGCCAAATATGCCGGCAAAAAGGAAGTTCTTACTAGCAAATTTGAGCTGTAATTATCAAATTCGGGTTCGCGATTTGTGAAAATCGTAAGGAATTTCAATCGAGAGGGAGTGTGTCCATAATTTTCGTTTTTTCGCTGGGAACAAAGCCTAGGCCTTATTAGAGATATTGTAAAAGAAAGAAAGGGTAAACTCGTATTGCAGCTGCTATCATCTAAGATTTTCACAGGTCTTGGCGACTGAATTTCTAATTTTTTTTTTATCAGTTTGATTCAGGTGGCGCTTGTCTGTAGTTCCAATCCTAAATGATAGCGACTTAAATGCTCTGTACAGTCACGTCCAGTCAATAACAGAGTGCCTTAAAACACAGTCTCATTAGATTAGTCTGCGAAACGCTTGTTTACTAAAGGTGTACGGATGCTAGAATTAACTGCCCATGTTTTTCATGTCGAAGCTACTAAAAGACGAGCCGTTTAACACTTATTTTCTCTGCCTCTCACAAAAAGGAATATCGTTCATAAAAGAAACACAGAAAAGAAAGGAGATTAGTTTTTATTCTAAGAACATTTTCTTCGGCTTAACATGTATTTAGCTATCATTGTAAATAAGTAGTCGGTGTTTTTAATAAAGACAGCGAGTTATTAAACCATAAACCACAGTACAGTTACAATGCACTCCATGTCAGAATTAAACATTTTAACTTTTGAAAAAGGCGAATTTTCTCGGAAATATCAAATGATGAGATTGTTTTTGTTTTTCAAATTCCAATTTTGTGCATATTAACCCGCGTTCTATAGTCTCCGATTGTGTTTTATTTATTGAAAAATTGATCATTTGCAGCTTGTGTTGATAAAAACCCTTGCTTTTTCGAATATTGATAAGTTACGACACTAAGACCCTTTTAAAACGTTATTCCTCTTTTTATTTCTATAGAAAAAAATCTCTTATTTTCGGTTAGCTGTATGTCATTTTCGCTACGTGACAACGCGTTTTTTGTTAAAATCTCCCGCTAAAATGCGTGACGTGAACTTTGCGAGGCGGTTGACGTACATAAGCGGCACGCATTTGACGGGTACAATCCATGATGCTGTGTTTCAGCTTTGACGTGGGACATATCCTGCGTAAATGCGATACACGAAAGTTTTTACGTACCGTACACAAATACCACAGCGACCTATAAAAACTCGATCAAACTAACAAGAGGTACAGTAAAGATGACAATGAACGCTGCCGTCGCTAATTCTAGCATCTAGAAGGGAATGAGAAAGGCTCAATACAGCGCTGATAGCTTGATCAAACAAAACCAGCGCATATGCAAGACCCGGAAATAAATGCCACTTTAACGATAGAAAGCTGGACAATACGTTTGCTGAGCAGTTGAAAATGTCCAACTTTTGGAGAATTTGGGGAGAAAAGCTCGTGTATCTTTTCTCATCAATCCCTTTTAACCGTGGGAAAAAATCCACAAGAAACAGCAAGCTACTCTCGAAGTTTCAGAAATTCATTTACTACAGAAATAAATTGCGAAAATGTTAAGACCCTGGTTATTTAGAAATTATTTTTGATAAAATTTCTTTCGTTAATTTGTCGTCAGAAATTATAAAAACAGTCAAAGATTGTTTGCTAAAATAATCGCCAAGTTTGAGAAGGAGTTTTTTTTTTTTTTTGAATTGATGAAACACTGAATCTGGCCGGCACCTGTATTTAAGCCTAACAATAAAATTCTAACTCATTTTCTCGTCACACAATACCAATTAGCGTGCTTGATGTTGGGGTTCCACGGGGTTTTTTGTTTAAAAGCTTAGCCTCTTTTCAGGAGGAGCATTAAAATCATCTCTCATCAGGATTTCGTATTCACTGTGCTAAATGATTGTAAAACCCAC
Source organism: Porites rus (assembly GCA_964035705.1). NCBI lineage: Eukaryota > Metazoa > Cnidaria > Anthozoa > Scleractinia > Poritidae > Porites > Porites rus. The sequence continues at coordinate 23,134,588 of OZ037995.1, forward strand.
TTTGCGCGTCCTTCAGTCATTCGATGTCCTCGAACTCCCCACGGTACCACCCCCGGGGTTTGAACTGTAAATTAAATTGCACGCATTTTGTGTTTTCACCAGAAAGGACAAAATAAACAACTATTTGAAATTTGTCTTTTTGTAATCTCGCGTCTGCAAACGGAACTCACTCGCTGCTGGCATTAAGAGGCAAGCAACGTTATTCATTGCAGAGGCGTCTGGATTTATCCGTCTTTATGTTTTTTTTTATGCTGTGTATGAAAATGATGACGGTATATTAGTGGTATAGCAGATTGACAATTGAGGCACGCGCTGCAAAATTCGCATCGACAGCTAACGTGTGCCAAATGGGACTAATTGTTTTCATTGTTTTGATTGGTCAATAGACAGAAATTGACACTTGCTGAAATGCTACTTGCAAATGACCAATCATACATCAAAAGGAGATAATTGGTGAGCCAATGAGAAGCGCTTTCGCTATAAATGAAAGATTTGATCAAAAGCGGACAGCCAAAAAAATACAACTATGATCTTGCGTGAAGTGACAAAGTCCGCCGAATAATACACAGTAGATTGTGGCACCATTTACCATTCTTTTTACTACAAAGCTAAAATTAATTCATACTGACTTGGGACTCGTCTTTAAAGTTTTCATTTCAATTCTACCAGATTTATTACTTTTAAGTGGCCAAACAGAGGTTTGATAGTTCGGCAGTGGTTACAGCATCGCAAGAACTTAATACACGGTGTGTAGATTACACATCGAGTATAATGTACCAGTGCGATTCGTTGTATGACCAAGAAGTTCCTCATATGTACCCACAGGTAAAAGATTACTTGGCTTTACGCACGTCAAACGCGGTTGAATCTACTCACTTCGATATTAAATTTATTCTCAGCAGATTTCACTACGTAACACATATCCCGATCGCAGGTCTTGCAGTCCCGCAGAGAGAATACGCGGACAAGGTGAAAATCTTTCAATAGACTCACAAGGTAATTCCCTCTTCCAGTCTATCACTATGATACTCGCTTCTCGTCTGCGATGTTTAGTGGCGTCAAGGAAACTTCCTCATCAAGGAAAGCTCTTTTACTTTATTTTTTTTCTTGTTAGAATTGTTTCAAGATCTGTGTCAAATGCAAGAGCATTGGATGATTGAAGGTATTAAAAGTAACGTATGATTTTACGTGAAGTTTGCGGTGACTCGGAGATAATTTTATTACCGTTGAGCATGAAACATACTAAATAATTGATGAAAAACCGCCGAATTCATTAAACTTAGATTTTAGAGGCAAAAACGTTTAATTTTCTTTTGTTTTTGTGTGTTTGGCCTTTTCAGCTCGTCCCTACCAACCCAACACAACGGATGAACAGTTCGTTCCAGAGATTGAAGGAAGCTCGACAAATCTGAAATCAGAAGGTAGCTGTCAAAGTAGAATGTAGAGTTACCTCAAAAAATATTTTGTGCAAATTAAATGTACGTTTTTGAGTAAGCAACAGGTATAGGAAAGGAACAAGTTAAGAAATACCTCAATCATAACCCTGCATGCGTTTTCCCTCGTTTCCAAGGCTTGGAAGGGCTCGAGAATTTTTTTCACGCAACTCGTCTGAGAAGTTGTTAGATGAACGTTAATTAAGTAGAATTTTGACGGTAAACACGTGCTATACTTTCGATTTCTAGCCACTGAAATGGCTAGGCAATTAGCGTTATCTTTGATAGCTCTTCGACCCTAAATTTTTGCCTCGGGGTTTATTTATACATTTGCCTTAAAACACCGCTGTAATGTAGCGATGCTCATAAATTTTTTTGCGTCTCTCACTGGAGTACAGCCTTTAAAAGCCGCATCAAAGGATCCGCGCCGATAAATGGCCTTAAATATCCATGAATATTTTCAAGGTCTCTATTTGTCAAAGATGAGGTTAAATAACCGTTTTTCTCTTGTTTTCTAGTGGGGCTTGCGTCGTGGGTATAATACAAACGCCGCGCGTATTATTTTGCCAACAAAAGTTGTACATTTGTCCTTGTTTTGCTTGGTCAACCCCATCCCATTTTTTCATTATGTAAATAAGGCATTCTTTTTTTGTTTAGGCCATTCATAACGTTAGTTTTGTTTTTAAAATGAATAGGCATTTTTGTCTAGAGGTATATTTTCCCTCGTTTTGTAGGCAGCTATGCCATACAGATTAAGTCGGAGCCCCGTGAGCGCGCCTGCCAGGAAAGTGAACAACACAGACGCACGACCTTCGAGAAGCAAGTGAAGATGGACAAGACAAGCGACAGTTCCTCCTATATGAGACTGATAAGTGAAAACCATGCTTCAAGCAGTTCTCCTCTTGTGTACACCTGCTCGACACAGCCTTCAAGTTTTCACTGCATGAAGGGTTACAGACAGCTCGCAGCAGCGTATGAAAGTTCTCCGTTCGAATCTTCGCCGACTAGCTATCCCACAATCAAGCAAGAACCAATTGATTACACAACTTGTGAAAATCCCTACGAACAAGGTTAGCTGTGCACTATAAAAATATTTCCTTTAGTATCATAAGTTTTGTTTTTTAATGATTTAAGAACTTTCACTTGAATTACCTACAATTTTTTAATATTATCAAAAGTTGCTATTTTTCTATCTGTTGTCTGATTAATTTACAATAATTTTTTTCGCTTTTTCCTTCACTTTTCTTTCTTGGAGATAATAAAATCAACTCCACTTTTTTCTAGCGCTAATTTAATTTTTTTCCTCTCTTGAAATGTACACTTGTTGAGAGAAACACTTTTGTTGGCCTGTATCACATTTTTATTTAATATCTTTCCCCCACTGACAAACGTAAAGAAATTTTTAAATTCTCGACCACCTATTGCCAGTTAATTCTTTTCCACTCATTTAGGAATGAAATTTTTATGAACAGTGAAAAATATATTTTAATAAGCTCTTTCTGCTATCTTTACGGCAATTACTACAGTTTTTCAAACTGAATTCCCTGGGAAGATTAACAGCGTGCTTAAGTTGTCACGTGGAGTCGAGAAAACTGCTAAAATCGGCTAGCTGTTCACGTTTTTTGTGAAAACTGTTAGTTGACGAACATGTTGTAAACTTTTTAGGGTTTGCTCTTTTGTTTTGGCTCTTTGATAAAGTATACATATTTGTGTGATGAAAGCACTAATGAATCTTATGCTCTGAGCTGAAATTTTTACCATTTAATTTCGTTCTTTTTTCGTTCTTTTTTTTTCCCTTTTTTTAACAGAACGCTTACAGAACTTCGCGACTTTTCACCATCAAACACATCAACAAGCCGAATGTTACGGATTACCAACATCTTCAAGCGAAGGTATATCAGTATAGTTTTTTCCATTGTGAAATAGCACTCGGTGAATTGTTTTTCATTCTAATTAGACAGTTTGATAGCCCACACATTATGAATATTCATAGAGCTTTGATTTTATGATAGAAAATGTTGAAATTAATTTTAATTGTTATGGAGTGAACTGAACACAATATCTCGAATTTGCCAGGCAGATGTTTTTTGGGGGGATGATTGGAGCATCACTTTAATATTTTCTCGGCAAACACATATGAACTGTCACAGATCTAGGCCAGATGCTTCTTATTTTTCCCGATTAGTTCTCTGCGCTTTTTTTCTTTAGTTTTCTTGCCTTGTCTCTTTCTTACTTCAATCTGTTTGATTTCCAACGGAAATTTAGGTCTTTTTTCTTCTTGTTTTGCATTCGTCCTTGTTTTGTGTGAGTTATGATGCTTGTCTCCCACTTAAAATTCTCAACAAAAAAAATACGCGCTAATTGAGGTAAAACATTTTTCAAAAGTCTTAAGAATATCCTGTAGTTTACATTTGAGATGATGCTTAGGTTAGTCCAAAGATTCACCCCCTTAATACTGTTTCTTTAATTCACTTTGCCCCTAAGACCTCAATCCAAGTTTGCTACTCAGATTTCACACAGTCGATGCCCTTGTTTGCATATTATATTTTTCTAATTAAATTATACCTTGACATCGGAAGATGCAGCAGGGCATTTTAAGCCTTGAAGCATGGTAAAATATGATAGGTCTTTTCCAAACTTTTTAAAATTAGTTTAGTTTTTGAGGGCCATTTAACCGACATTGTCAAAAGTAATTTAATTTGCTCGGTGCAAGGCAGTCGTTTAAATTCACAATTACGGGGCAGGTGTACTTCTTGTTGAATAGGGTAAAATTTCGCCTGATTATCGTTTTAGGGCTCTTTTCCTCCGAATATCTTTTGAATACGCACAAAAAAAATTCCCTCTTACCGGCTGGAAATTAGTGGCAAAAGTGTTATACACGACCTTTTAATTTCCCAATTGCGCTCAAATGAGGAAAAATAGATTTGTCCCTCTTTTAACGATCGCGAAGCCTGAACAAAAAAGAGCATTGCGGATTAAATGAAATAACAACACTTTCCTATCTTTACTGTATTAATTTTTATTCCACAATAAAAGAGGTTGTGTTGGTGTTTGAAGGGAATTTATGAGTTGCGCTTGTTGGTGTTAACTTAAAGGACAGTTCTTGAACAGAATTCTGCGCACGTCCGCGAGAAAGCATTAATGAAGGGTTTCGAAAGATTTCGATCTTGAGCGATCACGAGAAATCAAAAACAGAGAAATAGTGGACAATTTGACGGTCTACTTTTTTGTCCTTGTGCATGCGATTTTCAGCTCTTTACATCCAGTTAATTAAATAAGTAGATAGTTTGGCTCGATCATAGCTAAATGAAACACTTTCCTCAGAACTCAATAAGTCGTAGTTTAAAAAGTGTCAATTGAATTTGCCCTTTCACGGTGAACACTGCTATATAGAAAGTGTAGATCTATCGTGAAGATGATAATGAATCGTGTGCTTTGATGTACAAAAAAAGAACTTTTGCATACAAAACACTGTCAATATATTTCACGATCTGCAAACGTGAAGAAAAGAAGTGCCATATCTCTGTTAAATTCAATCCGTCAAATATCGTAAAAACCTTCGGGCGTAATACGATCACCTGGCTTGCCTTGAAAACGCTTCGTTTGAAAGTCTTGAAGAGAGACAGATCCTTCTCGTTATGAAATAAAAACTTCTATAATTCCTCTTCAAAACAATGTTAGGGTAATTTTGCGGACCTCTGTTGTTAATCATCGTAGCATGCTGTGAACCCCTCGCCAAGAGCGGCAGAATTTTGCTTGCCAAATTGAAGCAATACTTCACGGCTTTCCATCACTCTTTTCCAAGAACTGCTTGATCTTTTGACTTCCCTTGCATGGGATTTCTGCTCTCAAAAGCATGAATGAATAAAGCCTTTCCAAAAATTCTCATTCTTCTGTAGATTTGTTTTCAAAAGAGCCATTTTAGTCGCTGGAAAAACGACGCTTCCACTAGTTTGTTGCAATTTGTTTTGACGATCGCTCCGCTATACAAAAACTGATGTGAGTGCAAAGTTTTCTCCGCTTACAGCGAAATTTTTGTTTTAACGTGAAAATTCCCTGGAAAAATGTTCAAGGTCTTGAAATACATAAGAATTTTGGAATAAAGAGGAAGAGAAGCCTCAATTTATACCAAAGACAGGATATTTACCATGGCAAACGGGAAGCAATGTGTCAACAAGAAAGGGCGGAAACGATTTGAGATTTAAGAGTCTATACTTTAAAACACTCCGAAAAGTGGAAACGGTTTAATTTTTGCTCCTTTCTTTGAAACTAAAAGAGACTGGCGACATTACAAGCTCCAGATTTTTGTATTAACAGGGTAATCTTCTTCTTTTGAAGAATAAACGAGCAAAGAATGAGTTTATAATCCGCGCTCGAATCAAGTTGAGCGCGATATTTGGCGGACATTCCTGGGCGATTTGTAGCTCCTAGGCGACAAGGTCTTTTCCTTTCCTGTTTAAACTTTTCTGTTATCGAACGGACGTACGTAATGTTAAATCCGCTTGGCATGAAAAATATTGTAATGCTAGTGACAAAGTGGTATTTAATATGGAAAGTTTAGTAAATGATATCGAGCCCCTTTATCCTCGGCTCACGAGAGATCCGCGATGTCCCTTTGATCAAAACACTGACTATTTGTCGTTTATTTGAGCTAAAATACGACCGGACATGACTAAAAAACAAAAATTCAACCTGTGCTTACGAGGTACCGAATAATAAGTCTCCGGTATTTAAAAATGTTGCATTCATCTAGCGTGTCAAAGCCGGGATGTACGGCATTAAGATGGCTTACACACAACTATTCGGTCAGTTTTTTTCCCTTCTTCTTGCTTGATTTTGGTGTAATAACAATTCAGGGAGGGTGTCGTTATTTTATTTTATTATTTTTTCAAAAGGGAAATATTCTTTGTGATCTTTGTCTTAATCTAAAATTGAATTATTTCCAAATAGCGCCGTAAATTTACTTATATTTTTTTCTATGCTCTATTTCTAGCTGCTGTTTACGACCCAAACGTGCACTCGTTTTACGACGAGCCATTAGCGTATACAGATAGATATCACAAATACCCGGACTTCAAAGATCACAAGACAAGTTATAGAGACGGTGAGTTAAAAAAACGCAGATTTTCTCTCTTTTCTTCGGTGGAAGTTTACTCACTTATGATGGGAGAAATTCATTTTCCCATGCCTAGCTGTGTATTTGAAATAAAGCTTGTTTCGCAGCATTTTCTATCGCTTTTTTCTTTAAAAATGACGCTAAACTGAGCATCAACGTACATGAGAAAATATTTGTAAAACTACTTCAGTAAGCGGAAGAATACTGCTCGTCAAATTAATACGATTAATACAGCTCAACTCCATCTGACAACAAAATATATTCGGCATATCACACAGCGTCTTATATCTAGCATCTATATTTCTCTATTATTACGCCATGTCAAAAATGAGGGGAGAAAAAAACCATCTAAACGTTGTTTAACACCTGTCGCTCCACACACGCGCCGATAAAAAAGAAGTATTTTAAAAGGGAACAGTTCCTCGTTTAGTTTCCCAAAAGTTTATAGCATTAGCGGTGTTTTTGTGTACAAGGGCCTTTCCAAGGTGTTGAATTCTACTTTAAACTGATATTTAATGATAAGCCCGTGAAGTCTGACAAAATCCCATATACAGTGCTGATAAATCGCGATATGAAACACGCTTTAAAAGCTGACTTGCTATCTATCATCCGCGGCCCTAATTACTGTCAATGGCATAAAAACAGCAAGCGACCCTACGCAAATTGAAAAAGCTGGGCTTCGAACGCAGTTCAGATATTTATCAGCCACTTTGCCATTACGCCGTCATTAAACGAAGAGAACCGTTTTCCGGATAAAAGTTACAATGTAATCTTTGCTTAACCATTCTTTTTTCTCGATCAATTTTTGCCCAAAGAATGAGGCTTTAAGAAAGTGCACCTAGCCGCTAACATTTAATTGCTTAAATTGGTCGAAAATTCGCCTCCTTTGCGATTCTATATCATCAATTAATTCCAGGAAGTTTTCTTGCCGATTAAGACATAAATATTCTTGAAAAGGACGAATTTCTCTGCAAGAGATGTTCAACTAGATCGCTAAGCTTTATGTCAAACAAGATTTCAAAATGGGAGTGCGAAGCCAATTTTAAAGGCCCGGATGTTACTCAGCACTTGAAACAGTGAGACGAGACAATGATACCAAATCAGCTAGGTTTGTGTGAATACGTTTTTGTCCAAAAAACAGTGGGGAACGCGATGTTTTTCTTAATCAGATTCCGCGTTTTTTCTAGAAAGCATCGCCTCTTTGCTCTTTTTTTTTCTCTTTTTTTTGAATAATTAGAAGGTAAATTACTTTTAGGGAAATTAAACACAGTGACGCCAAACTTCTCTCAAGTCGTCACAAATGTCAAAACCATTTGATTTGTATTTCAGTTAAGGAAACTTTGTCCGTCGCAAGATTAATTTTCATCTTTTATTTGTTATTTTCGTTTTGTAACTTAATTAAAACGTGAAATGCAAACGTTTTCGCTCGCAGGGATCACCCACCGATTGCTAAATTAACCCACACGCGAAGAACGCAATTTTACAAAATTGTCCATGAAACTTTGGACGTAGCGATAAAAAAAATCACTTACTCGCTATATTATGCAAACAGAACGTCTTTATGCTCCACACAAATGCGTCATCTGCCGCGTTGAAGTTTCTTAATCACGAGTCTAAGTGTTTTGAATATCAATGGCTGAGTGAAGAACCATTTCATATCTTCGGGCGCACGTCTGTCAAGTATTTCCAGCTAATGGCGTTTTCTTGTAATTAATAACGTTTCGTCCTATTTTCTATATGATAAGCTCTAGAAATTCTGGACCAATTCGCATAAACATGACTTTTCGCTGCTCTTAGCTTTTAACTCGTTTCCACATATGAACAACAGCTGAAATGCAGCTCCTCTTTTGTGAGAATTTTTTAATTTGCCTCTCACGTCTTTCGGATCTACGCTCTTTTTTGTTTTTTTTTTCGGTTTAAGGTAGTACAATCGACTTAAAAAATTCCAAACTACAAAATATACTTTAAGTATTTATTAAATCTAATGTTACAAAAAATAACTACGTATAGCTGTTGTAAAAAGCGCCGTTTATGTTCAATATTTTGAGGAAATAAAGATTTGAAAAAGGCTGGTGATGTTTCGAAGGAAGGTATTTCAATAAAGAAGTGAGATTTTTGTATCATTCTATTTGCCACAAAACTTACAGTAGCCTAGCACCGGGCATTTACAAAATGGTCTGTCATGATACATGCAGAAAAAGTAGGAGGAGTTTGGCCATAAAAAATGCTCACGGTAAAAATCAGCGTTCTAAGATACTAAGAAAAAGGAGGGAAGAAAAAGAAGTGTGTGAGGAGAACAAGTATCTGCCGATTCTTTTTACCATGTCGGTTTTTCAAGCAGCGTCATCTGTATTGGGGTAAATAAAAGCCATCGAAATGTAAGTTTTAAAACAGGAGCATTTACATAAAGATATGAAATGAAGTTTCGTCTGGTAATAAAGCCTGAAGTCAGCGAGAAGAATTCAAACTATATGCTACTACAAAATTGTGAGTAGGGCATCGAGAAATCACAGCGATTAAAGCACTGAGGACTTACAGCATGAAATGTTTATAAAATTCGTTAAAATAGGAGCAGGGACTTTGTTTCCTTGTAGAATGTTTTCTATGCATGGGTGTGTCAAAAGAACGATTTTACTACGAAAATTATAAGATAACGTTCAAACAACGCACTTTGTTAATGCAATTCCCTATACCTGGAATACGATATGTCGTGCTTCTTAAACGAAGCAACAACTTTCCGAAAACATTAGTGTAAACGTCCGGATGAGAAACTAGGAAATAACGGCAAATGTTTTGCCTGATTGTTTCGGGAGAATCACGGCATCGAGCGTTTAGTTTTATCCCCTTAAGTCTATTACCCGAGAGGGGAAAGAATGACCAATCCCCCCCCCCCCCCCCACCACCACCACCACCCATAAGAGTTAAAAAAAAATGCTCTTTTGAGATTTCCTAAAACGCCAAGAATCTCGCTTCATGCGCGTGGTTTAAATTCGTTCTAACCTCTCACAGGTACTAAAAAACCACTTGAGTAACAAATAGATCTAATCAGTTTTCGCTTCACCACGCCAATTTTGATGGCTTCTAGATGGTACAGCGACAGCTAAAGTTTTCGCTTTAACTTCTAGTTGTCTGTTTCTTTCCTTGGTTGTTAAGTGTCGATTTTTGACTTGGCCGGGTTGACGGTTAAATTTTCGGCCTTTTGACTGCTGACGGTTAAACCCATTCCGACCATACTGGACACCCATGGGCAGTGAGTCGGGCAAGGAGAAAAAGCTCGACGAAAGTTTTCAAAAACAACAACAAGCTTTATTTGCAGAACCGTACAAGTACATGCAGTATTGCAAAAGCTATTTATAATTATGTTTTAAAACTAAGAACTAAAATTTGGTCACTGGACAATTAGACTACTTCGTTAATAATTCGTCGCGAAAGTCAAAGCAAGCTGAAATATATTTCATGAACTTTAAATTAAATCAGTTCATTGATCAAAACATTCACAGGTAACTGGAGAATATTTGGAATTTCGAGCACGGGCGGAAGAGCTCCTGAATACCGACTCTCACCGGAATGCTGGCTCCTGATTGGGCACAAAAAATGCTTTGTATTATTGTGCCCAATCGGCGAACAGCATCTCTTGAGTTCTTTTCATGTGTTCCTACACGACGGCTATTGTGCTTCATAAGGTACCCAGGGGCTCTTCCGCCTGTGCTTGAAAACTTCGACGCGCCTTTTCTCCCGCCGCGACTGACTGCCCCTGGGTCTTCGAGGATGCATTGAGACCTTCTATATATCAATTGAAATAGAGGGGGGAAATTGTTACGTCACGTTTCCATGATAGCCAAATTTTTGGATGACACTGAAAACCGAAAACGTCACTTAAAAAGTGAATTCGCACAGCTTCAAACTTCATCGATTCAATTTCAATTAATTTGGCAAATGTTGACCAAATTTTCTCGGGTTGAATCCGAAAGGACCGAATCTAAGTTTAGAAAAGAAAAAAAGACAACTTTTGTGTTGTGTTCACCTATTCCATGAAGCGAGAATGTAAAATTAGGAAGTTTCATGTCGCAGGGGTGCAGCGACGGCAAAGAAATGTACAAAATAGCCTGATGCACGTGCTAATTTGTTGTTTTGTCGATAAAAACCTTTTACTTGTTTGCCATTCTCCTTCCATCGCCGTCGTCGTTGGTTTTGTTGTCATCCAGAAATCATGAGTGCTACCATGGTGACGTGACGTGATACTTTTCCTTCCAATACCGCTTTAAGGTTGTTTTTCTTCCATTCTTGGCCAGCTTACAAGCTGGGCAGTAGTGCTTCACTGCTTTTTGTTTCTTTTCAATTTTGTTTTAGGCCTGAAGGATATTTTGCTTTAAAAATTCAGTTGATCGCACCACCCGACCTGAAAAACCAAAACATCGTTAAATACTATTAATTAAATGCTTTCTTACTCGCTCGTTTCTCGGACGGCATTTCGAGGTTTAGTCTCGACATGGCGGTTGTTTACTCAAGCTTCATTTTATATAGAACTTTCTCTTACGCTCTTATGAATTCAACAAGTCTAGGGACCGTCCAGATTCCGCAAAATTACCGATTTCACTGGTGATAGGTATTCTTTACGAAATTACCGCTTAAGAGACCCTACTGTAATGTACTGTTCAAAGAAATCGCGTTTAGTAAAAAATATTTTTTACTGAAATTTCTGCTATCGGATATATTTAATAGCTTTCCCGAAAAAAATTAAGAGAAATCTTTGGAGTAGAAGTCCGTAATTGGAAAGTCCTTTAAACTTCAGCTGTGAAATTGTTTTGGAAAATTTCGAAAATTTAAAATCGCTCTGAATTAGAACTAGCCACCAATTCGAAATCTAGAGACAAGTAATGTTAATGTTTGCTGATTCTTAAATACAAAGTAGATGGCTAATCATGCTATTCTTTAAAAGGTACTCTTTTAGCTTTAGAAACACCATAAATTACTCATAAGCTTGCTCTAAAGTCGAATGACTTGTTCCTTGACATTCTTGAAATTATTTCCTTCAGCAGTTTTGGCTAAGAAACTCCTGCTATACTTATCAGGGGCGGATCTAGGGGGAGGGTGCAGGGGGTGCGCACCCCCCCCCCCCCCCGCCCTGAGATGACCTGGGGTTCTCTAATACAACTGGTATTCTGCCAAAAAAAAAAAAGTGGTTTATTGGTGTTGAAGTAGAGCAAGAGACGAGTGCACCCCCTCCTAAAAAAAATCCTGGATCCGCCCTTGCTTATTTTCATATTTCAATGTATTGCGACGCAACTGCATGGTTTCTTCCACCAGTAACTTCGCATTATTCCATATTATTGTTAAATTCAGTATATGCCGCAGCTCTTTTCAAAGTTTCGCATTATAACGAAACGTAAGTCAAAGCTTGATGCGCCTGTATTAATAACGGAGCGACTTTGAGTTAGGTGAAAACCTATCAGACCATGAATATTTTTCTTCTTTCGTTCTTTCTAATATTTGGATCATTCGTAACCTCTACCTCTCGACCCTTTTTCCAGAAAAAAAAAGCAACCACAATTGAACTAACACACACATATATCTTCTCTAACTTTTAGCTCCTGAATTTAAAGTACCAAATGGCGTCGCGTATCCAGAACCAAGGGCCTTTCAAAGAAGGGGCTCATTACAGCTTTGGCAGTTTCTAGTAGCCCTCTTAGACGAACCCGAATGTTCCTCGTTTATCGCGTGGACAGGGCGTGGAATGGAGTTCAAACTTATTGATCCCGAGGAGGTGGCCCGAAGATGGGGCATTCAAAAGAACCGTCCAGCTATGAATTATGACAAGCTTAGTCGATCTCTTCGCTACTACTACGAGAAGGGAATCATGCAGAAGGTCGCCGGAGAGCGCTATGTGTATAAATTTGTCTGCAGTCCCGAAGCTCTCTTCAGCATGGCCTTTCCAGACTCACAGAAACCGTACATCAAACCTGAGTGCAGGGAACCTAAGCCCGTGAGCCCGCACGCAAGCCAGCAGCTTCTCCCCATGCCGAAGGAGTCATACCCTAAACCACCATTCCCACAACAGCATTACGTCACCCCCGCAGGAAGCTGCTACCAAGCAGAGTGGGACCTGGACACTACTTGTGTCTACTAGACACTATTCCATTTGTTAGCGTTATAAAAGAAAAGATGTTTTTACCGATGAAAAACCCTATATTAGGTACATGTCGGAGACACTCACTGCTGGATAAAAGAGAGTATGCTCCTTTAATTCCATGAATGACTGATCAAGGATCGCTTTGAACACCATTTATCTCGTAATCAAATCTTTCCAATATCCCTCAAAAACCTGCTCTGCTAACTATCAGTTTCTACAACAGAACGATCATGATTTTGGCACCACGAAGCTATCAGGAGGAGATATTTACTAATCTTTCAGTAACGAAATAATAGATGAATGGTCCAACGTACCCACCTTAAAACTAATAGCGGCTGTCAGGAGCCCAGCTGTGCCAATTCACCACTTCAGGAACGAGAAGCGAACTAAACCAAAATCCGACCCGCAAATGTTTCTGGGATTGTAACTGGGGACAAGCCGGTCAGCTATTGGCCAGTTTTTTTCTCTGTCCCTAGTTACAATCCCAGAGGTCTTTGCGAAAGTTAACTCGGCCCAATTCCCTGCTCGTTTCTAAAATGGCGAATGAAAATCGAGGTGTGATTTTTGACAGCTTCAGGGCTCTATGTTCGTTTGTCTTAATTACTAAAACTATGAAGTTGCTTCAACTTTGCTACGTACATTATGGCTTACTATATTATAGTTGTTTTTTGCTGAATGTAATGAACTCTGATTTGGCCTGCGATAGGAGAGCACTATAAACTGGTAAAAGCTTGAAACAAAGTTTATGACAAAATCAGAAATTTATTTTACAAAAACATGAAAAATTAAACGTATACTGGGAGAGAACTACTGAAAAGTTTTCATTTGAATGGTAACACCACGAGACTGTGTTTTGGGGCTCAAACGGGCCTTGGGGCTTCATGGGAGATTCTTTATGTGTCTCGAAGTTATCTATGGATTCTGTGTTAACGTACAAAGAAACGGAAGAAGAAACGTTATCAGTTTCAGAAACAACTTTTATGCCAATAACTAGCCACAACGAAGTGGTAAATATGATTTTCCGTGGTAGCAATCAAGACACTTGAACACGCCGAGTCGAAAATCAAAATTCAAAGTTGTGATTCAAAAAAAAATTATGTTGTAGAATCTGATGAAGTAAACAAAGAATACTTTTTCAAAATTTGTGCTCTATGTCCTTCAATTAGAGTGTCGTCGTTTGGCTAGTTATCTATGCCATATGTGTGCCTGGATCAGGCTGTGAAGAGTTTTGATTGTCCAGTTTATTGCTTATTGGCTATGCTTTATGTCGTGGCTTTAATTGTTTCAAAGCCAAACGAATAGACAGGCAATTATTTTATATGTACAGCAGGCCTTTGTAAAGTTTTATTGTTTGGCGATAAAAAGAGTCTGCTGCATATTCACTTTCGTCACACCACATTTCTACCCAGTAGAAGTATTGCGTGACATAAGAGGCATTTCGTGACAAAAATGCGTTGTTATGATGCTCAAAAACACGGTGGAGTAGGTTTCGGACCACGATTAATATATATAAAAGGAAAATGAGAAATATGGATACGGACAGTTGCACCGTTCGTGTTGTCTATATATGTAACAAAGATTGCTATTGTTATTATCATTATTGTTGTTTATAATATGTAAAATACATTTTGACTGAATATCTATGAAATTAAATTTGTAATATTTGCGAGGCGAACTTGAAAGCTGGATTAAAAATTGGACAAAAAGGGAAATCGTTTGATAACTTGTGTGACCTTTTGCGCCGCTTCTTGATAATTCCCCCCCCCCCCCCCCACCACCACCCCAGCCAGACAGACATTCTTTTCGCTCGCTCGTCACGCAAGGATTGCGTGACAAGCCAGAACGAAGTACAACCCAAGTTTACCTAAGAAGGTGGACGGTGCTTTTAGCAGTTCAGTTATTACGTTCACTATTGCACTGCGGATATGACTGTCTAAAGTCAGCAGGGTATTTACTAGGCTCAGTCCTTTCTGCCATAGCTCGCATGGTAGAGTCGGATGGTAATCAAGTATTATTAGCCTGCGTAGCAAGCGTTTCCTCGCGAGTTCGTCGAGAAAGTTGGGACGAGAGCAAAAAAAAAAGGAATGACGGGGTAGGGGGAGGGGGATTGGAAACGCTTGCTACGCAGGCTAGGGTATTATCAGATCGACACCAGAGTGTGCGAGTATCTTTTCAACAGAACTTTTCTAGTTGTTACACCTTTCTGATGTGCCACAAGAATGGCGAAACAGCTTTCAACGGCTACGCAACGCCAACGGGAACGGCAACGTCAAAAAACAAGTTGACTACGAGTAGTCCCCCATTTTTCCTCAGGGATAGTAGAGCGAGCGAACATGAGGCGAGACGCGGTTGCGAGAGAGAAAAATGAGGCTCTCTCCCCGCCGCGTGTCGTCTTTTCTCGCGTGGGGTGATTTTCACGCGCGCTCGCGTTTCGCTCGTTCTACTATCCCTGAGGAAAAATGGGGGACTACTCGTAGTCTAAAAAACAAGAGAATGCCTATATACTGAGCTAGGACTTCGAGCCAAGACTCGAGCCAGGCAGGACTACAGGAGGCGTGATTTGAAATCCCCTCTCAGAAATTCTTGCTACATTGGAAGTGACATTGTCAGAAATTTGTGGCCAGAACCAAAAAAGTGGCAAAAAATGAAATGAGTCAGGGTTATTTTAACAGGGTAGCGAAATAAAGGATTTCTGTCTTAAACAGGGTCAGTGTTTGCATGCCTCGGAGGTGGGCACACCTCTACTCAAACTTCACTTGATTGCCCCCCCCGGATGATGCCCCCCTTCCCACCCATGATCCAAGAGATATAAAGAGATCAGATACAAGGAAGACATAATCTCAGGCTACTCATAGATCCGGCGGACCCTCACTGGTTTGCCACTGTGGTTTTCCCTTCACAAGTGTGTCGGCTACTCATGACCCTGGGATCCGGGGGTACTCCCTATGATGGCCTATATATACGGGGTGGATCCGCCCGAAATGGGTATCTTTTTTCTTTCCGGCTTCAGGTCAGTATGAAAGGGGAGGGATTTTACTTGTTAAGGTATATGAAAGGGTAAGGAAATCTGTCACTTCGGTCGTAAAAAGGCCCAAAAGCGCTAACAGATGCATTTTATTGCTGTGAAAAAGTCGAGAAAACGTTCTAGCCCAGTTGTTCAAAAGTTGGATAGCGCTATCCAACGGATAAATCACTATCCCACGGATAAGTGTTAGGGAAACCAATTACACTATCCAGCAGAACCTCCCCGTATAAAACTTTGATTATTATTCTACCGGGCCCTCATCGACCTCTTTTATGTCTCCACTGCATAATCAAAACGGCCCCCCTTTCCCAAATACCAACGAGTTTTGGAAGCCTTCACATTCATCATGCTTCATGAAACACTACGTGATCAACTGATCGCATGTTAAATAAAAAAGGGTGCTTGATAATAAAGCAAAGAACCAAATAATAAAGAAATGACTCATAACCAAGATAATAACCACAAAATGATTTTGGCGGAAATGGTCCAGTTGGCATCGCATCAGAAGGCAACAGGAGAAGCACTGAACTGTTCGGAGAAATAATTCACACAGGAAAAACAGGGATGGCCAGGGAAAAAACGGGGGGACACTAGAAAACAACAGGAGAGGGATCAGGGAGATTCGGAGACAGCATAGGGTAGTTTACATCAAGGAGCTCACGTCAGAGCACACGAGCGTGTTGCAAGGGCCTGATGCGAGTTTAATATCCAAAACATTTTGATCTGTTTCAAGCTTGCGATAAAGTGCGGAAAAAGTTTTATTCTTCAAAACCTTTAGCCCTCTTCTGATCGTTTTTCCGGCGAGAACAACCACGCATTTGCATTCCTGTCAAGAGAACTGGTTTTTCTTGTGTACATGACACTAGAATGGCGAAAGAAAAATTCTCAAGAAAGCTTGCCTTGTTCCCAGGGTTAACCAAACTTCCCCGCGCCCATCCGGCGGGCGGGCCGACAGTGCAGCGAAGCAAATCAAGTGCTCTCGACAGCTACATGCGTTATCACTTTATACTGCATTCTACAACATGGAGGTAAGTCCTTGAAATCAGTAAATGCTCGGCTTGGTCATGTGTTCAGGCAATACACAGCATGTGATCATAGCTAATTGATTGAATTGATTAGAACAGCTGAATTTGTTGGTTTAACTATCACTTGCACGCCCATTGTACTTGAGCTTAGGTAATTAGTGCACCAAGAACGTGTCTAAGATGATGTTAGAGCTTGAGGTTCGAGAGTGGACATGTTTTTTTTTTTCAATATCTCCAATATTGATGGATTTTATAATAGCCCTTTGGCCCATGTGTTGCTATAATTCCTCTTGTAAAGCTCAATAATTTTGTGAAATCTGGTGATAAGAGCTTGATTATGCAAATTTTTTAAGTTCCTTTCTCACAGGTTGGAGTGGCTCTTAAAGAGCTTTCATTGTTTAAATTTTTCAACATGCTCTAAGCTGCAGGAAAGCTTGAGTAAACTATTTTGATCATTATTTTTATGCCTGTAATGTTGGCATAGTTTTCTGGTTAAATACCTTTATATCCAGCAACGTGATGGCTTATCAGATTAAAGTTGCCATAACGTGACTTTGCATTGGCAGCTGGTTTCATGCAGTCAGTCATTCATTAATCTCTTGATCTTTTGAGAAGCTTAAAAAGGGTATAGGACTTCAAACAGTGGTTACATGAATTCACAATACAGTACTTGAGAAAAGATGGGAATTTTCACAGAAATGATGACGACTTAGAATGGCGAGGATAATTATGGTGGATTGTAACACACTTAATGTCCAGGACCTTTTAACATGGCCTTGTGTTTGTTTATTACATGTACTTGAACTACTTTTGACTTTGTTTCGAGTAAAAGTTTTATAGTCACAATCCTATTATAAAATTTACATCACCCAAAAAAACGACGTTCATTGTTGTGAAGACAAAGGGTCTTTGTTAGTTTGGTTTGAGTTGTTTTGATGTGCCAGGACTAATGTTGTGCATTATGGGAAGGACACTGGGGTTTAATTACAGCATTGCAGTATTGAGCTTTCTTTCGAGCCATATTTCAGTAATTTTTGTTTTAATGTGTATTGCGGTATCGTCTAGCCCTCTGGTATGTGGTTTGTCATTATTTTAGCTGACAGTGTTGTAAAAGAAG
Source organism: Porites rus (assembly GCA_964035705.1). Classification (NCBI taxonomy): domain Eukaryota; kingdom Metazoa; phylum Cnidaria; class Anthozoa; order Scleractinia; family Poritidae; genus Porites; species Porites rus. The sequence continues at coordinate 23,152,434 of OZ037995.1, forward strand.
ATATTTCACCGGTACCGTTCATTTGCATTCTCCTGTCTAATACAGGTCAATACAATATGCAACACAAAACACAATAAGCAAAACAGGTTAATAAAAGTAAATGTTTTTAAGTCTTCAGACATATAGAGGATATTACATGACCGCTTGGGGATACCAATTTTATCTTCGAGTGCTCAAAGTATCTCTCACGAGTGAGCGGAGCGAACGAGTGAGAGATACTTTCAGCACGAGAAGATAAAATTGGTATCCCCAAGCGGCCATGTAATGTTCTGTTTATTTTATAGATACTGCTGAAATTCCTACATAAAACACAACTTTTGTTTTTATTCACTTTTGAAACAGCAAAATGGTGCAATTTAAAGTGGTCACCTATCGCAAAATGCCTGTCACAAGAATGTTATGAAACTCGGATATAAAGTTATAAAGGAGAAATAAAGAAAATAATACTGATATTTTTTGTTCCAAAAAGTCAAAATTCTAATGAAGAAGAGAAAAATTCTATAACAGCAAAAGCATATGTTAGTAACCATGGCGGCACCAATATCCTCACACATGAAAGATAAAAATAGTATCTTCACTGCGCGCGATGAAGATATGATTTTTTAGTAAAAGGAAAAATCCTGGTATTTCATTAGTATCTATATAATAAAATGGTATATTTTATTACAATGTAGTTTGATTCTCGAGAGTGACCTCCTCCCATAAGCGACCAATAAATCTTCACATTTTGGCTGGTTGCTTACAGGAGGTTTTGACTGTAGTATTGATTAGATTTGCCAGTGAATTTGGTTTGTCTGTAAAAAAAATGTAATGTTCCTCTTTCCCTTTAATAGTCTGGATCACCACCTGCCCTGGAAACTACTAAGAAAAAGGCCAAGGTCAAGAGAAGGCTTGAGTTCTCTGCTTCTGACTACAAGTCCAAGAAAAAAATCCGTGTTAAGAGTGACTTAGTTATCTCTGTTGGTCCTATAAATGATAAGGATGCGTCTGCTGGTGATGAGATCATAGTATCTGATCAAGAGGTAAGTATAGTTGGCAAAACCACAGTTCCATTCAATGTTCTTTTCCACATACTAATACTGGGGCGAGGAAGATCATTCGTTATACCAAGGACTGCATAAACCCTAACCAATGTGGTTTTTTTTTGGTAGCCTGTGAAAGAATTTGCAATTGGCCAGTTAGTTTGGGGCAGATTGAAGGGCTATGACTGGTGGCCTGGACGCCTTGTTTCCTACATTGAGGCACAAAAAACTCCGCCTTCTACAAATAATCACTGGATCAGGTGGTTTGGGGATAACAAGTTTTCGCTGGTTTGTAGATTTGTTTAGTATACATGCAAAGTCAAAACTCTCAAGGTTGTGCTCTAAGAAAAATATTAAAGGGAGCCCAGTGCTCTGAGTCTATGAAATCCAGGATGTTCTGCATATGATTATGAAGAAACTACGAAACTAAAAAGATTAGCGCAAGAGCAAAAGTAAGCTGGTGCTACTAAAGGGGTCATTGGGTGCTGCTGGCAAGTGAGCACAGCCCTGACTCTCATAATTAGACAGCTGTTTTCTCTGCAAGAGTAGATCTGCATCAGTCGCAAATGTTAGGAAGACTGTAGACAGTCTTTACAAGTTTTTAGTCCTGTATTTCAACCAAGAGAAGTCATCACAACATTTCTTTAATAAATTATTACCCTTAAAAACGTCCTTGGATCTCAAATTTCTTATGCCTAATAAGTCTTTTCACCTCCCTGTTACTTAAATGTTATTGATAATAACAGAGATCCCCTCCTTATTTTCTATGTTCTGATGTAAAGACTAAGTAAAATACATATTGAAGTCTGTCTGTCTGTCTGCAAAATACATATCGAAGTCGACGCCATATTTTTATTATGTGGGTTGGGTTTGTTGTTGGTTCTCTCCTTTTCTCCAAGAGGTTTTTCTCTGGGTTCTTTGGTTTTCCCCTCTTCCAAAAAACCGACATTTCCAAATTCCAATTCGACCTCCAAATCATCATTTATTTATTTATTTATTTATTTGTTTTGTGTGTTTGTTCATGATTGTACATGTAATATTGTATCAACACTTGTCCTAGCTTCCTGAGTCATGTTTACGCCCACTGTCCAAATTCAGAGAAAGTCTCAACCGTGGAAAACTGAGAGGAATTTACAAGAGAGCTATTCTTGATTGCTTAGAGGTAAGACTTGAATGAACAGTGTAATATTCATGACCATAGTCAGAGTCCTGTTCATGCGGAAAAGGTTTATTTTCTGATACAAATTTTTTATGTAGTACCTTCATTTTAATTAAAACAATGCTGCAATCCTTTTAATTCTCTAAGCAGGCTATCAGCTTTCTTCAATGCGTAAAAAAATGCATAATTATGGTAAATTTTGCTTGTCTGGGGTCAATTTAATAACACTTTTACAAGACTAGTGTAATTTACAACTGCATGTAGCTATTGTTTTAGAGTCTCAAAATAATAGCTTGTAAATTACACTTGTAAAAGTGTTATTAAATCGACCACCGGTTAGACAAGTGCTGTAGGAGTGGCCAATCAAAAACTGCTCATCTCAGACTGGTGGTTTAATGTTTACTTTAGTTAACTGCCTTGTTGATAACTTTAGATTTTAAGAAGTCTAGAGCATTCAGCCAGTCTTGTTTATTTTGTTCAAGAAATAGTGTGGATTGATATTAATTTTTATACTTTCCAAAGGTGGCTGCTAGTAGGTGTGGAAAAGTGTTCTCCAAGAGTCCGAAAAACCAAGCAGTGCAAACAAAAAAAAGCAGCAGAACAAGGCAGACAAAGATTGACGCAAATAAGATTGCCAAGCAGCAAAAGGATGAAGTACTTACTGATAAAGAGAAGCAGGATTTGATGCTAGAATGGGCTATGAATGGGTTTAAACCAAGTGGCCCTAAAGGTTTTGCTCCAACTGAAGGTAATGGAAACACATGTGCATTGATTGCGGGCAACAAGAGCAGCCAGCAATCCTAATCTTCAGGTTGTCACTTCACATGCATCACATGTATGTAGCCAGCATTCGTTTGGACTTCCACTAAGAATGAACAGAATGCACAGAATACAGTTTGATCTTGAGCATTTCGACCTTCTACCCCTAGTAATCTGATCACGCATGTTTTGACCATCTGTCACGTGAAAGCTACGCAAATTAGCACAGTGTTGAAGCAAAAACGTTTTGACCTTTGGTTATTACTGGTATAAGTACATGTATATTTAACTCCTAATGATACGTCCCTTGATTTCCATGCAGCCTTTTCTGCACCAGCTTGATTTCCTCCTACTATAATTATGCCATATTTAGCCACATCTGAGCCAGTCACTAAGAACAAGGGACCGGGGATTTCCCCAACTACTGTCATCAGAAAAAAAGTGGAAAGTAAAACCAAAGGAACTTCCTGAGCTGTTCACCCAGAATGTGAAATCTTAGCTGCACCCCAAATATTATTATTTGAAACCTATAGGAACTACAAACGTACAGTTCAGGAAAATGATATCTTTGAACATGAGTAGATCAGCAGACATTATTGATTAAAAAGTCAAGACTCTCAGCAGAATTATTAGAGTTGAAAAATTCCATTTTTATAGTTAACTGTAGTCATGTGTTGATTATTGATTGAGATCTTTAAGCCACACAATAATTGATTATGGAAACTGTCCAATCGATTAGCATGGGGAAGAAATAAAACTTCTTGTTGACAAATGAACATATTAAATATTTGTGTGTTGTCTTTTTAATGGCATCATAATAAAAAATTAAAGAAGAAAGAGAATTTGAATAAATTCAAAAAGCTCTAGGCGAGAATCAAACTCACAACTATCAAAGTTCTACATCTCAAAATGCTCTTCAACCACTGATATTATTCTAGAACTCTATGGCGAGCAAGGTCAAATCCACTGCCGTCCCATTTCTGAAACATTTCATGTTTTGTTGTGTTTTAGAACATACAGCAGCCGTCCTAACTGGGATTCGTACAAAGAGTTTTTTTCCAATTATAACTGCATGATAAATCAGTTGGGTCAATTCAATTATTTCTGATGATCGATTGTGAGATCTCAGCCAATTCTCAACACTCGTTTACTGTGTTTTCCTCATTTAATAGATGACATGATGCCCACTGCACATGCTACTGTTACAGCAGTAGTAGATCTGGCTTCAAGTGACACAGATTCAGTTAATGTTGACTACAAATCACGATTTGGAAAACCAGTCATGGAACCTAATTTGGCCGAAAATATTAAAGGTATAAGTTTGCTGTTTCTGGGATTGCAATAACATTCATTATTTTTCAGGTACATAGCAGTTTTGGTAATAGTTTACCATTACTTGTAAACCTGTATAAGCGCTTAGCAAAATTAATAAGATTTCAAGTTATGCAACTAACACCTTTATATTTATGCCGTGATTAAGTTTACTTTTCTTTGGTTTACACTCTTTAGAAACTCTTATGATATCGTACCCAAAAAATAGCAGAATATAAAATACTAAACCAAAGATTAAAATTATGTCAAAACTTTCTTTACGTGCAAATTAAAAGAGTGTCAAAAAACAAAACTTAATTGTGTAATTCCCTTATTTGTAGATATTTCAGAAAGATTTTGCATGGATAAGCCTCAGCCTCACTCATTTGTTTTCTTCTTTTTGTCTCAATCAGCTCTTTTTAATGAGGTGGTAGATGGGAAAAAAAACATTGAAGGTAAGCAGATCTGGAATAAATGGGCAAAAATCTAAAATAATTATTATTAATCATGAATAAATACTGATTTTCAGGAAACTAGCTGTACATTTTAAAGGATTCATACTATCCCTGGAATCCCTGGAAAACTCCTGAAAATATCGTGGAAATTATATCATTGTTGCCTGTTCCTAGTAATTTTCTGTAATCTCTCATGCAATGCAATGGACTAGTGTTTTTGATGATAAATTTAAAAGTGCTTGCCTCTCAGGAAAAAGCTGCATATTTTTAACACCCCTTTTCTCCCAGAAACTTTGGTCTCTGGACGTACTACCTCCCCTCAGAATTTCCAGTGACCATTTGTTTGGGGAGGGGCAAGTATGGTTATTTTCTGGAACCATACATTCTATTTTCTATTTTTTTGAATTGGTCATGGTGAATCAAGGTGATGAAAGGGGATGAAACATTACTTGCATCCAAGTTAATGTTGCTCCCTTATTGTTACATGCCCAAGCCATAAAGGTTAATGAGATCACGAGAGTCTATGCCCTCTATGCATTTCAAAACAGCAGTGTGTTATCTTTTATGTCCTACAAAAAACATAACAGTAAGAGAGCTGTGAGATTGGACCTAAGGTTTTCCATTCTTATGAGAGATGACTAGCCATTTGGAGAAGTCAGGGCAAAGGTTTTACATTCTCCTCAATTACTTTAACACCCTGAATGTTGGTCCTGCTTGAATTGGAACCCATAGTTTGGTACCCAACCAACAGAGCTAACCATGTGGCAGTTAATGAACCCTCTTCCTGCATCTTAAAAAGAGTTTTAATATGAGTGACGGTTGCCACTGACAGTTTTGATATAAATCTCATAAAGAATCAATTTAGAGTTTCAGCAAATTTGCCCTCTCCTATAGGGGTGGGGGGGGAGGTTAGTTATCATCTCATTCATTTATTTATTTATTTATTTTTTAGGGATCTGCTTGGCCTGTGGAGACCATAGAGTTTGTGCTAAACACCCATTGTTTGAAGGTGGACTTTGTAAGGAGTGTAAGGTACATGTAGTTGTAACATAACTTAACCCTTTAAGCCCCAAGATCCACATAGAAATTCTCCAGACTGATCTCCATACATTTCTTTTAAGAACAGTTGAGAGAATTTGGTTTAAGATCAAAGCATTGTCCCTTTGGTAATCAATTTGGTAAATCTCATAAGCTTTACTCTTGATGATCTGCTGATGTTGGTGGGAGAAAAATTGATATTGGTCACTCGAGGCACCTAGAGGATTAATGCCTTTGTTGAGTACTAAACAGTTCATTTTATACACCAGTTTGCCAAAAAAGCTGTTATGCTGGGATGTTGAAAAGAAATTCACCAGAAACAGGTTTACAAAACTGCAGAAAACAAAAAGTAACAAATCAATAGAACAGAACAGAAAATTACAATACAGCCAAGAGGACAAAGCAAGGGGTTGGTTGGATACCCATACACAGTAACACCTGTATTAAGCAGACCCCATAATAGCTCAGTATGTTTGAAACGCTAAGTAAGATGAACCTGTATTTAGTGGAAACATCTTAGTTAAGTGAACAGCGAAGGTCCCTTTTGTGTCAGCCTAGTTTAGGTTTCACTGTATCTAGTAAAATCATGGATCTCTAATCTGAAACTTTGGATCTTGACTTCTTGATGGTGAGAGTCTTGAATTTATTTTACCATTAACCGTCCTATCATGGTTACTCCTCCAACCACTCTCAGCCCCTCCCCCGAAAAAACGGGAAGGGCGAGTGGACTGATGACAGAGTGAAAGAGTCAGGGGCGTAGCGTGAGATTTTGAAGGTGTACGCACGCGGAGAAGAAAAGTTGTGGCGTCGATGGCGGCCCAACCTAGCGGGGTCTGGGGGATATGTTCTCCTAGGAAATTTATGGTCTCGGGAATGCTATTTTTTAGCGTTTTCCGCGGGACTTTTTTTCAGTAAATTAACACACAGGAAAATACTGTAGTTAGTTGTTTATATACATTGCATGTTTACCAGGAAAAAAAAAAGGCCAGTGGCGCAATCAAAATTATGGAATAAAAAAAAAGGGAAAAAGGAAATGCTCAGACAAAGACTCCCGAATTCAGTGCGAAAAATGTATCAGTCATCCCGATTTAATTATAAAAAAGAAATATATATTTTTCCCTATATTTCAGCCAGTCAGGTACGTACGTGCGTATGTGCTTATATGGACGTTACGCTCTTGAGAGTAATACTGCTCCTTCAGGAAGTTTATTCTCAACCTGAATTTACGTTTTCTACGTTGCTTGTCGGCAATATTACACCATTAGAAATCAAAGTCGATGGCATTAGATACATGTGTAATGCTCATTGTCTTATGACTTGTACGGCCCCGCGCGGAAAACCATATGAAAAAAAAAAAGACCCGTATGAGGGCGGTACGCGTCAAGTGATGGGCCGAAAAAACGCGTACGGCCCTGCTAGAAAAGCGTACTATTTGATGCGGGTTCGCTCCGTCAGAAAAATTCAAAAACACAACAGTCATCTGATAAAATGGTTATTGAATGAGTTAGGTCGGATTAGGTCGTACATCCTCCTAACCTCAAGCCAAATATTTTCCCGTCCGGCCCTCTGCCTCGGTCAATAAGTACATATTATTATGACCACTGATATTAGGAAACAAATTGGTGGAAAAACTGTAGTTTATTAACATTTTGACGTGTTACCAGCGTTTCTTGTGCATGTTTGTTTAATTTAGACTTCTTTTCTGGAAAATGTTTATCTGTATGATGAGGACGGATCGCAGGTAAGATTTAAAGAACTGTGTTAACTTTTACTGAATATGATTTTGGAGTGATCAACTGGCTAGCGCAATCGATATCTATCAATAAAATCGATTGAGTAAATTAAAAGTCGATAAAAATCGATAGGGGAAAAGGTTGTTGCTAATTGAATCGATTTTAATGGGTGCTTAAGTTTCCATGTGCTTTAGCGGTTAAAATAGGAAAAGAACGTTGTTTCCGAAGTACATTATTTATGTGGCCTTGGACGGATAAATTTGTAACGAAATGTATTTTACAAATTACACTCAATACTCTAACGAAACATTTTCGGCCAATCGACAGGATAAAAAAGAGTTACAAATCCGTTAACTTACCATAAACAACTGATTCAGCTTGGTTGCGTTGGAAACTGTTCAATTTGAACCCTACACTTTACATTTCAATTGGTGAGGATACTGTTCAGTGTCCAGTTTGTCAGTAAGACCCTTGCTTCTTCAAAAATCTATGATCGCAAAGCATCATTAAAATCATCCTGCAAATATGCAAAACAAAGTAGATAAGCAACTCCGCAACTAAATGGAAAGAGAAGTATCGTGACCAAAACGCCAATCGCTAGCTGTTCGCAAGTTTTTCAAACGAGGCCCAGTTTTCAGTGCATTGATTGGGTTTTGAATCCCGAAGATAATGAAAGATCATGATAGCGATAATATCGTTAAAATCGATAGCGCTCACGATCAAAAAAGTTGTTGCCATCGATTGATCGACACAATCGATATCAATCAAAAAGTGATCATCAACAATTATCGATTGGTTTTCCCATATCCGTTTTTATCGATTGCACTAGTCAGCGTGTCCTTGAATAGTTACACGTATAAAGTAAACCACAATGATCGTAAAAGTACTAGTGCTTTTGATTTTACCCCTGGAATGCAGAAGGTTTTTTTTAAGGGCGGACTGTAACACTCGTTAATATTTTTCTCCTTTTACAGGCAAAGTTCACACGCCACCGGGGCGAATTTTCGACCGACTGACTGAACTGACTGGACGCTTTGTTCTTACGGAATATTGTACGGCTAGGCGTCTAAATTTTCGTGCAGTTAAGGTGCTTCCGTGTGAACGGATCACCCAAAGGCCAAACTAACGAATTTTCAACCCGTGCCATGTGAACTTAGCCTCAGTGGAAAAATATAGCTTGCGAGTAAGCTCTCCGGGGCGCTCTGGCGGTGGGGCAGGAAAACGAACGAAAGCTTGCAACTTCGTCTCTGGAATTTGAAGATCTGCATAGAAAAAGTCACTGCGAAATGCTGATTAGCGAAGGAGACATTAGTAATGTCGTCATTTCCCTTGGCACTTGTTTATCAATGTTGGTTTATATTCGCGCTCGTTTCCGCTTCGCGCTGATTGTTGGAAATCTGAAAGCTCAGGCCATGATAAATAAAGACGTTCGAGTTATTCCTTCTAGAGATGTCATATTCTCTCATACCATGGAATACGCCTTAAACTTTGTTCATTCTCAGGACTGTATCAAAAAAAACCCGGTTGGTAAAAATTCAGATCAAATCCTTTCATGTTCCTTTTGTCAGTTACTGAAGATATACAAGCTTGACTAAATCTAATGTTTCCGGGCTGTTAATCACCAATCGCAGTCGGTACTACTCCGCACTTTGTAATCTCCACAAATTATTTTTCTTCAATAAATTAGATGTACTGCACTATTTGTGGTGATGGAAAGGAGGTTTTTATGTGTGACAAGACTGGTTGTTTTAGGTAAGAAATATTGGTTCTTGCACTCATTGACGATGATAGTACCTTAATGAAAGTGAAACGATACGATTTGTTTTGTTCAGAATCACATTTAGCCGAGTCACTTTTTGGTTAACTTTTTCTAGACTTCCATCTTTAAGGTAATAACCCGTTTCGTGAAAGCACCTTTTAAGAAAATCAAGGGCTGGTTATTTTAAATGAGGCCAAAGTTAAACATGGTCAAAGTCTGAACAGAAGATTACCAACTCTCCAGTAAACAAAACTTGGCACAGTCTAAACTCCGTTTTTGGCAAGCCTCAGCGCGTGTTTAAGTCCATGACAAAGCTACGCTTCAGGGTTTTACAACCTGGCTTAACCAAGCCAATAACCTGCAGAAGAGTCGTTCCAAGCCCGCCTAACACTGGGTTTTGCTTACCTAGAAACATGCAGAATTAAAGCCTGTGAACAGATCATCCTGGTAATTTGCCAGTCTACGTTTGTGTGCATACATGTACCTCTTGATCTGTATTTCACCAATTTTTTTTCTCATTTGGGGATGTTTTTCACCACGAATGTGGGAAAAATTTTGGTTTCAAAGGTAAAGGTACTGTCCATTGTTTTGTGGCCTCTCGTCTGTATCATAACATAACAAGAGTAAAGCGCGCGCTCTCATCGGTCAATTACCCATTTACTATATTTTTGCGCCTGGCTGAATGCGGGTGACAAAAGCTAGCGCGTCACTTTCTTTGCGGCTAACTTTTTTTACCAAATGGTTTGCAAAGATTTTTGTCCTAATACTGAAAGAAAGTTTACAAAGAACGTTAAAGATAGAGTAAAATGTTTTAACCTGTCATGGGTGTGATTTTTACAGGTCATACTGCAGTTTGTGTATTGGTATGCTATGTGGCGTCGCTGTTGTAAAACAGGTATTGTTCTCACGATCCGTTATCGTTTAAATTGAATTAGTGAATTAGATTGGCATGTTCAAAGGATTTAATCCGCTCTAAAGGGCAGCATTTTTATTTTTGCAGTGATGAAACTGTTGCCACCTATTATGAGCCCCGTAAATTGCCGGCCCGGATAGCGGGACGAATTTTGCCTTCTTTTCTTATGGAAAACGTTAGGCCGGTTTCTGTTCTTCTGGGAAACAGTTCGGTTACTGAACAAAGCTCGACCTTTCGAGTTTGACTCTCGGTAACTGGGCTGGAGTGATCATCCATACAATTTCTGGCCCGGTTACTGAGATCTTGGTCGCAAAACCTGAGATCTCGGCAGCCGGGATAGCCCGCCATTACAATTTGAGGACCACAAAATTTTTACAAAAGAAACAGTAATGACGCGAAATCTATGAAACCAGGGTCATGCGAACAGGCTTTGAAGGCAATTTGAATGGTATTAGATATTGTTCCTGATTCCTGATTGTGAGCAGTAAGAAACAAATTGATGGAAATGCTGCAGTTAATTAGAGAAGGGAATGTTTTTGTTGCCATTAACTTTTTTTCCTCGGGACAAGTCATAAAGTGTTTATTTTTGATGTTTGGTAGATTGCAGCTTGTGAAAAGTGGGTGTGTTACATGTGTTCAGGAAAATCTCAGGGACTTATCACACCTCGGAAGGACTGGTCTGCCGGACTACAGGAATTATTTATGAATGACAAGGAACAAGATTTTGTAAGAAGCTTCTTCTTGTAGTCAGTTCAGGCACTGTTTACCCTTTGAACGAATAATACATTCAACTCTCGCATTCTAGACACTTCTTTATTACATACGCCCCCCCGGTAATACGGACAGCAGTTAAATCCCCGGCAAGACTTGCCAAAGTTTGACAAAGTCCGTAGCTTTTGGGTACCAACAACACATCAAAAATATTTAAATAGGTATTACTCCCCTAATGCAAAGGTTTTCTTTTTTTTTTTTTAACGTTCCTCGTCCGTTAGCCGTCTATGCCCAGAGAGACGCATTATACGTCCACGGGAACTAACTTTCGAAGGACCGATTACGAAGGATGTTTCGCGTGGAATGCGTCTTATACCCGTCTTTGTACGAGAGGTGCATAACCACACGAACTCCAAATGTTTGCCCAAGTTCGTCCAGACGGATTGTGCATCTTTAGTGTAAACTGAAATGATCAATGAATGTAACATTTTTACGTCCGCAGAAAGCACCCTACACTTTTCCAGCCCTCCCCCCAGAGGAGCGTCGACCCATCAGAGTGTTATCACTGTTTGACGGAATAGCCTCGGGTAAGTACGAAAATGGGCTCGCTTTATTTTTACATCTAAAAGAGACCAGGGCCACCATTTTGTACGCGGTTACTGGTAAGTCTAGCCATTTGCAGCGGTGCCTTCTCCTCAGTTATTGAAGAACCTGTGTTTTGGTCCGGTCGCGGGGATTTCGCTGGGAACTTGCCGCTCTGTAGACCAGCTTTTTACCACCTGACCTAATCCTGCCGCGATTTTCACAAAATGGCACCTTCGTGAATCCATAACTGAAAGATATTAACTGGCCATTTAATGCTGTTCTTTAACAGGACTTCAGGCCTTAAAGGAACTTGGTATTGAAATAGAACTTTATTGTGCTTCTGAAATTGACGAACAAGCCGTTCAGGTAAGTTCTTTTGTAAACTCATGTACCCTTATCTCTCCTCTAACATAAAAAATGCAGTCAGTTAAAAGGATGAAAAACTGTTAATTGTTGTTAATAAACCATTTTCATGATGACGTCTTTTTAGACCCTGTTTACATGGAGTGGGGGACCCCGGTCTAGTAGGGTAAGTTTCTTTTGTTTTGTGTTCCCCAGAGCGTGAAAACAAAAGAAACCAACCCCACTAGACCGGGGTCCCCCACTCCATGTCAAAACAGGCCCTTACTGCTAAAACCAGAATTCATTTTGTTTTTCCTTTCATATTTAAATTTGGTAATCCCCTATTGAGGTTTAAATAACAAAAGCACTGAAGGATTCTGGTAGTAGAAGAAGTAGTAAAAGAACGCCATAATGCAAATGGCCCATTATTAAAACTGTTAATTGTTAATTAATTCAAAGTTAATTTGAATGGAAACCTTTTTGTATCCTTCTGAGTCTTAAGTAATCCTCGGCAACCTCAAGAAGACACTTCTGATCACATTTTACAGGTTTTTTCCCTCAGTCTTAAAGGAGCTGGGTCAAGCCGAGGGAAATATTTTTCAAAATTCAAACAGAAAAACTGCCACCAAATTGAGTAAAACAAAATAATCGCTCAAAACGTTAAAAGAAGGTATAAGTAAAGCAAAGAACAAAAGAAAGTACATATGGACAAACTTGTGACCTTTTTTATGTTATTATAACCATATTAACCGTTTTTTGTCTTCGCCAGGTCGCTAAAGTCCAACATGGTAGTAGAATCTGTCATATTGGGGATATACAAAAGATTTCTAGGGCACAAGTAAGTTAATTGTGGAAGCTAATGTGCGCTTTTCTCATTATATAGATCTGTGCTAGGGTTCGCGCTACTCGTTGGAGCTCTTAGAAGCTCTGGAATTTAGTTTTAGATTTCGATGACGCTTGAAAAGCCCACCTTGAAAGAAAGAATTTCCGCTCAAAGTGTTTGAATGGGAGGTGTGATTCACAGATTAAGCAGATTTGGGACGAATATAGTGTACTCTGTGTGCGTTCGAAGAAAAAAGAAAGAAAAACCTGGCATTTTTGTAAGTTTGGGAACTAGTACCTTTTTAAAAGCGGCTTTTTGTGCCTGTGGCTGAAATTAAAAGACGTTGTCAAAGTACCACTTGTCATTCGAACCTGCTTCAGTTTTATCTTTGGTGATTTAATTTTTCTTAACGGTCAACCTGACATTACGATTAAACGCTTCGACTAGATTAGTTCCTTAATTTTTGAAACCCGCAATCGCGCCGAAAACCGCTGCCCCCTCTTGGTTCAAGCAACGACAAAAGACGGTTAACCTGTCAAACTCGTTAAAACCGGTTTGTGGTTTATTCTTGTTTCGCAGATTGAACAATTAGGTCCATTTGATTTTGTTTTTGGAGGAAGCCCGTGTAACGACCTTTCCATTGCAAATCCAGTAAGAAGAGGAATTTATGGTAAGCAGTCCGAAAGTTTTAAGGAATACCTCGGTGGATGGCGCTGGTTTGAATTGTTTTTCATTTTTCATTCCTGCGTTGTCGGATTGGCTAAAATATTTTGCGCCACGTTATCACTTGAACCAATCAGAAGTAAACCAAAACGAATCTAACTTGGGCGAACTTATTTTTCCGCGCTTGGCCGGGCGCCGACCGACAGCATGTGTTCCTCGAAATCTGATTGGCTCTTTTCAAACCTGATCCTGCGACTGAAACTTTGAGGGAAGGACCGCTTGCAATGTATACTTAAAGTCTAGCTGGCTTGACCACTCCGTATCTTCTACCCCCCACTGCGCATTCGATGTCTTTTTTGGGGGAGGCAAGTGTCTACAATCAGTTGATCCATTTACGTGAATTATGCTTGTCTTCTTGGTCGTGGTTCACAGAAAAGAGCCTCCTTTTTCACGGCATACCTCTGTATACTTGGTGACCAACGCAGGAAAAGTGGATTATAACCATGAAAACAGATCACCAAATCTTACCTACCATTGATCACTTGACTGATAATAGCTTTGTTCTTCACAGAGGGAACTGGTCGCCTTTTCTTTGACTTTTTCCGGCTCCTTGAGTACGCGCGACCCAAGTCAGAGATGGAAAGACCATTCTATTGGCTTTTTGAGAATGTTGTTGGCATGAGAGCGGAAGACAAATGTGTTATTTCAAGGTTTCTTGAGGTAGGAAAACTGACAAAGGTCGCGTCGCTGCTTACACAGGGTGTCTAGACTTCGTGTTCAACTCTACTGATTTTGTCAAATTTGATTCCGAATTCACCACGTTAGAAACAAGAAAAGAGTTGGGGCCGAAATGCATCCCGCAATTGTTCGTGGGATTGTTGTTGGGGACTGACCAGTCCACTATTGGCCAATTATTTCCCCCTGTCCCTAGTAACAGTCCCAGAAGTCTTTGCGAAAATTAACTCGTCCCAGTCTCCTCCTCGTTTTTAACTGGACGAATTTAGTTACGTGTTCTGATGGTTGTATTTATGCTCGCGTAATCGTACTGCTAGCTCGCTTCCAGGGTGCAACCCCGTCTTTTCTTAATTAAAGAGGAGAAAATCGTTTTCCTAAAACTTTACCATGACAAATCTGTCGTGGAAAACTTTCTGGTGTAATTACGGCTTTTAGAGTTAGCAATAGACAACACTTTAGACTGCCAAACAGTCCGTATTTTTGCGTATTCAAGTACGCGCGAGCAGTCAAACAAAAGGTCTGGAATGAGGCTGAAAACAGAGAGCGAGACTGGCGTGTGAGGCTCGCGCGCTTCGCGCGCGTAAGACTCTTACGCCACGCTTTACCGATTTCTTTACTGATTTTGAGGGAAAAAAAACCGACTGTTTTGCAGTCTAACAACACTTTTCCATGGTCTGTACTCCTATCGACGTTAGAAATGACGTCAAAAGGGGAACCACTCGCCTGCGGCTCGTGCTTTCACTTGCAAAGTTTTGAACATTTTGACGTCATTTCTATGGTCGATATGGATAAAGACCAAGCGAAAAATGTTGTCAATTTGTGTTTTTTTTTTTCAATAACATTGACAGTTTTGACGTCCATCTCCGTTAAAGTTTCTTGGAACATCGCGAGAGAGAGAAAGAGAAAAACAAATTGCTTCACCATCACGTCATTAGGGAGTTTAAAAAGCGACGTTTTTTAGCAACGCACGTCAACTGGAAGTGAAACTTTTTCTCCTTTAATATACCGTGACGCTACCAAATTTGTAGTGCTAAGAGTCTTTACCCTAATAGAGACGATTTGCTCAAGAATCTGTTCAAAATCACGGCCGAGGAGTGCACTTCCAGTTAACGCGCGTGCAACGCCAACCCCACCCCACCCCTACGCTCACTGCCCATCCGAAACGCCTACAGCGTGAATGGAGGCAAAACAGCTAGGCAAACCTTGGTGTGACACAGTGTGCACCTACCCCTTTAAAAAATCCTAGCTACCTCTTGCAGACATGTGACTGGCGAGAGTGGTTTTACGCTCCACGCCACACAGTAGTACAGTCACGATGCGACAATTTAAATCTACTTCACTTACTTCATTCAATCAGGGTATGCCAACAAGTGTTTTATGATTCCCTTTGCAGTGTAATCCCGTCGTGGTAGACGCCAAAGACATTTCTCCTGCTCACCGAGCGCGCTATTTCTGGGGAAACCTGCCAGGCATGAATAGGTGAACAGGTTTAATCTCATAGTCTGTATCATCGTTAGTGTCAAACAAGTCACCATTCAGCTGGCCCTGGTTGTTCAAACGATGGATAACGCTTTCCACAAGATAAATCACCATGCAGTAGATAGGGTTAGGAAAACTATTTGCGCTATCCAGTAGATAGTGATTTATCCAGTGGATAACGCTACTCAGCTTTTGCACAACCGGAGCCTTAGTCAGTTGTTCAAAGCGGTTAAGATAACCAAGGATAGCTTTAGATTTGAATTCGGTACTAAGCGCTTACAAAGCATATTCAAGTAAATTTCTTTTTGCCCACTGTTTGATCTTTGGACGCGCCCAAATGACTATTTAACTCAGAATATGCTTTGAACAAAAGTAACGGTAACTGGCATTGAAATGTATCGCCGAGTTAGCCGGATAATTGGCCTTCACACAACGAAACGGGCTTCTTGAAAGACTAACGTTTCTTATAGTGGTTAATGAGAACCTGTCAGTTTACTGATCAAATGTGTTACTTTATGCAGGCCAACCATTCCTTTACCAGGTGACAAGCTGTGCTTACAGGAATGTCTGGAACCAAATTGTGGACGACAGGCAAAGGTACGTTTCCGGCTCGAAGGACCATCATGAGTATTTCTCCTTAGATTCTTGGTCCAAAAGTCCCACCCTTCGAGCAGAACTTCGTTTTGTCTTCTTGAGTAGGAAAATAAAGAGGGGCTCTGCTTGAGTCTTGAATCGCGTCAAGCCTGTAAAGTCGCCAAAGCCTGAGCCTCGATTCTGGTCTAGTTAATCTTGTTCTCTGTCGTCAAACTGGTTATCCGAGCATCCGTTTATTGACAAACCGATGGTCATCACTAAGCCTGATATACCTAGTGCACGGCTATTAGGTCTAGGTTCAAAACATTATCCCAGCAAAAAGCAGCACATGCTCAACAAATATCTTTCTCGATTCATGTAGAGTCTTTCCCGAGTACGCCAAAATTGAGCAAGGGAAGGATAGGCTGTGCTAGCAAGGGAAAAGTGGAAGAAGTTCCAAGGAATTGTGTAGCACATGAAACGATACCAAAAAAATGTATGTTTAGCATGAGCTTCACTGTACATATCACTGAGCTTGGCGATCATGCGATGTAATGATCTTACAGGGCAACAAGGCCCAGGGATCATGAGCATCCGATAGTTTGTTGGTAAAGCGTCCAAGCTAGTCACCAAAAAACCAAAAAGTTATATGTTGTAGATTTTGAACTCGGAAGTATATTTCTCTGAGAAGTCTTCGTCACTGGTTACCAGTTCTTTCGCTGCACTGCAGTGGGGCGATTCTTCACCTTATTTTATTGATGTATACGATATTTCTTCTGATCAGTTTCCCCTTCTTTACCCAAACGTTGTGAGCCACGTGAAAAAGCCTTTTATGATGTCCTTGCAAAAAAAAACACCTCGAAGACTTGGCTAAGCCTTGTTTTTCCCAACCCATTTCTTGGTGTCTAGATCTCGGAAGAAACTAGCCTGAGAGCAGGCTCTCCATTTGGGGAATTCGCGAGAAGTTACGCGAGAGACTCGCAGAGTAGATTGTTCGCAGTCTAGTATGATCACTCCTCGTGTTTGATGTAAATGTTGTTGCTCAATTTATCCTTGGTTCAAATTTTTTTTTTTTCGTTTCACTATCTTTATTGTATATTACTACACCCCCAAAAAACGCAATTGTTTTTGTTTTCAGTTTACAAAGGTTCAAACCTTAACCACCAACGCCAATTCTATGCTTCAAACTAAGAAAGCCCTGCTTCCAGTTCAATACATTGCCAGTGATGGACAGGAGAAAGAAGATATTCTTTGGGTTACAGAGATGGAAAGGTAATATTCTACACTATACCACAATTCAAGTTGGTTGATTGTATTTTTTTTTGTCTTTTCTTCGCTGCAGTCTCGATAAGTCTATTGACTTATACCACAGACGCCCCCAGTTTGAAGATTCACATTTTGAAACATGTCGACCATTATAACTTTCTGGTTGTTTGTTTTGTTCAACTTAAAAATCCCAACTTCAACGTTGCCAGTTTTTCCGAAAAGGTGGGCATTGTGGTAAGACTGGCCAGTCCAAGTGTTGGAAAAACTAGTTCGCTGTTCATCTTTGCAGATATTGTTGTTAAACACCGTATTCCAAGAAAATGGTGGCAAATTTAGTCGTTCTGTTGTCTTCATGATAACTGGCCGTCGATGTCTCGTACCAGGGTAAAAGTTATTTGAATTCTGCAGATGCAATCAACTATGATCGACATGAGAAAATAATATTGTCCCCTTTTTGGAATAAGGTGAACACTACATGATTTATCGAGAACACTACATGATTTATCGACAAACTGGGAAACAGATTTTTTTTCAATCGTTTTGAACAAAGTTGAAGGCATGTTGAACGCATGGAATTTCGGTCTGGTTTTTAAAAAGGCAGTGTTACCAAGATTCAGTGCTACTTGAAATTCAGCAAAAGCGTCCTCAACAACGTAACGTAAATCCGGCGTGCAAAGAAAGTAGTGTCCGGTAACCCGGGGCTAGTAGATTCTCCTATAGAGCTAGTGAATTTTTGCCCGACGGGCAAGTGAAGGTTTTTGGGGGAATTCAAATTGAAGAATTAATGCTCATCAAAACTTTTTTTTCGCGCTAGTTGAAATGACGGCTTTTTGGCTAGTACATGCCAACTACAGCTTGCCCGAATGGCAAGCTGTATAAATGACTTTCTTTGCAGCTGGAAATCTCCTCATACTTTGGTAGTCTTTACACCAGGCCGTTAAGTAAGACTTAAGAGCTGCTAAGTTTTACTTAACCAAAGATACGTGTTTTACATCTCAGTAAAGTTGACTTGAAAACCATCCTTAACCGACTTTACGAAATTGCGAACCATGTCAGACAATCTTAATTATGTTGCGTGGGAAAGTAGGCTTAAGGTAACCTGAAGTAAAAAGGATAGGTTGGGTGTGACGCGTCCTGTTACTTAAAGAATTTAAATTTGACTTGTCTTGAAGCTTATTTAGGCTCCATTGTAAAGACTACCATAGTGTTGTATTGTCTTGCTGAGAGTTACATTGTTCAAGAGTGCGTGGAAACTGTTTTGCTGAAAAAAAAACTGCCGACGTTTTCAAGTTCAGTGTTATTCAGGAAAAAAACGCGTAAAACACATTGATTGATATTTATTCACACCTTGGAGCCAAATATACTTATGCTTTACCCTTGTCCTTCAAGTCCAATTCTGTGCATCAACGAAGTGTACCTTTGAAATTCAAGACGGCATATTGTACTTGAAAAGGTGATACTGATACTGATACTGATTTTTACAACCCACAAAATTTAGATCGTACAGGAATTGGGACAAAATATTCAAGACTTGTCGGCAAAAAATAACTGCTGTGTTTTATTCTCAGGTTGTTTGGTTTGCCTTCTCATTACACTGACGTCAGCAACATGGGCCGGTCACAGAGACAGCGGTTGTTGGGGAAGTCATGGAGTGTTCCTGTTATAAGGCACCTTCTGTCGCCACTCAAGGATTACTTCAAATGTGAATCTTGATTTTAATCTTCTAATAGTGTCCATCGCCTTGAGTGAGCCGACCGAATTTTACAATTTTTTTTCATGCATCGCGAAAATTGTGGCTTCTATGACAATATATATCGTTGTTGACAGTTTTCTTACGTCTTCAGTAATTTTAGGCCGTTCGTTTAGGTAGGTTAGACCCCTTGCTTCAAAGCTCAGGAAATTACATATGTTTGCGTGGCTTACAGGTTCTAAAACTCAGAGTTCTTTCTTATCGGTCACCGCTTTAAAATTTCATTGACAGAGTCTAAGATTAAGTCTCCTTGTGCAAAACGTTAGAGACACGTAGAAAAGCCCTCTTTTCTTATTTTCCCATTGTGGAAGTTATCCGTAGATTCAAGTGTAAGAGCTTCTCCGTGACGCACTAGGTTTTCTTCCCCAGAGTCAAAAGTAATGGCGACCAAGCGATGAACAATAAATAGTACCACAGGGCAATTCTCGCTACCTCACAGTCGGGCGCCTTGGTTTTCGGTCGGTGTTGCGTCAAATTGCTCCGGGACCGTTTTGGGGGTCGATTCTTGGCCTGCTTTTGCTCCTGTGAGGGGGACATTATGCTTCTTTTACTAGCCGGGCTATTATGAGATTCCGTGGGGGCTTGGGTCAAATTTGGTTCCCCAAGTGCCTTAATGTAATCCGAGCGTATACTAAAGATAAATTGGTCAATACTTAAAGATTAAACAGTGTATTCAGCCAAGTGACCGGGCCAAGTGACCAGTAAGGTATCTTTCGTCCACAGTGTTCTTATTGCGTTACTTCCTAGTTTTCTTCCCTTTTTTCGTCACATCTTTTCCTGCTTTGTATTTTGTGGCTGTTGTATTATGATATGTCTGTTTTGTTTCTCAAATAGCACCAGACATGCGTGGAAAATCGAATAAAGACCTTGTTAGAGTTTTTCCTCTTAATTGTGCTACATGTTGTTTGTTTTCTCCGATGGGGAAGGTGTTCCATAGCAATTTATGGTAGTAGGGGTGCTTTAATATTTCCGTTGAGGAAGAAATTCTGGAAATTTCGGTTGTGGTGTTAAGGTAACACATATTTTCAGGCGTTCCACTGGAAAATTCCCGGGAATAGGTGGAACTTTGAAAGATAGTCCTGTTTTCTGGTTGGCCCGGAAACGTTTCCGGTGGAAATGCGTTTTCCTTTTAGAAGTTTTCAAGAGGATTCATCAGCCAAGCGCCAGGCCAGCTATTCACGGCGATACCTGTGCCGCTGCCTTGGATTATGGCGAGAGAGGAACAAATGGAACTTGTTTCAAAAGGAACACGCTTTTTACCCGATGGACCATGAATGTCCTTTGGTGTTCCTCTGTCCCCGTGACCTGTTTTGGAAAAATAACACTAGTGAGTTTGAAGGTTGGTCGATAGCAGAAAACGTTGCCGAGGATCAAACTGTGCTGGCTCCCTAATTAATTACAGTTTTATAAAAATCGAGTAACATCCACATTATTCCCGCTCAGCCAGTTCAAGCTCTTTGTTATGAGGATTCATGATCTAAGTATGTCATTGTATCCGGTTGTGTATCACTTGAACGTGAAAATAATTTTTAGTTGTGGTGTTGATTACTTCTGCTCGTTAAACCGTAGATTGAAGCTATGAAGCGGTTAACGTCATCATTAACTTAACTGGTGGCTGCTAGGAGCTGAAATGTTGAGACATGTTTGTCAGCATAAAGCGAAAGGCTTTTTGGCCTGTATTGATGTGGAAAGGCAACGTGAGAGTATTCCACAATTTCGTACGTCTTGACGAACTTAGTCTGTGGCAAATCGAGAAACTCTTTCGGGGGTGGAAGTTGAATAATTGGAACACGACTATTCATTGCTTTTTTTTCTCCAGATTACTCATAATTCATTTTAAAATTTTCCGTGATATTCGTTATTCATTTTTTAGTTTTTATGTCAGTTTTCCTTTTCAAATTCCCTTTCTGTGAATTATATGTATATAAGTAAAGAAGTTACAACTGTGATACTAAGTAACTTTTGACTCTATCACAGAGGAAGAGCGGAATCGTACTGCAAAAATGAGGTAGAAACCTTGCGAGTAAACAATATACGGAATTTATTTTAAGTGAAATTTTTACAATTCTATACTTTGGTTATCAAACGTTTTCAGTACAAATTCAACCTTATCTTTAGCAGGTCTTTCTATTTTTTTGTACACGAGGTCAAAATAATGTTATCCTTTTCGATCGTAGACCGTCTATGCAATTACTAGAACGTTAAGGACCTAACAACAGCATTCTGTCAGCTTCCTCTCAGGGAAGTTTGTACGATCTCGAACCAGTTTCGTCGGTGGTGATCTCAAAACGAACACGATCCACAATAGAGTGGTAATAGAGTGGTATCCACAAAATAGTGACATTGAAAAGAGTGGTATACGACGGTTCATCTTGACGTAGACTGCGAGCGGTCCCTTTTTTTCCGCAGAGCCACGCGCGGCGAGCGAAAAGGTACGAAAAAGGAGGACAGAATAGGGTTCCGCCCTCATTTCTCGCGGCTTCGTCGCTCGCCCCTCGCGCATGCTCACATTCTACCGTGTCTGGAAAGAAAAATAATCTTGATGACGCCTTTTCGGTGATCGCGATCTGGACAGAATCATAATAAAGACGAGACGGTAAAAAATTGATTGTTTGAATATCATCGAGTATAAAATCTTTGATGTGATACTAATATGCTGATTAAAAAAACGGTTTGTACTGATTTGCTCCGACAGTGCACTAATCGGAGTAATGTATCAGTTAAATCAGTTTTTTAAACTTTTTTTACGACATTTTTTACTATAAGGTGGCTCGTCAACAGAGCAGAAGACGTTCTTAGGCAGTCACTCATATTGAGAAACCTGTTATCAAGTAACGTGTTCTGTCTCCCTCCCCACCCATCAAGTAGAACTAATTTGGATGGAGATGTCCACGCGCCACTTGTTTTTTAAATTCTTCTTATTTGTTTTCCATTTGTTTTCCATTTTTGAAAAAAAAAAATTAAAAAATTGTTAAGCTCGACCCTCGACATAAAGATAGACTCCGGTAAGAGTCGCTTTTCAGGTGACCAGGAACGCGAGTTAAAAACATTTTGTCAAGAATAAGAGTGAATGATGTTTTGACCATATCGCGGGCTCAGTTGTCGAACATCGACGTGTTTTTTTAGGTCAGTTATCCGCTGACAAGTTACTAGTTTTCGACTGATCGCAGGCTCAACTCCAATTGGATTTCTTTGCAATGTTTACAACTTCATGGATTGAAGTAAATTAGAAATGTATCAACGAAAACTTCGACTTTACCCTTGGTTAAATCTATATATATGGTTGATTTTCCATCTGTCACTACCTGTCGTCACACATGAAAATGGTTGATTGTAAGTTGTAGCGTACGAGAGGTTTCTACGGTGTTTTGGATACTTGATGTCACGTGGAGTTCGTCTACATTTCGAACTTTGCTTTTTAGTGATCACCAGTTCTTGGCGTATTACAATGGGTTTAACCATGGACTTTAGGAAAGTAACAAGGGTTTCGACTTACTAAAGGTTAAATTTTTGTTTAAAAACGTTGAATTGCTCAAGTAGACGTTTGTCGTTTCTGGTCAATTCTGCCCGTACATTTCTTTTAGGAAAGCCTAGAAACACGCTTTATTTTGATTCAGAAGTCTTGGTAACCGAGTGTTCTCTTTGAATCCTGGGTGCGGTTGGTTTTCCCTTTGGATTAAACGTCGAATAACTACAACCAAAATAACCACATACGACTTTACGACTTGTACAAGTTTTTCTTCAAGTGACCGTAAATAAACGTCTTGTTCAGTCATGGTGGAAATACCAAAAGCGAGCAAGGGCAGTATTACAAGAGAACTGTCATTGAAAAA
Organism: Porites rus; assembly: GCA_964035705.1. Lineage (NCBI taxonomy): Eukaryota > Metazoa > Cnidaria > Anthozoa > Scleractinia > Poritidae > Porites > Porites rus. The sequence continues at coordinate 23,175,343 of OZ037995.1, forward strand.
TATAACACGTTTATTTATTTTTATTATTTTTGTTCATAATTCTGATTTGCCTTTTGTCACCCAAAAATGAAGAGAAAGAGAGGTCAGCAGTAAAATTCACTAACATGAAAACTGAAGTTTTGTGAAATAACAAACTTTATGAAAAGACGGGAATCATAAAAGACTTCCGGTGAGAAGAGTAATCACTTTAGCATATATGAGACAGCGGGGAAAAAACATGCAAAGTTGAGGATAAACTTATTTATTTATTTCAGAAATAAATTCATTTAAAATTAAAACAAAACCACTAACATTATCATTTACTTTACGTTTAAAAGAATGAAATATTTTGATACAAGACACGAGAAATTCACTCCCTAGATAATCGTGAGTGTTTTTACACTCCAAACCTGCTAAATGAAACACTTTTTCAGTCGGAAACATTCCAGCCACACATTCCTGCACGCAAAAGGGAACTTGTCTTCTTATCTTTCTACGGTGAAGGTTAAAACAAACTGGCCCACTGTGTTATCGGCTTTTAAAATTTTGATCGGCCTACAAACTCGTGAAAAGTTTAACACTGTCATTCGATGCCTTCTCTTCTATTTCGCCATTCAGTTGAACTTCCTCGCCTCTTTTCTCGTCAATATCGGGGGTTATCAACTTTCTCACGCGCTGCAACACAAAAGCGTGTAATTAATAATTATGATGAATACGTGCTTTTTGTCAAATTCTTGAAGCTAATTGGCTAATTGAAGTTTTTCATGGCATGCGCAAATAACGCATAATTTTCATGCGTCAATAACTTCTTTTCCCTTCAGTTATCATTTTATGAATTTAGCAGTGTTATTAACCTAACAGTTATGACAAATAAACCCACTTGCTAATTCAAGGTTCATTTCTGGTCTCTGTAAAGTGTAAGAAGACGCAGTGATTCAGAATCACTTGATGTTGCTGTTTTATGCATAACTACAAACAACCAATTTGAAACGCAGCGTTAGAAAATGAGATGATTAAGTGATTGTCCAGATGAGGAGGAAAGAACCAAATTCAAGGTGCCAACTTGACAGTTTTCTCTACTGCGCTTCTGATTTGTTCAGGCATTAATTTTTACCGGTGAAATCAGCATGTATACTAATTCCTTGTTTTCTAACCAACTTCCTTATAACGAAATTTCGTCTGAGTCTAAGTAACACAGAAATCCTATGTGAGGAACTTGAAAAATTTTGAACTATTCTTGGCTGTTGTTTGCAACTCTTATAATGTCGAAATTAAAACACAAAAACGCCCTTTAAAATGGAGTCAAAATACATGTTATTTCTTAAACTGCCTTTTTGTAGGTTTATGCATTTTCTGGGTAAAAAAAGAAAATATAGGTAGGAAAGCGTGTTGCGCCATAACAAAAGAAATTGCTTCCCGTCTTCCCCGGATAATTACTTTAAAAAGCCTGTAGCTTGCCTGCCGCCAATGTCGCCATAGAATGATGAAAATAAAAAAAAAGTATTGAAAAGTATTGCGGGTTTTTTTAGGCAGATGAAGAGGGCCCGGTGGGGGTTGGGGGGGGATTTCAAATGACAGGGATGATCGAATGGTTGCAAAATCAAAACCCAAAAAAATCCCTGGGCCAAAATTAAACCCCCAAAAAATCCCATGCCGAATTTCCGAGCCATAAAAATTTCCAGGAGAACTACGTGGCCAGGATACGCGGGAACTATCATGAATCTTCAGACTGTTTTGAAAACCCCAAAAAATCCCTACTGAAATCAAGCCGCCTAAAAATTTTCCTACCCAATTAATTCCCGCAATCGAAAATTTCAAACCCGAAAAAATCCTTCGATCATCTCTGCCAATTGAAATCCGGAGCCCCGGAGCGCCCCTTGAGGAAGAGGGCAAAGTTAGTAGAAGAGACTGGTTATGAAAGGCGTTGAACATCGATGTTGAAGAGAAATTTGCTGCAATTTATCTAGGGAGCTCTCTGACCGAACAAAGTTCTTTGTTTTCTGTTCAAAAATTGTGACTGAATTGTGACTTTATTGGTCAATAAAGATAAAAATGAAAGGAATGCTGTTGAACGTTATGCACCGTCAAGTCCACAAAAACAAATAACAAAATAGTCTCACAGGCTTCATAACCATTACACTATTAGTTGTCAAGAGTAGGGAGCCACCAACTGCAATTTCAATTCGCACAAAGAAGATTGTTTGACTGATTTATTAGCCTAAAAAAATCTGGATGAGGTATCGTGGTTACAAGTACACCGCAAAATTCAAAGAAGTCAACAGGACCTGGAGTGTGTTTAGGGTAAGTAGCTGAAAAAGCCCAATATTGTACCAAGAAATAACAGCAGCATACAGGTTTGCAATTTTAAAAATTCATTCTGGCAATTTTGAATATTTCTCTCTAGTCAATAACAAGTTTGCCTTTGAAAACAGGACGAACGAGCGAATATTGTTCGAATTCACAAAATTAAACCTGCGTTACAGCTTCGTGTTTAAAAGCACTTGAATAAAAAGTTAATCATATGAACAAAAAATTAAAATGCCAGGGGGATATACATTTAATTGCAGGGGGTTTAACATTAATATGCTAGAAGGATATGACTTACTACTTTCGCATTTTCGTGCGTTCATTAGCCCCGCGCTTCCCTTCAAACATTCGAAGCTTTTCAGACAGTCTTCATGTATTTGGGGATTATTATGCCATATATTCCCCCTGCTCAAACAACAAATGAAACCGAGCTCATATGAAAAAAAAAGCTATTGACACCCTCCAGTCGGCCCCAAGAGATTCCAGAATGTCTTTCAGGGCACCAAGTTTGAAAATTAAATAACAAATATAAATATCTGTAATTAAATTTTGTTTGTTTGTTTGTTTGTTTTTACCTCCTTGATAGTTCCAGTGGTATTCAGGAGTTTGTATATGAGGACAGCTGGAATTAATGACAATGAAGACGCAGTGAGAATCCATCCAATCGCCTGTCCCCAGCCTGGATACATGTAGCTTCCGTACGAAAGTGGAGAATAGGTCACAAGGTTGAAGAGGAAGATGAACTACGAGGTAATAAAAAAGAAATTGAGCACAGATAGTCTTTATTCTCAACTACGCAACACTCTTCTCTTAATTATACTGATTAAATAAATTATTTTTTCAGTCTTATTGATATTTCCACTCGAGATCGATTTAAATCAGTATTTTCTCTGATTTCGGAATGATTAGAGCCATTTTGGTTTGTTTCTTGGTATTGCGGACCTGCATGCGATCATCAAATGAGCTCAGAATGCAAAAAACTGGAAAGACTCTGAACAATAACCATGCCAAAACACAAACAAAAGAGCCACCAATGTTTTCCTCATCATCACGAAAAATTCCCACTATAAAAATGGTAGAATTAAGTGGCGACCTTTTTATAATGATAATAATAATAACAATAATGAGCGGAGCGAGGCACGAAGCCTCTAATGTGGTCAAGCGCGAAGCTCGTGCGTGCACCGCGTGTGACTCCCACAAGGATTGTAAGGCATGCGTGATCGTCTCTTTGCTAAAACTCTACCGAGTTTGGTTGGTATCCGTCTTAACGTCATCGCATTGTTGGTTTTCAGGCAACTGATAAGCTTGCTTTGCAAAGATTGTCGTAAAATACGTAGTCCGTCTTCTCTATTGGGAAGTAAATTGGATGTTATGTTTATACAGGCACACGGCATACGTTTAATTTTGCATGGGGATGGCACTCTTACCATGCAAAATATCGGTGCCATAAAACACCAACACCAGCCAATCCAGGGATTGATACGAAATCCAAGCATGCTTTCAAAGTTGTCATAGAAACGGCGTTGCCCTGTTAATTATAAGAATTAAACAAAATGCAATAATGAATATCATTCACTCAACTTTCAGTGGCAAGTTCATGCCATTTTCCGTTAAATCCGGTTAAGATAATGCAACTTCAAGTAAAAAGCATTAAAGCAACAGTATTTCATTAAAAAATTGGATAAACGTATTAAGTATTTGACTCTGGGGAGAACTTAAACTAAGCCGTGATGTAATAAGTTGCCTGGATGGGTTTTCCTTGTGAATTTTTTCAATAAAATATTACCTTCCCTGCTACCCACACAGACACAATGTGACAACTTGAACCGAGGCAATTAGATGAAGATTACCCAATCACAACGCCTTTTGAAAACAAAAGAAAGATTCTCAAGATTCTCAAGGACCAGTAAAATTCAAGGTTCAACTCGTTTGAAAGTACCTGACCTCTCAGGAAACAGGCTTCAAATTTATGTTTTTAGTTCGTTGGCAAAGAAACCTTCAGAATCTTTTGTTTTCCTTAAAACATTGTGATTGGATAATCTTCTTCTAAGTGTCCTGGTTCGAGCAGTCGCACTGTAATGCTGGCCATTCCGCTTCGTACAAAAACTGAGAAAAGAAACCTGTCTAGAAGGTTTTGCTTGTGAATAACCTGATTTGTACTAGCTATGGTTTTGTCAGATCACCAAGTAGAAAATGAAAGAAATATATAAATAGGTAAGTGATTTTCACTTGAATTTATCAAGATTAATACCACCACAACCGAACGTTGCTAGACTTTCATTTTTTTCGAGGATGAAAAAAGGATATGTTGTGCAGCCCTTTTCTCCCTCTGTTTTGTTGATTTCTATTTGAAATAAATATTTTAGTACTGAGATGGTTGAACAGGATCAATTTAGGTTTCCGGGAAACTGCCCACCTACCCCTCCCCTAAGCCATCATTTTGCCTTAATTGAGAAATGAGTGTTAATGTTAGCTTAGGGGAGGGGTAGGTGGGCAGTTTCCCAGATATCTAAATTGAGCCATTCACTTTACCATAAACCCATCCAATGGCTAAACATTCACAGGTTACCACCAATAAAAGAACTGAACCACTTCCTGAGTATGCGTCAAATAACTGGAACACGTACATTCCACCCTGATAAAAATAATTCAACATGTTTGGCCATTTAATATCTATACAAAATCAAAACAAGGACTAATTTAATGCATAAATTTTAATATTGTAAACGTTACCGATGAGTTTACCCACTAAATTAGCATAGATGCTGGCCATGTAAGTTAAAACGTTCTATTATAGCGATGGACTTCGTAACACGAAGGCTGATAGGATCGATCTTTAGTAGATAAGATCTTCCCTCTCCTCAAAAACCAACACCTCGAAATTCCAATAAGACCTGAAACGCACGGACACGTTTAAACGAGTTCATATGAACTCTTAAGTGCTTCGTGGGTAAAAAAGCAATTTACTATTTTTTTTTTTTTTTTTTTTTTTTACAATGACTTGCTGGTAACCGGCTTCTGCACATTGTTCTAAAACTGCAGAGGTCAATATTTGACGAAGGAGACTATCGCTATAAGTCAAAATACTTACTACTTACCTTAGTAACCATGGAGAGACCAATAAGGAACCAGATTATGCATACAAAAGCTGTAAAGAGTTCCTTGCGGTAACCGCGTCTTAAGAAGCGAGGAAACAAGTCAACCACGGCCGTCACCACGCCCTCTATCGCTACAAACTGAAAAAGTGGGACGTTAATAGGTATTTCTAATAAACGAAATGAAATGAAATAGACTAGAGGAAAACAGGCGCGTCCTCTTAGCACTATATGTTGACATTCTTAATCTCGGGTGTCAAGGGCACCCAACCCAGCCCATGATATGAATGATGTGTGCAAGTTAGATCACACCACCGGGGAGACTTCCCTATTTTTTTCGAACAGTACTGTGGGGTCTTTAGGTCCCCTTCGATTTGACCAATAAAAGAAGTATGAAGGAGACAAGGCCGACGGATTTTGTTAAAAAATCCTCGTTCAATGACGTGATCATCGTTGCAAGGACTAAAATTTTGAACCTTCCCACTTATAGGTGTTGTGCGATCAGCTAACTTTTCGGTGTTTTTCACAACCTCTTCCAGATAGTAGTTCAATAAGTCCCAGTCTCATTATAGCGGGGTTTTAACAGGCGTCCCTCAAACAAATACATACACAGCCGTTACAAAAATCATGTACTTTAATACAGCTAAAACCGGCTTTGTTAAGTCTTTTACCTCGCTATCCATACCAAGCAACAGCAACGTGAAGAAAAACAACACGGACCACAGTGGAGCTAATGGCATCTGGGCAACTGCTTCAGGATAAACTATAAAAGCAAGGCCAGGGCCTATAGAGGGGAAGAAAGACATGGAACTGTCAATGAAGCTGTTTAACTTCGTTCACCTTGAAACATTTTCTCACCTGATTTGGCAACGTCTTCTATATCTACTCCTTGCTTCTTGGCCATAAACCCCAACACAGAGAAGATCAGAAAGCCTCCATAGAAACTTGTTCCGCTATTGAAAACCGCGAAGATTATGGAATCCCTACACAAGAGTAAAACACAGTCTTTAGAGAGTCATGAAGCCAACTGAGGAGTACTCTGCTGAAATACCATTTGACAATAGCATAGTCCCCTTGTAAGAAAAAACAGACCTTGAGAAGGTCTACTGGTTGTTTTTTTGTGGGAAATGATGTTGATTTGGGAGGAATTAATTAAGGGTAGGTACGCTGTACACATAAACCAGTTAGTCCGCTAATGGGATCAGAGGCAGTTTGTTGTGGTAGTGGACTATCTGATATTTGTCTACTATTTATTCACTTCATATTTTAATTTTTGACAACCCCAAACACCAATATCTTATAATTATTCAACATTTTAAACGTCCCCCCTCCCCTAATTTTTATACATTAAAAAGAAAAAGACAAATCATCTTAAAATTCTGCAAAAACTATTTAACCAAGGACCTCCAACTTAATAGAGTCATTTTTTGATTAAATGAATTGTTGGTTAGATATTTAAGGAAACGGGCGGAAATAAACGAAAAACAATGCTTTCAACCAGACGTCCCCTCTAAGGGCTTGTTTACATGGAGGTAGGGGACCCCAGGTAGGTAAGGTAACTCGCTTAGGTGGGGTAACCCGCCTGTCCATACAATTTCTCATTTTAATTTGATCACTTTTACATGATAGGTGGGGTGACCCGCCACATGTTACCTCGCCTATCCTGGGTCCGCCACTTCCATGTAAACAGGCCCTAAGTCAACAAGTCTGTTTTTCTTTGATCTTCCCCTATGGTACAGCACCGGCGAAACACGGTTGTTTAGATTCAGTGAAGGTTTTGCCGTTCTGACGGCATCCTTCACTCATGCAACAAAAAGGTAATATTTAAATGAAGATAAGATCGCCGCAGTGGTAACTGCAATTTAAGCAATTTAATCCGATTTTTTTTTTTTTTTTTTGGGGGGGGGGGGGGCTTCAGAGAGATTCAAACCCATGGCCTTTGCGTTAGCGCTGCAGTGCTCTACCAACTGAGCTATGAAGACCCATACATTGGAAGCAGGCCAATTTTTGGAGCTCATCTTAACCCGTAAAAGGAGTGAAACATACAATGGAGATGACTACGTTGTCTCGACTCCATTGTCTCACAATTCCCAGAAGAGACTGGCGCACAAAGAAACCAAATATAGAGAGAAAAATGACCAGAAAACCTCGGAGTCGTTAGAACTTTTAATTAATATATTGAACGTGGGCTATTTCAGATTCCCGGAAAAAGTAACAGTAGTACTCGTGCGTATGCTTTGTTATTATGATGTGTTCGTGTACCTGTAGAAGTTGTTCTTGAACTTGTTGTAGCTTCCTAATGCCGTCATGCTTCCCATTCCAATGGAGTACGAGAAAAATACTTGAGTACCAGCATCAATCCAGACCTGACAAGCAAGCAGGTTACAAAAGTGCTATATTCGTCAAACTCGCGAGTCAAAACATTGAAATAAACCTAGTAGAAAAGTCATCTTTAAAAGGCTAAGATTGGCGATCGGGGGTAACAGAGAAGCGAACAAGCAGCATTCTTGGCCTTGCCCATTTTAGTACCATCATAGCAATAGGTGCCCCCAAACACGTTTTATAGCTTATACACAAGTAGAGAATTTGCTTTTCTCTTTCTTGTCTAAAAGGTTGGTAACGCCTTCTCATTACATATGAGGGATCTCGTCGACATCTTTCAACTTACGATGGCTAATTCCGATTTTTTTTCTAAAACTCATAGATCATAGCCATAATAGACCTTTTTAACTTGTATGTTTTGTTTTCCCAATTCAGACCACGTGATGTTCTCCAGGGAATTTGCCTTTTGTCTTTTCATTGATTACGCATACATATGCACGTGGATACACGTGCATATGACGACATTTGAAAGAAACGGTTCTCTGGGATACCATCACGTGGTCTGAAATGGGACAACAAAAAAATACAAGCTAAAAAGGTCTATTCTAGAACCTCAAGATGCAAATGATCACATTGAAGAAATGAAATGCTCATTCAATCGGTTCGAACCATCAATATTGAAGGTAGTTACCTGGCCATCCTTAAGCCTTGAAAGGTCAGGCGTGAGATAAAACTTTATTCCTTCACCAGCTCCTGGCAGGGTAACGCCTCGGATCAAGATTATTGTCAGTAAAACATATGGAGCTGTTGCAGTGAAGTACACAACCTGCAAAACAGAAAGTGGTCGTTAACTAATAGTGAGATTCTTGTCTACGAGAAAAAAAGGCGAAGGCAAGGCCAACCTCAAGAGTCTTAAGGTGCTGGAGTCGACCTCAGTCAGAAGTTGCTCAGCAACTTCTTGGCAACTTTTGCTATTTGGAGCAACTTTCTGACAACTTCATTAAATTGTTAGCAACTTATGAGAATTCCAAAGTCCTATATTACTGTTTAAGCCTTGTCATGTATCCTTATAAGAAAATTTCACTTCTTTAATGTTATAGATGTTATTTACAAACGTGCAAATTCAACCTTGTGCCTCCCGCACCCCCTCAGTCGGACTACTCGCGGTTTGAAGTCAGCGGTTCGCAAATGTGACCACGTTTTTAAAAACATTGACAAACATAGAAACATAGTACTTTATAGACTTGCTACAAGTCGACCTCTTGGCGAGCGGAGAGAGCATTTTTTGGCCGCAAAGCGGCCGACCGCGAGCGAAATCCCACGAAGGACGTTTTTGAAAATCTAAGTACTTTAGTTCAGTGGAAGAAATTTCTAACTCTTAGTTCTCTGCTTTGAATGAAAACTACCCTATCAAAACAGGAGAATGCACTTGCAGAGACCGTACGTTGAAACACCAGTAATGTTGCGTCGAAATGAAAACCAAAGAGGTGTCCATTACATCCTCATTCCATCCACCAGGCAGCAAGTTTGCAGCCTTGTGACTGCTTGCTCACCTTTCCGCTTGACTTGACCCCTTTACAAACGCATAGATAGCAAATAATCCAGGCCAATAACAGGCATAAGGCTAGATCCCAGTTCACTGGTCCTGGTTCGTCTAAACCATTAGAAACGCGTAACACTCTGTTCCTGAGAGAAAGAAGAGATTTAAAATAATTTTTGCAGTTGCGAAAAAAAAACCTGGAAGGATTCAGGCTTGTACAGGATTCGAACCTTTGACCTCTGCGATACCGGCGCAGCTAGCAAGCCTCTGGGAGCGGGTTCGGAAATCGACTCGCCGGAGAGAAATAACCTGAATGACAGCTTTCTTGGTCAGGTAAAACAAATCACAATAAATAAATTAAATAACGCTAATTGCAGGTTTTCCCTGTCACAACTGGTCTGCTGAAACGCGAACGCTAATCAGAAGTACTCAAAACGGAGTCAACAACATGACAAGAACTTGAGAGACATCTGTCACAGGAAAAAATAACAGATTCCCATTTTTGGATATTTTAGGGTATTTAAAGAATACCCACAAAAATCCCAAATTTGGAAGAGTGAGACAAGTCCCAACCAGGGAACTTGGTTGGGAATTCCCTGGTTGGGACTTGTCTCACTTTGCCAAATCTGGGATTTTTATGGGTACCAAATACCCTAAAATATCCAATAATGGGAATCTGTTATTTTTTCCTGTGTGTCAAGAAAGAAATGTTTGACTCCTAATACTACAAACTTTATATATATGTGGCACCAGCCACACTTTGTCATTACAAACAGTTTAACAATTGACTTCGCTTACTCCCAGTATTCCTGGCTTGCTGATATTGTTTTTGAACCATTTGCAATGGTTTGGTTGGCAAGAATGGTGAGGTTCTTAATGGTGCCATTTATTTCAGTTGCGGGTTGACTTTCACTAGTGTAATCTACACAGTTTGGCGTGTTCCACTCATTACCACATCGAGACCATGGAAGAGTCGACTGGAATGAAGCAAACATGTAAAACAAAGCCCAGCCAAGAATCACGGTGTAGTAAATGTTGATATACTGCATCACAAGTATACCGGCATAGCCGATTCCTGATATGAGAGAAAAAAAAACTTTATAATTAGTAAGTTAATTTGACGTGTTTAATATTTGAATCTATGACACGATTGCGACATTAATCGATATTTGTAATTTGTTGATATAACTATAACGATTCAAAAATCAAAAGGTATCATATAGTATGGTTAAGTAGTGCGTTTGTTAAGAGTATAACTACGGTAGCATGTGCGGGTATGTCAGTACCAAACTCTAATAACTATATAAATGTGTTCCTAATGGTAATAAAAATCATAATTATAATAATAATAATAATAATAATAAAAATAATAATTCATTAATGTTAATTAATGTTTAACCAAGAGGCTCATTCGTTAATGTGATTTTCAAAGAGGTCCTGGAAAATCTTACAATTTAAACTAAGACAGAATCAACGATGGTAACAAATAACAATTCAATCTTTTTTACAGTCACGGCTTTAAACATTAACAATAAAAAAATGACAAAACAAACGATAAAAAGCCATCAAAAGATTGTTTAACCTAAAAGCTAAATTGATTAATAATCTTTAACTGATTGTGATTGGTACCGTGGGTAGAGATCTCATAACGGTAGCAGAAGACCTTGTGCTTGACTAGTTAAGACAGTCTAAAGCATCGAGCTCGTCGGTAGCCGGGATGAAAGGAAAGGACGGTATTAATATAATTTTAGCAGCTTGTTTTATAGAAAATTTAAATTGTTCTCCAGCACAGCATTGTCCTTGTTCCTCCGACCAATGTCGACATGATAAAAAAAAGATTTGGAAAAGGAGGCACACAAAAACGTAAAGACGAATTTGCAATTCTGTTTTTAAAAAACCACTACCACTGAATTGTTCTTGTGTAAGCAAGTCAATCTGATCCATCCAGGTGAAGTAAGAGGACAGCTAGCCTTACATTGAAGTGCTTGGCATGTGAACAAGCCATTAAAGGCTCGGTTAGCCAATATTTGTAAAATTATTTAAGAGAAATTATTCCCAGGGAATAATTTTAGGCTTGCTTTGTTAAAAAAACAAGAACTCAAGATATTTTTAACTTTTCGTTATCCGCGCAAATCTTCTCGTTCACGAGATTAAATTTGCATTGTTCTCACCCTGGAAAATTGGACAGATTTTCCAAGCCGTGATTCCACCTTGACTCATGTATTGTCCCAGACCAATCTCCATCACTAAAACGGGTACACCAGCCACGACCAAGCAAATCAAATAGGGAATGAGAAAGCAACCTGCAAATCAGTGAAGTTACTCACAAGTTAGCACAGTTCATGGACTAGTTAGGGCAGAGATTAGAGCACTAGGGGCCCGTTTCTCGAAAGGCCCGATAACCTCTCGGGTCCAAAGGCAAATTTTGAAATGAAAACCAGTTTAATGGTACAACAGTTCCCAGCTCACAGACCGGTCAATTTTGCTTCGTTAACTGATAGTTTCATAGTATCAATTTCAAAATTATTGAAACTTTGATCTTGAGTGCAAACACAGCAAACATAGAACAGCTTTTCGGGACGGAAAAGTTATCGGGACTTTCGAGAAACAGACCCCGGATTGAAAAGCGGAATGTCGACGGCTCGATCCCCAGTGTAACGGAAAAAATGAAAGCGTCTTTCTGCTTTGAAGGTGCCGCGCCCTTGAGAACGGCTGCGCCTTCCATTACACCCTGTAAGCAGAGTCTTTCCTTCGGTTTCTCGTGTTTGGAGTACCAGTCCAGAAAAACGGTCAGGATTAGATCCCATCAGCTGTAGCCCTTTTCTCCCCTTATGAAATTTACACAAGGTAGAACTGTTTTCTGCCTTTATATCACACTTAGATGATATTTCAAGCTGGAAACGTTCGTGAAAGTGCAAGTCTCTTCAATTTGAAAGAAAAATAAATTGGTGTGAAAGAAAGTAGAATTCGAACCCACGACCAAAATGACCCAGTGCACCACACTAACCACTAGTTCACTGAGGATTTGCTGGATGGAGAGGTAATAATTTAAGTAGATATAGCATCAACCCCAACCCACGAAAAAAGAACCTAACCAGTTTCGAAACAGTGCTAAACCATAATCAGTAATGGCAGCGCTTAACCCTAAAAAGTAAAAGGTAAAACAACTAAGTTGTGTAAATTTCATGAGGCGTCTGAAGGGGCTACGGTCGATGGGATCTAATGATAACCGAGAAAAACACTGCATATCTAAGAATGCGCTGATTTCCAAAATAGTTTCTACCCTAGGCCTAATAGCCGTGCGCTTGCCACAACGGGTTTGGTTATAACCATCGGTTTATCAATAATCAGATGATCGCACTCACAAAAAAAATCGTTTTGATGAGAGAAAACAAAATTGAATGGTCACGAAGTTTGCACTTCGGCGACTTAGGTTTGACGCGATTCAGGCAGGGCTTCTTTTTCTCCTCCTCGATCAACAAGACAAAACGAGACTATGCTCACAGGGTGCTTCGTGTGCTTTAAATGACCAATGACAAAATAGCGGTCCCGTCCTTCGGAAACGTTATATTTTAAAGTACGTAGTGTCTCACAATTGCTATTTTCTTGCTTAATGCATTGAAACTTAAATGAAAATGAGAGTATTTTAGGGGAGACAACAGAGTGTGAAGGCTGGCTTGTATCGCTATGATCGTTGGCGAAAAGTAGAGCTTTGCATAGATACATGAGAATAGCTCTTTGAGAGCTTGTTTATATGTTGTGAGCCAGCCTGGTTGACCGGGATGGCTTGTTGCATGCCCATTTACCGAGATCTCGGCAAGCCGGCCAGGCCAGTCCCCCTTCTCATATAAACATAGCGAACATTATATGACGAGACAAGTCACGAGCCGAGCCTTAGACTGTTCACAGTCCTCTATTTTTCCGTAAGATCATCGGGATCGAGCGCTTTCTGTTACAGGCTGCCATCTTGCATGAGTGTCAAAACTACTTAGAGGGCGGGGGCGGTTTGGGAGGAGGCGAGAAAAATAGAGGGACTGTAATATTAACATCACTGCATCTCGCGTTCAGGAGGCGCGACAGGAATTTCATGCCTTTTACCATTCATTAATTAAGAAACTCCGCTGGTGATGAAAAACATGCCAGACACGTTTAGCATCGATTACGCGTGTTTACAAATATCTCCTTGCGAAACAGTGATTTTATAATGTTTCTAGCCCATTCCTCGAAATAAAATCGGCAAACATGCACAAGGAAACATTTTCCTTATCAAAATACCAAAAATCCTTCGTGTGTTTGCGCGAGATGTGCCTCATGGTATGAAAGCGTACGTTTTATGGAAACGACGACTTGTAAACGACTTGTCAATGTCGGCAACTTAGATTAAACCCGTTGTCAACGCAAATTAACATCTATTGTCTAATGACCAATCAAACGCCTGCGTTGCGGGTACAACCCGCTCTGTGAACGCGAGCTGCAGTAGACTGCAAAACAGTCCGTACTTTTGCGTATTCAAGTACGAGCGAGCAGTCAAACGAGGCTGAAAACAGAGAGCGAGACTGGGGAGAGACGCCTCACACGCCCTACGAGCGTGTGAGGCTCGCGCGCTTCGCGCGCGTAAGAGTCTTACGCCACGCTTTATCGATTTCTTTACTGATTTTGAGGAAAAAAACGACTGTTTTGCAGTCTAGAGCTGCAGTGATGTTACTACAGTCCCTCTATTTTTTTTGCCCCCCCCCCCCTCCCCCAGAGCAATAATTCCCGATGCACGCCCCCTCGGTACATTTGAAAATCAATATACCCGTGACGGTAAGACGCGTATATCTAAACGGGCTCAAGAAAAAATAGGGGACTGTGAACAGTCTAGCCGAGCCTGCCCAGCTGGCCGGATTGGCTCACCTGATATAAACAGTCACTGACACCTAAAAATCGTGTCCTCTTTTTCGAGTTACTGCTCTCTTGATCTCATATGAAATCAATCTCTTTATAGCGCAAAAAATTTACTTTACTTACTAGGCTAAAATTTTCATTCTTTTTGAGCTTTACGTCAGTTCGTTCTAATTGACATAGAGCGGAACCTAACGCCATAAAGGGTTATATAATGTTGGGGGAATCTTTGCTCATCTCATATGGCGTCGCCATATACGTAAATAACAGAACTGTATTCAAAAGCTGAAAGAGCTGATTAACCTGAGCAATTTTGAGCTTTGCAATATAAGGAAAATATCTGCCATCATTAAGTATAAAGTTTCTGATGAAAAAAACGTTAATGAGGAACACATTCATATTAAAATTTCAACTTTTCATTAAAAGCGAAATTCTCTAAGCTATGTTCTTTCATCAGTATTAAGAGGAATTATTTTAAAAGCTTGATCCAAGAATGCTAAGCAACGAGGCAAGAAATGTAGGCTGTTGTGTTACTTGGTGATCGAACCAGCAAAGCCGTGTGGTGTTACGCTCCTTCCCCTTTAAGACGGCTGCTCTGTTACTCACTTTCGAGCCAACCAACTAGAGCGTACGTGAAGCATTTCCGACGCTCGATGTACTTAATACAAATAATGGTTACTATATTTGACCTTTCTTTTAGCTTTTTCGCTTGTTTTTAAACAATTATTGGATGAGGTTTTTGTAATATCCGGACTAATCAAGGTCGAGGTAAGTGTTATCAGCCGAGCCAAAAGCCGAGGCTGATAACCCTTACCGAGACCTTGATAATTTAGGATATTATTTTACATTGTCTTTGAGTTATTGGAAATCATGCATTGCGCGCGCAACCTACAGATTAGTCAGTTATCTGCTAGCAGAAAACTAACTAATCTGTAGGTTGCGCTGATTTCCAAAATTAGCTGTAGACTCTTAGCCAATGAGCAGACGGATAACGAGCATAATGTATAATAATAATTATTAAAATATAGAATATTAATTAGAATATTTGCATTCTGTCACAACGACTATACTATTTCTGGAACATTGACCTCGACATTCTCCTAACCCCCACAATTCAAAAACTACACGTCAATTTTTTTTTCATCATATGTCCTTAATTCTGCACTTACCTCCACCATTTTTAAAACACAGATAAGGAAACCTCCATATGTTACCAAGGCCAATGGAAAAACCCATCAAAGCGAGAAGGAAATCCAACTTTGACGACCAAGTCTCTCGCTCCTTGATTTCAACGCCCATCTTGTTCCAGGTCACTGTCTTTACAATGAGAAGTAAGACATCATTCAACAAAAAGCAGCAAAATTATACACATTTTTCTAGATATCATTGTACAAAGCAAAAAAAATTTTTAACTACTGACTTACCCGATGCCCGATAAGTTTTTATTTTCCTTGAAAAAAATCAAGCCGCAAAAGCGTCTATGCTTTCCAATGTATACTCGTGGTTAACATTATGCGCCTTTGAAGATTCAATATCGAGTCTACTTCTTAACGTAAATGAATGAACACAATAGGCCCGGCTTATTTAAACAAAGGCATTTTGACTTTACCGCTCCTTTTTTAAATTGTTTTGGGCATGTTTAGTCCCACTCTGCACTGAAAGAAGCTTAAGCAGGCGACTCTAATGGGCAAACGTCTGAGGCTAAACTTTTGAAACATTTCTAAAGAAAAAGGATGGTCGGAAATGCAAAATCTCGCGCCAACCCATTTGGCTCCTGAAAGTTTTGTGTCCGGGCCAAATTGTACCGCAGGCAATGAACAAAATTTGAATAAATTCAAAATGCGAATGCATTCCAAAGCACCAAATGTACGAATATTATCAATCAATTTCACTCAGTGCAATTCATTAATACTGAATTATGCACGCAGACTTTCTGTCAGTATTTAAGTTTTAATACCGGCTGCAGATGCACGTTGCTTGACCTTGCGAACATTTAGTCCAAAATTAGACTTAACGGCTTGACAAGAATGAATACGTTAATTCTAGTAACAGAAAGTCGCGTAGATGATATTTAGACATCCGCAATCATCTGATAATACATCATGTTAAAGCATTTCTCTTTTCAGTCGACGAGCTCTGAACTTTTAATAAAAACAGGCCTAATATTTCCACAATGACCTTTAAATCGAGACGTTACTAACTGAATTATGAAGTTGATAACAACATTGACCATCCAGACTATTCGCCAAAGCATGTTTATTTAGAGTTTAGTGTCTTTCGTTTTAAGAAGATCAGTAACGAATCGGCAGCTTCACAAATCGGTAGAGGTTTCATCTGCTTGTCACTGAATTCGCCTGTGCAAGTAATTTATCATGTTTTTGCATCCTCCAGTACATACATTACAAACACTAAACAAACGTGCGAGTTTTGCCAAACACGAGATCAATATCTTTGAAGGCCGACTGGTTTTAAAATAGTACGGTCATCCCAAGTATTTTAAATATTAACTTCTTTGGTGAACTGACCGAGGCCGGTAAATTGTGATCTTAAGATCGGTTGAAAGATATTGGCTCCAAGACTTCGAATCAACATTAAAACAAGTAATAAGTTAACTCGCTTTCAGCTGTTTCTTCCCATTTTGGCAATTTTGCCTAGCCCCTTGAACGCATTAATGCTTAAGTAATTCGGACGGAAGTCAGTTTGTGGGACAAGTTTTCTGTCGACATCAAACGCGACCAAATTAAAGCTTAGTCTCAAAATGCTGGATTTGCCGGTCGAAAGATAATACAATCCTACAGTGTGCCATGTGCTTATACTAATTTGTTACATACCGGCGACTTCTCCGTCAAATTAACAGCAATGAGATGGTCACTAACCACTGAGTAGTGAAAAGGATTTACCACAGGGTCCAGAAGTGTTTAGTTTGTTGTGCGTTCAACAAATACCCCGCGTATTTGTAAAAACCTTTCGCTCCGGTTAACACGCCTCAGAAGTACGCTTACTGATAGACAGATAACCATAACTCATTAACATAGTTTGATTAGGACCTACGTTCCTCACGGTAAAATCCATGTTGATTCGTCATGCAAGATTAGTTTTTTCATGTGACCAACCTTATTATCTGTTCTGTCGTAAAATATGATCGGTGCTGATATCAAGAAGTTCGAATATGAAAGCAGTTGCTGATGAAAAAAATATATATATATTCCAGTGGGCAAACGCGAAAGCTATACGTTGAATACACCTTTAGAGTAATCCATGGTACAGAAATCCTTAACAACTTGTTTTAAAATACCTCTTTCAATATTTCACTTGAACCGGAAGACCCTAAAAGGGGCGCGGAACATGGATTCTAGCCAGCGTACTTTCTGAGGTGTTTCAACAGTGACAACCCAGGAGAGGTTGGACACAGAACGAAATGCATCTTGATACGATTAAACGGGCTCCAAAGATCCCAATATCCCATCGTCTTACAATAAATGATGTGAAACCATCCTCGTCGTCAGGTTTCTTTTCGTATTTAAATTTTGAGAAGACGCTGAGGATGAGGTTGAACTGAGGAACAAGATTCTTCTCCCATTCTTTTCCTCGGAACCACAGGCAGACCACCTTTTGTTCGTGTACCCTTAGTTGTCGGTTGTTTGAAGTTTGAAGTTTGAAGTTTATTAATTCATAAATACATAGCAGTTCGAAAACTGAATTGCGTATTTACGTTACAAAAATTAAATTATGGATCAAAAACATTAACTAATCTATCTTAATTGAAAGGAATAAAAAAGCTAACAAGAGATGAGATGCTAACAAGGTTAAATACGAAATTCAAAAACTCTAACCAATAAGTTACTTTAAGACATGAAAAGATAATAAAACTATTCTTAAAAAGGTCGGTTTTAAAACGTGGCATGTTAAAAGGTCGCGCCAGCCTTAATGAATAAGTAGATTCGTGCGGTGCAGGTAATAACTTGTAAAGGCGGTGATTGTTGTCATTTGCAATTGTGTGAAAAAGGTGACTCATATTTCGTCATGGTGGGTTGCTAATTCGTTAAAGTTCATAATAACAAGAGCCTCATGACAGCTAACACCGGGGCAGATGATAGACATTGCTGTCTTCTGTATACGAGCATCGGTCTTTTGTACTCAATAGAAGAAATATAGATGAACATTACGGTGGCTACAAACTGCTCCTTGATACAGATTTGGATATAATCAAAAGGAGGAAACCGTTTGCCTCTAGCCACAGGTCAAATAGTTATCTCGGAAACAAAAATCGTTTAAAACAAGCCTGGAATGCGAATCAACTTGTCAACAGATAATTGGTTTATGTTTGGCTCAAAGACCATATCTTACCATGAAAATTAACCCTTATTAGTGACTGAGAGGAGTAAAAAAGAAAATGAATTTCGTCTTTCATTTGATCGGAGTGTATATTGTCTCTATTGATTTAAGTTGTATCTGACAAGTAACACGTTCGCAAAACTTTACGATTCAGATCACGTTTATTTGTGCAGACAAAGCTGCACCACTAAAACGCTGCCGAAATAAGGTCAAATATAATTCCTCTGCTTTGACTGTGTTTCCTTTTACGGGGAGTAAAATGATAAGGTTTTTCAGTTGTTCATGCGTGGATATCCTGTCCGGATGTGAATGGTGATCAAGTTATGTTATTCTCCCGTGAAGTCGGTGATATGGGCCCGGGGATATGGGCTGTCGGTCATGGTCTTTAAACGGCGGGTTAGTGCTTCAATATTTTTTACACTAAAAACAGCAAATCAGGAAGCACTGAGAGTACAACAATCCAAATCAAATCAATCTGCAGCACGCAAAATCCTGTAACGATGGCGTTATGTTTTACACATTATGACTCGATTATGACGTTCAATTCGCGGTCGATTCCTCCTTTTCATTTTGAGGAAAGCAAGTATAAAGTTGTTTTGAGTATAGTAAAGCCTTCTTACATGTTCTAAGACGAAAAGAGGTTTAAAAAATATATTATAAAGTCAATATAGCGCCAAATCAGCTGAGTGTTTCAATCTCGAACCTTTGGACTCTCTGTGCTCTACAAAGCACGGGTTCTGCACGAGGTCTTCAGAGCTATTTATAATCGTCTAATGTTAATTAGACGATTAATAATCGTCTCATGTTAATTAGACGATAAATGATCGTCTAATGTTAATTAGATTACAGTTATTATTTTAGTTTCTGTGTTAAAGTCGTTGCTTCTCATCGTTTTTTTCTGTCGATAAAAAAACAAATTCTAAATAACCATTAACACCGTAGCGAGGCAACCGGGCCTTTCCTTCCCTTTTTCTTTCTTTTCTTTCTTCCACTCTCATTTGATGAATATGTCAGAATACTTTAAGCTTCCTGACTTTAACCCTGATTTATTAGATATAGCCATGGTAAAAAGCTATGTAAGTTCAATGAAACAAGAATAATCACAGAGGGCCTCTTCCGAGAAGAGGTCCAGGCACATCTACTTTATTGAAGGTAGTTTATTCCATGCAATGTCGTTACGATATGTGTAGTTCCATGTTGTCACTAAAGTTCTTCATATATTTTAAGTAGCATGGTGCAAACATAGAGATCGGAGAAGGCGTCAAGTGGTCGCTGATAAGGGGTTTAAAGCAATGGAAAATCATCGACTGTCAGGCCCAAAAAGGGGTAGTGGTTCTTTACAGGAGATGCTCGTCTACGAGAAGCTCCTACTGTAAGGCACTGACTAGGATAATTTTGGTGTTCTGGATTGGCGGTCGCTTATGGGAGGTGGTCGCTTACAAGAGGTGATCGCACATGGAGGTTCGACTGTATTATTATTTTAAAAATGTATAAACCAGCTCAAGCGAATGGAAACTCTGAAAAGACTATCAAGGTCCTAACGTTTTTATGCGAGAATAAATGGAGGTCCATAGTTCAAAACAAAAGCGTCCAGGGCCTGGGAGATAGTTGAAAGCTCTACCGCCTCTCAACCTCAAAAACGGTCAAATTTGCTTCTCAATATCAAATCTTAAGAGTTCATTCACAAGGGTTATTCACAAGGGCACTGGAGACATACCTACTGCAGCGCCGATCGGCGTTGCAATAAATGGCCTGCGCATGCGTGTTATTAATCAATTTCTTTTTGGTCTAGAACTTGTTTAGTTAACTTATCAGTTGCTTTTTTGGTTCCAGAAGCCTTTTATTCTATCCTTTTATCACTTGCTTCCTGAGTGAATAAGCCGGGGACTCCATTTAAAGTAAAATATTCTTAGCCATTAGGCCTTGCTTTCTTGGCTAATAAGGTGTGAAGTCTCATTGTCTTCTTCCCGATGGAACAAAACGGGTATCGTCAGTTCTCGCAGGCGCTGCAATTAAAGCACAATACAACAAAAAAATTTTCTTTAAAACAAGTATTTATAAGTTGTGATGCTATGAGTGGATTTATAACTTTCAGATAAAAAGGGAATTACGATACCTTCTAACAACGACGATTTGGTCAGTGTCATCGTGAGAATCAAAATTCAAAAAATCAAAAAATCCTCGACCAAACTGGTAAATAACCAACTGGTTCTCCTACAACTAGTTAGAAATCTCAACCTTGCTACGATTATTTGATTTATTTGTATTTGTCATTTGCTCATTCTCCTCTAGCCTTTGCACGATAGATTCTACCGAGGGAAAAAGAGAGGGACCTAACAATTATCTGATCCGAATAAAACTTTAAACGTCAAGACTAACATCTAAGGAGCAAGCAAGCTTTACCTTTATTACTGCTTCTGTCATTTTTAAACCCTGATAA
This sequence comes from Porites rus, assembly GCA_964035705.1. Classification (NCBI taxonomy): domain Eukaryota; kingdom Metazoa; phylum Cnidaria; class Anthozoa; order Scleractinia; family Poritidae; genus Porites; species Porites rus. The sequence continues at coordinate 23,196,245 of OZ037995.1, forward strand.
ATTATGGGGTCTTAGCCAGTTAAGCTTTCATTGCTATATTAAAAGACAAATATTTACCTCTTGGATTGATCCAGTGGTGTTCATCAGTTTGTATATCATCACCGTTGGAATTAAGGAGAGTGACGACAGGGTCATCAGCCAGCCAATCGCCTGTCCCCACCCAGGATAAACGTATTCTCGATACTTGAGTGGCTGATAAGTAGAAATGTAGAAAACAAATACAGCCTAGCAAAGAATAGCAAAATTATACTTAGATTTCTCGACTTGAGATGCCGGAGAAATTCACTCCAAAACACCAACCACGAAGTGTAAACACTAATCAATCCGGAGATTAAGTAATACTTTAAGCTTCTAAAATAGTGGATAGTGTTTTTCGCGCGCTGTGATTGGCTACTCAAACTCGGGATATTCACTGGTTCACCTTCAGGTTCCGAGCATCGAGGACGCAGTCGCAGTTTAGAAGCGACGGCTTTTTTGGGGACGGAGGGAACCTTTTTCATGTTGACGTTGTTATTCGGTTAAATAGTTTTGATCGACGTGAATTGTAAAAAAAAAAATTGTAAATTGTAGTTTGTTTACCCACGGATCACTGAGGTGATTGTTCACAACTTATTACTAAAATGTACGCTAATTATTTTATTTCATTTAAGAGATAAAATTGACAAAACACCAAAGTTACTGTCAGTACAAGTAAAACAGTCACGTGGCAGAAATCTGAGGAATCAAGTGTTTATCATCAGAAAAGCCACAGGTTTTCCGAATTTTTGGTTGCTTCTTTGTTTGAACCACTGCTCGAAAAGAATAGGGGACGTAGATCCCGGTGGCGTGGCCAACCGTTACACATCATTCACATCATGGGGTGGGTGGGTACAGTAAGCTCATAAATGGATTGATGGCGGCTGCCAGTGGAGCCTTTGTATGCTGACGTCCGAGCTTACTGTTCGTATCTTAATGTATATTGTAAAGAGGGCATGTCTCTTGTCCTCTCATCCATGACTCCCTCCTTCTTTCCTTTCCTTTGTTTTGTCTGAGGGTTAAATACAAAGCTTAGAGAAAGCCATCATGTACTTACCAAACAAAATATTGGTGAAAGGTATTTCCAGCACCAGCCACACCATGGACTGATGGGAAATCCCAACATAGCCTCTATGTTGCTATAGAAACGGTCACGACCTGTCGAAAGTAAGCAAAACACTAATACCTAAGTATAACGAGATCAGAATTTTTTATCACGAGGTTGTCGCATCTTCGAGAGGATAAATGCATTTGCTTCAGTGTATGTTTGTTGTTGTTGTTGTTGATAACTGGGAGACGCAAATTCTGAAAAGAATCCTCAGACGGTTTTCAAAAATTGTCTCATCACAGATACGCAGGTTAAGATATCAAATCATTTTACTCAACTGCTGACGATCTTCGGCTGATATTTTGAAAGAGAACTGATTAAGGTTTGCTCTGGAGATTTGGGGAGACACATTAGACATTCAAAAGTTAGAAAGCACAAGGTTGCTGAACAAACTTCATACTGATCCCGCAGTGGATGTTTTGCAATAACAATAATGACTTGCACATGAAAAATAACAGAGATACTTGTATACTCATAAGATTCGAGGATTCTGATTAGCAGATTCCTATTTGTTCAGCTTGCCTCCCCCAACGAGATAACTTCTCCCGAAGCAAGTAATTTACAACGGCTTTTGCGGGGGCGGGGGCAGGGGTACTAATTACAAAATGTTATGCATCTTTGCGAGTATGTTCCTTACCAAAAAGCCATCCAATTGCCAAACATTCACCAAGGACCACCAACAGCAGGACTGTTCCAGCACCAGAATAAGCGTCAAACAACTGAAATACGTACATACCACCCTAAAAAAGAGTTTTCAGTTTTGTTTATGTTGTCTCATCGATATTCATAGTTTATATGTACAGTCAAACATTAAGCTGCTCACTTACCAAAGTCCCGGAAATCCCCTTAATTACTGTAAAACTGACCTGTATTAAACGGGGAACCTGTATTAAGCGGTCACCCTTTGGGAATGGCTCACTGACCGCTCAATACAGGTTGACCGTTTTTTTAATAGAGGTCTGACAAACTTGAGATTTATTCAATAAAATGAAGGTAAAGAGCGAAATATCTATCCCACGACAAATTGACCTTCATCTGTTTCTAGTACCTCTTCGTGGGCCAAAAGAAAAAAAGTTAGACCGTTTGACGTCATACACAGTACGACCTGTTGCACTAATATGGTACGTCTTCCCAAAGTGAACATTTAATGGGGGTGAAGATAATAAAAAATAAGTCGTTGGGACCTCGGAAAAGGTGAGCACGACCGCTTAATACAGGTCAGTTTTACAGTAATTAACCCATTCGCCCCTTAACCGCCCATAACCGCCCGTGCGGATCCACGTCCTTTCTACCCTTTTTGACGTCATCAGTTTTAACGGTCAAGGACAACTTTGTCCGCTAGCTTGTGCAGAGTGAAGAAATCTTTCAAACCATACCAGAATGAGCACAATTCAGTCAAAGACACCGGAGAAAGAGGCAAAAAACCATGTAACATTGACTTGAAAATCTCCATGAAAATCTTGTTCCATTGCCCACCTACCTTTCCTTTCACCTAAATCCTAAGATCCTAAAAGCTTTCCTAAAAACTATTCCCACCAAAATGAAGCCTACTAAATGCCCAGCAAGAGAAAAAAAACGAGGCAAGAAAAGTGAAAAAAGAGGGGAGGAGAGAAAGCGAAAAGTAAAAGTCAAGACTGCTGTGTCACTTTTAAACCCAAAAAATTTTGCTTTCTGCGCATGCCCGAACTTCGCAAGCTGATATTTTGCATCTGGATCAGAAGGTCATCAAGTGTACGACCTGTAAACCGGTTTGTGGTAAGTTTTAGCTCTTTATAGCACGACAGTGACCAGAAAACCACTCGACTAGCTTCAAAATGCGTTTTTCGGCAAAATCTCCTGGAGCGAATGGGTTAAGGGAAATGATTTCCAGGACTTTGGTAAGTGACCGTTTAATAAAGGTTCGCTTTATTCAGGTTTGAACCGATTTGACAGTTAAAAGGTCACTTCGGAAAGACGTACCAAACTAGTGCAACAGGTCGCACTGTGTATGGCGTCAAGTGGTCTTTAACTTTTTTTATTGGCCCAAGAAGAGGTAGAAACAGGTGGAGTTCAATTTGTCGTGGCGTAGACACTTCGCTCTTTAGCTACCTTCATTTTCTTGAATAACTCTAAATTAAGTTTGTCAAACCTGTGTTAAGAGGTCAGTAAGCCGGCCATTCCCAGAGAGTGCCGGTTAATAGAGGTTTGACCGCAGCACCTATTTCGGCGTGAGCCTCGTGCTTTAATAGGCCTGGAAAGGCTGTTTGCTCCAAATTAACATGCGGTTATCACTTTCTAAACGAGTTAAAAAGTTTAAAGTCCAATATTACAAATTTTTTAGACAACTTCCTCATTTCGCGAAAACAAGCATAAGAAGAAGGCTCTGATTCATTGTATACTTTGTAACAGAATATTACATGATCCTTTTATGGAAGCAAGTTGCAAGATAGAGTGATTTTACTTGACCCGTGAAATGGGTAGTATAATACTACGCGTTTTTATGTACTAATTCAATTGTCTTCTTTTGTGTACGTGTAGCTACTTTGCCTTCTTTGTTATTCCCTGTTTAACGGGTTAAGTAAAATCACTTAATAAAACCAAGTGTCTAACATTATATTTGTAGCATTAACTTGAAACTGAAGGCAATTTTCTTTGCAGTATCTCTAGGAGCTGATTATTTAGACCAACGAAAATTGAGTTTCATCTTAAATTTTATTTAAGCCGGAAAGAAGACTTTGCGGTTTGATAATTTTTTGCTATTTTCAATCATTGATTTGTGATAACGTATTCTTTTAACTAGAGATAATCATTGATTACGGATCCGCGTTTGTCACTAACAGAAAAGAAATCGGGTCGAAAGGAGTCCAGTTTCCCCGCCAAGATGCCCCTGATAAAATCAGTGGGAGCGGCTAATCGGCAGTCGTGGTAGGTACCTCATGTATGGGGACATATATTGTACCGATTTTACCTACTTAACTTATACAATATATGTCCCCATGCATGAAGTACCTACCGCAGTCGCCCACAATATCTCGAAAATTTGTGGCTTTGAACCACAGGAACACCAAGATTGGGATGCGTTCTGACGAACGCGACAAGAAGGCGTAAAAGGGCGCAAATTTCCTTAGAAGGAACCACAGAGAAACAAGTTGAGGTGTTACCTTAGTAACCATGGAGAGTCCAATCACGAACCAGATTACGCATACAAAAGCTGTGAAGAGTTCCCTGCGGCAACCGCGTCTGAAGTAATCTGGAAATAAGTCAACAATGGCCGTCACCACACCTTCTATTCCTACAAACTGAACAAAGTAGACGTTTATGAGTATTTTTACCGCTCATCGATGTAAAGTCACCATCAAAAATAAAAAACGGTCGTGTTTAGTCCACTGATAATCGACATAATCATACGGCAACATGGTGGACATGGTTTAACCCGGCTTGCGGTATTTTCAGACGCTCCAATTTCGTTCATTCTTACTTCCCCGAAGAGCGGGCCCTTGCGAGTTCAACCCATCTAACGATCAGAATACCGTTTATTCAACAGCTGTGGTAAAAACAAAACAAAGCTTTTTTCATTAACAAAGAATCTCTTTTGTCAGTTTTAGTCAAAATAGGCACCAGAACGTACATTTGAGAACCCAGATAAACTGAAAACGGCAAGGCACGTGAAATATGTTATTATAACGAGGGTACATTTCTTTGGGGTATTAGGAGGCTTAAGCAACAACGACAGCGACGGCTACGAAAAGTCACTTAAAAAGTGAATTTGCGTTGCCTCAAACTTTATCGCGCTTATTCCACCTCGTTTAATTCGTCAAAAGACTGTATCAAAGTTAAAGGAAAAGAAAAAGAAAGTTCTTATCTTGGGCTCGGCGTCCTCTACAAAACGCGAATTGAGGCGCTTTCACGTTGTAGTCGTGCAGTGACGGCAAAGAAATGTGCAAAAAATCGTGATGCACGTGCGAAGTTGCCGTTTTGCTTATCTAACTATTGCTTTTTTCCCGTCCTCGTTGCCGTCGCCGTCGTTGTTGCTCAAGCTCCCTATTACATCTCTCTGTAGCAGAAGCAGTTGAGAACCAATCTTGACACTGGGCTCTGCGTTCAGGTAAGGGGATTCATTGTATCGGGATTAACCTGCATTGATTTCCACAGACGTCCTTATCACATTTCAACTTAGGTCAAGTACCTCTTGAGTTCCGTTCGAAGGCCAAAAAAATTGCGATTTCCTCAGAGATGGTTTTGCGCGATCAGGTCCGTAATATTAGCCCATGAGCCAAGTGCTGAAGAATGGCAGATCGTCACCACCTGATCGAGGTGGCAAATACTACCAATGATTTTCTGACAGCCCCACTTGTGCAGCTGGCAAAAATGTATGATAGCAGTGTCACTATGGTAACTTAGGGGGGTCAAGTGACCTTGAAGTTGTATTGGACGAAAGACCTGTTACAGTGGAAGTAATTTTTCACCGGCCAGATTTAATTTTTTCAAGCAGTCACAAACAGCTAAAACGGCTTTTTGCTAGCTTGAATCTGCGTCTTACTGCACTTTAAAACTACATTAGGATCACTCAGCAATTACGTGATTCAAAGATTCAATATTTTGTGTACGTTTCACAGAAGGTATCCCTCGTTGTATAATGTAGTACATCACGTGAGTACCCATACAACCCCTGGGGGTATCAATTTAATAAACACATCATTTTGCCCTGAACCAAAAATAACTAGATAATTATTAGAACTGACAATAATGGTTAGGAAAAGGCATAAATTTCCTATTTTAAACACAAAGATATTCATGTGTAACGTGCTTAACAAATAGTTCACATTCGTTTACCTCGCTATCCAGACCAAGCAAAAGCAACATAAAGAAAAACAACACGGACCACAGTGGAGCTAATGGCATCTGGGCAACTGCTTCAGGATAAACTATAAAAGCAAGGCCTGGACCTGCAGAGAGAAAGAAAGTTAACACATTTGGGCTATGTTTATATACACTATACGAAATAGCTTTTGCAGCCACAGGAATACCACACCAGATAGGGCTTCTGTTTACACATAAGAGCACTGATTTCGGCGCGATTTCTGTAACGAAGAGAAGCTGGGCCGCGCCGATCTCTAAAGTGGAGAGTCACATATCGGATAGGTGTTCATACTCTACAGGGTAGCTTTTCGAGTAGGCACGAACAGCTATCCAGAACATTGTGAACTCAGCCTTGGTCTCAAGGCGGCTATATGTGGAGCCGATTTTTAAACGAGTTAAAACTTAGTTAGCCAAGGCATCAGCGATGGAATGGCATATTTTCCTAATTCTTACCTGATTGAGCAACGTCTTGTACATCTACGCCTTGTCTCTTGGCCATAAACCCCAGCACAGAAAAGATCAGAAAGCCTCCATAGAGACTTGTTCCACTGTTGAAAACCGTGAATAGTATGGAATCCCTAAATAAAATTCAGGAAAACAGAGTCCTTAGCGAGTCAAAAGTTTAGTGAGCGGTGAGCTAATGCATAATCATTTGCCTCTAAGCCTTATAACGCTACAAGTTTTAATGAAGTTCCACGCGCAAGAGCAAGCGCGCACGAGCGTAGCCACATGCCTAAGAAAATGTGGTAATCTACCCATCCGAGAAATTTTGGTAATCAAGTGACTGACGCCCGCCCGTTCGTCCGCGCCATAGGCACACCAATGTAAAATAACTTAATCAACAGGCACGGCAACCCATTTGCAACTCGAGGTTATTTTGGCGGGAAATTGCATAGCCACCCGCGTCTTGTAAAGCAGAGGCATCTAAAGAATCAACAGGGACCTTAAGTGAGGACGACGACAACGACAGTGAAAACGACCATAAAAAAATGAATTTGCGTTCTTTCAAACTTAATCGCGTCTTTTTGGACCCGCTCAATATGTCAAAAACAGACGACTTTTCCCGGAGTTGAATTCTTAAGGATTTTATTCAGGTTCAAAAGGAGGAATGAAAATTCGTCGTTGTATGTCCACGCCCTCAATAAAACGTCAAATTAGGAGGTTTCACGTCGTAGTCGTGCAGTGGACGTCAAAGAAATGTACTAAAAAGCGTGATGCACGTGCAGAGCCGTTGTTTTGATCATTAAACCTCTTGTTTGTTTTTTTTAGTCGTCGTTGTGATCGTCGTCGTAGTTGCTTAAGCTCCCTGATAAAGACGAAAACGGAAAGCAGAAATTGTTTCTTTGCCTATATGAGCAGCTCTTGGTTAGAAGTCTTGACGACGTTTGAAACGGGCCTTAGAACAGCGTGTAGATATTTTCCTGGGTCGGGTGAAACAATAACGTCTTTTGAGGTATTGTCTTAGCTCTGCCCCGCCGCAAATCAAGGGCAAAGAGAAGAAGGTGAGAATGGTGCTAATACCCTGCTAAAACCGTGCTTCTGAGATAAATATGTGATTAATCAGCAAATTGTTCTAGATCTCGTTTTTCCTCGCTATACTCTTTTGATGCACAATCGAAGGTTGTCATATTTGTTAAATGTTGATTTTTATGAAGTTGAAAACTAAAAGGATTTGACCTAGTTTGAAAAAAAAGGAATTAGAAGATCATTGCCTTGTGTTCACGTCTTCTACAAAACGTGAAATCGAACTCTGACATGCGTGCTATAGGCATATCGAGAAAACCAATGCCTCAAAATACTTCACTCGCAACCAGCCCAAAATTTCACAGCCTAAACTATCAAGGAAAAATATTTAAGAATCTGCAGAAAAAAAAAAGAGACTTATAAAAAGTCGAAAATAATCTGCGGTATAGTTTATTATAAGTTTTCCACTTTTATTCAATTTATGAACATATTTGGAGTGGTACGTACTTTAACTTTTTTTTTGCATTTGACATTGATGACCTGAAGTCGTCTGAAATACTTTTTACTTTTTTACCGTTAATTTTATTATTATTATTAAAAGTGACATCCAAATACTTACGATCGCGAGGAACTGAAAACGAAGCAGAATAGGTTGTTAATGGTGACGAAGTACTCGTGTACCTGTAGAAGTTGTTCTTGAACTTGTTGTAGCTTCCTAATGCAGTCATGGTTCCCGTTCCAATGGAATACGAGAAAAAAACTTGAGTACCAGCGTCGATCCAAACCTGACAAGGTATGAAACTTTATTTTACTGCTACAATCAACGTTACAAGAGTAATATATTCTTCAATCTCAAAACAAGTCGCGCTTTGGGGAAAAATATTGAGAGAAAATTTTAACCAAAAGTCAATACAAAAGGTTAAGATTAACAGATAGAACGAAAAAAGAGAAGGGAAACAAGCAGCATTCCCTTGGTCATTCCTCTAAGCACAAATACAAGGGAAAGATCAGAGCGAAATGTCTGCCACAGTTCACAGAGGTTTTTGTATTTCAGCGCCGTCTTGTGAAAGATAGCGACTTCATGTACTGTTATGTGCTATCGAGACCACAAGAGGTGTCCTCGAAAATGTTCATGTTATAACGTGTCTTTTTCCTCAAGGTCTTGTCGATGACGAATAAAAAATTACCATGCTTAATTCCGTAATTTATTGACTTCTTTGACAATGCGGCAAGTCAAACTGTCAGACACTCAATTCTTTCTTACTAGTTTCGTTGGTTGAAAATGCCCATTCAATCGCTTGGAAATAAAGAAAATGAAAGTAGCTACCTGACCATCCTTAAGCCTTGAAAGGTCAGGCGTGAGATAAAACTTTATTCCCTCACCAGCTCCTGGCAGGGTAACGCTTCGGATCAAGATAACGGTCATTAAAATATATGGAGCTGTTGCAGTGAAGTAGACAACCTGGAAAACAGAGCGCGTTCAGAAAACAATTTTCTTGTCTAAGGAGAACATGAAGGCAAATCTTTTATCTGGAACTTACTCGTGATGCTGGCTAGCATGGTATAACTTACCCTTATTAATGTAAGCTTTATAGTTATCTGGTACCGTTTTGCTTTGTGTTGTTCTATAATATTATTTGTATTAATTAATCAATTTTTTTTCTTTTCATTACTATCATAGTTTTTTTCTCTCCTATAGTTAAGTTACTTTTCTCTTTATCTTTCGTGTGTCACAACCCTAAAGAATGTTATTTAATTATTGTAACTACTCAGCTCGTTTATTGTTTTTACCATTCTGGGTAGTTTGTTGCCTGATCCGTTTTAATAATTTTTTTTTGTAAACGTTTTTAAAGTTGGCAAATAAAATGGTTTGTTGTTGTTGTTGTTGACAACGAAAAGGAGAGAAGATAAAAAGTTCAGCTTATAACAGAGCTTTAAGATTGCACTGCAGTACGTCACCTAGACAGTTACATAGGTGCAGCCAGTAAGATGCGACCATAACCCGAGGGAGAAGTGAATAGTGGTTTATATCTAGCACTATGTAACGACCCGAGGGGAGAGACTTGTGTTAATAGAGAGATTAAGAGTTACGTTTACGGCAAACGGCAAACGTCAGATTCAAGTTGAGAATTTCTCAGAATAGAAATAAGCAGATAAAAGCTGTTCCAGAACAATTCTTATTTATAAAACTGGCGTGAAACTACTTATTTTTGTGTAGAAGTAATAAAGAGTGAACGACAATTAAGAGAAAACTTGGTCACGAGGTACAAATTCACGTTTGCCGTTTGGCGTAAACGTGAATCTTAGGTTGTTTACCATTTCCATGGGCAAACCGGTCAGTCCACGGTTTGGGCAAATGGTACGAAAATTCAGGACTGGTAAATTTCGGCCCAGAATCGTGTTTACCACTTGTACCAATCAGTTCCATCTACCGGAAAACGACCGCGAAGGCCTGAAACTGGTATCAAAGATGGCTTTGAAGAAATGGAAACCGAATTTCTGGTTGGAATATTCCGTCCGGAAAAACAGGACTACCTTTTCGGATGTTCCGTTGCTCCCGGAAATTTTCCGTTAGAACGACCGAAAAAGTGTTTTGTTTACAAATATTTCGGACATTTCGCCAAGTGCATTTTTGGATAGTGCTGCAAATTCAGTAAGAAAATAATTTTTACCAGTCAACACCGACAAGTCAAATTTAGTCGCTTTCATGATATCTTTTTTGTGCATTTATCACTTAAATTTCGTCTTCCAGAACTTTCGCGAAACAAGACGCTATTTTGACTTCTGTCCCAGAGCAGAGAATATAATCTCGTACCTGATTTCTTGTCGACGAGGCCGAAGGCGAGATCTGGTCGAGACATTAAAATCATTTTTCGATTGTTTACTTAAGCTGCCTAGCTTTTGAGGGAGTGACGTGGTGGTGTCATCTGCATGCACTATGGCGTGTGTAATTTGCATGAGTCTTACGTCTGTTCAAAAAATATTTCCGCCGAATAAGTAGTTTTCCGTCCCCTTGTAGATTGTAAAAACTCCTCTTTATCTTATCTTAAAGACATCTTCAAAATCGGTATATAAAGACTTTTGAAAAGTATATGGTATATTGAGCCTTTAACGTGTGGGCGCTAAGATAATTAGCAATTATTGAATGAGGCTGAGTAGGATGTGAATAATTGGGCAGATCGAGGAGGATGTTATCCACCGAGGCTGAAGGCCGAGGTGGATAACATCATCCGCCGAGAGGGTTGAGCATTGAACATCCTCCAGACGGTTGGGCCTGAAAGGTCCATCCTCTTAGGGTAGCATGCGTGACAGGCGGGTAGTGTACCATGCGTGGCAGGCGTTAAAAGGGGAAGAAATGGGGAAATTCGGGCAAGCGAGGCGGAGGATAAAGGAACGCCTGCAGTGACGCTATTGCTTTCTCCGTTTTTTGCTCAGATTCCCTTTTTCCGCCCCTTCGCGCACCCGAAGTCCCATATCTTTTTCCCTTTTAAACGCCCGCCACCCACAATATCTTCAGAGTGGCAAGTTTACAGCCTTGTGACTTCTCACCTTGCCACTTGATTTGACTCCTTTACACACGCATAGATAGCAGATAATCCAAGCCAACAACAGGCACAAGGCTAGATCCCAGTTCACTGGTCCTGGTTCGCCCAAACCATTAGAGATGCGTAACACCCCGTTCCTAAGAGAAAGAAAAAATATTATAGCAGTTTTAGACGCAACTTTTGCTGTCTCGAAAAGAAAGAAAGGAATCAGGAAATCGACTTGTCGGGGATAAACCTGAATCATATCTGTTTGGGTCAGGTAAAACACATGACAGTAAATAACTGAGTTCATGCTAACTGCCGTTGTCCAAGTTATAACAGGATTGCTGAAGCGCGAACGTCCGTCAGAAGTTAGCCGGCGGAGCAGGCGTTGGTCCTTCACATTTTTCACTAGAGTGAAGGCAAGCGAGAAGTGGATTTAAAATGAAAAGACACGCTCGACGAAGGGAGGCGCCTTCCCTTGTAGCGCGTGCCTCACGCTCTAATCCTGTTCTGCTGGCTAGTCAGAAGTGCTCAAAACAACATCAGGAAGATGACAGGGACTTATAAAAGATCTGTGAAGAATCAAACGCTTGAGTCCCAACAATGCGACGTCTTAACTACAAACTGTAATTCTGCTTACTCCCAATATTCCTGGCTTGCTGGTATAGTTTTTGAGCCATTTGCTACTGTTCTTTTGGCAAGAATGGTCGTGAGGCTCCTAATGGTGTCATTTACTTGCGAATCTTGTTGACTTTCTCCTTCAATATTGTAATCCACACAGTTTGGCGTGTTCCACTCATTACCACATCGAGACCATGGAAGAGTCCACTGGAATGAAGCAAACATGTAAAACAAAGCCCAGCCAAGAATCACCGTGTAGTAAATGTTGATATACTGCATTACAAGCACACCGGCATAGCCAATTCCTGGTATGAAAATAAAACCTTAGTAACATAACTTGAAAGGGGCTTTCTAAATCAATATGACACGATTCCAAATTTACCGAAATTTAGCCCTCTTGGCGCTATTTTCTATCTTTTCAAAAATCAAACGATAACAAGCAAATAGTGATAAACCAAAAGCATATTCAAAAAGCTAAATAGCTTCCAAATCTTAAGAACTGATTGTACTACAAATCCGTATGATATATAGATTTAGCAAAGGCCAAAAGCGAGGCTCTCGAGGGAACTTGAAGAAATCTCTTTCTTTAATAATGCATCTTTTGCCGTAAGCAGAAAGCATACTGAATTCCAGCTTTAAAATATGGACCTGACTCCGCGATCAAGTGAAAACCAAAAACTGGTCAGAGAATAAATTTAAAAAAAGTCACCTCAATGTGTCATATACCAGAGCCCGCGATATAGTCACGTCACACTGGTCAGCAGATACGTTTCTTGACAGCTGTCAATTGACCATGACATGGATGTTTATTACCAAGTATTACCAAATACCTGATAGTATATGCCTTGGACTCTATACGGGGGTGGACGCACGGACGTAAGTACGCAATGATTTTGGTCAGCACCAAATTTCTTGGATGTACAGATAACCAAACTTTCTTACCCATAGAGCTCCGTTTAAAGTCGCAATGCGATTTTTTTAGATACAAATATTATTAATTCTTTTAGAAAGAATGATAATGTTCTCTTTGCACGGGACGATCTCAGGTCATCTCTTTGTCATGCTTTTTAGTGATGGTCATCTTTTTCACCCGATAAATCCAGCCTGTGGGTTGGTATCTCATTGACGCAATTCAAAACATATATCAGAGGTTATGGTGGTAAAGCGCGCAAGCGCGCGTCGAGGGAAAACCAGTCCAAGCCTCAGGCTCATTGGTAGCGGATGAATGGAGAGAACGGTCTAATATAATTTTCTGGGCATCCCTGTTTATCAAAAGTATTAAATTGTTCATGTTTACAGTGTTGTCCATCCATGTCCTCCCAAACCATGAACATGTGGGGCACATAGTAAACTACTCTGCTCATCAGAATGATATAAAAAATATATGCGCCGAACTTTGACGCGAGTCATTAATGTTTTAAGCACCCTCACCGGTGAATTATTTTTTTCGAGGTCTGGTCAATTTGCTCCTTCCGCAGCAAAGCTCAAGGACAACCTTGCACTTGAAATTACCTGATCACGGTAATAGGTCTTTTTTTGATACCGTAAAATTCAAACTTGGCTTCAAGACTTGGAGGAATAAGACAAAGGAAATGCATTATTCATTGCTGAGCGTCGAAACGGTTTCTTTTGTTTTACTCCCCTAAGTCTTGAAGCCAAGTATGAATTATAATATATCTTAAATGGTCTATTAAGGGTCGGTTAATAACCTACGTTCGATATATTAAAATAGACCTTATTCACGATGCCCGCCATCTTTGCACGCGCATAAGGGCTGATGAGTTAAAAGCAATGTCACGTGGTTTGTCAGGGGGCAAACGAGAGATAAAATCTGCCAATACAAGAAATCGCGGTTGTGTTATAAATATATTTTTATCTTAAAGACAATTATGGCAAATTATGGGTAGAAGTGATCGTTGTTATTTTTTCAATGCAGTGGCGACCGTAGATGTCCTCACAGCAAGCAATAATGACATGAAACTTTTCGGTACTTGAACGGTACATTTTGCAAATTTAAAATTGCCTTATCGTTTTGAAAGGATCACCAAACTTGACCGCGATTACTCGTATCGGCAAATTTTAACACTTGTTTGCTCCCTGAAATACCACGTGACATTGCTTTTATATCATCAATCCTAAAGCGCGTGCAAAGATGAAGGGTATCGTGATTGAGGTCTATTCTAACATGACTCCGGCGCTTTCTGGTCATATTTCTATATTTGGCTGGTTTTCTTTGTGCTCAAATCTGTTCTGGGAATTGCGAGACAATGGAGTCGTGAATAATTTGCAATTTTGACCCTAAAGCCTCAGAGGCATGTTAGAATTTTAATATGTCAAAAGTGGGCTATTCATATTCAAATTAAATATTTTAGATAGGTTATTCCTGAGAAGCATGCCCGGCTAGGGTTTTTTTTGTTATGTGCAAAATATCCGAGAACACAAGACGTTTCTCAGTTGTCCAGCAAACGTCTCTACTCAAGAGGTTACGGTTGAATTGTTCTTACCTTGGAAAAGTGGACAAATTTTCCAAGCCGTGATTCCACCTTGACTCGTGTATTGCCCCAGACCAATCTCCATTACTAAAACGGGTACACCAGCCACAATCAAACAAAGCAAGTAGGGAATGAGGAAACAACCTGTAAATATGAAGTTACCCACAGGTTAGTTGAGTAACTAATTTCCTTTCGCATAAAAGCCACCCCATACTTCATGATGCATAAGGCATGGCTAAAACAATTTTGCGTATAAGGCCTTGAGAGTATCCCTGGAGCATATAGAGTGCCTTATTGCGGAGCTCTCGCGCGCGAAGCGCGCCAGCGCAGCACCATGGGTAAGAAAATTTGGTAAACTATCCATCCGAGAAAATGTGGTTATGGGGTAGCGTGCGAACGAACGTCCGTACATCCACTACATGTAAACCGATGCCAAATGTCAGATTATTTTTGCGAAAAGCGTATGGCCACCTGCGTCTCGTGAAGCAGACACAACTAAGGGACGGACCATTAGAAAACTTATCTGGTGGGGAAGAGCGAAGAAAAAAAAATTCGTGCAAGGGAAAATTAAATGAAAAAAATTCTTGCACGCGAATTAATCCTAAAAAATATTCATGCTATGACCCAAAAAAAAATTCATACCAGGAATTTGATAACGAAAAAAAATTCCTGCGGCTCGAAAATTCCCCTACCCCCTCCCCTCCCCCCAATAACTTCTCTAATGGACCGTCCCTAAGGAGTCAATAAAGACGAGAACGGAAAGCGGAAAATGTTTCTGTATCAGTGGGTTTTTTTTTTGTTTTTTTTGTTTTTTTGTTTTTTTTTTGAGTATATATTAAGCTTAAATTAATTGTCTTGTCAACAAATTTGGAATATAGAGAAAGGGAAACACAGAGAAAAAGAAAAAGTAGGTCGACAGGCCAGCAAAGCTCAACGAGAAAAGGAGCTAGAGCGAGAGAGAAAAAACAAAAGGAGACGTTTTCTGTTGGAGGAACAACATGAAATTTTGAACTGGCGGGATGCTAGCGGCCACTGGGGTGAAAATGAGCGACAGTGAAAAAAGAGTGAACAAGAACACGTCCGACATTCTCTCCATAAAACGTGTAACTGGGATGTTTCTGGAAGTTTCACGTAATAGTTGTGCAAAACAACGGCAAAGAAATGTACAAAAAAAGTGTGCTGCACGTGCAAAGTTGCTTTATTGCTAATTAGACCTATTGTTGTTGTTGTTGTTTTTTTTACCGTTCTCGTTGCCTTCGCCGCTTAGCATTAACGATTTTATATATTGTGTGAGCAAACTATAAAAATTATAGAGAGCTTCGCTTTTAGCTCTGGCTAAATCTATATATTATACGGGAGAACCAGGTTATCCAGTGGCTTTAATCGTCATGTGGCGGCTCTCACAAGAATGAGATTAGATGGCACAAACATTGAATCGCTGAAATGTAGCATGGAAGGTCTCAGTTTCGATACCCAGAAACGGACCAGCAGTATAGGACGCGCGTAAAGAGTAATCTTTTTTTCCACAGCTAACTCATTAATTTGCCCAGGATTACATTAGCGCCCATCACATCATGAATAGGCATCATAAATTAACCCACGCTCCATAAGAGCCTTTTCACTCACGTGGGAAACAGCTATGCAAATTTATTAAGACAAAGGAAAGATTTTACATGAGAGAAAAGTTCTACTCCCATGGCCGCCGTGCTATCGTTCTGAGACACCAACCTGGCGGACGTGGCGTTGAGACTAGTATAACCGCTTGACAGGTTTTGGGTTACTTTAAGATGGTTTATGTCATTGTTTATGTTCAGTTGTATGAATCATGACCTTATTTAGGGCATGATGATGTCATATATTCTTTTTAGTTCTGTAGATCATATGTATTCTGCACAACTAACACAGGCAATTCTTGACCCTTTGAATGCTATTAAGGCACAGTTTTACATCTGGAACACCGAGTTTGTCTCTCTGTTTACGATAATCATCATCGTCATCATCAAGATGATTTTCAGAACGGATCGGCCGCGATATTTCTGCTCCGGTGAGGTTTCCACTGTGGAGGGAGGGATCTCTTCAGACCTGGATCTAAGGTATAGATGGCTACCGAGGTCCAAACATTAAACACGGAAAGTGTAATCTTCTAGGGTAGGGGGGGTGAGGCAGGGGTATGCATTACTATATATCTATTCTTGAAAATTCTAACAGATTTTCATTAATGGTGGAAACCACTACAGAAATCAGCATTTGAGCTTCTTGTTGGAACTCCAGTCTTTATTTCAAATGGCCTCAACCACAATTAAAATATTTTTTTAATATTTATTTTTTCTACACGGCTACCGAGAAAATACTTTTCCTCCTCATTTTATTTTTTGTAAGTTAACCGAATATGTAAATTCAAAATTCATCATATAGCCATAATTCTCCACTTACCTCCACCATTTTTAAAACACAGGTAAGGAAACCTCCATATGTTACCGAGACCGATGGAAAAACCCATCAAAGCGAGAAGAAAATCCAACTTTGAAGACCAAGTCTCTCGCTCCTTGATTTCAACGCCCATCTTGTATCCCAGGTTACTAATGTAAATTAGAAATGAAAAAACGTCATTTTCACAAAAATCAATAATTACGAAAGGCAAACGATTGAACTATTATCCTGCAACCAGGCCACTAGGTAAAAAAAAAAAAAGAGGCGGATAGCAAACAACTAGGTGCAAAAAAAAGGCGAGCAAAGCGAGATTAGCGTGGTACTGGGGAGGGGCACGCCTCTTTCTTCACACCCCCTTCCCCCTCCCCCGTTTCACCAATTAACTAAGATATCAATTTACCCGATGTCAGATATGACTTTAAGCCGTACATTGAGTCCTGTAATTAATTTCTGTCCCCTACACCATATGATATGCAATGTAAAGTAACATCGCATTCAGTTCCAGCTTTTAAACGACATATTGTCGTTTCTGTCGTGAACAGACTAAGTGAAACTAATGTGTAGAAAATTTACACCCTAAACCAGACTACGATCATCCCCTGCGCTTTTCATATTGAAGGCTGGTAATGCATAGTCTGCTACACAGCCTTTTGTAGTGCCGTTACGCAACGCTGGGGAGGAGCATTGCGTGACGAGTGGAGAGGAGCATTGCGTGACGACAATAAAAACGGCTGTGTAGCAGACAAGGAAATGCAGCGAGAAGAACAGACAACTGTTGGACAACCCACATTATGTTCTGAACGCCATTAGGACACACCACGAACCGAGGAAGACCAAGGACGAGATGGAGGGACGACTTGGACAGTTTCTTTAAAATCTCATTAATAATTCATAAAGAAAAAACAAAAGAAATTAACGTTTAATGAGTGTCTTTGTATGTGATAAAGACATGGCTAAACTTTAGGTTCAATTTTTTAGACCACAGTAACCCCAAATCTAAATATTAGTGCAAGAATGGGTTGATCTATATCAGAGATTTTGAAGTCGTTCAAAAAAATCGCAGTCGTTATTACAAGGTTTTTAAACCTGATAATACACGATTGCGAGTTTTTTAAACAGTACGTAAACTTGACTGGCACCGTGTCGCTCAAAAAACGCGGTCCATTGGAAGTCAATGGAGAAGGCCCGCGTCCAACGGACATTCAACGGCTGAAACTGAACTGAAACTGATATTATATTGCCTCCAATAATGTCTGCCTATACTGCTTGATCAGTACCGTGGCCAGTGGCCTCTAATTGCGACCCACATCTACAGCTCGTTCTACAAAGAAAACAGGAAGATAATTACCATACCTTGTTTTCTGTCACTACAGAATCCAGCTCTCTAGTTTGACTAGAACGGTCAAAAGCTTATTTTCTTTACATAAAACGTTGTCCTCTCAAGAGAAAAATAAAAAGCACTACTGAAAGCGTGACTTCCCACAGGTTTCTCCCGTGACGTTCTGGGAAGTAAGTTGTAATATGCTCTATCGACATTATTGCGTTTATGGTCTGTCCCAGTTTACAAAAGGGCTACATAACTCTTCCGCTTATTACCTATCTTGCGAAATTGACTCAAAAGGACTCTTTTTTCGTTACGAATCAAAAAGAAGGAAGAGAGTGAAATTCAATTTACAGTCGAACCCCGCTTGTAAGAGATCACCCAGAATGTGCAAAATGTAAAGATTTAGTAGTCGCTTACGGGAGGTCATCGCTCACGAGAGGTGGACTCAAATGGAGGTTCGACTTTATTATATAGATACTGATAAAATACCAGGATTTTTCCTTTTACTAGAAAATTATATCTTCATCGCACACAGTGAAGATACTATTTTTATCTCTCACGTGTGAGGATATTGGTGTCACCATGGTTACTAACATGATTAGTTAGTGTTTTATGTAGGAATTTCATCAGTATCTATAAAATAAACAGAACATTACATGGCCGCTTGGGGATACGAATTTTATCTTCGAGTTGCTGAAAGAGAGAGATACTTTCAGCACGAGAAGATAAAATTCGTATCCTCGCGCGGCCATGTCATATCCTCTATGTATTAAATGAGAGGGAGTTGTTTAATGATTTTTGTAGCACCATCAGTTCTTTCAAAAAATATATTGTTTTTTCGCGTAACAGTCACAAAGAAAGACCTTTTCTTTTTTCCGTTGTATAATTGTGAAAGTCTTTATTGTTTTTTTAGAAATTTATTAACCTGCTCATTTTAAATTTTTTAGTGAATTGAAGCTGCCTAAAAAGACTGAAAGGTTCCTTACGTTTCATGCGAGAATAATAAACTAGAGGTCAATGATCCAAAACATAAAGGTATAGGGCTTGGGAGATGCATTGACAAATTTGGTGGGTGTGGCGTTCAGGTGAAGTTCTGGAAGCCCTACCCCGCCTCTTGCAGTAAAAGGGTCAAATTTGCTTTCCACACTCAATCTCAAGAATTAAATTGCATACTCAGTAGCTTGCCTTATCTCAAACCAGAAGTGACAAGATACTTTTATTTACCAAAACATGTTACATTCCCACGCCTAGCCTGCAAACACAGAGGTACAGTGGGTAAAAACCCGCATATAAGAACCTGGGCCCTGTTCCTCGAAAGATGGTTAAGTTTAACCCAAGATTAAGCCAAATTTCAGGGACGGTTTTCTCGTCTAACAACATGCAACTCGAGGTTACAAAATAGTGTTGAGCCTTTACTACGAGATGCAGTAATGATAACACAAAATGTTACCCTTAGCAATGTATAGGAACGTAAAAAACAAAAACGCAACAAAATTTTAATCCTCGATTAACGCTAATCAGCCTTTCAGGAACCGGGCCAAGGCTGAAATTTGGCATCTAAATACCCAAAAATATAAGAAACTGTTCGGCCTGGCAAAGAAAAATAGCTTCCTATACAAAAAAATCACTCCAATTTTGATGGTCAAAATTCTGCATTTTAATTGTGTGAGAAACTTCTGACAAAAGTTATTGTTGTTTTCTTTGATTTACATTTGTCTACATTTTCACTAGAAATATTTTTTTTCCATAAACCATTGCGTATTAGTAGTACGATGTTTCTGCCAATGGTTACACTATGACAAGCTCGGAAAAAGAAGAACCCATTAAAAACCTAATCAGCCTGAATTGTGAAAAACTACCCTAAAATAAAAGAACCTGTTCTACCTGACCTCGAAAATTCTAGGTTCTCATATGCGGGTTTTTACTGTATTTGCTGCTGTCGCTTCTCGCTGCCCAAAAAATGAAATTCATTTAGGTCCGCAGGTTAAGGCAGGGCACTCTCAGATTGTGTCTAAAAGTACACACAAGAGACCACGAGTAACCACGAATAACTTCGAGTGGCGACTTTTAGACACTTCGAGTGCGTAATGGCGAATTGCGTTTCTTTGTTACAAGAGTTTATAAGATTGTAAATATGGGTCAGGAAAGTGGGCAAGACAGTCTGAGAGTGGTTGACATATATGTTTTAAGCAAGGGAGGCTAACTTTGGGCAAGAGACGTATTGATCCCTAGAAAGGCCAACCCTGGTCACCCTGGATGGATTTGATTTGCACAGTTCCCAGGCCTCATTTGCTTGGCCGCGCGTTGATCTGACCCGACCATTTCGGCGCAAGTAATTTCGGCCACTGATTTTTGGATTCTCTTCTTCCATTTTCACAAAGGCTGCTGGATTCGTTTCGCTAGCTGGTTGGGGGGGGGTTCATTAATTCCATGTCTGGGACAGTCCTTTTTCTACGAGCCTAGTGTGTTTATTTTCTGTCGGAGTTCGGATTTCATGGAAAAAGTGGTGTTGGAAAGTGAGCGATGGCGGCTGAGAGTTCATCTCTTGCCTCTACCTTGTCAGTTGTTTTTGTATGGAGGGAGAATTTAAGCATATCGTCACGAAACTTCGTGTGAGCATTGAAGACAACAACAGCTAACTGCAGAGTATTTCACTGACTTTTATTTAGTATTTCCTACAAATCTTAGGATCGTAGCCTTACCCCATACAAACATTGTAACTTTATAGGATTCGTACTGTGGTACTATTGTAAAGCCTGGGTTACCCGTGCGACTACGACGTTCGATGTCCGATGTTCTGAAGTCTGAAGTCTGATGTCCCCTCTTGACATTCAAACAAAAAAGATGTCACACAAAATATCGTGATCGGCATGCAGCCGAGGCATAAGATGAGTGGAATGAGATTTCGTCGAGATGAATGAAATGTACACGTGATGAGCGGCCAAAAATAGAGTATTTCGGCAGTTTGATAATTTTATTGAAACTAAATGGTGTTAGGCTGTTAACAGTGTATAACAAGAAGGGACAGTTTTCAATTTCCTCCTTCCTCGCTGCTTTGCCGCACGGTCTCTTGCAGCTCGCCGCGTTCGTTACTCGAAATGGAAAGCTTGCAAGTAGGCTATATCATTTCTTAGTAATCGGTCGTATTCGAGGAAAACGGTTCGAGTCCAGCCTCCTCCTCAGGCGCTTCGTTTTTCGCATGGCAGAGGCGAGAGGCGAGCGCGAAACGAGTGACTGGTGATGAACCGCAAGAGACCATGGGAAGGGTACAGACAGCGGGCGAAGCGCCGTCTCGCCCGTTGTCTCCTTCCCGCCTTCCTTTGCGCGCACATCGAAGAGAGACGTCTGGGTACGAGGCAGGTTCGAGTCCTTCCTTTGAAGCAAAGCTTGGTAAATTCAGTGGCAGATCCTGGGGAGGGTGCCGCCTCGGCGGCAGATTCATAATCCCACACAATGTAAGCAAAAACTCTCAAATTCTGCGTATCCCTCTAAAATTTGCATTTTTGACCATATTTGGGTGTAAGTAAGACCCGATATTTGGGCAGTGACGTCATGATCTTGTATTTACAACTCGTGGTTCGAAATAGGGTGAGGCTGCGTGCAGCGGTTCGTTTTCGGTTCAAGAGGCCCTGACAGGTGAGCAAGCTTTAATACGATTTCTAGTTTGAAAGGGCTATTTGTGCTTGGGTTTGCTTTATAACTCCAACTTTTGTCAAAACCAGCTTGTTCTTCGCTGCTCGATTTATGCCATTGAGATAGTCGCTTCTCGACTCAGAACCAGGGTTTTCAGTGTTATCTTTTCGTTTGTAAATTGAATTCTATGCCGTAGTTAATCAAGGAATAGGGTTGTATTCCCAAAACGTTTGCCAGAACCAGCGTGTTCTTCGCAGTTCTATTTACATTGAGCTAGTCTTCACCTCCCGTGAGGAATGCAACGAACTTGTAAACCTTTTGTTTTAAAGACCATCATTATGAATCATTTTTCCTTTCGAAAGACTCTTTGTCCTGTGCCAGTCACATATTAGATCTTTGTATTTTATTCAAGTTTATATTTTTATATCTCCGGGTACATTCCGCTCCATTCTTGCAAATTTCACAGGTTTTGCTTAAACCAATTTTTCATATGTATATTATCATGCGGAATATTTTTCTTATCCCCGGTGATGCCGTTGATCGGCGAAAGCTTGGAATTTAATTTTAATTTTTAATTTTAGCAGCCAAAGGCCTCACTTGAACTATATTTTACTTTCTAACGTTTATAGTTTTGAATTTCCATAAAATATAAGTGCTAACTTACACTAATTTACCAACAAAGACAACCAAGCTTCAAGCCATGTTGTTATTTTTTAATAGAAATGAAAGCCTAGAATGTACCCAAGTTTTTTTTCTAAAGTTGAGTGCCATCCTTTACTATAGCGAAATCCATTGTAAACCGCTAAAATTATGTAACAAATCGCGAAGATCTGGATAGGCACATTCCACAAAAGATAAACGAATTCCCCTCGTTGGCACTTGCCGGAAAGTACCTCTAGTTCTAGTATTCAATTGCTTCTTGAGTGAATACCCGCCGCATTCTATTCAAACTGTTGCTTTCGACGACTATTAGGCCTTGCTGCTTTCTTTGGGAATAAGTTGTGCAGTCTCGTTGTCTTCTTGGCGATGAAACAAAACGGGTATCGTCAATTCTCGTAGCCGCTGTAATAAAAAAAAATCATCAAAACCTAAATAATGATAATATGAGCTGGTTTATTGCTCTCAATAAGGAAATGAAATTACTTTCTATAACGGTTTGAGATGAAAAAGCCAGCAAAAGCGATAAAAACAGTCAAGGTTGTCAATGAAGGATACTGTGATATCACTGAAATAAAATAGTAGGTTAATTTATGGAGGGATATTTTAACTAAATCACAAAACCTTTGGCTAGTAATGAGCATTTGATAGAATCTCACATTGAAAGAGACAGCTCTATGAGTATACTTAAAGAGTCAAGTCAGCAAAAACTAAGGAACACCTTAAAACTGACGACTTTGTTTACTCGCGCGTGGAAACAACCTAAGGCCTCTTCTCAACAGACCTACCGTAAAATTCCAGAAATAAGCCCCGGGGCTTATATGTTTCAACGGCCCTTTTTGAGGGGCTTAATTTTGGCGGGGCTTATATTCGGAGGGGCTTATCTACGGAGGGAAATTTGCGTTTCAAAATTGATTGGGCTAGCCTGACTTATAAATGGAAGGAATTTTACCGTTTTTGCTCTGTTTTCCAAGTACAAGCCCCCTGGGGGCTTATATTTGGAGGGGCTTTCGGAATTTTACGGGATTCGGCTAAGGAACTGTTTACATGGAGGTGGGGGACCTCAGGTAGGTGAGGTAAAATATGGCGAGTCACCCCACCTATCATGTCAACGTGATCAAATTAAAATGAGAGATTATATGGACAAACGGGTTACCCCACCTAAGCGGGTTACCTCACCAACCTGGGGTCCCCACCTCCATGTAAACAGGCCCTAACTCAATGTTTTACCCAATTCAAATCTCCCGGGGTTAAGATTCTTTGTGTATTGTATTTGCTTTATAATGTGGCATTCATATTTAAATTGTATGGAAATTCCTGGAACAAAACGTTTTATTCCCAAAGGGTTTGAATTTAGGTACAACATTGAGTTAGTCGAATAGGTCTACTTGCGCTCAATTACGGTTAATCCAAGACAGTCTTGGATTCTGGATTCCAGGTGCTGTACTCTGGACTCCTTATTAATGGAACTTCTTGACTTAACGTACGTCTAGTTTTAAAATCCTCTATCACACTGCCTCAAGTTATGATTGACTGGCTAGTAACGAGGAAAGTTCAAGGCGGTGGACACTTTCCTCAATGGAGAGTGCCTCAAATAGAGGCCAAAGAAAAATTCTTTGCTACCCAAAGAATACTGGCTTGACGTAAGTATATCCTCGTTTTACTAACCCCTGTCAAACTTAAGTTCAAAAAAGAAACAGGTTATGTGGAAAATGTGAGGATAAGTAACAAATTTCTCAAGAATACGTCCCTGGCCATAGAGGGCAGGTAAGAAGAGGTCTTTGACCCTTTAAACCCTGATATCAACATGGATATTCTCCACACATCACTCAATACTCTCTCTCTCTCTGGCACTAATAAGGTGAATTTGTTGAACAATCAAGACCTGGTTTTACACTTGTCGATCAATTCCCATATTTTCACATCCTATATCATTGTTTGATGCCCACGCGGTCGGCACGAACGAAGGAGCTCTCGAACGGAGCTCTTGTTATAGACCGATTTTCTTCGATATTTGTGTTATTTCGCAGCCATTGTTTTGTTGTGTTCATTTGCTACTATTTAAACTGTCAACACTGTGTAAAAAATATATCAGTTTATAGCTAGGCGCTGGCACGAAAACGTATGTTCATTTAGCTCCTAGACATCTTTTTTTCTCATAATGCATAGTTTTATGTAGCAATTTCTTTTTTTCTTTTCATTAGCCATCAAAACATATAAAATTCTATATTGGATGTAATAATAATAATAATAATAATTTACAATAATAATAATAATAATAAAAGTTGAGCAGTATAACTACAGGGAGAAGCTGGAGGCTAGTGACCCTTAATAAGGAACTAAGAGTAGTCCAGTGCCATTGCTTAAAAGCTTTTAATTCATGAAGCCGTCTGATCTGTCTATTTTAGCTCTGATAAATAGTGCATACTGAGCCAATTGAGTTCTTATTGCTACAACAACAACAACAACAACAACAACAACAACAGATAATTACCTCTTTGATTGATCCAGTGGCGTTCATCAGCTTGTATATCATCACCGTTGGAATTAAGGACAGTGACGACAGGGTCATCAGCCAGCCAATCGCCTGTCCCCAGGCAGGATAAACGTATTCTCGATACTTGAGTGGCTGATAAGTAGAAAGGTAGAAAACAAATACAGCCTAGAAAAGAAAAGCAAAATCAGTCAGGGGATAAGTAATTTTCCCCAAAACACTAAATCTTTTGCTAGGGACGGACCATTAGAAAACTTATGGGGGAGAGGCGGGCGGGCGAAGTACGAAAAAAGAATTCTCACAAGGGAAAATTAACCGAAAAGAATCATGCAGGCCAAGTAACCATAAAAACATTTCATGCCCTGGCCTAAAAAGAATCATACAAGGGAGAGGTTAACGAAAGAAATTTATGGCGCTCAAAAATTCCTCCACCTTCCCCATAACTTTTCCAATGGTCCGACCCTTTAGAGATAACTATTCCAGAGACTAATTGGTGCTTTAGAAGACACATTTTAAGAGGAACGCCCCTTTTTTACTTTTCGTGAAGGGGTCGTGGGTTGAGCTTTTCATTCTTGTTGAAGGCTGTCGAGTGAATGATTCTAATCGACATTACGTGATGGATCACAAACCTATTTAAAAGAGGTAGGTCAATTGGATTGTTTTTTGACGTGGCGACAGATAAAATGCGTCTTTGCCTTGCCATAGTCTTGCCAGTAGAGTGAAAGACCTACGTAGCAGAAATATAACCGATCACGTGTTTATTTCCAATGAGGCTACCGACTTGTTTGTATTATTTTGTAGTCTGAGCCTTGAATACAGCTTTTTCAGAAAGCCATCATGTACTAACCAAACAAAATATTGGTGACAGATATTTCCAGCACCAGCCACACCAGGGATTGATAGGAAATCCCAACATAGCCTCTATGTTGCTATAGAAACGGTCACGACCTGTCCAAAATAAACAAAAGGAATCGCACACAAAACCAATACCTGATAATTACGAGATTATTATTTTTTTATCGATATAGTTGCATCTCTAAGAGAATAAATAGTAACCTGTCATTTACTTCAGTGTTTGCTTGTTGTTTTTTGTTCGCAGATTCTGAAAACATTCCTCAAAAGATTTTCAAACAAATCTTTCACTGCCTGCACTCAAGTTAAGACAAAACAACTTTTATATAACCACGGACGATCTTCGACTAATACATTTTGATCAAGATTTGCATTAGGGTTGCCATGGACAGTTGATGGGCTAAGGAGTGCAGAAAGACGTATATGCACTATTTCCTGACGTCTTTGTTAGCCTTCACTTCGTGCAGCCAGATTCCTCGAAATATTGTCACACTACTCAACCCAGGGTAAAGGCAAAATTGAGCTTGGTTAGCATCGGTTCAGTATTGGATTGATGCCTCTCTACATTAGAAATCCAAAAGTGAGATGCAGAAAACAAGGTAGCCTTTCAATATGCAGTAATTTTGGATCAATAAGACACTGATTCAGTAGTAGTCAATTTGCAATAGCACGTGTGAACTACCATATTTGCAGAGTAATATTACAAAATGGGAATTAACTAGCATGTCAGAGAAACAACACATAGTGGGAAAATGTACATAGCTGATTCAATGAAGGGTGCTTTGGGCACTGGGAATTGCGCTTTAGGAAGCTAATTTCTCTAGGTAGAAGTAGCAGATCTCTCACCATAAAGCCATCCGATCGCCAAACATTCACCCAAGACAACTAACAACAGGACTGTTCCAGCACCACAATATGCGTCAAACAACTGAAACACGTACATACCACCCTAAAAAAAAGTGTTTCAGTTTTATTAATGTTGTGCCATCGATTCTTATAGTTTACAGTCAAAGGCAAGGACTTACACAATGTACCGCCAACTGGCGCGTAAACGAAAATCTTACATTTACATTTTACACTTTTTCCTCATCAAAAGTTG
The DNA here is from genome assembly GCA_964035705.1 of Porites rus. Taxonomy (NCBI): domain Eukaryota; kingdom Metazoa; phylum Cnidaria; class Anthozoa; order Scleractinia; family Poritidae; genus Porites; species Porites rus. The sequence continues at coordinate 23,222,800 of OZ037995.1, forward strand.
ACGCTTCTCGTTTTCTAAACGATTTAAAAACGATAACTGAATGTTGAAAGCGGGTAACACGGTTAATTATTCCTGAATATTTTAGTCTTGCATCCCAGATTTTCTTTGTAGTGTGCGATGCAGCTGAAAAACCTAAATTGCTACAAAGAATGTACGTGCCTATCAACACTTGAATTCTTCGTATTTGATGATACTATTTTGAAACAACTGATTAAAGCAGAGTTTACTAATTTAAACAAGCCCTTTTAGTTAGGATTTAACTTATGATGTGAAGTATATATGAAATAATTCATTTTTGAACTGCGGTTGTAGACGAAAGTGAAGAATGATCATCGCAGTAAATTGGAAAATTTACTGCAATGATCATTCTCCACTTTCATCTACAACCACAGTTCAAAAATGAATTATTTCATATATACTTCATATCATTTCACTCCTCACGGGAGATATGAACTCAATAAATTGACCTCGCTCCCAATGTGTGGCTTCATAGCTCAGTTGGTAGATGATGCACCGGTAACGCGGAGGTCACGGGTTCGAATCCCGTTGAAGCCCTGATTTTTCAGGCTTCTTCTTTCCAATTGCATTGGAAAATTTACTGCGATGATCATTCTTCACTTTCGAAATAACTTATGTTATAACATTCGGGTTTGGATTTAGTTTATAAAAAGCACGCAAACTGAGCTATTTACAGAAGCTCAGCGCTAGAATCAGATCTTTCCTCGAAAAACATTTTCACAACCCTTTGGGCTTCATTTTGGCCTTCAAATAAGGAGAAGCAGACCTCCCAGGCCTCTCCCCAAGCTCCCTCAATAAAGCTTTACCTTAGTAACCATGGACAATCCACAAAGGAACCACAGACTACACATCAGAGCTGTAAACAATTCTTTGCGGTATCCTCGTCTCAGATGTTGCGGGAATAAATCGACGATAGAAGTTATAACGCTTTCGATGCCCACAAACTGTACACAAGCAAAATAGAGACTTTTTATGTATGCAAACTTAATCTTTAAGGGCCTTTAGTTCAGGCTTTTGTAGGCAACGTCAACACTTAACAAACTACTTCAAACTTTAGAATAACAAAAAAAAAATACTGACATTGACATTGAAGTAAATTCATATCAATTTTAACATAACAAGATTTGGTCTGCCGACACGAATGATAGAACGTTTCTCCGCATTTTTATACTTTTGGATGCGTTATTTAACAGTTAATGAATGAGGCTGAGTATCTTATAAAGAATTATGGAGATCGAGGAGCGTGTTATCCGTCGAGGCCATAGGCCGAGGCGGATAACACCCTCCGAGATCTCCATAATTCTTCATATGATACGAAAGCCGAATTCAATAACTGTTTTATTTTTCATTCAAAATAATTCCTAGTTTAAAAACATAGCTAAAACATGCTTACTTCCATCGATCCATCGATGTTCAGCTCATCTTCGATAGTGTACGTTTAGGTTTGTCCAGCTCCGCAAATATTCTCCAAATAGCAGATGTCGCCCTTCGAGTTGTCTTCTTGCTGTTCTTGCCGTGTTTTTAGCTATTTTTTTCGCCTAGTTCTTACTCTTGAAACGAGTGAAATGTCCGCCATTTTTTCAAGTTCACAACCAAAACAACTCAACCTCGTCCCCAGGTCTTCTCGGTTAACGGTGCCTTAACCTGCGAAAACGCTGCATTTTTGACGTCATTTCCTCGTTAAAGTCAAAATTGTTCCAAATTTGGCCATCAGTAACAGGTTATGGTGAATTAAACGTGTGCTTTTAGCCAATCAGAACTGGGGAAATATTTTGAATGAATAATAATAAAGATTAACTAATTTCTCCAAGTACAGGGACACAGTGATCCTATTCTTTGTTTTACTTTTAGTGGTGGAAACAACACCCGGGAACCAGAACAAAAAGACGTAAATAACTGAGTTATGACAATAAGTTGTATTTAAGTCTGAATGGCTTTGGTTTTTTTTTTTTTTTCACCTTACCGCACTGTCCAGACCAAGCAAAAGCAACATGAAGAAAAACAACACGGACCACAGAGGAGCCACAGGCATCTGAGCAACTGCTTCAGGATAAGCTAAGAAAACAAGACCAGGTCCTGTAAAGAGAAATATAAAATTGTTCGAGGAGAGAAAAGTGCTACCTGGGACGTGCAATCACAAAAACTGGAAAACTTTACGCAACTCCAAATTGGTAAGAATTGTTTGTTACTTATTTTATACTAGGTGAGCAGTTGTCTCTTCCAACAATTTGCTTTTGGCGTTTCATCAGTTAAAAAACTTCACATTTCGTTATACAAACAAGCCTTGACTGACCGGCTTTTCATAGGTTTCTTGTTAGTCGAGCTTGCTTTAGCAGCGAGCACTCTAAAAAGACAAGCTTTTTTTTTTTCTCGTTTGTGTGCGCTAAAAGGGGATTCATTGTCCTAGGCGTTCCTAGCGGAGACTGGAAACTGGGGATAAGAATCGCGTCGTGACTGAGAACATATAAAATTTTCGTTAGCGTCATGCATGTCTTGTTAAGAAAGTTTTGGAAAGAATAATTCGAAAGATGTCGAGCTTTTCCGGAACGGGTCGGTCCATGATTTCTGTCCGATTTGAAAGCGTTGCTTACTTTGGAACAAGAGAATACTTCAGGCGTTGAAAAAAAAAAGAAAGAATCTTTATGAGCAAAACTTCGATAGAGAGGCAAACTGGTCGGGTGGAGTAAACTTTCATTTTAAGTCTTGTGATGGGTATGCGATGTATTTTAGGCGATGATTGATATGACGCGCATATTCATCACGTATTTGCTCTTTGGCAACGACGTAATTTCTCTAGAATCGAGGCCCTTGGTTTTCGTGTTTTGATACACGTGTACTCAATCAAGTCAGGAACAAATTGTCGAGTACGATATTAAAAGTAAATATCCTGAAGACCAACATTGACCGTCGATAAAATAGGACGCCAGGAAATCCTGTTTCTTGTAGGATTAAACTCCTCCTCATTTCTTATCAAATCTCCAAGCAAGCTCGAGCTAACGCTTTAAAGAGCGTTCTTGTACATTTTAGGTTGAAAGCCCTTCATTCCATGGCTTCTGCAGATTTTATGTTCATTTTTTGTTTTGAAAATTGGGATGAATGAAACTGGAAAATGCTGACGTTAAGTCGATCATATGCATGTTTAGTGACCTCTGTCCATCAAACGAATGTGCGCCTAGAATAATACGAAGAGTTTTCAGCCTGGGCACTGAGCGCTAACAAACGCACAGCGTAGGTGGAAATCGACCTCGCTCCTTTTCGGAGATATTATATACCTTTCCGTTTACAAATTCAACCATGGCAGCTCAAGCCATTTTTTTTAGGTCGTGAGCAAACGAACCTGCCTGAACTACATCCTTGACCTCAACACCTTGATGTTTCGCCATAAAACCCAAAATAGAGAAAATCAGAAATCCGCCATAAAAACTAGTTCCACTGTTGCAGAATGCGTTCCATATGCAGTCCCTGAAAGGCAAGAAAACAATCATTCAGGAAAAATACACAAATTCTCAGCTGATCGCTTACCTCAACACCTTATGAACACTCCTTTCGTTTTTGTTGTTTTAATTTGTCTGTTTGTTTCGACGTTGAGAATTGTTGGGCTTTCATGTCAATGTTTCCATAGCCCCACCGCTTGTCGTCACCGAAATACTGAAATAGTGTTTACAACCTTTTTTCAAAGTCTAAAAAGAGTTTCCCAAGACCGCCAACAATTGGAACCTAATTTTAGCTATTTCGTCCTTACGTTGGACAGATTATAAGAAGGTAAAGTATGATCGTCCGGGTAAACGTAGTATTGAATAGGACTGTTGAATGTTGACAGTGACTGACGTTTGGACAACCTGTGCGGTAGTCATCTTCAGAGTCAAAGTGAGTTGCATCACGTCAGTTAATGATATCTTGCCGTATACGTGGCAAGTCAAACATGAAACAAGCATAAGCTCGGGGGAAAGCAGGGGGATATGGCATGCGAAACGTGGACTACTAAAATGTAACCCAATCGGGCATATTTCAGCACCTGGTAAAGGTGAATTGTTTGAGTCACATTTGTTTGTTTGCTTGTTTGTTTGTACCTGTAAAAATTGTTGTGGTACTTGTTATAGCTTCCGAGTGCAATCAAGCCGCCCAATCCAATGGCATATGAATAAAAAACTTGTGTACCAGCGTCCAACCAGACCTATAAAGCAAAAAAAGCCTTTTATCTGAGTAATGGGAGTTTAACAAATCTACAATTGCTAGGTCTGTGGCGGGCACATATTGCCGGGAGAAAAGAAAGGCGTTGATAACATATAGATTTAGCCAAGGCCAGAAGCGAAGCTCTCATGGGATCTTTTAAGAAATGTTTTTGTATTATTCAACTTTAAGCATAGGCAAAAAGCAAACTAATTCATCATGAACAAAAAATGGACCTGAGCCTGCGATCAATTGAAAATTAATAACTGGTTAGCAGAGAACTTAAAATAAACACGTAACCTCTATGTGTTGTACACCCGAGTCTGCGACACAGTCATGTGACACTGGTAAGCAGATATACAGATACCGTTTTTTCACAGCTGTCAATTGACCATGACATGTTGACCATAACAAGTTAAACACACATTGTATATGCCTTGGACTCCGCTAGCATGAAAGGAGGACGTGCGTAAAGACGGACGGCCGCGCGAACGATTTTGTCACAACCCAAATTTCTTGGATGCATAGATGACCAAATATCATAAATGATTAATTTTGGTGCTGTCTAATATACCAAAGTCTATTTTTGATAGATGTGCGTTTTTTATTTCGCCGTGAATATGTTAGACAGATGATGATGAAGTGGTGGTTCTACAGCCAACCCTCTCATAACGGACGCATCCCTTAAGCAGCCACCTAGAGTTGGTTCCAAACGTTCAGCAGTCACTGTCCTTGACTCTCTATAAGACAAACACCTTGGCATTTTCTTTTATTCCCATAGATTTCCCTGAAAGAGATGATTGTAACCTTTGTCTCCGGCAACCTTTAGATTTACGCTGGCAAAAAGCTAACGTTCAAAACGTCAGGCTTTCAATCTTTTACTTTAGTGAATAGACTTTACCAACTTTGTCGATAAAACGAAATAATATGGAAATTTTGTCTTCTGTTTTCTTAAAATATCTACAGGCACAAATGTTATAAAATCGAACCTTCATATGCGACCACCACCCATAAGAGAAAATAAAAAACACCGAAATTTTCCAAGGTAAATTACTATGTCAGTTGGAACCTCTTGTAAACGACCATCTCTCGTAAGCGACTTAGTTTTGGGGGGACACAGTTTTAAAAGTTCACACTGTTAAAACCTCTTGTGAGTAAGTTGTAATGAACTTAGAATAAAATCACCTGGCCATCTTTAAGTCTTGACCAATCAGGCTTGAGATAAAACTTGATTCCTTCTCCTGCTCCTGGTAAAGTAACGGCTCGGATCAAAAGAACCGTTATTAAAATATATGGAGCAGTGGCTGTAAAGTAGACAACCTGAAAAATAAGCCAAGTGAGCAGATTCGTAAAAAGATCTTAATTCCGAGTCTTAATCTTAATGGTTTCAATACAGTGAAAGAGAGGGGAGGTAACAGCTTTAATAACATGTTGATTTAATGAGATTGTAAGCTGGAAAATATTCAAAACGAAAAAATGTACTCTTCCTTGCCCCCTCACAGCATTTTCCTTCGTATTTAGTTCCGAAATGGCGTTTCCGAGACCGCAAATTTTAACATTTTCTGGGGGAATACAGACCCCCTTGTTGATGCTCTAACTTTTCTTCCAATGCGTACACCTTCAAAATCTCACGCTACACCCCTTCGTCTGTTGAACCCAACAGAGAAGAGTAGTGATGACCTCTTAAAAACTGCTTCTCGGGCGACTAACCCATTTGCTGACGTTACGATGTCGGACATTGAGGAGGCAGCACTAGACAATTCATTTATTCATTGACTTGAGTGACAATGAGATTGAGTTTGAAATTGAATAATTACTAATAAGAGACTTCCCCGAAGAGGCGCCCTGCCTCGATTAAGCGCCCACCTCGAATAAGCGCCCACTCTCAAGGGCCAAAAATTTAATAAGCTCCCGGGGCGGTTAATCAGATAAATACGGTATAGGACAAGATGAATAAAGGCCCTTTGCCAAAAATCAGCCTGTTAGTGTAGTGCACATTGGTGAGGAGATATAAGTATTGTTATGCTCGGATGTTTCCGATGAATCCGTCTAAAATAAACCTGGGTCGTTAACGTTGCGATCGAAGCCGGAGCAAACCGCCGAGCAAACCGGTGCTTATATCTCCACAACAATTACTAACAGGCTGATTTTTGGCAAGGGAGCTTTATCCATCTTGTTGTCTCTGAATATGCGACCAATCCCATAATTTCGCAAATTTGAAGTTTTGTGACGTCACACTTTTCCTTTAAATAAAATCGGCAGAAGCACGTCGTATGAACTAGGCCTAACACAAAACAAGTGTTTACTAACCTTGCCACTTGTCTTAATCCCTCTACTGACACAGAGGTAACAGATAATCCACGCCAACAACAGGCACAAGGCCAGGTCCCAGTTCACTGGTCCTGGTTCGTTCAGGCCATTAGAAAGACGTAACACCCTGTAACTGATAAAGACAGAAATATTTTGTGCAAATTGTAAAAAGAAATCAGTTTCAAACGACAAAGCGTTGTCCGGAACAATGTACTGGACGGATGTCACTTCCAATGATTTTCTAAAACGATTTGTCCAGTGTTGTTGGATTATGTTGAATCTGAGTGAGAGGTCTAAATAGTTTTTAACTCGTTTTAACCCGATCTAACATACAACATGTTGCTTGTTGGTCAAAAATTTAATCGGCTTAACAGCACGTCGATCAGGTCGTTTTTCAGTTCGGTGTATTCTGTTTGCCTCTCCATAACATTTGTGGTCAGTTTTGATAACCTGCTCTGCGAAGTAGGGTTAAATTTGCCCATATTTATATTTCTACTTTCTTTGCCCGATATCTTGCTTAGTTCAACGACTATTAAGCCTCGTTTTCACACAATTTTTAATTTTTGTTGATCTTGGTGTACCATTCGCCGAGTTAATGTCATGTATTTTTTCCTCCAGAAAATATGGACCTAATCAAGAACCTAAATAGCCTAAATTTGAGCTAATTACCATTTATTTATGTAAGAACCTGTTTATTAAAGCTAACTTGGGAAAATGCAGATGTTTAGTAACAGTAATTCTTCGATATTTACTTTGCCATGGAATTGTGCTCGCTCTAAGGCTGGCATCGCCCCTTTTATCTTCTCCTAAATTCAATTCCAATAGCTTTTAAAAAACAGACACCTACTCCCAGTATTCCTGGATTGCCGGCACTCGCTTGGATACATTTGCTACCGTTAAGTTAAAGAGAGAGGTAACATTCTGGAATGTGTTATTATGCTCTCCGTCTTGGTTGTGTCCACTACTGTGATCCACACAGTTTGGCGTATTCCATTCGTTATTGCAGTGCGACCAAGGAAGTGTCGATTGGAACGAGGCAAACAGGTAAAACAACGACCACGCAAGAACCACAAGGTAGTACATAATGAGCCAGATCACTACAAGAATACTTGCATAGCCGATACCTAGTGAAACAACAAAGACAGCGCAAACGCACTTATCAGATTAGCCACTTTGAGGTTGCGGGAGACCGGCTCGAGTGGTTGTCAAAGTGCATTGTGGGACTGTTTTAAGGGAAGAATTTGCCGCCATGTTGAAAATGCGTCCCCCAAAACAGCCCCACGATGCACTTTAAAACCATCTCGAGCCGGTCTCTCGCGCAGCCTCAAAGTGGCTAATTGCGTAAACTATATTTCAACAAGGTGGCCCATTCAGACTTAAAGACCGGTATCAGTCCCTGTGTCTTTAAAATTACTTTACATTAAAAATTTCAAATTACATTTTATAAAAGCCTGGAAATACAATAAGCCTAAAATATTATACAATTTCAAGGAAATTTCATTTAAAGTTATCATAAGAAATAATGTCTTGCTCGGCGGTAGAAAGTCAAAATGCTCTCAGCGTTTGCTATGTTTAACGGGAGTTCAATGAAAATGTTCGCACCAGTAAACAGACAGTTCCTTCTCACATAATTAAGTTTAACCTTTGGTAGGGATTGCCTCATACGCTGCTTTGTAGTGTAGTTTTTATGAAAGTTCGGAAATCTTGTAAAAGTTGATTTTAAAAATATCACTCATCTGCTGTTGCCGATCATATCGCGTCAAAAGGTCACAACATCAAAGGGACCATTTCGAAATTTTGGCAAGAGGACAGTAGGACACGCATTGCAAGATAAAGGAGACTTAGCCTGCGAAAGCATCCGTTTCTCCTCGCTCTTCGCCGCTGGGGACGTTTCGCGCGGAGGAACGTCTGCGACTTAGCGACAGAAATTCCATACTGATGACGCAAATCAATGTTTACTTAATAAATCCGGTAGTCATGGGGTTCCAAATGTAAATTTATTCAATGTTAGGTTTCTTCTGATCGATTTTGGTAAAGTGTTGTGATCATCTGCGAACAAGCTCCAGCAAAACTCAAATGCTTGCTCTAGAGAAGACTATATTCCACAAATATTGACCGTTTTGTTAGAGATTCATCGCCTTTACATTTGACCTTTGTGGCCTTTTGTCTTTTGTCTGTCATTCGTAAACGATAGCTAAAACAATGTAACTGCTCCGTCGATCAATCAGGGCTTCTGACCGGATTCTGGACATATTTTACTTCATCAGTATGGAATTTCTGTCACTGAGTCGCAGACGTTCCTCCGCGCGAAACGTCCCCAGCGGCGAAGAGCGAGGAGACACCGATGTTTTCGCAGGCTAAAGGAAACTCTGCTGATTATGGATTTAGAACATTCTCTGAATTAAAATGTCAGCAGTGAAAAACTTCACCTTTGATAGTTTGCATGCTTTAATTATATGCAAATTTTCCTACAATTAAATATGACTTGATAATAACGTTAGCTGAACGTTGAAAGGTCGTCGTTTTTAACTTTTTTAATATGAGAAACATTTTAGCGCAGTATTTTTTATCCAATTGTTTTTATTCACAGCAGTTTGCTTTTAGTTTCTTCTTAAGCTGAGATGGCCAAAATCTTATTGTCTTCTTGTCTTGAGTTAGAGTAGTGGAGCAGATGAGTTTTTGTTCATTTTTCGCCGCGAGATAACTGTGCTTTCACCACTGCGTCACCCTTGCCCCAAGTGTGATGTCATGTGACTACTGTATTCACTGCATTAGGATTTCGGTTACCTTGCAAAAGTGGACAGATGTTCCAAGCAGTGATTGCTCCTTGACTCGTAAACTGCCCCAAGCCAACCTCCAATACCGTCACTGGTAGTGCAGTTACGATAAGGCAGATCAAGTAAGGAATGAGAAAACTACCTAATAATTTGAAACCATTTCAGAATTAGTTCTTTTAGTTTAATCGAGTTTTAAAATGAGACCTCATTTCGTGTATGACACATTGCAGTGGCGGATCCAGGGGCGAGGCCCGGGGGGGGTGCCCCCCCCCCTTATCTTTAGACCAAACTGAGGCCCGAAGGGACGAAAAAAAAATTTTTTTTTGCTCACACTCAAAAAACAAGTTTGATGAAAGAAAACAAGATTGACTAGTCCAGAAGTGAAAGCAATCCGGTATAGCGTGAACATGGTCTGGGGTGGAAGCTGAATAATGAAACATAGCCTTAGAATTGCAATTTTATATGAAGTCTTTACCATGACTGTGCCGCTCGTAGCTTCCGCCTTTAGCCGACACAACCCACCGCACGCCTAAAATGCTTCTTCTACCCAGGGAACAATATGGCATTCTAATTGCAGTAATTGCTAAATAAAGAACCTACCTACCTCCACCATTTTTGAAACAAAGGTATGGAAATCTCCATATGTTACCCAAGCCGATGCAAAAGCCCATTAATGCAAGAAGGAAATCAATCTTCGATGACCAGATCTCTCGCTCTTTCACAACGTCAACCATTCTAAATCTGTAGTTGTTCTTTATTACGCAGATTATGTGAAAAAAGTAACACAAAATGATCGTAATTAGGCACTTAAGCAATGTTCACACGATGCCGGGTAACCTTTCGTGCCGACACACAAAGCTATTGTTGGTTTTCACATGACATCACTAAAATTCAAAACACAGAACTATCGATCCTACTGAGATTTTACTTTCATGATGTATTAGAGCAGCTGAAAACTAATTTTCATACAAATTTTCGCTTCAAAAGGGTACTTGGTTTTGTGATAGAGTACGCTTGAATTTCTAAGCTTTTGCGTGACGTGGCATTTACGTGAAGGCCGGAAGAGCTGTCATGTAGGTTAAAGAAGTGATGTATTTAGGAGAATTTTGCTATCTAAACAGTTCATGGATTAGAAAAAGTATTACTTTAATGTTTATGAGTTCCTCAACGATTAAATTCACGCTTTTGTACCAAAGCTCGGTAACAGAGGTTTTTGTTGGTTTCCGTCCGCCATGTTGGTGCCCATCCAGGTGGGCACCAGCATGACGTCTCCATACAAATCTCTATAAATTTGGGTAAAACCTTTCTTCGGATATCTCGTATACGGAATATTCCTCTGACCTGAATCTTGGCAAGGAACTTGGTATATTTACCTCAGATTCCGGACTTTATCTATTGAACGGTTTTGATTTTAATTTCATGATCTATTTTGAATGTCGTGACACTGAAAACCAGCAATTCGGTATAGTGTGAATATAGCAATAGCCGGGGACGACACAAGTCGTTCACACACATTGAAAATCGTGCCGGCACGGTTGGCCGAGAGGGTTGGTGCATTAGATTCCAGTCCTCACTCCTAAAAATTTACTCCCTTCTCAGTGGGTTCCAGGCCTCTCTCCTACTCATTTACTTTCGCGACGTGCCGAATGTTACACTGCGCCAGAGTATTGCACAAAATCCATCCGATATGTGACACTCCACTTTCGACCGTTCTTGCTTTTGAACAGAAGCCCTATCCAGTATGATTTTCGTCGCAGCGAAAAAGTAATCCGGAAAAGTGTGTGAACAAAGCCTTTGTTTCTTTTAAAATGATGTTACACCAAACGACGACGATTTTTAGCGCAACAAAGCGCAACACAGCGCTGCTTCATTATTGCGATATTGTTTCGAATGGTTGCAACATTGTTCCAATATTATAACGCTCTGTTGCGCTAAAAATACAGGGGAACCTCTCCTATTGGACATCTCTTTTCAAGTGACATCTCCACTTAGGGGACACTTCTATTCAGGGGATACTTTCCTTGAACCCGAGGATGTCCCCTGAATAGAGGTTTCACTATATTCTGTTAAGCAAGAACGGGGAGGTAAGAGTACCGTTAGAAGAGATCCTAACTTCCCAGTAGACTGCAAGCAATTCCTCGGGATTGTCGCACGGGCGAGCTTCTTACGTGCGCGCGAGCGAGGCAAAAGCGCAAAACGTTGTTCGCTCGCCTACGCGAAAATCCAGAGGGACTGCTTACAGTCTTGCTAGCCCATGCATACGTTCTTTTGGCTCGTCACGCAATCCCCTCCAACGTGGGGCAGGAACGCGTGACGAACCCCTAAGAACTTCTGCGTGGGAGAACCTTTGCGTGAGAGGCTAGCAGTCAAGCAGTCTGCCCTCCCTCAACGAGCAATGACAGTTTAACCTTTCAAATACGGTCACCAAAGGGACAGAGCAAGGTGTTCGTCTGTTTTTTAGAGGTCACATCACTGGCAGGTTTAAGAGCGACTGTCTGTAAATATCGACCAAAATCGTCTTTTTGTGGCACAAGTTCAAAATTCGAATTTCGCTCATTTTTGGCTCATCGATAACCCTTGATGAGTAATGAACCATGCTGTAGTTAGTTTTCCCAAATAACGTCTTCTTTTGTTAAAATTCGAGAAGCTCATTTTACTCGTTCGAAGCTCAAAATACACTTCCGGTAAAACGAAATTTTACACAAATTTCATTGACTCGTACGTCAAACTACAAAGATTTGGCAGCCTTTGAAGAACACGAATAGTTTTATGACCCTTTCTTTCTCATAAGACGATAAATTTGTGAAAGCTGTAATAAGTTTGTGGCCAAAAAGGTATTGTTAAAAATAGGTCCTATCGACAATTTCACCGGTAGGCCCCAATGTATCAGAAAATCGAAACAAATCTCTGGGCAAACGATTTTAGGTAGCCCGCAAGACGCCCAGTTCAACCCTAATTTTGCGAAAAATCGCAACATTCCAGTGTTTAAAAATAGCGTGACACGGCCCGTCACGCCAGCGGTGTTGACGACAGATTCACTTTCAACATTCTATTCAACACTGATCACATGCCGAATTTCAGCATAAAATCTATATTACATCTTTCAATAACCTGATCTTATTTAGAAGAGTCATTTTGTTTGGATACAATATATAGTGTAGAATTGCCCAAAAGTCGACTTTTTTGAGCGACGTCGGCAACACGTCGACGACCGAGCCCAACGAAAACAAACTTTGAACAAGTACAGTGGTGTGTTTCATTAATTTAAGCATCCGTCAAAAGGCATAAATACGTTAAATTTAAGACGGGGATAACCAATATTAACTAATTCGAACAATGTTTTTTCTTGCGAGTTTTCTCTTTCAAGTAATTATGTATAAGTATAAATGTACGTTTGGATGTATTACTATCACGCTTATAAAGGTACATTGTAACGAACGTTTCAGAAAACGTTTTAACTCGTTTCGATCGACGATGAAACGCCATCATCAAAAACAAATCACCAAAAACTTTCCTCTACAGCAAAACGGAAAATAGAGAAAAAAAGTGGCGTTTTATTAATGCTAAAGCAGGAATAGTTGCAGCGTGATCATGAGCTTTTAAAAATGGCAAATGCTCCTAAATGGACGTCTATAGATCCCTTGCATCGCCATTGGAAAAAAACTCTCTGGCCCACTATGAAATAGCCCATACCAGGCGTAGTGGACAGTGGATAGTGGATAGAGGACAGTGGCGAGAAATGGGGAACGGAGGAAAACAAACGTGGAAAAGAGTAAGAGGGAAAGAGTAGGAGGACCTTTCGCCCTCAATCCCTAACCCCGCCCCTTCGCCCTTTTTTCTAGCCCACTTTTCTTTGCGTTTTCCCAACTATCTGAAGGCCTGTTACAGGTTACCTACGTCCTTCATTTACAAATTTTTATGGTATATAACGTATTTATTCGATTAGCCGCCCTGGGCGCTTATTAAATTTTTGGACCTTGAGAGTGGGCGCTTATTCGAGGTGGGTGCTTATTCGAGGCTGGGCGCTTATTAAATTTCGCCATTCTCAGCAAGTGTAGTATGTTTATTTT
>OZ037995.1:23241144-23356144 GCA_964035705.1 Porites rus
TTAATTCAAGCTTGGCCTTGTGGACCGGCCTTTGTTTGAATTTGCAGTTTATTCAATTTACTGTTACTAAAAAAAAGTTTTTATGCCTTATTCTTGACAGCCATGTATCTTGCCTTTATACCGTTAGTTTATTATACCACAAATAAACGTCTGGGGGGTGTATCTACAACTTCCTCTCCAAGACGTGGCGTTTATTCAGGGCACGGCGTTAAATCGAAAAATATGGTAGAAAACTAAAAACCACATGCAGTGAAACTTCCTCAAACACTTGACGCTTTCCCACATGACTTACGTACTTTTACTCATGCGACAAAGAGGTAGATTTCATCTCATCTCTAACGTCCACGGGCGCCGTTAAACAATTTTTTTTTTAATGAACACTAGTGAGCTTGAAAACTTGATTTATTTCTCCGACCGGTTTCTTCTGATCACACAGACTTCATCAGGAAGTATAACAAGACAGAGCTAAGGAACTTATTTTATACCTAATGATTATCGGTAAAATCACGTTCCTGTTAAGGTGTGAACAGCAAAAATACAAAATAATACATATTTGCAGGATATGACTATAAAATTCTTCGTTATTAACAAAATTTACGATGTTTATATAAATTCTTGAGCCCAAGGATTTGACGTTAAATCTGTGAGCCTCAACCAAGCTACTGCTTGTAACATTGTAAACAAATTCGCATGTAGTAGTTTTTCGTTATTAAATTTTTCGCAATCGGTATTTTTTTTGTTTTTTCATAAAATGGACAATAAAGATCTCACGTACAGGTCGATAGGTGGTTAGAAAAAGAGAATTCCCTGTATACTTTTTATAGTTTATGATTAACGTTTTTAGAAAAGATGAAAGGCACTGTTTTACACTGAGGGTGGTAAAAAATTACTTTGCTTACCTCTCAATCCTTAAGCGGTATTTTTCCAAGCTCAGCCACTTTTACAGTGGTAGATTCCCAAGCGTTATGCACAACAGTAACCGGTTAAATTGTACTTTGTTCTATTTTCACCCTAGAATGCATTTATATATGTCACGGGTCTTTCTGAAAGTAGATTCCGTAGAGTGATAGAATCATGTGGCTGGCAGTCCAACTTACTCCCCGTCTTAGCTCTACAAAATTCCTCCCTTAACCAAACGAGCTGTGTAAGCAGGAGAGAAAGTCAAACTATATGCTTAAAAAATCTGGAGCTTTTCGTCTAAAAATCATTTACAGGTTTTGGCCTTTTGCAAAGATGTTCAGGGTGGAAAACTACAGACAATTTTTTTTCCTTTTTAAACAGAGAAATCTACCACTCCTACTTCCATTTTCTAAACGCTTAACACGTACTTCATGTTTTTAAAGTCAATAGCAGAGAACATTTTGTTATATGTATTAAAGCATGACGATATACTAAATTTTAGATGAAGCCCGCGCGGTTTGTTAGTTGACCTCCTTTAAATGTTAACCACATATAAAGAAATTTTTAAATTTCTTCTATGACTCAAGATTACTTGGTTCGAGTTTGTGTATATTTATCGATCGAAACTAGATGCTGTGATTATTTATCGTGGCAAAGTACTGGTGATCTTGTTGCCACAAATCATCTAGGGTGACATAATTTTACACCGGCTAGTGACGGTGCACAAATTATAAGAGGTGAAAATCATGCCTGATTCGCGAGCAAAATTCGTGACCTTATATAAACTCTCACGAGTTCAGAAATTCTCTGTTTTCGAATCACCCATCATAAACTCTGTTTGCCCCCAGATTTTGCATAAACTGTTGTCTTCAAATGCCCCTGAGGGTATTGGATACTTCCGAGACAGTTGAAAACAATTAACTTTTGCAAATTTTGGGAGGCAAACAGAGTGCATATTAATGTGGGATTCGAATAAAGCATGGAGAGCTTCCTCTATAGGCTTGAAGGTCAATGGGGAAGGCCTACTTCCAACAACGGACATTAAACGGCTGAAACTGAACTGAGACTGATATTATTTTGCTTCTAGTAATTTCTGTCTATACTGCTTAATCAGCACAGTTCTCAATGGCCTCTAATGATGACCCTACATCTTCAGCTCATCTGAAACACAAGGATAATTACTATACCTTGTTTTCTTTCACTACAGAATCCAGCTTTCTAGTTTGATTAGCGCGGTCAGAAGCTCGTTTTCTTTACGTAAAAAGTTCTGATCTTCAGAGAAAAATAGAAAGCACTCAAAGCGTGACTTCCCACGAGTTTCTCCCGTGACGTACTGGGAAGCAAGTTGTAATATGCACTATTGACATTATTTCGTTCATGGTCTGTCTGTCTGAGTGGAAATTCATTTAGATCCACAGGTTAAGGCAGGCACTCTGATGGTGCTGTTTATTAATGGTAAGTAACAAGGTATATGGCGAATTATGTTTCTTTGTTGTAAGAGTTTCTAAGATTGTAAATGTGGGTCTGGAGAGTGGGCAAGACAGTTTGAGAGTGGTTCAGAAATATGTTTCCAGAGGGGGAGGCTAACTTTGGGCAAGAAACGTACTGGTCCCTAGAAAGGCCACCCCAGGTCACTCTGGATGGATTTGATTTGTACAGTTCCCAGGCCTCTATTGCTTGGCCGCGCGTTGATCTCACCCGACCACTTCAGCGCAAGTAGTTTCGGCCACTGATTTTTGAATTCTCTTCTTCCGTTTTCACAAAGGCTGCTGGACTCGTTTCGCTAGCTAGGGAAGCTTCATTGGTTTCCATATCTGGGACAGTCCTTTTTTTCACAAGCCCAGTGTGTTTAGAAACACCTTGCAAGTAGGAGAGCTTGCAAGTAGGCTATATCATTTCTTAGTATTTGGTCGTATTTGAGGGAAAGTTCGAGTCCTCCCCTTGAAGCAACGCTTGGTCCGCGTCCAACTTTACTTTACACATCTCAACCAACCCTTAACAATAAACAACACCATTGCACCAGTTACCCAGTTATTCAACGACGCCCAAGTATATGCTTCGCAACGCCTTCTTTTAATGCACTGGAATGATTATTATGTAACTAAAGGAATTTTTCTACTACTTATGTAGGGTCCTTTGATGACGTGTTATATAGGTAATCCTGAGGAAAACGTCGAGAGAAAACTTTGTGACTCCATTTAAAGCTGGCATTAGCCCCAGCAATTCCCAAACTTTTGTTTTTACCAACTGACTTGAGAAAGTCAGTTAGCTCTCATAGATAGATTAAGATGTTGCTGACGTCGTATCAAAGACATGGTCGCTTGGCGACGTAGGATGGATGGACATGGATCGAAACTTGAAAAAATTGGGTTAAGCTTTTCAAGGCTTAATGATATGCCTGCAAAAATCACCAAAACATTCATAACTCTGCCCGGGGAGCAATTTTTTGCAATGACTTATACACAGATTTGACCTAAAACAGCAATATCGTCGTGAAATATCCCCTTCAAGCAAATTTCTGTCAATGTTTCCTATTAAGTTCATTTACCTCTTTTTTTAGATACAGAAGCCTTAGCTTTTATTCTAGCATTCATTTGCTTCTTCAGAGAATACGCGCTGTATTCTATTCAAACTGTTGTTTTCGACGACTATTAGGCCTTGCTACTTTCTTTGGGAATAAGTTGTGTAGTCTCGTTGTCTTCTTGGCGATGAAACAAAACGGGTATCGTCAATTCTCGTAGCCGCTGTAATAAACAAAAATCAACAACCACTAAATAATGATGATATGAGTTGATTTATCGCTCTCAGTAAGGAAATGAAATTTCGTTCTATAACGGTTTGAGTTGCAAAAGGTAAGGTAAGGTAAAGGCGCACAAGAGCCAAAGGCCCAAACGGCCGGAGCTTAAACCCATTTCCTTAGCATTACGCATGACTAGAAGTATTGCGACTCCCCCCTGGAGAGGATGCAAGTGCATTACAGTGTATGTCACCGGTACCCATTCATACACCTGGGTGAAGAGAGACAAAGTTGAGTACAGTGCCCTGTCTAAGGAAACATCGCGACGGGCGAGGCTTGAGCCCCGGACCTCCAGATCCAGAGTTCGAGGTGTTATGAACTGCTCGGCCACACACGCCTCCACACAAGAGATGCAAAAACTAGCGATAAAGACAGTTAAGGTTATCAATGAAGGATACTGTGATATCGCTGAAATTAAATGGTAGGTGAATTTATGGAGGGATATTTTAACAAAATCACAAAACCTTTTGGTAGTAATAAGCATTTGATTGAATCTCACATTTTAAGGGTTAGCTCTATTAATAGAAAAAACAAGGAACACCTCAAAACGATTTTCATAAAACTGACGTCTTTGTTTACTCGGAAACTACCTAGGGCCTCTTCTCAACTTGCTTTCAGTTACGGTTCATCAAAGACAGTCTTGAATTCTGAATTCCCGGTACTGTATTCTAGACTCCTTATCAATGGAATTTCTTGTCCTAACGCACGTCTGGTTTTAAAATCCTCTATCACACTGCCTTAAATTATGATTGATCTGACTGGCTAGTAACGAGGAAAGTGCAAGGCGGTGGACACTTTTCTCTATAGAAAATGCCTCAATGGGATGAGAGTTAAGAAAGGTCTTTAAATAGAGGCCTAAGGATAATCTCTTGCTATCTGTTTTAAAACCTCTCTCACTCTTAAGTACAGAAAGCAAACAGGTTATGTGGAACATGTGAGGACAGGTAACAGCTTTCTCAAGAGTACGTCACTAGGGGGTAGTTAAGAAAAGGTCTTTGACCCTTTAAACCCTGATATCAGCATGGATATTCTCCAAACATTACTCAATACTCTCCCTCTGGCACTAATGAGGTGAATTTGTTGAACAATCAAGACCTGGTTTTACACTTGTCGATCATTTCCTATATTTTCACATCCTATATCATTGTTTGATGCCCACGCGGTCGGCACGAATGAAGGAGCTCTCAAACGGAGCTCCTGTTATAGACCGATTTCTTCGATATTTGTGTGTTTTTTGGCAGCCATTGTTTTGTTGTGTTTTTTGCTACAATTATATCTGTCACCACTGTGTAAGAAAATATCATTTTATAGCTAAGCGCTCGTACGAAAACGTATGTTTATTTAGCTCCTAGACATCTTTTTTCTTATAATACATAATTTTATTTAACAATTTCTTCCTTTCCTTTCATTAGCCGTCAAAACAGGAAAAATTCTCTGTTGGATGTAATAATGATAATAATAATAATAACTGTGAAAGGTTTGAACCCAGGAGTCATTTCAAAAGTAGGTTGAGTTTGATCGTCCGGGTGAACGTAGTCCTGAATGGGACTGTTGTTGTTGACAGTGACTGACGTTTCAACAACCTGTGCGGTAGTCATCTTCAGAGTCAAAGTCTTTGACTCTGAAGATGACTACCGCACAGGTTGTCGAAACGTCAGTCACTGTCAACAACAACAGTCCTATTCAGGACTACGTTCACCCGGACGATCAAACTCAACCTACTTTTGAATAATAATAATAATAATAATAATAATAATGATAATAATAAAGGTTGAGCAGTATTACTGAAGGGAGAAGTTAGAGGCTAGTGACCCTTAATAAGCGACTAAGAATAGTCCAGTGCCATTGCTTAAAAATTTTTAAATCATGAAGCCGTCTGTCTATTTTAGCTCTGATGAATTATGCATACTGAGCCAATTGAGTTGCTATTGTTACAACAGCAGCAGATAATTACCTCTTTGATTGATCCAGTGGCGTTCATCAGTTTGCATATCATAACAGCTGGAATTAAGGATAGTGACGACAGGGTCATCAGCCAGCCAATCGCCTGTCCCCAGGCAGGATAAACATATTCTCGATACTTGAGTGGCTGATAAGTAGAAAGGTAGAAAACAAATACAGCCTAGAAAAGAAAAGAAAAATAAGTCAGGGGATAAAGAATTTGCCCCAAAACACTAAATCGTTAGTTAAGGACGGACCATTAGGAAACTTATGGAGGCGAGGCGGGCGGGCGAAGTACGAAAAAAAATTCGCACAAGGGAAAAATAACCGGAAAAAATCATGCAGGTCAAGTAACCATAAGAAAATTTCATGCTCTGGCCTCAAATAAATCATATAAGGGAAATGTAAACGAAAAAATATAATTTGGCTCAAAAATTCCTCCATCTCCCCCATAAATTTTCTAATGGTCCGTCCCTTTAGAGAAAACTATTCCGGAGACTAATTGGTGCTTTAGAGGACACATTTTAAGAGGAACGCCCTTTTTTACTTTTTTTGAAGGGGTCGTGGGTTGAGCTCTTTATTCTTTTGAAGGCTGCCGAGTGAATGATTCTAATCGACATTATGTGATTGATCACAAACCTATTTAAAAGATGTAGGTTAATTGGATTGTTTTTTGACGTGGCGACAGATAAAATGCGTCGTTGCCTTGCCATAGTCTTGCCAGTAGAGTGAAAGAGCTACGTAGCAGAAATATAACAGATCACGTGTTTATTTCCAATGAGGCTACCGACTTGTGTTATTTTGTAGTCTGAGCCTTGAACACAGTTCTTTCAGAAAGCCATCATGTACTAACCAAACAAAATATTGGTGACAGATATTTCCAGCACCAGCCACACCAGGGATTGATAGGAAATCCCAACATAGCCTCTATGTTGCTATAGAAACGGTCACGACCTGTCCAAAATAAACAAAAGGAATCGCACACAAAACCAATACAAGATGATTACGAGATTAGTATTTTTTATCGACATAGTTGCATCTCTAAGAGAAGAAATAGTAACCTGTCATTTACTTCAGTGTTTGCTTGTTGTTTTTTACTCGCAGATTCTGAAAACATTCCTCAAAAGATTTTCAAACAAATTTTTCACTGCCTGCACTCAAGTTAAGACAAAACAACTTTTATATAACCACGGACGATCTTTGACTAATACATTTTGATCAAGATTTGAATTAGGGTTGCCATGGAGAGTTGGTGGGCTAAGGAGTGCAGAAAAACGTATATGCACTATTTTCTGACGTCTTTGTTAGCCTTCACTTCGTGTACCCAGGTTCCTTGAAACATTGTCATACTACTCACACACTAGCTGGGTTAGTATCGGTTCAGTATTGGATTGATACCGCTCTACATTAGAAATCCAAAAGTGAGCTGCAGAAAACAAGGTAGCCTTTCAATATGCAGTAATTTTGGATCAATACGACACTGATTCAGTAGTAGTCAATTTGCAATAGCACGTGTGAACTACCATATTTGCAGAGTAATATTACAAAATGGGAATTAACTAGCATGTCAGGGAAACAACACACAGTAGAACAATGTATATAGCTGACCCAATGAAGGGTGCTTTGGGCATTGGGAAATGCTAGCTAGAAAGCTAATTTCTCTAGGTAGAAGTCCAAGCAGGTTTCTCACCATAAAACCATCCAATGGCCAAACATTCACCCAAGACAACTAACAACAGGACTGTTCCGGCACCACAATATGCGTCAAACAACTGAAACACGTACATACCACCCTAAAAAATAATGTTAATGTTGTGTCATCGATACTTCTAGTTTACATTCAAAGGCAAGGACTTATCACAATGTACCGACAACAGGCGCGTAAACGCAAATCTTACATTTACATTTTACACTTTCTCCTCATTAAAGTTGACGCTTCTCGTTTTCTAAACGATTTAAAAACGATAACTGAATGTTAAAAGCAGGTAACATGGTTAATTATTCCTGAATATTTCAGTCTTGCATTCCAGACTTTCTTTGAAGTGTGCGATGCAGCTGATAAAACTGAATTTCTACAAGGAATGTACGTGCTAATCAACACTTGAATTTTTCGTATTTGATGATACTATTTTGAAAGAGCTGATTAAAGCAGAGGTTACTAATTTAAACAGGCCCTTTTAGTTATGAAATAACTTATGTTATAACTTTCGGGTTTGGATTTAGTTTATAAAAAGCACGCTCACTGAGCTATTTACAGAACCTCAGCGCTAGAATCAGATCTTTCCTAGAAAAACATTTCACAACCCTTTGGGCTTCAGTTTGGCCTTCAAATAAGGAGAAGCAGACCTCCCAGGCCTCTCTCCAAGACCCGTCAATAAAGCTTTACCTTAGTAACCATGGACAATCCACAAAGGAACCACAGACTACACATCAGAGCTGTAAACAATTCTTTGCGGTATCCTCGTCTCAGATGTTGCGAGAATAAATCGACAATAGCAGTTATAATGCTTTCGATCACCACAAACTGTACAGAAGCAAAATAGAGACTTTTTTAATTTAGTTCAGGCTTTTGTAGGCAACGTCAACACTTAACAAACTACTTCAAACTTTAGAATAACAAAAAATAAATACTGACATTGATATTGAGTAAATTCATATGAACTTTAACGCAATAAGATTGGGTCTGCCAACACGAATTATAGAACGTTTCCCCACATTTTATACTTTTGTATGTGTTATTAAAGATTAACTAATTTCTCCATGTACAGGGACACAGTGATCCTGTTTTCTGTTTTACTTGTGGTGGTGGAAACAACACATGGGAACCAGAACAAAAAGACGTAAATAACTGAGTTATGACAATAAGTTGTATTTAAGTCTGAATGGCTTTGTTTTTTTCACCTTACCGCACTGTCCAGACCAAGCAAAAGAAACATGAAGAAAAACAACGCGGACCACAAAGGAGCCAACGGCATCTGGGCAACTGCTTCAGGATAAACTAAGAAAACAAGGCCCGGTCCTATAAAGAGAAATATAAAATTGTTCGAGGAGAGAGAAAGTGCTACCTGAGACGTGCTACCTGGGACGTGCAAACGAAAACTGGAAAAACCTTACGCAACTCCAAATTAGTAAGAATTATTTGTTTCTTATTTTATACTAGGTGAGCAGTTGTCTCTTCTAATAAGTTGCTTTTGGCGTTTCATCAGTTAAAAATACTTCTCATTTCGTTATATAAACAAGCTTTGACTGACCTTCCAATCATAGGTTTCCTGTTAGTCGAGCTTGCTTTAGCAGCAAGTACTCTAAAAAGGCAAGCCTTTCTTTCTTTCTTTCTTTTTTTTTTTTTTTTTTTCATGTGTGTGCGCTAACAGGGGATTCATGGTCCCAGGCGTTCCTAGCGTAGACCGTGGAAACTGGGGATAAAAATCACGACGTGACTGAGAACATATAAACATTTTCCAGGGTGCCATGCACGTTTTGTTAATAAAGCTTTGGAAAGATTAATGCAAAAAGCGTTGATTACTTTGAAACAAGTGAATACTTCGGGCGTTAAAAAAAATTAATTTTATGAGGATAACTTCGATAGAAAGGCAAACTGGTCGGGTGGGATAAACTTTCATTGTAAGTCTTGCGATGAGCATGCGATGTATTTTAGGCGATGATTGATATGACACGCCATATTCATCACGTATTTGCTCTTTGGCGATGATGTTATTTCTCTCGAATCGAGGCCCTTGGTTTTTCGTGTTTTCATACACGTGTTCTCAATCCAGTCAGGAGCAAATCGTCGAATACGATATAAAAAGTAAATATCCTGAAGACCAATCGACCGTCGATAAAATAGGACGTGAAAAACTTTTAGCGAGGAAATCCTGTTTCGGGTAGAATTAAACGCCTCCTCATTACCCGGCCTTCCTTTCAGGAAGAGACGGGTTATAAAATGGCCTGGGTTTTTCCTTTCGTCGTCAAATCGCACCCTGCTCTTTAAAGCGCATGCCTGTACTGGCGAAATATCGCGTGATCGATTTCCGCAAATTCATTGGCTTAGAGGCAAAATCCTAATCCTAATCATAACTATATCGAAGGAAAGAAATATTCTTTGACTTTTTCGGCATATATGGATTAACTTGTATCGAACTCGCACGGAAGCAGCAGGTTTGTAAAGCACGTAGAGTTGTTTGATGCTAAAATTCGACATGATTTTGATCGATCAAATCTCATTGCTAAATTTTAATTTAACAATGAGATTTAAAATAAATTTGAAAGTCAAAGTTTACATGTAAGCTTATAGCTCTTTAAAAAATGAGCGATTGCTTACTGTCGAATTTCCATCTTGCAAAACTCCGTTTTGATCGATCCAACATTATTAGAAATTTCAAAATTATCTATTCTAGAAATTTTTCTCTTTGCTGTGTTCATCTACTGTACATTCAAACTTGCAATTAAAAGGATTGACAAATCGATTATAATATTCTGTATTTAAATTGGTTTCGGGATTATCGTCAACGAGGTACACAGTATAGGTTTGGGTTTTCTGTGGTTATCTCTGTGCTTGTTGTTGAATCAATACCAAGGCAATGGAATATTGACATATCCTTTATTTATTTACTTTTTTTTTTTAGAGAAGATGAACTTGGTCCCAAATCAAACGATAAGTGCCGAACCACTTTTCGAAGTTTTCTGACGATGAATTAGCTAAAAGAAGATTTCGGTAGTTTGCCTTTGAAGTGCCTGTAACAGAGTGATAAAAAGTGAATACAGACCTTACTCATGGGAAGATCTGGGATTTTTACTCCTTTGTAGCAATTTAGCATGTACAATAAGCACTTCAGCAACCAAAACAAATTTAAAATCCTAGCATAATTATTCCAACCATTATGTTCTCTTCCTCTTCAGGGTGTTATTTCAAAGTTTTTTCCTTCAAAATATTAGTTTACTACCAAAGATTGTGACTGAAGCTCATGCTAATTTAAAGAAAAAGAAATCTAGCTTCAACACATCTTTGAAGCATAACATTGTTATGCACTCATGGTCAAGTACACCCCTTTCGAACGTTCGAGTCTTTCCAGACTGATTTGCTAGCCGTTAGTATTTTTTTCCAGTTATTCATAATCAATTCATCATAAAAGTTCATATGGGCTGTAGTGCACATTTTCCCCTGGCCCTCTATCATTGTATGAACTAAAAGAAGGCCCGGTTCACGCACTCGTGCGCCTTGTTTCTTATCTAATCTCCAAGGAAGCTCGAGTTAACGCTTTAAAGAGCGTTCTTGTACGTCATAGGTTGAAAACCTGTAATTCTATGGCTTCTGCAGATTTTATGTTCATCTTTTGTTTGGAAAGTTGGGATGAATGAAACTGGAAAATGCTGACGTTAAATCGATCATATTTAGTGGCATCCGTCCATCAAATAAATGTGCGTCAAGAAAAAACTGGGCCTGGGCACTGGACGCTAACAAACGTACAGCGCAGGTGAAAGCGACTTCGCTCCTTTTCGGGGATATTATATATCTTTGCGTTTTTAAATTCCACCATAGCAACTCAAACCATTTTTTTTAGGTCGTGAGCAAACGAACCTGCCTGAACTACATCCTTGACCTCAACACCTTCATGTTTCGCCATAAAACCCAAAATAGAGAAAATCAGAAATCCGCCATAAACACTTGTTCCGCTGTTGCAGAGTGCGTTCCATATGCAGTCCCTGAAGGGGAAGAAAACAATCATTCAGCAAAAATGCACAAATTCTCAGCTGATCGCTTACCTCAACTCCTTATGAACACTCTTCCGTTTTTATTGTTTTTAATTTGTGTGTTTGTTTTGAGGTTGAGAATTGTTGGGCTTTTATGTCAGTGTTTCCATATCCCCACCCAGGGGAGGAGGTGTCTCCAAGGAAATCTGTGGTACAGTCCGCCTGCCATTATGACGTCACGTCTGGCGTCGGTAACTTTCAAGATGGCGACCAAAGTGTTCATGGAAGAGACGGATAAAAACTTTTAGTTTATCACGGAAATACTGTTCCGATTTCTTGGATTTGGAGATTTTAAGGTTTCTATTGTCATAGAAAACTAGACTTGAGTACTTTTTTGGAATGAAATGTCCAGTGGTGTTATGAATTTTAAAGATTCCTTTCTATCGTCGAGCAAATTTTACGGGCAATCATACCGACCGGTCACACTTTTGAGGGCCAGTGCACAGCAAGATTGAAGAGTTTGGACACAGCAATAGGAGGTTCATCAAAGGATGTATTATGCTTTACATTGTGCGTATTTTCAGCTCTTCAGAGCTAGTGGAACCCATATCATTCATCTCAAAGTTTGCTTAGCTGTAGCGTTGAAAGAGGAAGCTAAATGACACGTATTTGTGAGAGACTGTGAGCATTGAATCTTGTTGCTTAACCGCATTTTAATACTGTATTGGGCATACACCTGTAATTCTGTAATTAAATCCCGAAAAGCAATAAAAGGTTTCGTTTAATTATTTTTGGGGTGGGGGAACCCAGTGGAGATTTAAGGATAATAATATTGATGATTAAGACGATGTACAAAAGGCAAGTTTAACTTTCGCCAGTGGGTCGCTGGTGGGTGTTAGGTGTAAATAGACCACTGCACCACAGTGACACACATGATTTAAAAAATTAATTTTGTCAAATCAAAAAAATTTTTCTCTTCCATAGACGCTGTTTGAAGCTGTTGGAGCTGTATTTGTCATGAATTCAAATATACATTTGAGGAAAATTAGCTAACGCGTGTATTTCAAAGCTATTTCGCATCGGGTTCAACAGGCCGACTCGATGTAGATAAACGATCGAACTAGCTTTACTGTTATTGGTGAAGAATTAGGAGATCAACAGAGGCCCACACTGGAAAGGAATGATATGAAGTTAGGTTAGAATAGATGAAATATAAATATGTGTCATCTGTGAATGGAACCTCCTATTCTGGAGACTAGACCTTGCCTATTTTAGGGGAAAAAATTTAAGTTTTGATGACCTTGCCGGTTCCGTGAAATAGATGGCGATCCCGCAACACGGCCCGTGAAACAAATTAACAAAATTATGCAATCACGGACACAAAATATCAAAACCTTTTACACAAGCAGATTATGGCAACACCAAAGCTCACACACGTTCGATCACTGAGCGATATATAGCGATACTTGCTAGCTTCTTAGTTTTTCCTCGACCTCGCTCTTCCAAATAACTGTCGAATCCCTTGCCAATTTGCGCAAGCGTCCCGAGGTTCATGCCCGTTACTATGTGACGTCATACTGGCAGGCGGAGTGGGTCAAGAAACTTAAGTAGAAAACAATAGAGTTACTAATTTCCCCCCCCCCCCCTCCCGGCCCCACCGCTTATCGTCACCGAAATACTGAAATAGTGTTGACAAACTTTTTTCAAAGTCTAAAAAGAGTTTCCCAAGACCGCCGAGAATTGGAACCTAATTTTACCTATTTCGTCCTTACATGGACAGATTATAAGTAGTTTGAGTATGATCGTCCGGGTGAACGTAGGACTGTTTAATGTTGACAGTGACTGACGTTTCGACAACCTGAGCGGTAGTCATCGTCAGAGTCAAAGTTAGTTGCATCACGTCAGTTAATGGTATTAAACTTGCCGTATACGTATCAAGTAAAACATGAAACAAGCATAAGCTCGGCGGAGAAGAAGGGAGATATGACATGCGAAACGTAGACTACTAAAATGTAAGCCTATCGGGTACAATTCATCACCCGGTAAAGTTGAATTGTTCAGTCACATCTGTTTGTTTACTTGTTTGTTTGTACCTGTAAAAATTGTTGTAGTACTTATTGTAGCTTCCGAGTGCAATCAAGCCGCCCATTCCAATGGAATATGAATAAAAAACTTGTGTACCAGCGTCCAACCAAACCTTTAAAGTAAAAATTACTTTTGTCTGAGTAATGGGAATTTAACGAATCTACAGTTACTAGGTCTGTGCCGGGCACACACTGCGCACACTGCATTGCCCTTTTTGTAGATGCAATGGAATAGAAGACGAAGTTCACTTTCTTTTTCAATGTCCTACATACTCTATGATTATGAGTAAATTTTACTATAGAGTCAAGACTCTGATTCCAAATATTACTCAGTTACCTATAAACGGTTTGATCAATGAACTGATGAACTCTTCTAATTACTTTATCAATATACAATTCATAAAATATATTTCAGCTTGTTTTGATATTCGTGACAAATTATTATCAAAGTAACGTAATTGCCCTGTGTTGTAATTTTGATTCCTAAATATAGCTTTTGCAATACTGCACGTGCTTGTATGGTCATGCAAATAAAGCTCGTTGTTGTCATTGTTGCCGGCCTGGGAGAAAACGAAGGCGTTGATAAAGTATAGATTTAACCATGGACAAAAGGGAAGCTCTCGTGGAATCTTTTAAGAAATGTCTTTAAGTTATTCAAATTTAGCCATAAACAACAAGCAAACTATATCACGAAAAAAATGGACCTGAGCCTGCGATCATAATATAGCGGAGAACCTAAAATAAACTTGTGATCTCAATGTGTTGTACACCCTAGCCTGCGATACAGTAATGTGACACTGGTCAGCTGATGTCGTTTTTTGACGGCTGTTATATTGACCATAGCAATTTAAACACTCATTGTATATGCCTTCGACTACGCTAGCATGAAAGGTGGACGTACGTACGGACGGATGATTTTGTCAAAGCCAAAATTTCCTGGATGCATAGATAACCAAATTTTATTAATTTTGGTGCTTCGGTAATAAGCCTCCGACGCAGACGTTTTTAGGGGAAATCGTTTTTCATCCCTCCCAACAAACGCCTGCTCAACCGAAGGCAACATTCCTTTCCCATGCTTAGCTAATCACATTGTACTTTCCAAATTCCCAAGGGCTGATAATTACTCGATCTGCATGAAACACTGGAAAAACTTTCTAACCTCCAATAAATGTTAGATTCAGAGCGGCAAAAACAAGATTTAATCAAATTTTAGAATACTTCATGTACTTCATAACCTTTACGAAGGAAAGAAAAGAAGGAAAACGGTAACTTTAGGGTCACGTTTTAGACGCGTTTAGCCTGTCAACACTTTATTGCACAACTGTTTATTGGTCACTCACCACGCAAATTAAACAATGGGTAAGGAATGTTGTTTCCGGCTGAGCAGGCGTTTGTGGGGAGGGATGAAAAACGAGCTCCCCTAAAAACGCCTGCGTGGGAGGCTATTCGGTAATATACCAAAATCTATTTTTGATAGATCTGCTTTTTTATGTCGCCTTTAATATGTTAGAAAGATGATGATGAAGTTGATGGTTCTACAGCCAACCCTCTCATAACGGACACATCCGTTAAGCAGACACCTAGAGTTGGTCCCAAACGTTCTGCAGTCACTGTCCTTGACTCTCTATAAGACAAACACCTGGCATTTTCTGTTTTTCCCATAGATTTCCTTCTAAGAAAGAGATGATTGTAACCTGTCGCCTCCGGCAACTTTTAGATTTACGCTGGCAAAAAGCTAGCGTTCAAAACGTCAGGCTTTCAATCTTTTTGCTTTAGTGAATAGACTTTATCAACTTTGTCGGTAAAACGAAATATTATGGAAATTTTGTCTTCTGTTTTCTTAAATTAACTACAGGAACAAATTTTATAAAATCGAACCTTCATATGCGACCACCACCCATAAGAGAAAATAAAAAACACCGAAATTTTCCGAGGTAAATTACTATGTCAATTGGAACCTTTTGTAAACGACCATCTCTCGTAAGCGACTTAGTTTTGGGGTGAAACAGTTTTAGAACTTCACATTGTTAAAACTTCTTGTAAGTGAGTTGTAATGAGCTTAGAGTAAAATCACCTGGCCATCTTTAAGTCTTGACCAATCAGGCTTGAGATAAAACTTGATTCCTTCCTCTGCTCCTGGCAAAGTAACGGCTCGGATCAAAAGAACCGTTATTAAAATATATGGAGCAGTGGCTGTAAAGTAGACAACCTGAAAAATAAGCCAAGTGAGCAGATTCGTAAAAAGATCTTAATTCCAAGTCTTAATCTTATAATGGTTTCAATACAGTGAAAGAGAGTGGAGGTAACAGCTTTAATAACATATTGATTTCATGAGATTGTAAGCTGGAAAATATTCAAAACGAAAAAATGTACCCTTCCTTGCATCCTCACAGCATTTTCCTTCGTATTTAGTTCCGAAATGGCATTTCCGACACCGTAAATTTTAAAATTTTCTGGGGAAGTACAGACCCCCTTGTTGCATGGTGCTCTAACTTTTCTTCCAGTGTGTTTTTCTTCCAATCTCACGCTAAACCCCTGCGTCTGTTGAACCCAACAGAGAAAAGAGGTGATGACATCACAAAAACTGCTTCTCGGGCGACTAACCCGGGCATTTGTTGACCTTACGTTGTCGGACATCGAGGAGGCAGCACCAGATAATTCATTTATTGACTTGAGTGGCAATGAGATTGAAATTGAAATTGAATAATTACTAATAAGAGACTAATAAGACGGAGTTTTTTCAGAGAATCATGCGTCTAAAATAGGCCTGAGTCGTTAACGTTACGATCGAAGCCGGAGCAAACCGACGAGCAAACCGGTGCTTATATCTCTTCACCAATTTGCCCTAACAGGTTGATTTTTGGCGAGGGACCTTTATCCATCTTACTGTTTCTGAATATGCTAACCAATCCCATAATTTCGCAATTTTCAAGTTTTGTGACTTCACACTTTTCTTCTCAAATACAATTGGCAGAAGCTCGTCGTATGAACTTGGCCTAACACACAACAAGTGTTTACTAACCTTGCCACTTGTCTTAATCCCTCTACTGACACAGAGGTAACAGATAATCCACGCCAAAAACAGGCACAAGGCCAGGTCCCAGTTCACTGGTCCTGGTTCGTTCAGACCATTAGAAAGACGTAACACCCTGTAACTGATAAAGACAGAAATATTTTGCGCAAATTGTAAAAAGAAATCAGTTTCAAACGACAAAGCGTGGTCCGGAACAATGTAGTGGACAGATGTCACTTCCAATGATTTCCTAAAACGTTTTGTCCAGTGTTGTTGGATTATGTTGAATCTGAGTGAGCGGGCTAAATAGTTTTTAACTCGTTTCAACCCCGATCTAACATACAACATGTTGCTTGTTGGTCAAAAATTTAATGGGCTTAACAGCAGGTCGATCAGGTCGTTTTTCAGTTCGGTGTATTCTGTTTGCCTCTCCATAACGTTTGTGGTCAGTTTTGATAACCTGCTCTGCGAAGTAGGGTTAAATTTGCCCATATTTATATTTCTACTTTCTTTGCCCGATATCTTGCTTAGTTCAACGACTATTAAGCCTCGTTTTCACACAATTTTTGTTGATCTTGGTGTACCATTCACTGAGTTAATGTACTGTATTTTTTCCTCCAGAAAATAAGAACCTAATCAAGAACCTAAATAGCCTAAATTTGAGCTAATTACCATTTATTTATGTAAGAACCTGATTAAATTAACTTGGGAAAACGCGGGTGTTTAGTAACAGTAATTCTTCGATATTTACTTTGCCATAGCATTGTGCTCGCTCTTAGGCTAGCACCGCCCCTTTTAACTTCTCCTAAATTCAATTCCAATAGCTTTTAAAAAAAAAAGACACCTACTCCCAGTATTCCTGGATTGCCGGCACTCGCTTGGATACATTTGCTACCGTTAGGTTAAAGAGAGCGGTAACATTTTGGAATGTGTTATTATGCTCTCCGTCTTGGTTGTGTCCACTATTGTGATCCACGCAGTTTGGCGTATTCCATTCATTATTGCAGTGCGACCAAGGAAGTGTCGATTGGAACGAGGCAAACAGGTAAAACAACGACCACGCAAGAACCACAAGGTAGTACATAATGATCCAGGTCACTACAAGAACACTTGCATAGCCGATACCTAGTGAAACAACAAAGACAGCGCAAACGCACTTATCAGATTAGCCACTTTGAGGTTGCGGGAGACCGGCTCGAGTGGTTGTCAAAGTGCATTGTGGGACTGTTTTAAGGGACGAATTTGCCGCCATGTTGAAAATGCGTCCCCAAAAACAGTCCCACAATGCACTTTAAAACCATCTCGAGCCGGTCTCCCGCGCAACCTCAAAGAGGTTTATTGTGTAAACTATATTTCAACAAGGTGGCCCATTCAGCTTAAAGGCTGGTATCAGTCCCTATGTCTTTAAAACTACTTTACATTAAGAATTTCAAATTACATTTTATAAAAGCTTGAAATACAATGAGCCTAAAATATTATATAATCTCAAGGAAATGTCATTTGAAGTTACCATAAGAAATAATCCCTGGGTCGGCGGTAGAACGACTAAATGCTCTCAGCGTTTGCTATGTTTAACGGAAGTTCAAAGAAAATTTTCGCGCCACTAAAAATAAGGTCCTTCTCACTTAATTAAGTTTAACCTTTGGTAGGGATTGCCTCATACGCCATAATGGCTTTGTAGTGTAGTTTTTATGAAAGTTCGGAAATCATGTAAAAATTGATTTAAAAAATAGCTTGGAACTAATGAATTTCAGATGGGACGACTACGGATTAAGGCTCAGTTGCAGACGTAAGTCGAGACCTGGATCGAGGTAGACTGCGCATGATCATTCGCACGCGAGCTTTCCGTCCCCCGTTGTTCGTAGTGGCGATTACGTCAGTATTTTTCACATCACGTCAGCAAGTCACAACATCAAAGGGGTACCATTTCGAAATTATGGCAAGAGGACAGTAGCAAACCCATTGCAAGATAAAGGAAACTCTGCTGATTATGGATTTAGTACATTCGCTGAATTAAAATGTCAGCAGTGAAAAACTTTACCTTTTATAATTTGCATGCTTTCACTATATGCAAATATTCTTACAATTAAATATGTCTTGATAATAGGGTTAGCTGAACGTTGAAACGTCGTCTTTTTTAACTTTTTTTTTAATATGAGAAACATTTTAGCGCAGTATTTTTTATCCAAATATGTTTTTTAGTTACTTATTCTACATTTAAATTTTTGTTGTTATTCACAGCAGTTTGCTTTTTGTTTCTTCTTAAGCTAAGATGGCCAAAAAAGAAGAGTATCTTTTTGTCTTGAGTTAGAGTAGTGGAGCAGATGAGTTTTTCTTCATTTTTCGCCGCGAGATAACTGTGCCTTCACCACTGCGTCACCCTTGCCCCACGTGTAATGTCATGTGACTACTGTATTCACTGCATTAGGATTTCGGTTACCTTGCAAAAGTGGACAGATGTTCCAGGCAGTGATTGCTCCTTGACTGGTAAACTGCCCCAAGCCAACCTCCAATACCGTCACTGGTAGTGCGGTCACCATTAGGCAGATCAAGTAAGGAATGAGAAAACTACCTAATAATTTGAAACCATTAGTTCTTTTAGTTTAATCGAGTTTTAAAATGAGACATCATTTCGTGTAGACACTTTGCAGTGGCGGATCCAGAGGAGAGGCCCCGGCGCCCCCCCCCCCCCCACCCCCCCAAACCAAAAACCAAACTGAGGCCCGAAAGGACGAAAAATAATTTTTTTCAGCCCCCCCTCCTCCCCTTATCTTCTGGATCCGCCACCGCATTGCTAGGGTATAGATTCTAACCCAGGCCTAACAGCCATGCGCTTGGTAGAGAGGGCTCAGTTAAGCCTGTTTACAGACGCCCCCCCCCCACCCTCCCCGGGGAGGGGGAGGCGGCGTTTGTACACAGGCTAGCTCAGTTGTGACCATCTATGTATGGATAAATGGATGCTCACACTCAAAAAACAAGTTTGATGAGAGAAAACAAGATTGACTAGCCCAGAAGTGAAAGCAATCCGGTGTAGTGTGAACATGGTTTGGGTGGAAGCTGAATATTTAACAATTTTTCCTCGAGCCCGAATGGGCCCTGAGTCAATAGCGCATGAGGCCGAAGGCCGATTGGGGGGTATTGACTCAGAGGCCAAGAGAGCGAGAGGAATAATTGTGTTAGTAAAATCCAACTAGTTGGTCATAAATATCGTGAAAAAACGACTTTAGCTAGCAAAACGCGATTCAGCCGCCATTGTTTCGTTTTCAAAGCCGGCGTTTTTCGCTGCCAGTGGGCTATAACATATAGCCTAGTAGTGACTCAACCAATCAGAACGCAGCACTGATAATAGACCATAAGTTGGATTTTACTAACGAAACATAACCTTAGCATTGCAATTTTATATGAAGTCTTTACCGTGACTGTGCCGCTCGTAGCTTCCGCCTTTGGCCGACACATCCCACATCCCACATCCCAAAAATGTTTCTTCTACCCAAGGAACAATGTAGCATTCTAATTGCAGCAATTGCTAAATAAAGAACCTACCTACCTCCACCATTTTTGAAACAAAGGTATGGAAATCTCCATATGTTACCCAAGCCGATGCAATAGCCCATTAATGCAAGAATGAAATCAATCTTCGATGACCAGATCTCCCGCTCTTTCACAACGTCAACCATTCTAAATCTGTAGTTGTTCTTTATTACGCAAAGCATGTGAAAAAAGTAACACAAAATGATCGTAATTAGGGACTTAAGCAATGTTCACACGATGCCAGGTAACGTTTCGTGCCGACACAAAAAGCTATTCGGTATCATGAAGGTGTGAATAGCAATAGTCCGGGACGACACAAGTCTTTCACACACATTGAACATCGTGCCGGCACAGTTGGCCGAGAGGGTTGGTACATTAGATTCCAGTCCTCACTCCTAAAATTTTACTCCCTTCTCGGTGGGTTCCAGGCCTCGCTCCTACTTATTTACTTCCGCGACGTGCTGAATATTACACTGCGCCAAAGTATGGCACAAAATCTATCCGATATGTGACACTCCACTCAGTCGACCGTTCTCGTTTTTGAACAGAAGCCCTATCCAGTATGATTTTCGTCGCAACGAAAAAGCTATTCGGAAAAGTGTGAACAAAGCTTTTGTTTCTCTTAAGGTGATGTTACACGAGACGTTTTGCAACGACGATTTTTAGCGCAACACAGCGCTGCTTCATTGTTGCGATATTGTTTCGAATGGTTGCAACATTGTTCCAATATTGCAACGCTCTGTTGCGCTAAACATCGTCGTTGCGAATCGTTCCGTGAAACATCACCTTTAGGGCTACAAATACAGTGGAACCTCCAGGGACATCTCCATTCAGAGGACATTTCTATTCAGAGGATACTTCTCTTGAGCCCGAGGGTGTCCCCTGAATAGAGGTCTGACTATATTCTGTTAAGCAAGAACAGGGAGGTAGGAGTATCGTTAGAACAGATCCTAATTTCCCAGTAAACTGCAAGCAATTCCTCGGTATTTTCGCACGGGCGAGCTTCTTACGTGCGCGCGAGCAAGGCAAACGGCCAAAACTGTGTTCGATTGAAAGTAACGTGCTCACCCACGCGAAAATCCAGAGGGGCTGCTTACAGTCTTGCTAAACCACGCATACGTTCTTTTGGCTCGTCACGCAATCCTCTCCAACGTGGAGAAGGAACGCGTGACGAACCACTAAGAACTTCTGCGTGGGAAAACCTTTGCGTGGGAGGCTAGTAGGCAGGCAGTCTACCCTCCCTCACCGAGCAATGACAGTTGAACCTTTTAAATACGGTCACCAAAGGGACAGAGCAAGGTGTTCGTCTGTTTTTTTAGAGGTCACGATGATGTTAATTTTAAGTCATCATTGACAGGTTTAAGAGTTCAGTTATTAAACAGGCTAAAACACGTCTTTTAACACAGTTGTTTTAACTCATCTACATGAAACCAAACTGTCGGCATCTCCTGCTCACGGTAATGGACTATAGAGTCCGTCCCGAATTTGCTCTCAGGTGCCGAGATTTCGGGTCCGACGTTTTCCGTGTTAGAGAAGGTCGGTATCACAGCGTTTTGTCTTTTTCAATGAAAAAGAAACAAAGAAAGGAAGAAAATTTTTGAGAATTTTGACGGTACAAGAGAAATTGAGTAACTTCTTGGATATACAAACTGAAGGTGGAAAAATGGCTCACTGAAGTTTTTTCTTGGTTTTGATTTGCTAGCGTGACTTAATTTGTTAAATTCATTGGCCATCAATATTTGATGCCCGATTTTTTATTTGGCTGTTCAACTCTCCTATTTGACCTGTTCGATTATACAAGCAGATTCTAATCGGACAGGTCAAATTCGACAGTTTTGGTCTTGCATCAGCCAAGTTACATGTAAGCAGAAGATAAAGGGAAGTTGAGAACCAAACAGATTTGAAAACTTTGTTATTGACAAAATTAAGGGGAAAAAAGGGAACTGAAAAAGAATAAGAGGGAATTGCCCTGCCGCGAGTGTGGACTAGGCACCGTGGCACCCCGGGGGGGGCGACTACCATATAAAAGTGACTGGGATGCTTGTCAAAAAATTCAAATTAAACTCCTAAAGGAGACCAATGTGGGTGAGGCTTAAGCTTAAAATGACCCCTAAGGGTGATTTCTCTGTGGTCAGTGGCAGGGAATTTTTTGGAAATTTCGTTATGCACAGTACTAAGCGATACCTGAATGGGCAATATATAGTATGTTTCCATCCCAAACACCCTAAGTGAGACCAAAATCTGCAATTTACAGCCCAAAGCGAAACGACGAGCGTCCCCGTCACTTTTATATGGGAGTCCTCCAGGGCGTGGCACAAGCCCCTGCATATTGCAAAGTATAACGTCTAGACACTAGATAGCAATGTATGATCGATTCCAAAAATTGTAAACGCTTAACAACACAATTACCGTATTTTCTCAATTTAACGCGCCCGGCGTTTAAATCAAACTTGACCTTGTGGACCGGCGATTGTTTGAATTTGCAGTTTATTCGAGCTTACTGTTACTATAGAAAAGTTTTTATGCCTTTTCTTGACAGCCGTATATCTTGCCTTTATACCGTTAGTTTATTATACCATAAATAAACGTCTGGGGGGTGTATCTACAACTTCCCCTCCAAGACCCGGCGTTTATTCGGGGCCCGGCGTTAAATCGAGAAAATACGGTAACAAACTAAAAACCACATGCAGTGAAACTTCCTCAAACACTCGACGCTTTCTCACATGACCTACGAACTTTTACTCACGCGACAGAGAGGTAGATTTCATCATATCTCTAACGTCCACGGGCGCCGTTAAACATTTTTTTTTAATGAACACTAGTGAGCTTGAAAACTTGATTTATTTCTCCGACCGCTTTCTTCTGATCACACAGACTTCATCAGGAAGTATAACAAGACAGAGCTAAGGAACTTACTTTATACCTAATGATTATCGGTAAAATCACGTTCCTGTTAAGGTGAGAACAGCAAAATACAAAAAAATACATATTTGCAGGATATGACTATAATCCTTCGTTATTAACAAAATGTGCAATGTTTATATTAATTTCGAAGCCCATGACTTTAACGTTAAATCTGTGAGCCTCAAGCGAGCTGCTGCTTGTAACATTGTAAACAAATTCGCATCTAGTGGTTTTTAGCTATGAAATTTTTCACAATCGATATTTTTTTTGTTTTTTCATAAAATGGACAATAAAGACCTCACGTAGAAGTCGATAGGCGGTTAGAAAAACAGAATTCCTTGTATACCTTTTTGTTGTTTATGATTAACTTTTTTAGAAAAGATGAAAGGCACTGTTTTACACGGAGGGTGGTAAAAAATTACTTTGCTCACCTCTCACTCCTTAAGCGGTATTTCTCCAAGCTCAGCCACTTTTACAGTGATAGATTCCCAAGCGTTATGCACAACACTAACCGGTTAAATTGTACTTTGTTCTAATTTTAACCCTAGAATGCATTTATATATGTCACGTGACTCTCTGAAAGTAGATTCCGTAGAGTGATAGAATCATGTGGCTGGCAGTCCAACTTTCTCCCCGTCTTAGCTCTACAAAATTCCTCCCTTAACCAAACGAGCTGTGTAAGCAGGAGAGAAAGTCAAACTATATGCTTAACAAATCTGGAGCTTTTCGTCTAAAAATCATTTACAGTTTTTGGCCTTTTCCAAAGATGTTCAGGGTGGAAAATTACAGACAATTTTTTTTCCTTTTTAAACAGAGAAGTCTACCACTCCTACTTCCATTTTCTAAATGTTTAACACGTATTTCATGTTTTTAAAGTCAATAGCAGAGTAAATTTTGTTACATGTATTAAAACATGACCATGTACTAAATTTTAGGTGAAGCGCGCTCGGTTCGTTAGTTGACCTCCTTTAAATGTCAACCGCACGTATAAAGAAATTTCTAACATGACTCAAGATAACTTGGTTTTCGTTTGTGTATACTTATCGATAGAAACTAGATGCTTTGATTATTGATCGTGACAAAGTACTGGTGATTTCGTTGCCACAAATCATCTAGGGTGATGTAATTGTATTAGGCTAGTGACGGTGCACAAATTATAAGAGGCGAAAATCATGCCTGATCCGCGAGCAAAATTCGTGACCTTATATAAACTCTCACGAGTTCAGAAATTCTCTATTTTCGAATCACCCATCATAAACTCTGTCTGCCCCCCGATTTTGCATAAACTGTTGTTTTCAAATGCTCCTGAGGGTACTGGATACTTCCGAGACAGTTGAAAACAATTAACTTTTGCAAATTTTAGGAGGCAAACGGAGTGCATATTAATCTGGGATTCGAATAAAGCATGGAGAGCTTCCTCTACAGGCTATAAGAAATAGTAAACCCTTGACCACTAATTACTGTGTGCTTTTAGGGAAAGTTCATTTAATATGACAAGGGGGGGGGATGAAGATATTGAGGGGGGGCTCCGAAAATTTTTAGACACCCGAAGGGGGGGGCTCTGAAAAAATTGTTGCACTAGGAGGGGGGGCTCCGAAAATTTGTATACTTCAAAACCAACACATGACATCATCATACAGATCGGATGGTTTTCAACTCAACAATTTAATGACCTGTACAACTCAGCTATATCACGTGGCTTACAGATATAACAAAATGTAGCCTCAGTAATTATTACACTCTTGTTCATCCCAAAAATTCTTTAGAAAACTGTATCACAACTGTATCTCAAGTTTGTCATAGTATAAACCATTGAAGACAATAACGGTAAATATATTTAATACAGTCTAGCGATCTTTTTTCAGGGGAGAGGGGGGGGGGCTCTGAAATTTTTTCGACTACCAAGGAGGGGGCTCCTAAAAAATTGAACCGCTAGCGAGGGGGGCTGCTAAAATTTCAAGCTTCGAGTTTCAATATCTTCATCCCCCCCCCCCCTTGTCATATTAAATGAACTTTCCCTTATTTACCAGAACTTTGTGCTTTTGTTTTTGTTTTGAAACTGTGTGGGTTTTTTACTCCCTTAATAAAAAGCACCACAGTGCGTATATAATCACTCTGCAGGCCACACGAGTGTGACGCGTATTTCGTCATGATCACGCCAAGGCAGGTTTTATAAATCTGTTCTAGTCTCTCGTCCGTGAGCTTCGCGTGAATGTAATCCAGGAAATTGATTTATCGATGTCTAGAAGAACAGTAGCCTCCCACGCAGGCGTTTTCAGGGGAGCTGGTTTTTCATCCCTCCACTGGGGAAGGATGAAAGACGAGCTCCCTTAAAAAAGTCCGCGTGGGAGGCTAAGAGAACGGTTGCTATTGTTCAACCATCATGGTACAATAATTGAGATGTACAGAATCGAGACGTTTCCGATGCTATGCGAAATTCTGATGGGAAGACTCAGCCATTGAACATCATCGCAAGACCAGAAGCATTATTTTAACCTGTAGATCGAAGCGTGAGGAAAAATACATCTCAATCAAGTGACTTTATCATGAGACACTGATGAGACAAATGATGGTTTATTTTAAAAAAAATAACCGAGTAACATGGGAAGAGTAATCTGAGGATATTTAGGTTATTTCGCTAAACTGCAAGTCGTCGATTCGCTAAATTTGAATATGATATTAACAATGATGATCCAACTCCATTGACTCCGTACACGAACATAGGGATGTACAAAGACGACTGAAATTGATCACGGTCGTTACATAGTGCACCGTCCTTGGGGTTCTAGTCTGAAATTGGTTTTCAAAAATTAAACTGTGTGCTTAAGGTATGCCAAGGGCGCAGAGACCCAAACCGGAAAAATACACTGACATAAGATCAGAGGTCTCACTTACTCACATGATGGTAAAACAGCCCTTGATCCAAGCTAAGTAAAGAATGAAAGATATGGTACTCAGAGTGACAAAAAGAACAAAATCAGTTACTGCTTTCACTGACACGTCTCGCGTAAACTATCCCATTTCTCAACTGCAAGAAACTCGTGGCGAGCGTGAAGCTTCCTTCTCCCGTACATGTGTTCTGCATGCCGCGCGCTAGGTTCATGGGAAAGTAGATACAAGGGTCTTGTATGGCGATAAAAAAGAAAGGTTGTAGATTTTAAATTTGGCGATTAGGTAAGAAAGGCACGGTGTTTTTAATAGTGGGTCACGTGCCAAAACATTTGTATTATTGCCACTTGAAACCGGCATCTTTATTTGGTTAGTTCTCGAGAGTTTTGCG
This sequence comes from Porites rus, assembly GCA_964035705.1. NCBI lineage: Eukaryota > Metazoa > Cnidaria > Anthozoa > Scleractinia > Poritidae > Porites > Porites rus. The sequence continues at coordinate 23,267,283 of OZ037995.1, forward strand.
TGACTTTTCTTCTAAAAAAAATGTTAGATGAAGCACTACGAACGTTTAATACTTAGGATTACGAAAGGCCACCGCCAGATTGCTGAACTGGAGACGGAACTTGTGAGGTAAAAACTAACATTCTTTGACATTCTTAACTAATTATTAGAGAGTCAGAAAATCAAGAACAGAATAATTAGCTCAGTCAAGTTTGGGTCCAGTGGTTATGAGCTTTATGATGTTCAGCGTTTTGTGTAAACCTGGCCCGGGTTGTTTAAACGTTGGATAACGCTATCCACCGGATAAATCACTATCCAGCGGAGAAGTATTACGGGAACCACTGTTGCGCTCTGATCCAGTGGACAGCGTTATCCACCTTTTGGACAACTGCGGCCTGTTCGCTTTTTTCACAAAAACATTTTTTATGATAACCTAGCAGTATCAAAAAATGGAAACACAAATCCTCGATTTAATCTCCCTAATAAACTTTTCAAAAAGTTGAATCCATTTGACAGCAAGACTAATTTAGACATGGATATAGCGATTTTCTTGAAATTGTTCTTTTTTAATCAGAGTTACGTTGAAATATTATCGGGAAGTTGGTCAGTGTTCACGTGTACGTGACTATTACTATTTCTAAGCCTAGAATGTAATGTGCTCTTCGGACTCTCGTTCACAGGTATCTCACCATCCCCTTCCACGCCTTTTTCAGTAACTGAGGGATTCCCGCCCCCAAAGCTTTAGTTTTATTCTGAAGAAAATTTTGTATGTCCTGTTTCGTTTACTTACAAATAAATACATGACTACACTGCAACTACATTACTTACTTGAACAATCCAGATCTATCATACAAAGAAGCCAAAGTAGCTTAGCACGTGGTTCTTGCATACTCACGCAAACACTCGCACACCCACATACTCACAACACCAGCAACTACGCACGTAGACTGATTCAAGCGTAGAATTGTCAAAACAGCCTCTAGAGAAATAACGTCATTGCTGTTCTCTGTACATTTGTACAAAGTAGAGAAAGACTAAAGATTACTTTCCCGGAGTAAAGGCTCCCCATTTTGCATTAAATTTTCGTTAAGTCCCACTTTTAATAGCATAACGTCTTTTCATAGTCAAAACAATTTAATACGGTTCGAAAAAAATATTTCCCTTGGAGGGCTAAGGCCATAAGAATGTATGATGAGAGAGGGTTTGTAGTATCGTTCACGAAGCCTATGCAAGACAGAAAACAGAATTCTTGGTTAAGGAAGCATTTCAGGGAGTCAGAAATAAACCAAAGAAAAATGCCTCCTTTGTTTCTACCGAGCACCCACCGACAATCAGAGAATTTAACGACCGAGTCTACGCCCCCCACCCCCTTCCCATATCAAGATATATACATGATCGTTCGTCAAATAGCTATACAGTTTCAAGGTTCACTGACATTCATACTTCATATTGAGAAAAGACACTGTCGTAGCACAAACTAGCGTTACTGAAGTCCCGTGGAAGCACATCCCTTCAGATAACTCTCACATGCTTTTCTCGTGAACGATGTGAAACTTTCTTGGGAGTTTTACTTCGTGGAAAACCAATCATCTACGTTTAGCGGAAACACATTTCCGTCTTATTGGACTTCAGACTTAAGCAGTATTAAGCGCTGGGATTGGAAAACAAATTGGCCGAGACAGGCTGTGATAAGTTTCTGTCCAATATTTTAGGTATAGCTTTTAAGTATGGGTCCAATATGATGCATTTTTCAATTCCTTTTTTGTTTTTGTTTTTTTGGGGGGTTTTTAATTTGTTAATCTTCTCTGCTGCGCTCCCAGTCGATTCGTTTCTGTTTATAGATACGACAGGGTCATTTGCTTTCGGTTCTGAAAGAATCAGGGGCACCGAATGACTCTTTTTCTGTAAAATAACTTATTTAACTTAACTTAATTTCTCTTAAGCTCGAGAAATGCTAAAAATGTCTTTCTTTTTGGAGTTTTTCTTCTAACTTGCCTATGATTTTCGTAGCTTAATTGATAGGTTTTCTACTAAGGTTAGGTAATATGTCATTCATATTTAATTTGTTACAAGATATAATTAAAAAAGTCTGCTGAAAATTTCAGCACAGAGCGTGACAAAACGTTCCCTAGAATTCTCCAATGAAAGAGCGGTTACTCCATGTTCATCAGGGCAGCAAACAGTTTGGAATGGAACAACCAACAGTCCCTTAAGACATCGTAGCAGATAAATAGTTCTTTAAGTCAGCCCGAAATTAACTAAACAGGCTTCTAAAGCATAAAGAAAACCATTTGAGACACTTCAGTATGCCGTATTTGGAAACATTCGGTCGTTGGGTGCCGAAATGCTTTCAAAACATTTTCCAGTTATAATGCCGTGTTTTCCCTGAGATTGCCACACTCAACTCAACTTTTAACGAGTTCAAAGGCTGATTACCTCATCATACATAATCAAAGCCGGTGGGTTTGGCAGTAAGTTAGGAGACAGAATGGTTGCATTAGGAACAGTGAGTATCTCTGGAACCCACATCCTTATGGACGTCCTGAATGCCGATGGCACATTGACTGTACCACCGAGTAAGAAAAACAAATAATTTTTGTTTATGGTTATACAAATTTTTCACTATTGCTTACCTTCGTTTATTTCCTCCGCCTTGTTTTGTTTTGTTTTTTTTGTTTCTGGTTTTGCTTTTTTGATCGTTATTCAATACGCGCGTGCATAGTGGCATACACGTAAGTATGCCCTTGGCTATGCTCCTTCCTGTGCTGAGTTTTGCTCATGCCCAGATGGCTGTTTAGAGTAAATTCAAGTACTTTTTTAATTTAAATTTTGACAAAAAGCAACAGTGAAACCTTTTTCAAAAAGCAGAAGCAGAAATCTACATACATTTATTGTGGGAGGTGGTTAGCCCTTTAAGCCTCAATATCCATATACAAATTCTCCAGACTGATAGTATCCATACATTTCCTTAAAGAATCACTAGCGAGAATTTGATAAAAGATCAAGCCTTTTCCCATTGTTAATGGTAATTTTTTTCTCTCATTTTCTCTCGTACTCTCGCAACCTTTTTTCTCATCAGTGCATGGATCGTCTCAGGAAAAAAATTTTTCCTTACTTTGGATTTCTAGGATTAACTAGTATCTGCTTCGGTCCCAGATCAGTGTCAATTTTCTTTTCCTTGCGAGTTCAACTTTTAGGAGCTTTAAAATAACCAAACAGATCATGAAAATTTCAGCGTAGGAAATAAGCAATGAAATAATACTTATGAATACCGTAAATCGTCTATTACGCCCCCGGGGGCTTAATCGAGGGGGAGAGCCTTGATAGAGACGGGGCCTTATTTTGGAGGGGGTGGGGGGCTTATTCAATTTAGCAAAGATGATAGTATCAGTTCTCCATAAAGACCTATAATACAAAGTGGAAAAGCTCAAGCACAAGAAGTTGGAGCTCATGCAGCCAAGCCTAAAAAAAATCCGAAGTTTCAGTTGGTGAATAAATCATCCTAGATCTTTTATAGTCGTGACTGATTAATACAGTCTGTCATTTATTACTTAAGGATAATAAGGTGGAGGGGGGCTTAATAGAAAGGGCAGCTTAATAGAGGATTTACGGTACATATGTTGAGCGGTAAACGACAAGCAATGATAAAACATGTTCGTGAAATGAAAATTAACGTTTAGCGTTAAACAGGCCATGATCGTCATTCTAACCTCTCTTTTATCTCTGGCTCCCTGCTGGCTGGCTCCTCAAGGGGGCAAGAGAAAGCTCCCCGAGCCACTTGCCGGCAAGATGGACCTTTATTGCCAGCTCAGGGTATCTCTTGCGTTTTTCCTCACAAAAGAGATATTTCTTTCGGCAATTTATGATAAATCCTTAATAACGAAGCTTGTTCTGTTAAGATGACTTTATACGATTCAATCTCCTTTTTTTGTGTGTTTTTATAGATTTGGATGAAAACGCAAAAAAAAAAAAAGAAGGAACGTAACCAATAGCCAGTGACTGAGAAAGCTTGTTCAATACAGCATATTTTATTGCTTTGTCCTTTCTTGGGTGCATTTTCAGAAAGAACTGAAGTCAGTTCAAAATGGTCGAGGTTGTACGCGAGCGAGAGGTTTGGTCTTCAAAGTGTGATTTCGTTCTGGCTTTGATGGGCTGGGCCATAGGCTTTGGTAACTTATGGCGGTTTCCCTACCTGTGTTTCAAGAATGGTGGAGGTATGTAAGTACACGTATCCTCTTACGGCTTTGACCAGGCACAGCCACCAATAAGTTTGCAAGAGTTAAACACTCCAGACCAGACACTTAAATAATGTCAGTGCTGTTGCTACTGCCGGACTGCCGCTAGTTCCTGCTAATACTACAGAAGTTCATTAAAAAATCTTATCTGCCATTAGTAAGTAGAGTTATTTACGTACTTAGTGCCTTGAATGGAATAACAATACAGTAAACCTAATTTTACAACCGAGAAGTGCAAGAAACAAAAAAAGTGACAAGATCATCAGAAACACACCTGCAGGTTCTTCCTTGAGCCTTCGGATAAGGACGATAAACCGTAGGCCCCGTGTCACCACCCTTGCATATATAAATCCGTGGGACGTTAAAGAACCCACACACTGTTCGTAAAGAGTAGGGGACGTAGTCCCCGGTGTGGTGGTCTATCTCTCGCGGGGGAAGGGACTGTTACGGGACCGCAGTAATTCGTCAAGCTGTTGCGGTGACCCTGACAATAATTGCCGAATCTAATAGAATAGAATAAAATAGAATATTTTGATTTGGAACACAAACCCTCTTGTTTTTTCTAATTCAACGAAGGTTTTTAAAAAATCTTGGATTCCAGGAGCTCAGAAATAAAAGATTCACCCCGGCTTTTAATTGGCAGGTTGCTTTCTCATTCCCTACTTCATTTGCCTGGTTGTGGCTGCAGTACCAGTCAACATTCTGGAAGTTGGATTGGGCCAGTTTTTGAGCCAAGGAGCAATTACAGTATGGGACATATGTCCACTTGTTAAAGGTAAAGATATCCCCGTTATATCGGCCAATAATTGATAATTAATTCTTATCTAGCTGGTCTAAACACTAAAAGCCCAACTTCGAAATGTGAGCGTCGGCCCTTTTGGGCAACCTTCGCAAAATAGGGATTTGTATTGGAAAAAAACAATACTTTCAGTGACTTAAACAAACGGCTTCCTTTAATAATTAAGTTATCTGAGCCCGGTTGTTCAACCGTTGGATAGCGCCATCCACTGGATAAATTACTATCCAGTGGATAAGTATTAGGACTAACCAATTGCGTTATCTAGTAAATAAAGATTTATCGAGTGGAGAGCTTTGTCAACCTTTTGAACGACTGGGGCCTGTATTTTTCATCAGGTGGTCTTCGAGCCGATTGATGCCCATTTTATGGGTTTTATTGGAACCGATTTGTTCTCTCTTTATGTCCTTTTATAAAACTAGCGTATTGGTTTCTGAATAAATATCCGCCATAAAATGGGCGTTAATCGGGTAGAGGACCACCCAATCCACTTGACAAAACTCACTTGATAAGACCACAGAATTTTTTCCCGTCTAGCATTACCGTTGATCTGAATATGTCCCTTATTTATTTGCTTATTTATTTATTTGTTTGTTTATTTGTTTATTTATTTAAAGTTAATTATAGTAATTTTTGCATTAGGTTCGACACCTGTCAGTGAGAAGTTCGACGTTTGGAACGAAATTGCTCCATCCACAGTCGAAATTCCCATGTGAGCCACTCGATTTTAAATCATGGTTCGACCCAAATTAGATAAGTCGGACCTAACTGATTCAAACGTCCATCTCTTCATGTGCTCAATGGGCCCTTTTTTCACACGGCGGCCATGTTGTCCCGAGAGACTGAAAAAGCTTTGTTTTACCACCCTTCGGAGCGAGGCTAGGCAGGTAAACCAAAGCTATTTCAGTCACTCGGGACAAAATGGCCGCCGTGTGACAAAGGCCCATTGAAGACATTCAATTAGGTTTGGTACATGAAAGGTTCGACGGTTGAACTTGGCCTAACTTGACTAATTGATATCTTTTATTAGGTATTGGTTATGCAAGTATAGCAGTCCTTCTCTGGATCTCTATATACTACAATGTGATTCTTGCCTGGGTCTTGTTTTACCTGTTTGCCTCGTTCCAATCACCACTTCCTTGGTCCCACTGCAACAATGAATGGAACACTCCCAACTGTGTGGATCATGCTGAAGAGGGTGACAACGATGGAATGCTGAATAACACATTTGCAAATGTTACCACTCTTTTTAATCTAACGGCAGCAAATGTAGCAAAGCGAGTATCGGCAAGCCAGGAATACTGGGAGTAAGTAGCAATTAATACTTATTATTATTCATTCAAAATATTTCCCCAATTCTGATTGGCTAAAAGCACACGCATAATTCACCATAACCAGTTACTGATGACAAAATTTGGAAGAATTTTGTGTTTAACGAGGAAATGACGTCAAAAATGCAGCCTTCTACGGGTTAGTGCACCGTTTAATAACTGAGAAGACCTGGTGACGGGGTTGAGTTGTCTTCGTTGTAAACTAAAATGGCGGACACTTCACTAGTTTCAAGAGTAAGAACTACAGCTGGAAGTAGGCGATATAATGGCTAGAAACATAGCAAAAACAGCAAGAAGACAACTCAGAGGGCGACATCTGCTATTTGGGGAATATTTGCGGAGCTGGACAAACCTAAACGTAAACTATCGAAGATAAACTTATCATCGATGCAGGTAAGCTTTTTTAGCTACGTTTTTAAACCAGGAATTATTTTGAATGAATAATAAAACAATTATTAAATTCGGCTTTCGTCTCATATCAAGAATTACGAAGATCTCAGAGGATGTTACCCACCTCGACCTACGGCCTCGATGGATAACACCCTCCTCGATCTCCATAATTCTTTGTAACATACCGCACAGCCTCATTCATTAATTGTTAAGCATACTATCGTGCCTCAAATTATCAGCTCGTGTGCAACTGCCCCCTCCCCTCAGGAAAAAAACGGGAATGGGAAGTTGCCCACCCCATAATAATTTTGCGAAGGCTGGGTTAATTAAGCAATAATTTCTCATGTTACAGAAAAACAGGACGTACTGTGTGTGTCCTGAATTTTCTTTAGATAGAGGTGTCCCAAAAGAAAAGGTTCCATTGAAAGCACAAACACTGGTCCTCTGGGTTCACTCGTTTACATCACCAATCTCAGTTAATTTCAGGCCCTCTTCTGCGATCAAAATGATTGAACTTGATATTGGCGAGAGAAGGTGGTGTCGTGGAATTATATTCTTGATATTTTGGATGGAAAGTAACGGTTTTTTTACCCCTTTACGGATGGTTCGGATGAATGAATGAACAAACTAATTTCAAAAGATATTCAATTCCGGATATCCACCGGCAAAACCGTATGGGTCGGTTATTTAAACCAAGTTTAGAGCAGCGTTTGTGCAAGTCATCGTCTAACCCAAGCAAGTCATCGTTTAAACCATGGAAACCGATTATTCCCACGCTGTTGTTCCGTGACCGTGTCTAAACACCGACTAAGGAACAATAGAAAGTTAAACAGAACTGAAAAGTGACTACGCCAATCGACGTACAGTGTTGCCTCGATTTAACGAGGGGCCAAGGGACTGGCAAAATGTGTTCTCCATATCGAGGTTTCGTTATATCGAGGTTCTTTTCCATATATCTAGACTATGGATGGAGTCAAGAAAATCGTTCACCGAGGACATCGCCATACTTGTCCAATACTCCAACAAATTTATGCATGGCTTTAAATTTCTTACAATTTCTCATTGTTTTGCTTTGTTCCTTATTGTTATGCTTTTGTTATTTTTGTGATTATGCTTCGTTCTTTATTGTTGTGCTTTTGTACTGTACTTAGGGCCTGTTTACATGGAGGTGGGGGACCCCAGGTAGGTTAGGTAAAATATGGCGGGTCACCCACCCCTATCATGTAAACGTGATCAAATTGAAATGAGAGATTATATGGACAAACGGGTTACCCCACCTAAGCGGGTTACCTCAAGTACCTGGGGTCCCCCACCTCCATGTAAACAGGCCATTAATGTGAAGACAATACAATACAATGCCATCCATAAATTTGTCGGAGTATTGGACAACCCCCGACTTCGTTATAGAGATGTTGGTTATATCTAGGTTCCACTGTAATATACAAATTCATGCTCAACAAATTCCGCACCGGCTTAGGGACAGATCTTACCCTTTTGAGGAATATGATGACAAAGATTTTCGATCGTCATTTCCCCTTAGAAAAGACCCGGTCACTAACCAATTGAACATTTTGGGTAAAGATCTATCAAAATTTTACAAAAGGAGAGGTCTGCTGCTTACACCGTTGCTCAGTGTAAGTTTTTATTGCTTTGAGGTTTTACACAGTACGTGACCTTTCGAGCGGGTTATTTCCGATTTATTTTCATGTTGGTAGTGTTTCTATATGCCCTGCATGCACTGAGCCATTTACAAGGTTTCAAGGGCTATCGCCAAACGAAAAGAAGATTCCATGTCATTCCTTGAGAACTTGACACATACCAAGAGGAAGTTTCGTTTTGGGAGGCGTTCGAAAATTACTGTACTCCTGACTATCCTTCTTTTCTGTCCTTTTTCGTGACATTTGCTTCTTTCCTGTTCAACATCACTAAGAGCTTTTCCTCCACTAGTTTTTCTTGCTTCACGACTTTGCAAATCGTCTTCTTTCTTGGATTGGAGTTTCAGCCGCCTCCAGTTTCCCTGGATCTGATTCAGTTCCCGTTTGATACCGTTTGGATTTTGAGAGTTGAATTTTAGCAAGGTTTTTTTGTCGTTTCCTTTATTTTTTGCTTCTGTAAATTGTCTTCCCAATGCTGCCATTAAGTAATGTTTAATAAACTCGCGGGTCGGGTTTTATCGGGGTATAAAGCCACTCGGCTTCGCCTGCTGGCTTGATACCCCGATAAAACCCGACCCGCGAGTTTATTGAACGACTTCAAAAACATTCCTGGAAAAGCGTGTCTCAATGGAGTTGATAACAATGACACTTTTGTTAACGTTGGAAATTAGCATGCGAAAAAAACATTACATATGAAATTATTATGTAAGAAATCAAATCTCGCCCGTGTTCAGAAATTTTCCAGTCTGCGAATGACACTAACCGAAGAGGACACAGCGTCTTGTTCCAGAGTTTTTCGGAAGCCTAAAACTGCCGAAGAAGAGAGGTACCCCAAAGCCACCTGTTCCACTGAAAAAGTATTCTTCGAAAAAATTTTTCTGGAATGGCCGAATGGTAGGTAAACAAAAATCCGAGTACTCGAGCCTTGCGTTTTCACAGCTGGCAAGTCTCAGTTGTGTGCAGTTTTTTTTAATTTTTTACTCCCTAAAGTCTTTCCTGGGTTCCTGAGTCATTTCTGAGTCATTTCTGAGTCAGACAGGATATTGGCAAGTGTTCTATTTGGAATTTTTTCTTCTTCAGACTTAGAGGCGATGACTTAAGGAATAAGCGCAGAGAGCGTATTAAGTGCCCTCTTTTCCTGAGCAGGTTATGTCGAGGAAAGACAATGTCACCGGTGCTTTTCTCGATTTCTTTGGGACCTAGGTATTTTCGCATGTTTTTTACGTATATTTCGGTATATTTTCTGTCTAGCTGTTTTAAAGGGGGGTGGCTAGCCACCCAATCCACCCCCCTGGATCCGCCGCTGTCTTTATTTATAAGAGACAATTGAATTGATACAATGCACAATGTATGTAGTGTCATACAAGAAAACAACAACCTGAGTGTCAGCAATATTCAGCGAAGAATTTTCTAGAGGAGGCTGCTACTGGACATAATGGAAATAAAGTTTAACCATTTTCTTTCTCATTTATTAGCTACAGGGTTTTACGACTTTCTGACGGTTTGGGGGAACCAGGGGCAGTTAACTGGGACCTTGCTTTGTGCCTACTGTTTTCCTGGGTCCTTTGTTTTGTGTGCATTGTCAAAGGAGTAAAGATCAGTGGCAAGGTATTCAATGTGCCATAAGTTTGTAAAAGTGTTTTTTACGCTATAATTAAGAGCTGCTATAGTACTTTAGTACATATGTGGGTACAATACGAGAGAACGAAAGATATATTTTCGAGTTATCCACAACATAGGATTCAATGTGACTTGACTTGATGGCTTCTGGAAGATCATTCATGTAGAGGGCGAGGAGCAGGGGACCTAAAATTGAGCCCCGGTACACCATGGGTTAATGATAGGTTTCACTTTGGACTGGGACCTTAAACCTCATTCTAACGGCGGTTATAAAGGGACCATTATGGTTGTTTTTTTGTTTTTTTTTCTGGGGGGGGGTGATATTGGTAGAGAAAGGTATACACGCAAACCAGATAGTCCGCTAATGAGCTCAGTTTTGAGCAGCCAGTCTTGTTCAAACTAAAATTTGTCGGGAACATCTTTGTATATAAAGGCAAGGCAAAAAAAGAAAAACTGATGGGGCCGACAAATCGTAGTGTTTGCATATTGTCTCTCTCTCCAATATGTTGTTAGAGTGGTACTTTGGTATAGCATTGCAATCCATCAGCGGCCGCTGTTTACATGCTTAGATCTGATCGAGAAGATATTTGGATAAATTTACGATGCTTCTTTTGTTATTGTATTTTTCATTTTGTTACTTATTATCAAATCATTCGTTTATCGCTGTTATCTGTGTGTTATTTATCTGCTATGTTTAATTCATTTCATTTGTTAGATTGTCTACTTTACTGCCACAGCTCCTTATGGTCTTCTACTGATTCTCTTAATCCGTGGCCTCACTTTGCCGGGAGCTCTGAAGGGGATAATGTTTTATGTCACGCCTGACTGGTCGAAACTTTTGGATGGACAGGTTATCTTTTAGAAAATTCCCCTATTTACTCGATTAAACGGCCCCCTTGCTTAAACGCTGCAGATAGAAGCAATGAGAACAAAATTACTAATAAACGGCGTTCTAGAGAATAAAAGTCGTATCAGAAACGATGAAAATTCAAAAAAACACCGTGGCTTTTGATTGAGTAAATACGGTAAATGCTCAAGTCCAAAAACGATGTCACGTGGCCGTTGGCCGGCGTCCACTTTTCTCATTATTTATCTTCCAAATAAATGAATCATCATCGTTAATGTTTATTAACGCACGGATCGTATTCTATTTACCTAGCCTCCCATAGAAGTCGTGTGAATTTACACTAGACTACATAAATTATAGAGCCTTTTTCTTATATAGTTAATGTTGCTTCAGTATATATATTTATACAATAATTTTGGGCTCTTCACCTAGAACTGTCGAACCGTTATATTTCCAAGAAAAGCTAGTAAATCCATGTTCGCAATATCTGTTTGCAATTTTCCCCTCCTTTTCCAGGTGAATAACCACGCATCCATGTAACCAAACCTTTGCCGTATAAGACAACACCTTGCTGTTCAAATTTTTGAATGGCTTGGCGTTCGAATTTTCCTGCGGTTAGCGTGGCTCCGTATGAACGGATAAGCTAACCGTGCGATTTTCGGCCGGTCGAAAATTCGACAGGTATCGTATAAACGTCGCCTAAATGAGCAGTTGTATCTCTGGATCCGAAAACACATCAATCTGTTTAGATCTGTTTCACAGAACAGTTTCCCTGTAAGTTGATAAAATAGCTTAATCGCCATGGTTAGTTTGGTATCCATCCTGTTTTAATACCGTAGTTCGTTTTGATTGGTTAAGGAAAAGCTTTCTGTTGTTCAGGAAACATGATGAAAGCTCCAGAGAACAGGGGTCTTTTTTGCATGAGCATGCGCGACCGCTGAACAAGCGATGTGCATGGAGGCTCACCACAGGGTTTGCCTTCATCAAAATGGCGCGTCTCAAAGCTACAATAGCGATTATTTTACTCGTTGGTCTTGGCGAATGGTCTTAACAAAAGTGAAGTAGATCGGCTTTAACATACACGAGCTACTATCAAATTTCATCTCCCCACAACAGCGCGCATATATGTAGTGCCTGGAGAATTGCGCTGACCTCATCAAAGTCTAAACAAAGTGCAGAAACGTTTGTTGATGCAAGTAAACACTTTCAGTTTTCTTTGTTTTGAAATGGGAAAGGAAGAGAAATATTTAAAAAAAAACAGCAAATTTCAGCGAGTGGGTTCCAAGTGCGCGAAAGCCGATGTTCAGTTCAGCAGTGAATTAATATATGTTCTACAATTTTCCCAGCACTTTAAAGCTACAAAATTAAGAGCACAAGGGACGTAGATTAGTCACCTGGTGAGATGTTGGTGGTAGTCACTCTGTATGTCTCGAACAATAAAAAAAAATGAATATCAATGAGACACAGTCAAAACTGCATTCAATAGGACCGAAATTAAAGTCCAATCTTGTGACCGATTTTGATGAAACAAACGGTTAGGTTTCCCAAGAAGTACAGTAAACATGTGATGCCGACCAAAAGTTACAAATCATTAGAACATTTAAGTTCTGGGTAAAAGCAAATTCCTGTAAAAGATGCGTTACAATCTCAGTCCACGCAAAAACAAAAAGTTCTACAATTTTCCTATAAACAAACTTTGTATCGCTAAAATACTTAAGGCAAAAACTTTCTATTCCAACTGAAAACGGCATGGTAGTCGCCCGCTGATCGTTATTAATCCACTCCCGAAATATGGCTAAATCAGCTATTAACAAATTATTGACAGATATCCTCTACGGCATCGAGAAACTGATTTACATCCGATTTATAGACAAACATTAAATAAAGAACATTTTGCTCAATAGCTACGCATCAGCCATGCATTGTATGCCAAACTTTCGGTTCTTAAAGGGGAATCAAGACACGAGTCGAGCGCCAAACAACAATAAGCAGCCATGTTCGTGTCAGACATCCTTGAAAAACTTACTCTTTCACCTCGTTCAGCGCATCAGTCTCCACTTTAAATCAACAGATCTTTACTTATTTTGTACAACGAAGGTCTTTCCTAAGTTCCTGCTACCATTTCAATCTCAAGCAAGCTTTCAAAGTGAACAATTTGGTTCCTATGACTATGCAGCACGGTCGCTGTCACTGGTCGCGTGCTCTTTGACAAGTCAGCGGTCGCGCATGCTCATGCAAAAAAGACCCCTGTTGCTCCAGAGTAAAATTCCCCCTGTAATCTTGTTAGTGGATGGTCTAACCTCCCTCGATGAAAAAAGGAAATTTTAAACTTTCCGAGAAGTCTTTTTTTGAGAATGCGAGAAATCTCGTCCTCCAAGTTGCCCTCATCCTCGAATCTAAAGTTCTCTATTTATTTGTCCCTTCGGTTTTGACAAGAGAGGATTCATGATTTGTGCTGACGCTTCAATACCATAATAACCGTTTCTTACAGGTTTGGCTTGACGCGGGTACTCAAGTGTTTTACTCATACGGTGTTGGAATGAGCACGTTGTTGACACTGGGAAGCTTTAACAAATACAACAACAACTTTTACAAGTACTGTATTTGATTAAAAAATGTCAGGAGCCTATCATTGTCAGGAGTCTAAGTCATAGGCTCCTGAAAGTGTCTAACGTCATACTGTGACCACAGGGAGACCCATTCTCTGTCCGTGTGCCCGTTATTGTTATTTGAAATCAGAGCATTGATCTTTTGTACGAAGAAGTACGGATAAACATTACGGTGACTACAATTTGCTCCAAAACACATATTTGAAAGTACGTTTTTCTACAAATTGCAAAAGACCGATGCACAGATTCCTATGACAATAACTGCTACACCGACAGGGAGTGGTCTGCCTATGCTTAGACTAATCAGCCTTACACACCCAAGAGTTTAGCCTGTCAACACTTTATTTCAAAGTTGTGTTATTTTTTCGGTAAGTCGGGAAGAGGACTTATCTAGGAAGATCGAAGGGCCTCTGCTCGCAGGGTAGCACCTAACAGTTATTGCTAAAAGTATGCCGCCTCATTGTTCTTGATTTTAATTTTGCAGAGATTGCATTTGGCACGCATTTTACAACAGCGGAACTAGTGTTGTGGGTGGATTTTTGACTTTCTCTGTGTTGGGTTTTATGGCAACAAATCAAGGAGTAGATGTTAAAGACGTTGTTCAGTCTGGTGAGTGTGTTTCTGCACCTTTTGCTCATAATATACCTACCAGTTGTTGCATTTTTGCAATTTCACCGATGAACTGCAGAGATGGCGGCTGTACAGATGATAGAGAGATTTAGGGTCACATTTTCTCTTTTGCCCTAACTCGGTCACTTTCGAAAATATATGTTGACTAAAATACGAAATGTCAAGTTCATATAAAAAATATGTAGATTCACAATGTCTATCACCTCTGTTTTTTAACACGTCACCAAATTTTCCTTCACTTGTTGTTTACTGTTCGTTATAACCACACGAAAATCAGTATACTCGCGCCAGTCTTTTTCATAAGAGACTGCTTTTCATTGACAACTTCTCAGCCTGAATCTGACGTTTGTCGTTTGCCGTAAACGTAACTCTAGATCAGAAATAAACAGATCAAAACTTTATATTTTTGTTTGGATGTAATGAACAGTAAACTTTGAGTAAAAAGAATACTTGGTCACGTGGCAGAAATTAACGTTTGAGATTTCTCCTATACGTGATTTTAAATGTCTCCAATAGCACGTTCAGCTAGCGTCAAAAAATGGATAAAAGGTCTTTGCCTGTGTTAAATGTTGCGCTGATGGAGAGCAAAGCAAGGCAATCTTTCCAGAACTAAAGTTAAAATGCTAGCTACCATAAATGAAAAATTATTTCGAAGCATTTTTTTTAATTATAAATTTATTGTTAAAAGATTCGCTTCAAAGTTTTTAGAAGTCAGGAGTACCTTGACGGCAGAAATAAAGAAAAATCGATGACTAAGAAAAATTGTTACCGCAAATACCCTAACTTAATTGCTTCCCCAGTATGTGTTACAATACAGTGTTTTTATCCGTCTCCAGGTCCAGGCCTTGTTTTCATTGTTTATCCTGAAGCAGTTGCGCAGATGCCGTTAGCTCCTCTGTGGTCCGTGGTGTTTTTCTTCATGTTGATCCTTATTGGATTAGACAGTGCGGTAAGGTGAAAGAAACAAAGCCATTAATATATATTATCATTTCCTAATTTAACTAAGGCTTAGGGTTGATTGAATTAAAGTGCTACTACGATCAAGATAGCTACCTACCTGACGTAGAAGTTGACAAGATTATGGATATCCCCATATGATGAAAGGAAATGGCTCTTTTTTTTTCGCACTCGACTTTCGTCCACCACAAAGTTTCCATCTTTCCCTGCTTGGGTTCCAACACGCAATTAGAATTAACGGGAAAAACAAGTGAAGTCATTTTCTATCCACACTCCGGTGGCAAGTATATTTTAACTCACTTCGATGCGCTTTTCTCGCAAGCTTACGTATAAAATCAAGCGTTCAATCGATGGTAGTTACTCGTCCGGGGGTACTCGCGGTGATGTCCAAGCTGCAACAACCACTCTTATCAAGTGGCTGGAATTGCACTGTCTTCAACAATACCTTTTCCGTAGCTCTATTAATTTACAACGAAGGCGACTTATCCTGCCTAAGGATAGTTTATAGCGTGAGCAACGTTTTGGCAGAGAAACTGCAAAGGCGTGCGGAGAATAGGATGACACGTAATGTACCTCTCGCGCACAGAAACAATTTCGCCAGCCGCGCAGGCTTAAGGAGACTCTGCAAGCAGGGTAGCATGTTACCCCCCAGGACTCAGATTTACATTTGTTCTTTATTCCAGTTTGTTGACGTTGAAAGTGCGATAACAAGTATTGTTGACAGGTTCGCACATAAACTACGTCGTGGCTACCGTAAAGAACTCTTTTCACTCATTACCTGTTGTTTGATGTTTCTTGCGGGGCTGTCCATGGTGACTGAGGTATGTAACTTTAACTCATAAAACAATGTTATGCCATTTTCGATCTCGTCGATCGTGTTTGATGGAGCTTATTGGAGTTCTTCAGCACAGTGAATTACCCTCTAACGGATCAGACAAACCATGCGTGGTGTTCTTTAACATCCTTCAGTTTACCGTCAGGTAGTCTCCATCACAGTCTTTTTTGTCTCGTCACGGCTGTAGGGGAGCCTGCGAACGCAGACGTATTTTCGGTCGTCGCTTCTCTACACCCGAAAAGCAGGCTGTCAGAAAAACCGAAAAGTAAAAGTCAGTACTTACGTTTCGGGTGGAGAGGAGCGACAACCACAAAGAAGTGTGCGTTCGCAGGCTACTGCAAGGAAGGTGATAAGTAAGGAGAGCAGGGACATCTCTTTCTGGATTCGCAGAGTCCAAGATAACATATTGTTAGTGTGCTGGAAAACATTCATGAGATCACTAGGATCGATTATTCAAGGATAATTATAGCAATCATTGCGACAACTATGTTTGAGATTTAACTTATACTTGATGCCTGGCCAAGGTGCCAGTGGCTTGCGACCAAGCTCTCTGGAATTTGAATTCCACCCCCAATTCCCCTGTGGCTCCCCGTCGACTGAGCTGTCAGATTTTCGCCAATCAGGGCGAAGCGGAAACGAGCGCGAATGTTCATAAACACGTGTTGAGGGTAATGACGTCAATGCCAATTTCATCTCCGCCAATCAGCATTTCGCATCGACTTTTTCGATGCAGATATTCAAATTCCAGAAACGTAGTTGCGAGCTCTGCTTCCTTTTCCCGCCCTCCGCCGGAGTGACCCGAAGAGCTTGCTCGCAAGCTTAGGTGCCAGGTACTAACCGATCATCCACTGCCTGGGTGGGCGCTGAATTGGTGTGTTCACACGTTTTCTATCAATTCTGAGGCAATACACTGCTTTGCATACGATAACCTTCTGCTACCCCAACGTTTCAAAATTGCGTCTGACAAGGCCAAATACTGCAATTCAGTAGAAAGTTACATCGTGTACCCAAGGTCTGAACCCCATTTTTATGATGTGAATACCCAGGACCTTAGCACTAGAGCACCAGGTGTGTACAGCCCTATAGACTGATTTCCATATAATCATTGGTTTCGATCTTGGTTTACTTTTGGTAGTCCTTTAAGTGTAACCAAAACACTTTCTTCTATCTACCTGGTTACGGAACTGTTGGCTTTTGGAAGTTAGTCTGTCAATACAAAGTCATGATGTTTTTGTTGTAGGGTGGAATGTACCTTTTTCAGTTGTTTGACGCTTTTTCTGGAAGCGGATCTGTCCTGTTGTTGGTGGTCCTCGGTGAATGTTTGGCCATTGGATGGTTTTATGGTAAGAAAAGCAAACAAATGTTTAATTGTTCTTACAAGGAACTGATAACTTCCCACGTGAATAACTACTCATAATAGCTAGCATACTCGCTGGCACGGGGAGAAGGTTATGCGTTTCCGGCTATGGTAAAGAAAAGCGTCCTAAATTCCAGAACATTACATTTTGTTTTGTATTGTATTCTTTGATCGTTTCTTACCTTTTTAGGACTTTTCATAGAGTTTTTTTCTAAATGATTAACGTGAGACAATGCTTTTCATTTACGCAAGAACCCAATTACTTCTCTTCATGAGGTTTACTTTGTTTTTTGATGCGACCGAAAGAACTAGTAATTTCATCTCAAGGTGAAAGTAGGAGTTACAGTTGACGGAACGAAAAGTACGACGCTTTGGTGGCTGAAGTTCTGAACAGACGAGTGTGCTGGATATTGAAGTAAACAAACCCTAACTGGAACACCCAGTTTCGTTGTCCCTGTTGTTTTCGCGCTTGCCTATCAGCAGCAAATTTTAGGAAAATATGTTTAATTTGACTCCTTAACATTGCATTAAGGAAAAATTAGAGACTAAAGTAAAGCTAAGGATCAAATTCAAGGAGCTGAGAACTCACCAAAGACAAAAAATTTCGAAGAAATCACCGCTTATTTACACAGGTGATTTGCAACGGTCCTAAGAGATGTTTTGCTCTTACATAGAAACCACGCTCTTCTGACACCCGCCCGTTTGTAACGGACACTATGGCAAGTCTCCTTAGTGTCCGTATTTATATTTTGGTTCCACTACATTAATTTTAATCAGTACTACTTAGAAGGTTCTACTTAGGAAGGTGGTAAAAATCAGCTTCTTATCCTTTGTACTTTGAATTTTTCTACATCCCTTTGTTTGAAGTTAAGCATTTTTTTGGTAGTATGAGCTAAATCTCTTTTTTTGCTATTCTCAACAGGTAGAAAACGTTTCTATAACAACTTCGCAAGTATGTTGGGATTTACTATCAATCCCTGGTGTGGCTGGTGCTGGAGGTATCTCTCGCCAATATTTTGTTTGGTCAGTACAACGGCGATTTTCATTAGTGCTTGCCTGCGCAATGTTAGTTGAGGAAACTGGTTATTGACGCCGGCAAAGATAAAAGCAGCTGTGCCACAGTTCATTTAGCAGGGGCACCCAAAGAAGGTTTCCTCCTACATATATTGAAAACCCTCTACAGGCTATCCAGAGTACTTTAGTGCTCTAGAGATGCATTCCAAGTGGCGCAATAAGATTTATAGATTTATAGATGTTCGGTCATCCTAGGGGAACTTATTTTGCCGAAAATTTAGATGCAATTACAGATGCAATTGCCCCTAATTTAGGGAGCTCCCCTTTATTTTTTATGTTCGCGCATTGTCCCTGGGTCAGTTAATGGGACGTTCCTACTGGTCAGTCAGTTTAAAATGATAAGAATGCTATTAAACGTTGTGTGTGGACATTTATTCAAACAGGTTAACGAAAACATCATGAACAGGGAAGTCTAACGGGATCCATAACCACTGCACAATAATAACTACGGTCTGCATATAAACTAGTTTCATAATCTTGCACAGAAGCGAGAATGCGGCTAAACAGCGAGCGTGTAAATGTGGAGGATAGTTCTGAACAAAGGATGGTAGCATAATATAACATAGCATAACATAACATAACATAGTGTAACATAACATAATATATAGTGCAAGCCATTCAGCGCTTTAAGTTCTAAGAGTGACCAACATCAACTTTCTCCTAACAGTGTCCACACATTATCTAGAGAAAAGGTAATGAGAATTCTTAAAACGATCACCAAAGAGAAAATGCTTTAAGCTTTCATTAAATTCTCTATACTAATTTTTTAAGGAAATGAATGAAGATCAGTCTGTAGAATTTGTATGTGGATATTGATGCTTAGAGGGTAAGGGACCGGTCATTATTTATCGCCTGGGGGAGTGCGGAGGATTTGGGGTTAAACAAGATGAAATTTAGCCGATCCCTCCTTTGAATGTTACTTCACTGAAGTGATCCCCCCTAATATCATTTGATGACTTTCGCGATCCCCCCCCCGCAAGTCTTCATTTTCCAAGCAAATTTGAGTGCCCCCCCTCTGAATCCTTCCAAAGTTTTCAGTGACCCCCCCCTTTTGAGTTCTCAGTTACGACTGATCCCCCCTTTTGTTATTCTAAAAATCAAGTGATCCCCCAAAATCCTCCGAAACCCCCCTCCCCCCCCCCCCTTCAGGCGATAAGTAATGACCGGTACCTAAGCAGTTGACATCTGACCTGTTTCCACCGAAGCGACCGTGGTAGAGGTTAATAAAAGAGATGTGTCACGGTTGTCTACACAATGGTCTAGTTCATTTTGTTCATATTAGAGATCTTTACATTCAAGGACGAGAACGACTACGAGTACGAGATATCACTTGGAGTTTTTTCGCGTTTTCTCAAAATATAGACTTCCCGGAAAGCTTCCGGCATTTTACCAAGTTAGGACCGTTCTCGCTGTTTTCTTTACTGAAGGAGGTTACGCGCTCTCCCGATCGCAAATAATAAAACTTCTAACATTTGATATCTCATTGTTTCCGCCACTTTGACATTCTCGCTGAAACTCGTAGTAGAATGACGACGGCTACCACGATTTCCCGCCAAAATGACGTTGGTTCACGTGTGAGCACTACTTAGTACTGAGAAAATCCCGTACTCGTCGTCGTACTCGTCTTAGAATCTAAAGGTCTCTATTGCCACTTACAGTTCCTTATGCGCTTAAAAGCTAAAACGGAACTCAAGCAAAGGCCTTTTTGAGCAACGCACGTCAACCGGAAGTGGGCTTTTTACGTTCTTGAGCGGTCGTTTCGCCCAAATTTTCAGTCAAATCGTCTCTTTAAGAGTAAAGAAACAAAGAAATACCAATTTATATCGCCAAGGCATATATAGACGGAAAAATCCTCACTTCCGGTTGACCTTCGTCGCTCAGAAACGCCTTTGCTTAACCTTCCTATTTACTAAACTGAACTTTACAGAAGAAATTACTTTTCAATGGCAAAATCACAGCTTCTCGTCCAACAAATGTACCTCCCAGGCATTACATCAAACGCTACAAACAGCAAAAATGAACTTTGAACAACTGTTAGGCTAACAAGTTTTCAAAAACACACAATTCAGTCAGGTTCATATTTTGTATTTACTCTGTTATTTATTCCTTCTTTTAATATTTTGAACAGTTATTTTTAGGTTTGACTCAATTTAATTGTTACCAGGTCATACTGTTGAAATTTTGATAAATTTTGTGACATTGCTCCTTTAACTTACTATTTTGCTTGTGTGCTTAGACTGTGCTCGCCTTCTACCTCGTGACGTATCAGCCACTCAAGTATCGAGAATACGTTTATCCTGCCTGGGGACAGGCGATTGGCTGGCTGATGACCCTGTCGTCACTCTCCTTAATTCCAACGGTGATGATATACAAACTGATGAACACCACTGGGTCAATTAAAGAGGTAAATATTAATTGTCAGTATCTTCAAAGAAGGTCTCAAGTAAATTCAGAAGATGGGAATGTACATCATATCGGCGAAAAGCTCCGTATGAGCTTAATTTCCCCTCTATCATTTTCCTTTCGAGTATGACAGTAGTGATTTTGTTCTACATACAGTCTCGTTTTTGCTGAACTGAACAGGCACCTCTCTCCAAGTGGGCGTCGACCCCGAGAGAGGGAGGGGTCCACGGGGGCTCACCCTTTAATATACCATTTTTTCACGAAAAAGGTACCCGTTTCGTATACCTTCTATTGACAGATGGTACCCCTTTCACTTTCCTCGTTTAGAACTTTCCATCTTTTTTAACTGCTGTAAATGCATTGTCATTTAAAAAGGAATAATCTTAAAACTAGAACGTTTTCTCGACTTTATAAAGCAAAAGAATTCATCTGTTCGGCCCTTTCACAGACCGAAATGACAGATTTCCCTACCCTTTCATATACTACAACGAGTAAAATCCCTACCCTTTCATATACCTGAAGCCTGAAAAAGGTACCCCTTTCGGGCGGAGCCTCCCCGTATAGGCCATTATGGGGCGTACCCCGGGACGTCGACTATGGTGGCCGAGCATTCTCACTAAAGAATATTGGAAGATTTATGCTGCGATTTTGAAAAAAAAGATACAGAAAGAAAAGATATGTTCTCATAAAAATGATGAATTTGAAAACGAGAAACCTGTGAGAACGAACGGCAATTAAAATTAGAAGAGGGAAAGACGGTTAGACTGCCTGTCGTTCTCACAGGTTTCTCGTTTTTAAATTCATCATTTTTATGAGAACGTATCGTTTCTTTCTGTATCTTTTTTTTTTTTCAAAACGCAAAACACACAAATCAAGATCGTGGAGGTCCGATCCGTTGATCACAGGTATAGCAGCGACGAGAATACCAGCTTTATTGGGCGAGATTAAAACATAATGAAAAATACATACATGAAAGACATTAAGCCCAAAAGGTTAGGTCACGAACGGGACACTTGAACCCTTACCTGCCCTAGGGGAATATAACAATTTGAAATATATACCAAAAAGGTCCAAACAATGCAAAACCTTGTTGAAGTAACAGAAAAATCTAACTGTAGATTCAATTCAATTCAATTTTATTATTCACACTTTATAAAATATTTACATTATATATAGTAAGGTAGGAATACACTAATAAAGTAGAAGAACAAGAAAATTAATGGCTTGGGTAGAAGTGTACGGTAGTCAGAGGAGCTTAGCTTTCGAGCTAACCACCGAGAAAACTAATAGCATTAAAAAAGAAAATTAAAATAAAACGTGTACATATGATCCAGTTAGTGACATGGACCTTCTGGAGAAAGTGACCATGAGCAGACCATGTCCACATCAAAGCCATTCATTAATAGAGACTTACACAAATTTTTCAAAAATGATTTAAAACAGCTAAGAGAGGTAAAACCACTAGGGAAGGCTTCATTGCATATGTTGTTCCACAGTTTTACAATACGGACAAAATATAAAGCTTGCAACGTGCGGGTCTTACAGTCCGGAACAGTAAGATAACAACCAGCAGACTGGTCACAGCGCGTACGTGGATGATTGTTAAAAGTTACTTAATTAGAAACGTCTACATCAATGCAGCCGAAAACAGCTTTGTAAAGGAAAACGAGATCCTTGATTTCTCTATCGTAAGCAAGAGGCAGCATATCCAAGGCGAGCAGTCTCTTCCCATATGACATCGGGCCTGGCTTCAAACTTAAGATCCATCTGGTGGCACGTCTCTGAACTTGCTCTACCTTAAGTTCAGTGACTTCTGAGCAGGAGACCAGACTTCAGTAGTTTAACAATGGTGGCGCGTCACAGCCGCTAAATACAAGGACCTCCTAACTGCCACTTTAGTTAACAAGGCACATGATCTCTTTAGCGGGCAGACCTAGAAGCTTGCTTGCTTTTGCTGTAGTCAGGTGTAAATGTGAGTCCCAGGTACGTTTGTCCGAAATAACTACACCCAGATCCTTCTCCTCATGTACGCGCAGTAACTTTTCCCGGAAAAAAAATAGTCTTGAAGTAAACTGGCTTCTTCTTGCGCGTTATAGATAGAAATTTGCATTTGTAGGCATTAAATCGTATATTATTGTCGTGACTCCAGCAATGGAGGTTTGTCAGAGCTTGTTGTAGTTGTGATTTTCAGTTCGACATGAAAATGTTCGAAGCCTGCCGATCATTCGCATAGCCCGTCATGTATACTGAGACTAGATAAAAGTCTCGTAAACCACTCTAGTAGACTGTGACTGTCATTGCCATACTGACCACATCAAACTTTGTTTCCTTTTTTGCAGCGTTTTCACAACTTAATTCAACCTCAATTGCAAGATAGACAAGAACCAAATGAAAATACACTCCTCATTGATCAAGAAAGCAAGTAATCGAGTGAGCGAAGCGGTATGCACGTGTTCAGCCTGCTTACATCTGTTGTAATACATGTAGTATCTAAAAGGAAACATTTTTCAGCTGTGTGTGGCTCTCTCTTCCGCATAGGCTCCCACTGATTATCCCAATAAAAATAGCAACAATCAAAAAATAGAAAGCGCGCGAGGGACGATGGGAAGAGGGAAAAGGCCTGCGCGCTTTATTTTCTTTCTCCCAGCCTCCCTGCGACACAAAGAGAAATCTGCGGAGGAGAGAGTGGGTGTAGTAATTTAAAGCGGAAGCATACAGCCCCAAAGCGAAACGCTTTCTCAGGTTACTCCCACATGGAACTGGCGGGGAGGCTAGTCGGAAAATTCAGGGCGACCAAGCATGAAAAAACAGACATCACGGCTTTTTTTTTCCAAAAATAGGGAGCTAAGGAACAGCGTTTTTGAGCGAAGGACGTCAACTGGAAGTGAACTTTTGCACCATTGGGGAGTGGTTTGGTTAAAACTCTTCCTCAAATCCTCTTTATAAGAGAAAAGAAACTTAGCAATACAAATTTGTTAGCGTCAAGACATATAAAAAGGGAGAAGGCCTCACTTCCGGTTCACGAGTGTCGCTCAAAAACGTCTTTTGTTAAGCTCTCTGGGGTATACACAGCCCTAAGAGATACTTGAATGCGCGCGCAAATTTAGTGACTTTCTGTAAACACCCTTAAGCACTGCTAAGGCAAGGCTGACCGGACAGCTATGAATGGGTAATAAATTTTCCCAATATTTTGGTTAGGCAAAACTAGGCTTTTTTCAGTGGCTGGGTAAGAGAAAGGTTAGTTTTGCCAAAATAAACGAAATATTAGGAAAATATGTTGCCCATCTATATCTCAGTGTACGATCAGTCGTTGCTTTCAATGGTGAGTGTTATTTTCCATTACTGATCCTGATCTACACCAACCACCGGCTTTTCCTTGCTGTTGGTCCAAGTGGTCCTTGCAAGAATTGTTCGCTAATTTACTGGTTTGGTCAGGGCAGGAGAGGATAAAGAGGACAGAGAAGGCATCCCTCATACACACCCTATTCAATAGGTAATTCGTCTCGAGTTATTTTTAGAATCGAGATAAAGTTACCTCGCGCGCTGCGTGGATGTTTCGTGGAGGTTTCGCATGACTAAACGCCGTGCAAAACATGTCGGGTGAAAGGCAATGAAAGCGTAAAGACATCGAGAGCATTCGCGAATATTGAAGGGAAATGGGTCGGTGCTCACCTGGGAAAAGGGAATCGCTGGACTCTTTGACAACCCGTGAAATCAGTTTAACTCGAAGTTGTCGTAACCTCAGTGCTTTAATAAAATGAGAAATTTCGCCGGTCTATTAAAACCGGTCGTTTGTACAATAAAGCAAGTAGGACGCCAAGTGTTATCTTTGTTGAATAATAAAAGACTAATAAAAGAATAAATATCAAACCAGTAATCGCTCTCTTCAAACTGTAAATTATAAATGATCCTGAGAGAATATTCAGTGTGTTAAGGATTTTTCTGCTTTACTGTTAGCTCTATACAAGAGAAGGGCGATTCTTTTTTAATTTTCGTTTCGCTGACACATCTTTAACAGAAATCTCTCTGTAGTCGTTTTCGTCGACAAAACGAATAGCAATATCGCTCTCCGCGTCTCCACCATTTTGTTCTGCGTCAATTCGTGAAGAACGCGTGGCTCTGAGCGTGGGTCATCCACGCGGAACACATTCGCGCTATGTGGTTGGCTGTTGTCTAATCCCCCTTGGGATCTGTGGTCTTAAAAATAACTCGAGACGAATTACCTATGGAAAAGGGTGTGTATGGGGGATGCCTTCTCTGTCCCCTTTATCCTCTCTTGGTCAGGGTTAAAACGTAGTTCATTTTGTCGTTTCTTAAGATTTAATGAATGGTTAAATTGAAATTGTAATAAATTGAAATGAAATATATTTGTACCAGTGATTTGTCTTCTAGAGTGATACCAGTGCTACTAGAAAAACTGCGCAGCTTCTTGCTCAGATTAGCATCCCATTAGACCGCGATCAGCGAGGGGTCGTCTTTCTTTAATCAGACCCTCGCACAGCGCGGCTTCATCGCTCCCCCCTCAAAGTCTCAAACATACCAACCTTGTCCCTAGGGCTTATCTCTTCTCACCCATTTTTTAAGGGAAAAGCCCTAGGGACGAGGTTGCAAACATACCATATTAACAAGAAAAGTGAGAGACTGCTTGCAGTCCATACATGGAGTTTTACCTGGTATCACATGTCGGAGCATAAATCCCTACTTAGTGTATACTGCAATACGAAACAGTTTGTGACTTTTGCGTTGGATAAGAACGCGCTAGCGGTTAAACAAAAGGTCTTGAGCGGTGCCTTCGTCTAGAAAGAGAGGTAAAACCTGCCTGTGAGTTGCACGGTTCGTGCGAGAATCTCGTGCCGGTTCTTTGCGTCATACAAACCCGATTTGGAAAGAAAAAACTGACGGTTTTGCAATCTATGCTAAACGCAAATTTTTCGTTTCTTTTACTTGTAAGTTGCATATGTTGAAGAGGAAGCGGGCAAAAGAAAAATCCGCTCCTCGCGGCCGATTGGCATGCACGCTAAGCACGCCAGTAGGGAGGGTGTGATACTTAATCCTTTCACTGCCAAATTTAGCCGAAAGTAAATTTCGACCAAACTCCCACATTTCATTTAGTGAAATTTTGAAAAACAAATAGCACCATGTGTAAGTAAGGGCAGAGAGCTTTCATCTGAATGGTCACATCATAGGATTTTGTCTACAGAATCAAAAGTTAGAGTCACCTTACAAAACTGCATCAAACACACTGGCAGTAAAAGGGTTAAAAGACGGGTTCCGTTCCGTTCTCGCGCGTGTTTGTATAGTCTCGCTCGGGCCGCTCGGGAGGGGGTTATGCAATGTTCCCTGTCCTGCAAAATTGGCCTTCAGTTCTTAACTCTGCGGAACATATGTTGCGTATCGGAAATGTAACGCAATAACTGCGTGATCATAATGAAGATTGTGAATGGGTTTTGAAAAACTGAATTCCTCTGGACGTTGTGGCCCGAGCGTCTAAGGAGACTAGCACGCGTGATGCTCGCTTCTCGTGACGGGCATGTTCGTCAGAAAATTCAAATTAGGGAGACCAAGCTTAAACTGACCCTTAAGGGAGATTTCTCGGTGATTAGCGGCAATGCATTTTTTGTAAATTTCGTTATGCACAGTACTAAGCGATACCTGAATGGGCAAATATAGTTTCTTTCCATCCCAAACACCCTAAGCGAGACCAAAATCTGCAATTTACAGCCTAAAGCGAAACCACGAGCATCCCCGTTAGTTTTATATGAGAGTCCTTCGGGGCGTGGCACAAGCCCCTGCATATTGAGAAATCACCTGTCGAGAAATATAATGTCTAGACACTGGATAGCAATACATATCGATTCAAAAATGGGAACGCTTAACATCACAATTAACAAATTAAAAACTGCATGCAGTGAAACTTGCTCAAACACTTGACGCTTTCCCACATGACGCGCGTACTTTTCCTCATGCGACAAAGAGGAAGATTTTACCTAATCTCGAACCTCCATAGGCGCTGTTATGCATTTTTTTTTTAATGAACACTAGAAAGTGAGACAAACTTAAAGCAAGGGGCACACATACACCAACCCACGTCCTGGCCAGTCCCTGGTGCCGGCCGTGGGTTGGTGTATGTGTGCTCCTTGCTAAAGTTTGCCTTACTAGTGAGTGAGCAGCACGAAGCAACGCAGGTATCTTGTTAACTTGCTTTATTAATTTCTCCGACAGGTTTGGTCACTAATCACACAGACTTCAGCAGGGAGTATAAGAACTTACTTTATACCTAATGATTATGGTGAAATCACGTTCCTGTTAGGTGTGAACAGCAGAAAACAAAAACAAAAATTATATTTGCAGGATATAACTACAAATAATTCTGAGTTATTAACGAAATGTACAATGTTTATATCGGAGCCAAGGATTTAACGTTATATCTGTGAGCCTCAAGCGAGCTGCTGCTTGTAACATTGTAAACAAATTCGCATGTATTAGTTTTTCGCTATGAAAGTTTTAACAATCGGTATTTCTTTTTCTTTTTTTTTTTTGGTTTTTTCATGAAATGGACAATAAAGATCTCACGTAGAGGTTGATAGGCGGTTGGAAAAAGAGAATTCCTTGTATACTTTTTTATTGTTATGACCGATTTTTTTAGACAAAATGAAAGGCATTGTTTTACACTGGGGGTGGTAAAAAATTACTTTACTCACCTCTCAATCCTCAAGCGGTATTTCTCCAAGCTCAGCCACTTTTACAATGGTAGATCCCCAAGCGTTATGCACAACAGTAAGCGGTTAAATTGTACTTTGTTCTATGATCACCCTAGAATGCATTTATATATGTCACGTGTCTCTCTGAAAGTGGATTCAGTAGAGTGATAGAATCATGCGGCTGGCAGTCCAACTTCCTCCCCGTCTTAGCTCTACAAAGATTTCCCCTCCCCTTAACCAAATGAGCTCTATAAGCAGGAGTGAAAGTAAAACTATATGCTTAAAAAATCTGGAGCTTTTCGTCTAAAAATCATTTACAGTTTTTGGCCTTTTGCAAAGTTGTTCGGGGTGGTAAACTACAGACAATTTTTTTGTCTTTGCTTTCTAAAACAGAAAAATCTACTACTCCTACTTCCATTTTATAAACGTTTTTCACGTATTTCATGTTTTTAAAGTCAATAGCAGAGTAAATTTTGTTACATGTATTAAAACATGACAATGTACTGAATTTTAGATGAAGCGCGCGCGGTTCCTTAGTTGACCTCTTTTAACTGAATGTCAACCTCATATAAAGAAATTTCCAACATGACGTAACTTGGTTCGCATTTGTGTATTTTCATCGATCGAAACTAGATGCTTTGATCATTGATGGTGACAAGTGCTGGTGATTTTGTTGCAGCTCATCCTATAGGGTGGTATAACTGTTTTAGGCCAGTAACGGTGCACAAATTACTGATAAGAGGCGAATATCAAGCCTGACTAGCGGGCAAAATTCCTGACTTTATATAAACTCTCACGAGTTCCGAAATTCTCTATTTTCGAATCACCCATTATAAACACTGTTTGCATAAAATGTTGTTTTCAAATGCCCCTGAGGGGACTGGACACTTCCAAGACAGTTGAAAACAATAACTTTTCAAATTTGGAGGGCAAAAAGAGTGAATAATGTGGGATACGAATAAAGCATGGGTAGCTTCCTGTATAGGCTGTAAGAAATAGTAAAAAATTGATTACTAATTACTGTGTGCTTTTAGTTACCAGAACTTTATATGCTTTTGTTTTTGTTTTTATGTCAGGTTTTTTATTCCCTTTTCTTCACACTTCTTCTCAAAAAAATGTCAAAAAAATAAAAAGCACTTTTAAGCTGTTTTAAGTAACGAAAATTATATATTCACTCGTCGCTCTGCAGGCTTCACGCATGTGACGTATATTTCGTCATGACCAAGCCAAGGCGGGTTCTATAAGTCTCTTCTAGTCTCTCGTGAGCCACACGTGAATTTAATCCAGAAAATTGATTTATCGATGTCTAGAGAACGGTAGCTATTGTTCATCCATCGTGGTACAATAATTGAGATGTACAGAATCGAGACGTTTCTCGTTTCTCGTGGCAAGAGTGAACCTACCTTCTCTCGTAATTAAAGTAACATCTAACATGTGTTCAGTATGCCGCTAGGATCATGCGAAAGTAGATACAAGGGTCTTGTACGGGGATAAAGAAGAAAGGTTATAGACTTTAAATTTGGCGATCAGCTAAGAAAAGCAAGGTGTTTTTAATAGTGGGTCACGTGCTAAAACATTTGCATTATTACCACGTGAAACCGGCATCTTTATTTGGTTAGATGAAGCACTACGAACGTTTAATACTTGAAGTTATGAAAGGCCACCGCCAGATTGCCGAACTGGAGACGGAACTAGTGAGGTAAAAACTAACATTCTTTATCATTCTTAACTAATTATTAGAGAGTCAGAAAATCAAGAACAAAATGGTTAGTTCATTCAAGTTTGGGTCCAGTGGTTATGAACTTTATGATGTTCAACGCGTTATTTGCGAAAACCTGGCCCGGGTTGTTCAAACGTTGGATAACGCTATCCACCACGGACTGTAAAAATATTACAAAACATGCCACTAGCTGAAAACCCCCACAAAGCCTTATTTTTACATTGACGAGAATTTTTTTGTCCTGTTTCATTTACTAAAGTACAAATACATAACTACATTGCTACTAAATTACATAACATACAAAGAAACCAAAGTAGCTTAGTACATAGTTCTTGCATACTCACGCACACACTCGCACACACCCCACCCGCGCCTACTCAGACGTATACTGTCATTATCTACCTGGAATTGTCAAAACAACCTCTAGAGAAATAACGTCATTGCTGTTCTCCGTACATTTCTACAAATGAGAGAAAGACTAAAGAATGATTTTCCAGGAAAAAGGATCCCCATTTTGCATCACTCAAATTTTCTGTAAGCCCACTTTTAATAGCATAACGTCTTTCATAGTCAAAAAAATTTAATACGGTTCGAAAAAAAGAGTTCCATTGGAGGCTAAGGCCATTTTGTTTGCGATTAGGAGTACATGATGAAAAAGAGGGTTTTTAGTATCGTTCGACGAATCCTATGCAAGACAGAAAAGAGAATTCTTCGTTAAGAAAGCAATTCAGGGAGTCAGAAATAAACCGGAGAAAAATGCCTCTTGTGTTTCTACCGAGCATCCTCGACAATCAGAGAATTTAACGACCGAGTCTACGCCCCCAACCCCCTCCCCCCATCACGATATATGATCATTCGTCAAATAGCTATTTACAACACAGTTTCAAGGTTCACTGACATCCATACTTCATACTGAAAAAAGACACTGTCGTAGCACAAACTAGTGTTACTGAAGTCCCGTGGAAGCACGTCCCTTCCGATAACTCTCACATGCTTTTCTCGTCACGGGCATTCGGCGACGTTTTCTGTAAAATAACAGTGTGAAGGAGCAAATATTGCCTTAAAATTTCTAAAGCTTGAGAAAAGCTAAAAATTTCTGGATAACCGTTCCATACGTCTAAAATATTCGAAGGTTTTCTAATAGCTTAACTACAATTTTCGGACGTTGTGTTATTCACATTTTAATATCAAGATAATAGTCTACATATTACGGCCAAACAGGCTTCTAAAGCACAGAGAAAATCATTTGACACATTTCTGGCGTATTTGGAAACATTCGGTGGGTGCCCCTGTCTCGTGTACGATGTGAAATTTTCTTGGGGGTTTTACTTCGCGGATAACCAATCATGAACGTTTAGCGGAAACACCTTTCTGTGTGACAAAGCGGTATTAAGCCCTGAGATTGGAAAACAAATTGGCGGAGACAGGCTGTGATAAGTTTCTGTCCAATATTGTGGTATAGCTCTTAGGTACGGGTCAAATATGATGAATTTTTCAATTGTTTTTTTTTTTATTATTTGTTAATCTTCTCTGCTGTGCTTTCAGTCGATTCGTTTCTATAGATACGACAGGGTCATTTGCTTTCGGTTCTGGAAGAATGAGGGCACCAAATGACTCTTTTTCTGTAAAATAACTGTCCAAAGGAGCACACATTGACTATAAATTTTTTAAGCTCGGGAAAGCCTAAGAATTTCTTGCCTATGATTTTCGTAGCTTAATTGATAGGTTTTCTAAGGTTAGGTCATATGT
This sequence comes from Porites rus, assembly GCA_964035705.1. Classification (NCBI taxonomy): domain Eukaryota; kingdom Metazoa; phylum Cnidaria; class Anthozoa; order Scleractinia; family Poritidae; genus Porites; species Porites rus. The sequence goes on from OZ037995.1 coordinate 23,298,170, forward strand.
CAGTCACATTTAATTTGTTACAAGATATAATTAAAAAAGTCTGCTAAAAATTTCAGCACAGAGCGTGACAAAACGTTCTCTAGAATTGTCCAATGAAAGAGCGGTTACTCCATGTTCATCCGGGTAGCTTATAACAGTTTGGAATGAGACAACCAACATTCCCTTAAGACATCCGAGCAGATAAATAGTTATTTAACTAAACAGGCTTCTAAAGCATAAAGAAGACCATTTGAGACACTGAAGTATGACGTAGTTGGAAACATTCGGTCGTTGGGTGCCGAAATGCGTTCAAAACATTTTCCAGTTATAATGCCGTGTTTTCCCTGATATTGCCACACTCAAAGAGGACACCTTCTTACGAGTTAAAAGGCTGATTACCTCACCATACATAATCAAAGCCAGTGGGTATGGCAGCAAGTTAGTAGACAGAATGGGTGCATTTGGAACAGTGAGTATCTCTGGAAACCACATCCTTATGGACGTCCTGAATGCCGATGTCACAACCACCGAGTAAGAAATGATTATACAGATTTTTCAGCTATTGCTTACCTTGGTAAATTTCCTCCGCCTTGTTTTCATTTGTTTTTTCTGGTTTTATTTTTGTTGCTGGTTATTCTTAAATAGGCGCGTGCATATTGGCGTACGATTAGTTATGCCCTTGCTATGTTCTTACCTGTGTTGATCTTTGCTCAAGATGACTATTGAGAGTAAATTCAAAGGATTCTCTTTAATATGAATTTTAACAAAAAAAGAACAGTTAAAAAAAAGTAGAAGCAGAAATCTGCATACATTTATTGCGGGAGGCAGTTAGCTCTTTTCAAATTCTCCAGGCTCGATCTCCATGCATTCCCGTAAAGAACAAGAACGCTCTTAGCAGCGGTGAGTCTCCCTTGCTTGGAGATAAGTTTTGTTGTCAAAGGCGCCAGTGCTGTTACACAACTTTTTCGTTTGGAATACAAAACGAGTGTTATATGTCATAATGTAAATACTCAAAACGTAGAAATTGCAAGGAGAGACAAGCCGCACATCTCAGCTTTACACCGGTGTGAAACCTTAGAAAACCTTCTACATGTTGATATTGCTCCATTGAGGAGAACTCTTTCAGGAATTTTACACTCAAAAAATTGAACGACGATTTTTATCAGTATCAGGAGTCCATGACTCTGTCAGTATAAATATATATTGCCTCTCTGTAGCGGACCGAGATATCTGAGAGATACGGCTCGGTACAGTACATGTTCAGCACTGGAAAAATGTGTAAGTTTAGCAGAACCTTATACAACAGACAGCTAATTCAGTTCACGCGTATTCCTGCTAAATTTGTTGTCCGTTTTGTAAGATATCAAAATCGCGTAAAAGTAATTACATTTTCCATAGCTGCCTATTATCTGCTTTTAATATCTCCCTACAGCCTCAGAGTAAATGTTTAGAGTTGTACACAACATGCACTTTATCACAGTATGGGATGAAGCGTTTCATTTTCCAGGAAAATTTCACTTTCTCGTCAAAAACAATCACTGACTCAGTCAGACACGGAGAAGTTTACTTGAATTTTGCGTTCAGTACAGCCAACGGGATTATGTTCTGTGAAATTTATCTACAGTCTGCGGCCCACATCACCTTGGTTCGGTCCTTAACGGATCCCCGATGGCCTAATTCTCTATCACCGATCCTCGATCCTTGATCCTAATTTTCCAATAAGCCTCGAAGTTTTGCTCATTATGATTATTCTTTTTTTCGACCACTGAAGTAATCACTTGTTCCAAAGTAATCAAAGCTTTCAAGCAATAGAATTCATGGACCGACCCGTTCCGGAAAAGCTCGATATGAGATTTCTATTTTATGGACATGAAGTACTGCAAGTAGAGTGCGAGATAGTCAAGTACAAAGCAACCCGTATAAACACATCCGTGACGCATACGTAACGTTAGGGTGGATTTCCACTGACGCGTTTTTGGCTCCGCACGTTAAAGCACGCAGATAAAATAGACGCAAGAAATTAAGTGTTGAGATTAAACGTGAAGATGAGCGAGGTTCTACTTTTACGCCTACGTGCGACCTTTCATACATTGCCTCTATATTATTTTTGAACGTTAATTTTACGCACGTACGCACGTAAAAAATACGCGACAGTGGAACTCAATTCTTAGACAGGTAGTTGAAGTTGCTTCCAGTAGTAAATACTTGATATCTCAAGTATTTATAAAGTGTAACACGACTTCACTTCTTAACAACTGCGAAAATCTATCAATAAGATACATACAACAAAGTGAATCTATTTAACCCTAGAGTCCCAGTAATTGCGACAATATTCTGAGAAACATAACGCCTCAATACACTACAATACAGGATTTCCGCGCTATAACATTTTCTCATCCTACTCGGGGTATTTACCTTTTAATAAGCGTGCATGTCGTGCGTAATTACACGAAAATCAAGGGCCTCGGTTCGGGGAAAATTACATCACGAAGAACCACTATGTGGATGTGCTACCTGCAAATCGTTATTTTATTTATTTATTTATTTATTTATTCATCATTGTCAAACTTACATGCGTCATTTCAGTCATCGCCAAAAATAAACTAAATGCTCATGACAAGACTCATTTGCATACAATGAAAGTCGTCACGATTCTCATCCCCTGTTTCCACGGTTTCCGCTAGGAATAGTCTGCTACACAGCCGTTTTTAGTGTCGTCACGCAACGCGGAGGAGCGTTGCGTGACGACACTAAAAACGGCTGTGTAGCAGACTACGCTAGGAACGCCTGGCCTACAATTTATATCCCACACGGAAAAAAGGAAAACAAAGCAAACGCCTGCATTTTTAGAGTCTCGCTCTGCTAAAGCAAGCTCGACTAATTAGTGGCGAGAATTTGATAAAGGATCAAGCCTTTTCCCATTGCCGGATGGAGATAATTTCTCTCATTTTCTCTGGTGCTCTCGCAAGCTTTTCTCTCAATGGTGCATGGATCATCTCAGGAAAAAAATTGTGATTTCCAGGATTAACTAGTATCTGCTTTGGTCCCAGATCAGTGTCAATTTTCTTCTCCTTGCGAGTTCAACATTTAAGAGCTTTAAAAGAATCAGACAGATCATAAAAATGTCATAGTAGGAAATGAATGGAGCTGGCTTTAGAATGATAATTCTTGTATACCGTAAATCGTCTATTAAGCCCCCCCAGGGGGAGCTTATTCATTTCAGACACATTTGAGGGGGGGGGGGGCTTGATAAAGACGGGGGCTCATTTGAGAGGGAGTGGTTATCCAGTTTAGCAAAGACGGTGGTATCAGTTCTCCGGCAATAAAGAACTATAACACAAATCCGAAGTTCCAGTTGGTAAATACATCATCCCAGATCAGTCAACGCGTTCTTTTGCAGTCGTGATTGACTAATACAGTCTGTCATTTATCAGTTAAGGATAATAAGGGGGAGGGGGACTTAAGAAAGCTGGGAGCTTAATAGAGAATTTACGGTAGATATAATGAGCAGTAAACGAGAAGCAATGATAAAACATGTTCGTGAAATGAAAATTAACGTTTGGTATTAAACGGGCCGTGACCGTGATTCTAACCTCTCTTTTATTTTATCCCTGGCTGGCTCCTCGAGGGAGCAAATGAAAGTTCCCCGAACCACTCGCAGGAAAGATGGGCCTTTGTTGCCAACTCGGGGGATCTCCTGCGTTTTTTCTCACAAAAAAATATTTTCTTTCGGCAAATTATGATAAATCCTTAACAACCAAGGCTTGTTCTGTTATGATGGCTGGACACGATTCAATCTCCTTTTATCGTGTGTTTTTATGGATTTTAGTAAAACCCTCCTAAAAAAGACGGAACGTAACCTATAGCCAGTCATTTTGACTGAGAAAGCTTGTTCAATAAAGCATATTTAATTGTTTTGTTCCTTCTTGTGTGCATTTTCAGATAGAACCGAAGTCAGTTCAAAATGGTCGAGGCTGTACACGAGCGAGAGGTTTGGTCTTCAAAGTGTGATTTTGTTCTGGCTTTGGTGGGGTGGGCAATAGGCTTAGGTAACTTATGGCGGTTTTCCTACCTGTGTTTCAAGAATGGTGGAGGTATGTAAGCTACACGTGTCCTTTTACGGCTTTTACCATGCACAGCTATCGATAAGTCTGCAAGAGCTAAATACTCAAGACCAGACACTTAAATAAACCGAGAAGTGCAAGACTCAAAAAAAGTGACCTGATAATCAGACACAGCTGCAGGTTCTTTCTTGCGCCCATATTTTGATTTGGAACACAAACCTTTTTGGTTTTACCGGATTAACCCCGGATTTTAATCGGCAGGTTGCTTTCTCATTCCCTACTTCATTTGCCTGGTTGTGGCTGCAGTGCCAGTCAACATTCTGGAAGTTGGATTGGGCCAGTTTTTGAGCCAAGGAGGAATTACAGCATGGAACATATGTCCACTTGTTAAAGGTGAGATATGCCCGTTATATGTGCCAAATCGAAAAGATAATTACTTAACCACTAACTACTATTATCTCAACTTTGAAATATGAGCGTTGGCAATGTTGCGTAACCTTCGATCACTTCCAAATATAAGGACCGCTATAAGGATTTGTATTGGAAAAAAAGAACTTGTTTCTGTGACCTACGTATATAACAACCGCTAAATGAGACAAACAGCTTTTTTTAATAGCAGAGCTCCACGCGCGCGCGAAGCGCGTGCGTGGGGGGAGCCCCATAGCTAAGGTAATCTACCCATCCAAGAAAATTTGGTAATCACGTGACCGACCGTCCGTCCGCACCACAGGCATACCAATGTTTACTCTCACACTTTCTCGCTTTGGGAGCCCAGGAGGAAGCTGATTGCACATCAATGTTGTTCTCAATTGACAGCTGTCAAAACAGGGTATCCGCTGACGGGTATCACCTTTCCGTATCGCGGGCTCAGGTGTCGACCCATCAAGGTCGAGTATTTTTTTGAAGTTATCCGCTGACAATTTATTCGTTTTCAAATGATTGCAGGCTCACGTTTACTTTTTTTTTAAATTCATATCAAATATGTTGTGTTTATGTCAGTATCGCCCCGCACTATCAAACTTACCTCAGACGCAAAAATTCAGCCAGTTTTTTTAAAATACCGGCGGGGAAGACCTTTTCTTACCATGGTCACGTGTTGGTCACGCTCCACGTCCAAATTTATGCAGCATCTTGAAAGTTGTTTACTTTGACAGCTGAAGCTGACAGAGTTTTGAGTCAACTTGTCATGTTTTTAACCGTATTTTTCCACTGGATGTACAAAATGAAATACAACTGCTATCAAGAGTGTTCTCTTATTCATGGCTGGTTTGTTTATTGGGTTTTTGGTTGAGAAATGCGTCGCTTGTCAAAGCCGATAATCCGATTTCGGATGGCATCGTTTTTGCTTTTCACCTTGCTGGATGCGTGCAAGAATTATAAAGGCTCAAGCGATCCTTGCCTTACCTGATAGCTTTCAAGAGCTGCATCTCGAAATATGGTAAGCCTGAGTAATTATTGTATTTATATCTAGTTTCATGAAGTCCAGCGGCGCAGTTTATGAAGCTAGTTTATGCACGTTTGTATTAAGATTTGACTGAGACACTGATCTGATCTAGTATGAGGTTTGATATAAGCTTAAGCTTACAGAACTTTAACAGACCTTTAGTCGATATTAATTCACCGTAAATAGAAAGAAGAGACTTTCCGAAGAATATTTAGTTATAATTTTGGCTGTAGAAAGAAAGCGTTGAGCGATTTTCTTGTCCTGAGTTCATCTTTGAAAACAGCAAACAGGCCCGGGAAACTGGCGGCTTAAAACATAAACTTAATCTTTAAGCTTACTAGTAAAGACTTGAGGATTCTTAGAGACACTTAAATACTCATTTGTTTTCGTGAATGAAAATTGCTGTCTCTGTAAATGTTCTACCGAATTATATTTCTTTATTGATTGTTGGTAGTCTCAAAAGTGTAATTTTCATCGCTTTGCCGTTTGTTTTCAGGCGTTCATAAACATCGCTTGCAGGAGTACTCAAAATGCCGAGCGTATCAAACGCTTTTTAAGGTTACACATCGTTATAAAACCATGAATAAAAAATAGACTCAATGAATTCTTTATAACGTTGAAGCGTAACTCTTTTAAAATTTCTTCGCAAATTTAGCGCTTGTCAAAAGTTAGAACCGGCTGGCCGTATAGGTGATTTTGGAAATTTTTTGAACGGTTTCGCTAATTAAAAGTCCACGCATGCTTCGATGGTCCTGAATATTGAGTGAATGCAATTTGTCTTGAAAAATTGTGAAATACTGCATTTTGTACGAGGTCTGTATGATAAAAACAGCGCCTCATAGTGCTCTTTCTCCTCAGATGTGGTGTATTAAAAAATAAATAAAACATTGGTTTGCACGCACCCAGATTTATTGGCAAGAATTTGTAAACTTGTCGATCGCAAAATATTCGGCCTGATTTGTTTTCCACGCCTTATCTACTGTGACCAAGAGCCATTATTGCTCTTAAATTTGACCGTACAACTTTTTGGGTGTGCATATAAGGCTATTTGTTTCACTCCAAAATCACTTAACTTTTCAATGGGAGCTTCGCTTTTAGCCGTGGCTAAATCTATATATTGCTTAAGTTATCTGGGCCAGGTTGTTCAAACGCTGGATTGCGCTATCCACCGGATAAATCACTACACAGTGGATAATTATAAGATTAGTGATAAGTATTAGGACTAACCAACTGCGTTATCTACTAGATAGAGTTTTATCCAGTGGATACCGTTATCCACCTTTTGAACAACTGGGACCTGTATTTTCTTTAGGTGGTCCTCGAGCCTATTGATGCCCATTTCATGGGTTTTAGTGGAACCGTTTGGGTCTTTCTCTCCAAGCATATATCCTTTTAAAAAAAACATCATATTGGTTCCTGAATAAAACCCGCCAGAAAATGGGCATTAATCGGCTTGGAGACCACACAATCCACTTGACCAAACTGATTTGATAAAACAAAATGAATACCTGTCTTTCATCACCGTCGGTCTCAACAGTGTGTCTGAATAGGTCCCTAAAGCCCAGTTCAAAGGTCGAACTTTTCATGTACCAAACTTAATACCTATTTAGATGGACCCAAATGACACAAGTTCCACGGCTGATTCAGACGTGCAACTCTCACAGTCGGAACTCAGTTCATTCTTAAGATGTGCAGTCTGTACAGTGGTCAATAATGCTTACCAGTGAAAATTAATTATAGTATTTTTTGCATTAGGTTTGTCATCTGAGAAGTTCGGCGTTTGCCCGGGGGAGTACTCCCATACAATACCTATATGGGTATGTGCCGCACAACGGGGTCGTGATTTTGAAGCTCCTGATTTAGAACGGGGTTTCCATTTTAGAGGCGTTTTCTAGAACGGGGTATAATATTTCGAACGCACGAAAGCTCCAGTTTTGTAAGCAGCCATTTGAAATTATTCAAGGACAAATTGCTTTTAAAAATACAGTTCAATGCGTTAACAAGCAAACTGTTGTAATCTTGTTGCACCCTACAACGGAGTATAAGAAATTGGCCCATTTCTAGAACGGGGTATCAGTTTTAGGGCGAATTCTAGAACGGAGTATAAAAAATTGGCCCATTTCTAGAACGGGGTATCAATTTTAGGGGAATTTTTTTTCTTCAGAACGGGGTGCCAATTTCGAGTCCCTGGCGGCACATACCCACCCAAAAAATACCCGAGTGCCCCCCCCCCCCCCGGGGGCCTCTGGAACGAAGTCGCTCCATCAATAGTCCTCCTAGTAGCCACGTGCGTTGCGTGACACCCAATAACCCTTCTAGGAAAACATTAGTGAAACTGAGAATAAGCAGTCACAAACTTAGGATTGAGACAGGCAGATACGACAATATACCACGTGACGAAAGGTTATGCAATCTCTGCAATTGTAACAGAATTGAAGATGAAACTCACTTTTTATTAGATTATCCAAGTTTTTCTTCCATAAGAGATATGTTCTTCTCTAAACTAGATCCTAAAATACCGTTTCTACGACTACAATCACATGAGTCCTTATTATCACATCTGATGAATTCTACTGACTATTTTATCAACATCCAGTTAATTTCATTTATATCAACTTGCTTTGAATTGAGAGACAAACTTATCTCCGGAATAATTAGTCCTACTGATGGTTAGAAATAAACAATGAATAATAAGCTTCAAATTATTATTTTAAATATTTAATTTACAAGGAATCAATGATTAATTTCAAGTAGCTTTTGCAATACTGTAATACTTTGTTATGGTCATGCAAATAAAGCTTATTGTTGTTGTTGTTAATAAACAGCTGCGAGGGAGACAACTCCATCCACAGTCGAAATTTCCATGTGAGCCACTCGATTTTAATTCATGGTTCGACCCAAAATAGATAAGTCGGTCCTAATTGATTCAAACGTTCATCTCTTCATGTACGTAATTAAAGGGATTAGGTTTGGTACATGAAAGGTTCGACGTTTGAACTTGGCCTAACTTTACTAACGGACATTTTTTGTTAGGTATTGGTTATGCAAGTATAGCAGTCCTTGTCTGGATCTCTACATACTACAATGTGATTCTTGCCTGGGTCTTGTTTTACCTGTTTGCCTCGTTTCAATCGACACTTCCTTGGTCCCACTGCAACAACGAATGGAACACTCCCAACTGTGTGGATTATGCTGAGAAGAGTGACAATGATGGAACGCTGAATAACACATTTGCAAATGCTACCACTCTTTTTAATCTAACGGTAGCAAATGTAGCAAAGCGAGTATCGGCAAGCCAGGAATACTGGGAGTAAGTACAAATAAATACTCAGTATACTATCATGCCTCAAATAGACCGTGTACAACTGCCCCCTCCCCTCAGGAGAAAAATCGGGAATGGGGCACTGATTTCATCAAGGAATTTTTTCCCGTGGGAAGGGGACGGCCGTACGCAGGCTATACCTGAAAGGTTTCTACGCCGCTGCTACTTAAGCCTGTGTGAGCAGGTAAAGTAGTGGCCTGAGGTCTTACCTGCAAGGCGATGCTTCAAGTCCTTGCGCCAGCATCGTATTGTTTCATTGAAAGAAACACTGCTCAGCTGAAAGGGTTGAAAATTAACCAGTAAATACAATTTTTTTTTTTAATATATCCTTAACTTATCTCCGCAAGTTCACAAGAGTTCACTACATCGATTTAAGTGAGATAATTCGGGTTGTGAAAGCTGCCATCATTATGGTTAGTGTACACTTGAAGATATCAACGCTCTTTGTGGTCAGACATATTTCGAGTGCAAAGGTTTCCCCTGAATGGAGGTCAAACCAAGGTTTCGGGACCCAGAAAACGTGTTCCTTTCCTCAGAATAGAGGTGCCTCAACAATGGAGGTAACACATACAAAGTTTATGTGGACGTTTTTCTAGGATCAAATTTTGTGTCCCTTTGATGGAGGTATCCCTTGAATATAGGTGTCCTAAAGGAGAGGTTCACCTCTAAGCTCAAACACTGCGGGCCATCTGGGTCACTCATTGGCTGTTGTTTAGTCTATTATACATCACCCACTTCAGTTCATTTGAGACCTTTTCTCCGATCAAATTGAATGTACTTAGTGTTGGCTAAAGAACGTGGTGTCGTGGGTTTATATTCTCAATATTTTGGATTGAAAGTAATGGTTTTTTACTACCCTACGAATGGTTCGGATGAATGAACGGGTTAATTTCAAATGATACTCAATTCCGGATTTCCGCCGGCAAAAACGTAATTTTTAAGCGAGATTTGCCTAACATTTGCAGTTTTTTAAAAGTCTCTCACAGGAATTTTCTTTTACTAATTGCCTTGGTGATGGCGTCTTGATGGCACCAAAACGTGAACGTTTCTCTTGCTTATGTCAGCACATTCCTTATTTATAAGGAAAAATCAAAAATGGTACAATGCACAATGTTTGTGGTTTTCATACAAAAAACAACAACCTGAGTGTCAGAAATACTCGGCGAGGAGTTTTCTAGAGGGCTACCTGCTGGACATTACTTCCCCCCACCGGGACATTACTGAACATAAAGTTTGTAACCATGTGCCTTCTCATTAGCTACAGGGTTCTACGACTTTCTGACGGTTTGGGGGAGCCAGGGGCAGTTAACTGGGACCTCGCTTTGTGCCTACTGTTTGCGTGGATCCTTTGTTTTGTATGCATCGTCAAAGGAGTAAAGATCAGTGGCAAGGTATTCAACTGTGCCTTGTAAGAGCGTTTTGTACTCTATAGTCGGCTATAGTAGGTACAATACAAGAGAACAAAAATATATCTTTTCGAGTTATTCAGTTCACACAGGATTCATGGTACCTGACTCGATGGCTTCTGGAAGATCATTCATGTAGAGGGCGAAGACCATGGGACCCAAAATTGAGCCCTGCTGTTCGCCATGGGTTGATGTTAGGTTTCACTTTGGACCGGAGTTTTAAGCCTCATTCTGAAGAAGGTTGTGAAGGAGGCATTATGGTTGTTTTTTTTGGGGAAATGATGTTGGCAGAAAAACGAAATAGACTTAAACCAGATAGTCCGCGAATGAGCTGAGAGGCACCTTGTATTGCTGGTGGACTATTTATTAACTACCTGTAATTCTATTTAACATATATTTGGATAATCTGGACTGTTCAACAACACCCGAGTCCAATATTTTCCAATTTTCCATATTTTTAAACATACACCCCAGTATTTCAAAAAATGGTTATTATATTAATTATCGAACCAAACAATGCCTACGACCTTATGGGGCCATTTTTTTTATGAAAAAAAAAAAACATGACTAAATTTAGAGAAAAAGGGCAGAAATAAACGAAAAGCAAGACTTTTGACCAGAATCCCCCCTTAAGGTGAATTTACACAACACGATTTATCGTCGCAGTCTGTCGGCGGCTAGTTTTGTTCAAACTAAAATTGGTCGCCAACATCTTTGTATCTAAAGGCAAAGCAAAAAAAGAAAAAATGATGCGGCCAACAAATCGTATTATTATACATCAGACTCACTATGAAAAATTTGATTGGTCGAGAGCATTCAATCCATTTACAGTAGCTTGAGAACTTGACATGATAAATGCAATATCTGCTGCAGATATTTCATTTATCATGTCAAGTTCAACGTCTGCCTGGTTACCAAGCCCGCTGGAGGGTTCTCCTCAGAAACAGAATGGCTGAATGTCTTCTTCTGCCTATTGTTTAAAAAATGTATAATAAAACAATTATTGAATTCGGTTTTCTCATGATATCATGAATTATCAAAACCTCATGTCTGTTTTATCTGCCGAATCCTTCGGCTTCGGCAGATAAAACAGACATGAGGTTTTGATAATTCATGATATATCATGCTCAACCTCATCCAATAATTGTTTAGTGTTTGCATATTGTCTCTCTCTCCAATATGCTGTATGAATGGGTACTTTGGTACAGCATTGCAATCTGTCGGCGGCCACCGTTTATATATACATGCTCAGATCTGATCGGGGAAAAAATCTGCATATATTACGATGCTTCTTTTGTTAATGTAATTTTCATTTTGTTACTTATTATCAAATCATTCTTTTATTTCTGCTATCTGTGTATTATTTATCTGCTATGTTTAATTACCTCATTTGTTAGGTTGTGTATTTTACTGCCACAGCTCCTTATGTTCTTCTACTGATTCTCTTGATCCGTGGCCTCACTTTGCCGGGAGCCCTGAAGGGAATAATGTTTTATGTCACGCCTGTCTGGTCGAAACTTTTGGATGGACAGGTTATCTTTTTGGGAATTCCCCCTATTTACTCGATTAAACGCCGCCCTGCAGGTAGAAAAAGGCTGCAGATAGAAGCATTCGAGAGCAAAGTTCCCATAAACGCCGCCGTCGAGTAAACACCGTTCTTACTAGTAAATAAATGCTGCATCACTGGAAACGCTGAAATTCAAGAAACACCGTGGCGTTTGATCGAGTAAATACGGTAAATGATCAAGTCTAAAAACGATGTCACGTGTCCGTTGGCCGTCCTCTACTTTGCTCACTATTTATCTTTCATATAAATGAATCATCATCTTTAATGTTTATTAACGCACGGAACGTATTCTATTAACCTAGCCTACCTTAGAAGTCGTGTGAATAGACACTAGACCACATAAATTATAGAGCCTTTTTCTTACATAATTAACCGTTTTATACCAGAGGACGCATTATCCGTCTTGACAGATAATGCGTCTATGGCCGTTTTTATACTAAGCACGCATTATCCGTCTGGGCGAACTTGGGCAAACATTTGTAGTTCGTCTGGTTATGCGTCTCAAGTATAAAGACGGGCATAAGACGCATTATGCGTCTGGACGAACTTTCCTTCAAAATACGTCTTGAACGAGGTATTACGAAAGGTAGTTCGTCTGGAGGCATAATGCGTCTTATGCCCGTCTTTATACTAGAGACGCATAACCAGACGAACTACAAATGTTTTCCCAAGTTCGTCCAGACAGATAATGCACCCTTAGTATAAAAACGGCCAAAAATTAATGTTTCTTCAGTATATATGTTTAAAACAATCTTTCCCGTGCCGTAAAGTTTTAAAGTCATCTTAAGGCTACATCCACGTGGTGAAGCCGTTCAATATTTATCGGATATTTATCGAAATTTTACTAACTTTCCATGTATTTTTAAAATCAGGGAGATTAGTCCGGTGACAGCTTCATCCAGGTTCAAACATAGGAATATTTATATATTTATTTTAAGGGTGGCGAAATCTTGTTCTCATAGTCGTTCTCAGCCTCAAATCTAAAGTTCTCTATTTATTTGTCCCATCGGTTTCCATGATTTGTGCTGACGCTTCAATTCCTAACCGAATCTTTTTAACCGTTTTTTACAGGTTTGGCTTGACGCGGGTACTCAAGTGTTTTTCTCGTACGGTATTGGAACGAGCGCTTTGTTGACACTGGGAAGCTTTAACAAATACAACAACAACTTTTACAAGTACGGTATTTGATTAAAAAATGTCAGGAGCCTATCAATGTCAGGAGTCTAAGTCATAGGCTCCTGAAAGTGTCTAACATCGTACTGTGACCACAGGGACACCCATTTTCTGTCCGTGTGCCTGTTCTTGTTATTGAAATCAGAGCATTGATCTTTTGTACGGAGAAGTACAGATGAACATTTCGGTGGCTACAATTTTCCCCAAAATAAAGATTTGAAAGTACGTTTTTCTATAAAGTACAAAAGATCGATGCGCAGATTCCTATGACCAATAAACGCCACACAGATAGAGGATGGTCTGCCTGTGATGAGGCTAATCAGCTAGGCTCCTACCGATAGTGCTCGTAAAAAAAGCATTACAGTGCTTAAAGCAGTGCTTGTTTTTTTGCCAAAAAAAGTGCTAAAATAATGCTAATTTTTTTTTAAAAAGTGCTCGTGGGTTACATAAAAATGATCACTTTTTTCCGATTTTTTTAAACATAGAATATTACATTTTTCAGATTTTCAGTTACATTTTTCAACAACAAATGGCAGAGTACGCTCTCGAGCTATCTCTGCCTTGGCTGGCTCCTCGATGACAACGTGGATGACGCCATCTTGGAACGAGTGTGGACTAGGTTTCTAAAGGGCAACCGCTGATCTATCAAACCTATTCCCCAGGCCTCCTCGGCTCCTTTGACTAAAATAAGGGCAAAATGCGGCTTTGGACGACATAAATAAAGTCAGATTGTGCTTTTTAACACAAAATTATACAGATAATCAGTCGAAACTCCAAAATAATGCTAATAGTGCTTTTTGGGATAAAATGTAAAAAAAAATGCTCGTGAAGCCAAATAATGCAAAAAAAGTGCTAGTACTATCGGTAAAAGCCTATAATCAGCCTTACACACTCACAAGCTTACGAGTCGTGTTTAGCCTGTCAACACTTTATTTCAAACTTGCGATATTTCTAGACAGTGCTGCGAGGGACTGAGAATCTCATCAACAGAATATAAACTTAAGCTCAACTACTCCAAAAATATCACTGCCCCTCACCCTTACATATGGTCTAGGTGGGAAAAGCGGCCTATGCTTATCGTAAAAATTGATATCACGACGTTGTTTAAAGGCGACGCAAAGGTGTCAAATATCGCTTAGATTTGTACAAAGGTACCTTTCTACGCCTCAAATGTATCTCATACCTTTATTTACGATAGATTAGACTCCACAAGCACTTGATTACCTTTGCCACGCTTCGCTGCAGTGTCTAAACCACACATCGTCACAACGATCTTTTGTGAATCATAGGTGATCAAACGCGACGTTTCGACCCGTGATACCGTCCTTGTTAAAACCGGGCGAAATTACCCGAGTTTCCAACAGAATGATCATGGTAACACAAATTTTCGTGGTCAAGATAAACCTTGTTCTGTACATTCCGCGTTGCCTATTTCTTTCCCTCCGTCGTTCTCTCTCCAGCTCGTGAATCCAATCCAGCACCTAACTATCCTGGGAGCAGAGGCCCTTTGATCTTCCTTGATAACTTGGGAAGAGGACTCATCTAGGAAGATCGAAGGGTAGCACCTAACAGTTATTGCTAAGAGTTTGCCTTATTGTTCTTGATCTTAATTTTGCAGAGACTGCATTTGGAATGCTTTTTACAACAGCGGAACTAGTGTTGTGGGTGGATTTTTGACTTTCTCCGTGTTGGGTTTCATGGCAACAAATCAAGGAGTAGATGTTAAAGACGTTGTTCAGTCAGGTGAGTGTGATTCTGCTGCTTTTCCTCATAATATACCTACCAGTTGTTGCATTTTTGCAATTTCACCGAAGAACCCTAGAGATGGCGACTATACAGTTGATAGAGAGATTTAGGGTCACATTTTCACAGGTGCCGTAATTTGATCGGTCACAGTCAAAAATGTATTTTGAGTAGCATACGAAACGTCAAGTTTTGTTAGCATACGAAACGTCAAGTTGATATAAAAATACGTAGATTTACAATGTTTACCACCGCTGTTTTTTGCCACGTGATCAAAGTTTTCCTTCACTTGTCGTTTACTGTTCGTTATAACTACATGAAAATCGGTATACTCACGCCAGTCTTTTTCATAAGAGACTTTTCATTGAGTTCTTCTCAACCCGAACCTGAAGTTTTTCGTTTTCCCTAAACGTAAATCTAGATCCGGAATAAACAGATCAAAACTTTTTATTTTTGTCTAGACATAATGAACAGTAACTGACTTTTGACAGCAACGTTGACGTTTGAAATTTGTCCAAAACGTGATTTTAAATCTCTCCAAAAACACGCATAGCTAACGTTAAAAAATGAAGAAAAGGTCTTTGCCTGTCTGTAATGTTGCGTTGATAGAAAGCTAGACAAGGCAATCTTGCAAGAGACTAAACTTATAATGCTAGCTACCATAAACGAAAAAAAAGCAAGTGAAATAGATCACCAGTTATTTTGAAACTTTTTTTAATTATAAGACTTTATTGTTAAAAGATTCCCTCCAACTTTTTAGAGCTCAGGGGTAGCTAATCGCCAGAAATAAAAAAATCGACTACTAAGAAACTTTTTCACCATAAAATTGCTTCCGCTAACATTCACCATATGCAGTATGTGTTACAATACAGTGTGTTCATTCGACTCTAGGTCCAGGCCTTGTTTTCATTGTTTATCCTGAAGCAGTTGCCCAGATGCCGCTAGCTCCTCTGTGGTCCGTGTTGTTTTTCTTCATGTTGCTCCTGATTGGACTGGACACTCAAGTAAGGTTAAAGAAACAAAGCCATCAATATATCTTTCAGTTACCATTTCATAATTTAAAATAAGACTTAGGGTGGACATCCACTATGGCGTAAAAATAGAGGCCATTCTTTTGTTCCATCAAAATGCATAGCTCTGACTGCGTGAGTGAAAAAGATCTATAACTCAACCCACACGGCTGCGTTCGGAAATATTCTGCTTTAATGTTCGAGTAAACCGTCTCTGTAAGACTAAAGACACTTAGCAATACAAATTTAGAAGCTTCATGGCATATCAAAAGGGAGAAGGGCCGACCATCGGTCGGCGTGCGTCGCTCAAAAAAGCCTTTTCACGCTAATTAACAAATCCAAATAGAAACGTTAACGGAAGTTCACAGTATCCTTAAGTCCTTATCTCCTCTATTTATTTAAACATTGAAAATTAAGCCTGTTACGAGCTCTGTGGTCGTGTAATGATTTCAACGTTCTTTGGAGGGACATAGTCATGATGGGTTCAGGGTACTCAAAGGGCTATTGCATTTAATATCCGTACCCTCGCGGTTGAAGACGGACCGTTTCTTCTTACCCTTCGAATAATTCTGTAAAACTGCATTTACCCCTAAAGAATTCCATAAGACAAGGGTCTCGCCACCGGGGTACTCCCTATGATGGCCTATACGGGGGGGCTCCGCCCGAAAGGGGTACCTTTTTCAGGCTTCAAGGGGTAGGAATTTCACCAGTTGAAGTTTATAAAAGGGTAGCGAAATCTGTTATTTGGGTCTGTAAAAGGGCCCAAAATGGCTAGCAGATGAATTTTATGGATTTAAGAAGTCGAGAAAACGTTCAATTTTTGTGATTTAAAAGACATTGCATTTACAGCAGTTAATAGGGTTACAAAGTTCTAAACAAGGTATAGGAAAGAGGTACCATTTGTCAATAGAAAATATGCAAAAGGGGTACTTTTTTCGTGAAAAAATGGTATATTAAAGGGTAAGGGGATTGAACCTCGGGGTGGACCTTCCCCGTATAAATATTTCTTAAGTACCCTCCCGCCCCCGGGAGTTTACACCCAAAGAATATGGGGTTACCCCTGAAGATTTTGTGAAAAGGTGATGTTGCCTTGTGCACCCCTAAAGATTTTGTTGAGATTTATAGTTTCACCCCCAAAGTATCACATTTTTTTTTTACTCCACCCCTAAAGAAATCCTCAATTTTTATTATTTATAAAATTCCATTGGTTCTTCGTAACCGGGGGGACCGGGTATTAAATGCAATAGCTCAAGCCTACCACTAACTACTTTTGCCATCCAGTCACGCTTGTTTGGTTTTCCATACAAATCTTTGTAATTTCGAAATTTTCAAAACTGTCATGAAATATTTCCTGAAGCATTACAGGGCTCGAATCTCCTTTTAATTCATTAAGGCAATTTGAGTCCTTAAATGCGTAAAGGAAAGATTTAACGACAGTTAAAAAATTTTAGAATTTACAAATATATGTATGGAAAACCATGCAAGCGTGACTGGATGGCAAAATTTGTTTATCTCATACAAATGCTTCCAACTTTCGGCGGCCGTTGCAATCGCTACTTTTGAGATATACGGCTGAAACTTCTCAGGTTACCTAATTTTAATATGCTCTTTCAGCCTGTGCTAACAAAGTTTTTCAAAAGTGAACTGTTTTCGTGTTTACCGAAAGTTGGTCACGTAAGCAAGTCGTGCAAAGAGCCTACTGCTGGTTTTCAGCGTCACGCCATTCAAAATAGATCAAAATAAAAATCAAAGCCGTTTAACATATAAAGTCCAGAATCTGGGAAATGAAAGGAGCTACATATACAAAGACCCTCGCCAAGATTCAGGTCAGAGGAATAATTCGAATGCGAGATATCCGAAGAAATGTTTTACCCAAACTTACAGAGATTTGTATGGAGGTGCTCACCTGGATGAGCTCCAGCATGGCGGGCGGCAACCAACAGAAACATCTGTTACCGAGTTTTGCTACAAAAGCGTGAATTTATTCTTCGAGAAACTCATAAACATTAAAGTAATACTTTTTCTAATACATGAACTGTTTAAATAGCAAAATTTTCTGAAATAAGTCATTTTTTTAACCTACATGACAGCTCTTTTGGCCGTCATGTAATTGCCGCGTCACGCAAAAGCTTAGAAATTCAAGCGTACCCTTTCACAAAACCAAGAACTCTTTTGAAACGAAACTTTGTATGAAAATTAGTTTTCAGCTGTTCTAATGCATTGTGAAAGTAAACTCTCGGTAGGATTGATAGTTTTTTAGTTTGAATTTTAGCGACGTCATGTGAAAACCAGCCACGCAGGCTGAACGAGACTCTGCAAGCAGAGTAGTATATTACTCCCAGAGCCCGGTTCCTCAAAGGCCCATTAGTGCTAATCCAGGATTATCATTTTCTTTCCCTTTTTCTATGTACCTCTCCGTGCATTGCTTAGCCGTAGTAACATTTCGTATTATCATTACTGTATCTCAGAGTAAAGGCTCGACACTATTAAGTATTTTGCAAGCTTGAGTTACATGTTCTTAAACAAGAAAACCGTGCTTAAAATTTGGCTCAATCCTGGGTTAAACTTAACCATCTTTCGAATAACCAGGCCCACGACTAAGATTTACATTTGCTCTTTATTCCAGTTTGTTGACGTCGAAAGTGCGATAACAAGCACTGTTGACAGGTTCCCACATAAACTACGTCGTGGCCACCGTAAAGAACTTTTTTCACTTATTACCTGTTGTTTGATGTTTCTTGTGGGGCTGTCCATGGTGACTGAGGTATGTAACTTTAACGCAAAATAAAACAATTTTTGTGCCATTTTCAATCTCCTCGATCGTCTGTTTGATAGAGCTTATTGGAGTTCTTCAGCACAGTTAATTATCCTCTAACGGATCAAACACACCCTGCGTGGTGTTCTTTAACATCCTTCAGTTTACCGTCAGGTAGTCTCCCTCGCAGTCTTTTTTGTCTCGTCACGGCTGTAGGGGAGCCTTCGAACACTGACGTATTTCCGGTCTTCGATTCTCTCTACCCGAAAAGAGGCTGTTCGAAAAACCGAGAAGTAAAGTCAGAAGTTACTTTTCGGGTGGAGAGGCGCGACGACCATAAATACGTGTGCGTTCGTAGGCTACCGCGAGGAAGACTATTCGTGAGAAGAGCCAGGGACATCTTTTTCTGGATTCGAACAGTCTGAGATAACATCTCTTTAGTGTGCAGGAAAACATTCATGAAATCACTAGAATCGATAAAAAAAGATTTAGCAATGGAAATTACTATGCCGAAATATCTGTTGGAAGATAATTATAGCAATCATTGACTTGTGACAACTATGTTTGAGGTTTAACTTATACTTGATATCTGGCCAAGGTGCCAGGTACTACTGTAAATGATTTAATAAACGCCCGGGGCGTTTATTTAATTTTGGGGGTCCAAGTGGGGGCGTTTAATAGTTGGGAGGCGTTTAAAAGACAGAGGCGTTTATTCTCGTGACTTATTTTAACGAACTCAACACAAATGTATACAGTATACTTTCGCCTAAAAACGTTTTTGTGTTAACAGAATCTCGACTGCGGGCTGACGGCTTATCTAGAAATTGAACATGACATAATACACAAACTGATGTTAATCAAGCAATGAAATTAATAAATTGATTGATCTTGCTCTATTTCGTCATTTCCTAGTGTTTGGGGGCAATTTTCAAGGGGGGCGTTTATTAGAGAGGGGCGTTTAATACTAACTTAACAGCGTAAGGGGTGCGTTTATTAGATAAGAGGCGTTTATTTCAGAGTGGGCGATTATTAGATTGTTTACGGTAACCGAGCATCCACTGCCCGGGTGGGCGCTGGATCGCTGTGTTCACACGTTTTCTGTCAATTTAGAGGCAATACACTGCTTTGTATACCACAACCTTCTGCTACCCCAACGTTTCAAAATATAACAGCGTCTGACAAGGCCAAATGCAGGAATTCTGTACACAGTTACATCGTGTACCCAAGGTCTGAACCCCAGTTTGTGTCAATACCCAGGACATGATCGCACACTCGGCCATGAAGTGTAAACAGCCCTATAGACTGATTTCCACATAATCATTGGTTTCCATCTTGGTTTACTTTTTTTAGTCCTTTTAAGTTTATCCGCAACACCTTCTTCTATATACCTGGTTACGGAAGTCATTACAAAGTAATGATATTATTGTTGTAGGGTGGAATGTACGTTTTTCAGTTGTTTGACGCTTTTTCTGGAAGCGGATCTGTTGCGTTGTTGGTAGTCATTGGTGAATGTTTGGCCATTGGATGGCTTTATGGTAAGAAAAACAAACAAAATGTTTAATTGTTCTTACAAGCAACTGATGACTTCCTAGCATACTCGCTGGCGGGGGGAGGGAGGGGGAGGGGTGTGCGTTTCCGACTATGGTAAAAAAAGCGACCTAAATTCCAGAACATTACATTTTGTTTTGTATTGTGTTCTTTTCATGACCGTTTCTTACCTTTTCAGGAATTTTCGTAGGGTTTATCAGTTAAAAAGAGACAATGTTTTTCATTTACGCAAGAAACCAATTACTTCCCTTCTTGTTTCAGGGGGGGAGTGGGAGGGGGGGGGGCGACCGAGAGAACTGGCAATTTTATCCTAAGGGGAGAGTAAGAGTTACATCTGACAGGACGAAAAGTACGACGCTTTGGTGGCTGGGTGAGGCAAGTTCTTTACAGATCCGTGTGCTGGATATTGAAGTAAACAAACCCGAACTGGAACACCCATAGTTACGTTGTCCTTTTTTGTTTTCGCTCTTGCCTAGCTGAAGCAAATGTTATTGAATGATGCTTTGTTTTACTCCTTAATATTGCATTAAAGATAATTAGAAACTAAAATAAAGGATCAAGTCGAAGGAGTTGAGAACTCACAAAGAACAGTAGATTGCGTAGAAATGACCGCTTATGTTTACACACTGGATTTGTAACGGATCTGAGAGCTGTTTTGTTCTTACAGAGAAACCACGCTGTACGGACACCCACCTTGTATATGACGGACACTATTGCAAATCCCCTTGGTGTCTGTATTATTTGGGTTCCAGTGCATTTAATAAGACGTATCAATAACTACTTAGGCCCAATTCAGTCGCAGAACTTTTCACGAGCACAGCCTAATACTTCGAATAACGTATATGAAATGCTCGGCGTCTGAATCAATTAGGAACGCCTGTTTCAATTTGGAACGGCCTAGCCGTTCTTTCCGCCTAGCCCGGCTGGGAATTTCGACTTTGGATCGACTTAAAAACGGCTTTGATTCAGACGCCGAACTTTTCATGTACCGAACCAAATGCGGCATAAATTCTTATAACGTATTTTCCAATCAGTTTAACGGAAATGAATATTTTTCTCCTTTTGAATTTAGTTCGGCTGGAATTAAAATCCGCGTCTGAATCAATTCGGCTGGTCTAAATAATTTGGGTCTGCCTTAATTTGAATTTGCTGAGTTTCGGCTCATGAAAAGTTCGGCTTCTGAACTGGGCCTTAGAAAGATGTTAAAAATCAACTTCTTATCCTTTGTATTTTGAACTTTTTTACATCCCTTCGTTGGAACTTCACTCTCAACAGGTCGAAAACGTTTCTATAACAACATCGCGAGTATGTTGGGATTTACTATCAGTCCCTGGTGTGGCTGGTGCTGGAGTTATCTCTCACCAATATTTTGTTTGGTCAGTACAACGGCGATTTTCTTTTGCTTGCTTGAGCATAATTAGTTGAGAAAACTGGTTATTGATGCCGGAAAAGATAAAAAGCAGCTGTGTCACAGTTCGTTTAGGGAGCTCCGCTTTGTTTTTTATGTTCGCGCGTTGTCGCTGACTCAGTTAATTATGACGTTCCTACTGGTCAGGCAGTTCAAAATGATAAGAACGCTATTGAACGTTGTGCATGGACAATAATTCAAAAAGGTTAACGAAAACATCATGAACAGGGAAGTCTGATGGTGTCCATATTAAAAACTTCACAATAATAGCGATGGTCAAGAGAGAATGTCTCTCTTGCTATGGTCTGCTTATGACCAAGTTTCATAATCTTGCACAGAAGGCGAGAATGCGGCTGAACGGCGCGTGTGAATGTGAAGGATAGTTCTGAGCAAAGCGTGGTAGCATAATATGACACAGCATAACATAACATAACATAACTATACATAACATAACTATGCATAACATAATATAACGTAGCACAAGCCATTTAACCCTTTAGCTTTATGCCCCAAGTGTGACCAAAGCAAATTTTCTCCTAACCGGTGTCTATACATTATCCAAAGGAAAGGTTATGAGAATTCTTAAGATTACCAACGAGAAATTGCTTTAATCTTTTATCAAATTTTCTCAACTTATTCTTTAAGGAAATTTATGGAGATCAGCCTGCAGAATTTTTATGTGGATATTGGTGCATAGAGCGGTTTTCATTTGAGTGTCGAAAAGTAATTGGTTTTGCACTTTCTATACGATGCGATTGGCTTAAAAGATTCGCGCCACCTTTTCATCCAATCAGAAGTAAAACCAAAGCCAATTGTGACGCGCTCGCATGCATTTTCCCGCGCTTTGCGTCAGCCACATGTAATTACTTCGAGTTTTGATTGGTTCAATGTATTGTCTGTGTCCTATGTGATTGGCCAGAGTAATTACTTTGGTTTTGGTTTTACGACACTCTAAAGGGTTAGGCACTGGTTGACATCGCTTTGGCAGCTGTGTTGCGTTTTCCTTTTTTTCCAGTTTTTTTTCCGCTTCGTCTCCGGAGGCAACATTGGTTGAGGTTAATTGCTAACTATCTTTCCCTTGTTTTTAGACTGTGCTCGCCTTCTACCTCGTGACGTATCAACCACTCAAGTATCGAGATTACGTTTATCCTACCTGGGGACAGGCGATTGGCTGGCTGATGACCCTGTCGTCACTCTCCTTAATTCCAACGGTGATGATATACAAACTGATCAACACCACTGGGTCAATCCAAGAGGTAAATATTTGTCAGTATATCCATGTCAGGGCAGTGTCCGTTTTATACTGGAACTTCGATGTAACGAAGGGCCAGGGGACTCCGGAGAAATTTGTTCCCTGTAACCGGGTTTTGTTATATCAAGGTTCTTTTACAAATATTTTGCCATTTCTGGGGTATAGAAAATATTTTCTTATACCAAAGACTTCGTTATTTAGGGGTCTGTTTTATGGTTTCAATTAGAAAGAGTTTACTGTAGTTTTTAGATCGAGTATCTTTCTTTCTACATAACTATAAAACGTTTTGCACTTCTGGTTGGCCTCATTTGGAAAGGATGGCCAGGTTTGAAACGTCATTTTCATCACCACCTGCCCAACCTCTCCCCCAGGGTCTTAAGGAAGAGGCCTGGGGACGAGGTTGACACTGGTACCGTCCCAGTCTCCCAAGAAATCTCTCTAGGGCTAATAAAACAATAACTTGTGACGGCGACTGCTTCCTTTACTGTTGTTGCATCATAGCAATCAGTAAACTATATTAAACTCTTGTGTATTGTGATTGTAGTACCATATTCACCATATCGAACTTTGTATTCTTTTTTTGTAGCGTTTTCGCAAGTTGATTCAACCTCAATTGCAAGATAGACAAGAACCAAATGAGCATACACCACTCATTGATCAAGAAAGCAAGTAATCAAGTGAGCGGAGCGGTATGCACGTGTTCAGCCTGCTTACATCTGTTGTAATTATCGTAAAGTAAACACCCGCTTATAAGAACCTAGATTTTTCAAACATAGCTCAAATTGGTTCTTTTAAAAATGGTATTTAGTGGGATTTTAGGCTACTTAGGTTCTTAATTTGATAGGGGCACCAGCGATAAGCACAGATAATTACTACAGGGCATATGCGATATAGAATATATTCCCGTATTAAATAATTATCTAAAATGCGGTTTAGATAACCATACAGTAAATTTATCTTTATAAAGTACTTGCACGCATGTCTTTCATGCTGCAGTGTCCATAAAATGCTGTGTTACATTTCATCTGTGCCTTCAGTTTTGTAAAATAAGAACCTATTGAAAATGTTTGGGTAAATAGGTTCTTATGAAGAAAGGGGCTTTTAAATGAAAATTTTAGCCTAAAAGGTTCTTAAATTTTAGGTCCTTATACGCCGGTTTTTGCTGTATCTAAAGTAAACATCTTTCGACTGCCTGGGTGATTTAAAGTTAGCGCCAAGGCCGTGATTTGAGTCACAGAGAGGTGACTCTGATATAAACAACATGGGGATGCTCGTCGGAAAACTAACATTAAGTCCGTAAGGGAGACCAATGTGGGTGTGGCTAAAGTTTTAACTGACCTACAAAGGAGACCATACAAAGAACAGACATCGCGGCTTTATTGCAACATTCTGTATGCACAGCCCTAACAGACACCTGAATACGCAAATTTAGTGACTTTTCATCCCAAACACTCTTAGGCAAGGCTGATCGAACAGGTATGGATGGGTACCTTATTATAGGGAATTAACGAGCCACTTTATTAACGAGATTTAAAAAAAATTTGTTTGTATTTTATAGATTCTACCTCGGCCCAAATGCTGCGCATTGTTTCCGAAAGATTCGCCTTGGTTTGGCATACGTAAACCTAACTTTTGGAAAACTCGCGTTAATTTTGCGTAACGTAACTTTTCTTCCCGTTGTCAACTTGCATCGTTAATTTTCTATAATAAGGTTATATATTTTCTCAATATTTCGGTTAGGCAATGACTAACCTTCTTTCAGCGGCTGGGTACTCTTTATTAGTTTTGCCTGATCAACCAAAATATTGGGAAAATATATTACCCATCCGTAGATGTCCGATCAGCCATTGCTTTCAATTTTGAGTGTTATTTTATATCTCTTATCCTGATCAGCAACACCCGGCTTTCCCTCGCTGTTGTTTGTCCAAGTGGTCCTTGCAAGAATTGTTCGCTAATTTACTCTTACTGGTTTGGTCAGCGTTATAGCACAGTTTTTGTTGCCAAGTTCTGTTGTTACTTGAACAACGAAATTAAAAAGTTGATAAAGTCGAACCTATATAACGGTCACCCTCGGGACTTGAGGAACTGGCTGCTTAAAAATGTAGGTAGCTTGCGTGGCAGGCGTTCGAAAAGGAACGGGAAGGGAATTAGGGCGCGAGACCACCAAGTACAAGAAGAAGGAACTTGTCCGTTTTTCTTGTGCTTACCGGTTTATATACTTATGCTTATGTCGACCCAGTTTCACTTGCTTACACATGTGCTTGTGCTTATGCTTATGCTTATGCGCTAGTGAAAACCAGGCTTTAACGATTCTAAACGGCCGAGAATCAGCTTACAGTAGCTCATGTTATTTCTTTATAGTGATGATGGATCGCATTTTAAACACAATAAAATACCGCATAAAATGACATATGGCTCAGTTTCCGTCCAAGAGTGGCCGCTTAATACAGGTAAATGGTAACAAAGAAAGACAAACATGGGACTTCTACAGGGTGGTCGCGGCCGTGGCCGCGTAATACAGGTAACAAACACGGCGTTTGTTTGAGCGAAAAATCGGGACTTTGAAAACTGGCCGCTTAATATAATAGAGGGTGGTCGCTGAATACGGGGCCGTTATATACAGGTTCGACTGTATCTGTTATTGGCCTTTTGTTGAATATTTTATTTACGGTTCTATTAAAATTTAAGTAAATTGAAATAAATACTTTTGTACCAGTATTTTGTCTTCCAGGGTGATAACGTTGCTGTTAGAAAAACTGCGAAGGTTTTTGCGCGGATTAGACCGCGAGCGGTCGTCTTTCTTCCCCCGCCCCCCGCCTCGCGCGGCGCGGCTTCACCATTCTCCTTTCACACATACTATATCAATCTACTGTACATGACTAAAAAGAAAAATAAGAGACTGCTCGCATCCATACACGGAGGTTTACCGTTTGCATTACACGCCTAAAAAGTACGCCAGTAGGGAGGGTGCTCTCGGGGGTGCTCTACCGAGAGGAGGGGCTGACGTCATTCGTCCTCGCACGTGCTTGTATAATCCCCTCCTCAGCTGCTCAGGCGGGAATTTCGCACTACTCTCCGTCCCTAGCCTCCCCGCAGACGTCCTTTGGGGTTCGTTTGTCACGCATTTATTTCTTCCCCACGGAGAAATGAATGCGTGACAAACGAACCCTAAAGGACGTCTGCGGGAAGGCTACTCCGTCCCGCGGTCTTGGCTTCGTCAGTTCTTTAGCTATCTGCGGAATATATGTTGCGTAATGGAAATGTAACGCAATAACAGGGCGATCGTAATATTAGTAAATGGGTTTTTAATAGCCTACGTGTAACCGCACCCCCCCCCCCCAACAAAGGAAGAACGGAGAGAGGGAGAGGAGAGGCTCCGTCTCTCCGTTTTTCCTTTGTCGGGGAGAGGGTGCGGCTACACGTAGGCTAGGTTTTTAATACAGACGAGTGTGTTTTTTTTAAACAGAGTTTTGGATGTTTCCACGCGAAAATGAATTCCTCTGGACCCGCATGCGGAGGAGACTAGCGCGCGTTATGCTCGCCTCTCGCAGCTACGCGTCTATAGGACCACCCCAAAAACCAGGAGCCGATTTCTTAAGTAATCGGCTCCTGCAAAAACTAAGTCCACTGGAAAATTCAGAACGGAAAACTGAGAGCCCAGTTTCAAAGCTGTTCAATGCTATTAAACCCGACTATATAAAATTATATTAAATGGACAATACGACTGGTTTCCCTGAAACTTGTCTTCTGGATTGGAATTTTTTTGCTGGCTGATAGCCCTGACCTGAACCTCGAGGCCAGAGTCGAGGGAGGTATGTTAAGAAAATATTTGGATGGGGCGTGCCGCCAAGACCCTTTCTATTTGTTTCACTACCCTGTTTAAGACCTACTCCTTGAAGGCCAATGACATCACTTTCTTAAGGAAATCTTTCTCTGCGCTTTTAATTTAAAGTCAATTAGTTTTTTTTCGGCGTCAATTTTCAGTCTCAAAAACATACCTATGACCCTTGAATGCACCCGGCGGTCAGGAGCCAATGAGGGGCAGGGAGAAGTGAGCAGGAAAAACAGTTTTGGTTGTGAAAGGGGGTGAGAGTGAATGAAGTTCGCCCCCTCCCTCCCTCCCTTCTCGTACTTTCTCGTCCTATCTCTGATTTGCGCCGCACAAAATGACTATCTGAACGCCTTTAATAAACTACCGTAAAATTTCGAAAATAAGCCCCTCCATGTATAAGCCCCCCCAAACCGGTAACGCAAAAAACCCTCCGTTAAATCGCCCCTCCAAATATAAGCCCCCCGGGGGCTTGTACTTGGAAAATTGCCCTCAAATACAAAGTAAAACAAAGCAAAACAAAGCAAAAACTGTAAATTTACTTCCAAGATAAGGCTAGCCCAATCGATTTTGAAACGCAAATTTCCCTCCGTAGATAATCCCCTCCGAATATAAGTCCCTCAAAAAGGGCCTTTGAAAAATATAATCCCCGGGGCTTATTTTCGTAATTTTACGGGTAGTTTGGCATCACTTACTTGGCTAGGCCAGATAAGGAAGTGCCCCTTGGGTATTTAACCGGGGCCTAAATTAGACCCAAATCAGACCCTCCGTTCCCTAAGCAACGCCTTTTGCTTGAGCCCATGCCAGAATACCATAAGCCAATCAAAAGAGTCTGTTCCCACGATGTGAATTTCGGGCTGTCCATCAAAAGAATTACCATGTTATCATCATTTCGCCAGGTTTCGCTTGTCAAAAGCCTTTTGTGGTACGGTTAGTTAGAGCAGCTGAGTTCAGATGCCGTAGAATTTTTAAGCAGTTCTTATTTACCAGCGAATTGACTGCAAAACTTCAAAACTTCTTCCGTTTCTACAACTGGCTGTGCGCCCCCATGGTCCATATAAGGAAAATGACGTTCTTGAAGAATGTGTGACAGCTGTCTGTCAGGTAACGTGTTTTGAACTGTAGCGAAGAGCGCTGGAACGTCGGTTGCAGAGGATTCAACACGCCAAAAGTTGCGGATTATGTGGATTTGTGGTAGTGGAAAAGTTTCTAGAATTGTAAGTAAGTGCTTAAGATTTTAATCTAGATAGGAAAGAGAAAAATTGACCTGGTATTTTTCGTATTGAATGAAGTCCATGGCCTCGGCAAGTTTGACAGCTCGTCACAAAACGTTGGCAGTGAAAAGGAGCGTAAATCCTTTGAAAAAGATGGGAAAATTACTCACATGTTGTTAAAAATGCTGGTCCTGATCGAAAAATGATGTTATTTACCATTTCTTTTGGAAATGTACAATTCTAGTGGCCTGAGTTGCTTTTTAATGGTTTGAAACGCGTGCATTCCCGCGCGGGAATCGACGGTTGTCGCTCAATGGATTTAATAGTGAATGCAAACCATATGGCAATAAATGGATAAGTTGATTATGAAAGCCTTGGTGAGTCTAGAGATGGTTCCTATGTTTATTTCATCGCTTTTCATTATCTCAAGATCTCAACGAGATTTCCCGCGCTCTGAAAGGTACATTTGCGAACTTTACATATCAAGAAATGAACCATCGAATGAATGAATGAAGGCATTTCGTGACATTGAGATTTCTCGTTAGCCGAAATGTGGACAATGTGAATTTATAAATTGATGAACTCATTCACGGTGACAGTGAACAAGTGTAAAAATAAATGAATGAGCGAATGAAAGAATGAAGAAAAGCAAAACATTTAGCCAGATGTCAATTAACTGTCAAACTAACAGCGGTGAAATGTCTATTTTGCCCGTGTGGCTGCCATATCGATACAGTCATCAACTTTCTGGTATAAATTCTCGAAGTATAAAAAGCGTGCTCGTCTGAACTGAATCTATAAAAATTAATCTTGCTGGGTTTCTCTGTTGACAGCAGCCAAGTTATTTCTGCCTCTTACAATTCCTGATCAGTCTTGGTTGAAGAAAATGTGCAAAGGAAAGTAAAGTAAAAAAGTAAACGCATCTTAAGTTGGTGAGTAAGAAATCATTTTTTGAAATTAAACAAGATTTGTAACAAGTGTTTTTTTTTGGGGGGGAGGGGGCGCTGAGGGAGCCCATAGCCAGGTTTCAGAATCTAACATAGAATTTAATTGGAAAAGAAAAACCTCATGAATCCTTGCACTTGTAAAATGATTGTATTCAAGAGTGGTACATATTGCACTCACCATTGACCGTATTGCAACGTTTGCTGTTGATCATTGTTTTGTTGTCATTTTGATTGTGACACTATTGGAGAAGAACTGTTTCTTGCATTGACTAATTTCATACTGGTGAAAGATGTGGAGGGTTTATATAAAAACAAGAAATCGAAACTAAGATTTTCATCATTTGTCCAGGGTTCGCAAATACACCAAATTTGGCGTATTTTACTCCAGAATTGTTCAGATGACTCCACTGAGGTTACAGAGGGAGTCACTTTGACTCTAGAAATTTTCGGTAACAAACACAGTTTTGTCCTTACAGTACAGCTCAGAGATAAGTGTCCACGTTAATGCGCTTCAAACTAGTTAGCGAGAAGTTTGTTAACGCGAGTCCGTTTACCTAACGCGCTTCAAAAACGGGCTTGCATCAGAACTGATTAGTATGTATGAGTTAGCGTATTGTTCTTGGGTTATTTTTGTCGCAACAGCCGCAACAAAAGGCTTAACAACATCCACAAGACTTGGTGAAGACTGAAACAGGGTTCCGATTCTACATGGTAATCGACTGCTTTATTTCACAATACGAAGTGGAACGAAAGACGAACAAACACAAAATTACTTGAAGACCAATTTTTCAGTAATCTTCTATCTTCTCTCACGTCACGAAAAACTTTCTACTCTATAAAATAGTAAATAAAATCTACTCAGTGTTCAATTCTTGTGAGAAATTCCTGGACTATGCAAATTCAAGATACAGTAACAGTTGACAACTCTTCAGGAAATTTGCATTGATTCTCACGGCTCGGATGATACTTTGTGTCGAAACGTTAATAGAAATGTTCGAACGGCGTTTTGCATCATTGAAATAGCCGAAGTCGTTAGTTCACTAGCTGAACTTGAAAACAGTCCATGACTTTATTTGTCAAATCCACAATAAAAGGAAGTTTGTGTAAATAAATGTTTGATAGACGGTGGGTAAACAAAGTCTCAAGGCACTTCTCATTGCCTTTGTTCTTATGGCTTGTTTTTCGAATTCAACTTGCCGACATTTTTTTTTTTGATTGCCTGTTTGTGAATGTCCATCGGCATTATCACAGTTGAAGTTCTGGTCATTGGTGTCTACGATCAGGGTGTTAGTTTGCTGAAAACATTGCTTGTACCTGAATTGCTGTTTTGTGATTTGCGATAGCATCTCAGTTTGATATTTTGCCCTTCGCTTTTTGTGAGACGTGATTGTGTACATAAAAGTTTCAATTTGACTATATACATGTAAAGCTTCAGAAAACTTCAGAAACCACCAAGAGCTTCGGAGCTTTGAAAGCAATATATAATTTCGTGCAATGCAATCCGCTTTTGAAATATCGCACAATTTTTCATCATGGTAGTTGCAGTCACGTGCTAGGCAACGAAAAAGTTCACGTGTATCAAGTCCCATCACAAAAAAAAACAAGCCCAATTTTACGAGAGATTAACCCAAACTTTAAGGAACTCGCTATATTTCCTAGTAGAACAAAAGGTATTGATTCTCGAAAGTTTTCGAGGATTGCGAACGCAGTTTCAGAGCCAAAGATTGGTCATGTTACGGTCAGACGTGTTTGTTACTGCTGATGGCCAGATAAGCCCAGAATCGTTTGACGTTACAAAATAGACATGATGTGTTTGTTTGCATTTGGAGCAGGCATTTGAAACCGTTCTTAAAGAAATGAAGCTTGATACAGATGTCCTTGTCCTTGGACGTGTTTTGAGCATACAGTCGCTTGTGCGAATAAACCATGCCGTGTTGTGTTACAGCTGTATGTCTATGTAAAATTACGGAGAAATCAGTATTGGGTAAATCTTTTGTTTTCTGTCTCGCGAAGCTCGATCCAGGACTCGATTCTCGATAGGCTAAGCTTGTTCTCGATGTTATATCTGTTATACATGCAGTTACCTGGGGTAGGGAAAACAAAGCGAAAACAATGCAGCATTAAACAGTGCATAACAAAAAGTGAAAGCTACTTTCAAAAATGTGCTTTCAAACTAGATGATGACTTTGCGTTAACGCAGAAAACGTGCGTGTGTTTTGCGTGTCCATTGGTCGCTTATCTCTGAGCTATACTGTACCTTTTTCGCAACAAATACTATTAGTGTTAATTGTAAACGTTGTAAACCTTATAATTAAATCATCGCAAGAGCCAGAATAGGACAGCTGTCCTATTATGGCTCTTGTGATCGAAATTAAAGAATTATACTGCACGATAAAACAGGAAGGGGGTAAATTACTATCAAAGTTTGCTCCATGAATGCTACCATGGATTTGAGCTTTCCAGGTCAGCGGACCGCCACAGCTACTTCGTGTATCCCTCACAATAGTGTATACATGCCAGGACACCTTGCTGGAAAGTCTGAAAATGGCTTTTTTCGTTGTGATGCTTGACTCCAAATATTCCAAAATGACTCCAAAATTTGTGAAGCAGAAGTCAAACTGACTCCACTCGTCAATAAAATTTGCAAACCCTGTTTGTCTCTGAACATTGGTATTTTGACCCTCCTGTCCAAGATAAGGGGATCGGCTTAAGTTCACCTGTACAAAAATTTTGGGTGAGACAGAAAAAAGGTTCCAGTTAGTTTGACTTGTGAGGGAGACAGTCTGATGACAGTCACCCAGGGCTCAAAATAACGGACAGTGGAGTGCCGGTCATGATGACCGGCCAAATATTTTTTAGCCCGGACACACCCCAATTTTGGCCGGTCAAATAATGAATACTATAATTTTTTTTTCCCTACGGAATATCGAATTACGCTTGCAATAGATCATTGTTCTGCACTAATGTTCAGGTTTTTGACAGCAAGCTGGTGAAAAGTTCATTCACACGTTGTTGAGTTGCTTTCCGCAATTTTGGCCCCTTTTCATGTCTGTTTATATATACCTTGAGTATCATTGTACAGCGGTGTCTAAAGTCTCCAAGGTTCGTCCTATATCAGTATATCAGGGACACTTGATCTTTTTCCTTGCCCGGCACGTGATCAAAAGTCTCCTCCATAAAGAAGAAACGTCGCTAAATATTTCCAGCAAAGAAGTTGATTTGGCAAGAAATTTGTTCCACAAACAGCATATTTATTATCAGAAGTCAATAAATGTACCTCAGAGCTTTCGTTTGGGTAGTCGCTCAACACTTTATTGCGAAGGGCTCATTAACGTCAACAGAAATTTGCATAAAGCTGTTAACAAGAAGGAGGATTTTAACCACTGAGATAGGCGACGTTCGTTCTCGATTCGCTTAGTTTTTATCAGACAATTCTGCAATCGAGTCTGCAAACGAGATTCATGTTCGACATAAAGGAAGTATTATAATAAATCGATGCACCTAATTTTAATTCCGGAGAAACAGTACAGGACGAGTGATCGATTTGCCCGAATTCCGTCAAAGGTGATTTTCACAATCCTCTTACAAGTAGATGTGAAACGTTTGATGGACAAAAACTGTTAGCTATCCTTTAGTTTTCTAACAAATAATGGATTATCGTTAG
Source organism: Porites rus (assembly GCA_964035705.1). Taxonomy (NCBI): domain Eukaryota; kingdom Metazoa; phylum Cnidaria; class Anthozoa; order Scleractinia; family Poritidae; genus Porites; species Porites rus. The sequence goes on from OZ037995.1 coordinate 23,330,495, forward strand.
TGTATGTTTTCCCAAAGAAGGTCACATTACTGATCATCGCAAAGCAGAACGTACAGTACGACTTGCTGCATCGTTGCGTTACTCCACAACTCAGTTTGTTGTTGTTTCGCTTTGTTGCGTTTCATTACAACATTACGAAATGAAGTTTATTGGGGCGTTCTTTTTCTCTAAGGGGTTTAGTGCAAAGCAGCAAAAAAAGCCAAAGAAAAAGGAAATCATAACAGCGTCATAGAGCAAAACGCAGTAAGCGACAGCTATATGGAAAATATTATAAAATGTTCACATCCAAAAATTACCGGTCAAGATGACCGGCAAGACGAGAGTTTGACCGGTCAGGTCCACGATCAGGCCGGACATTGTCCGTTGACCGGCTGTTATTTTAAGCCCTGTCACCCACAGTCACAAGGGTGACATTTTAAATGATACGGTACCAGCCAGGGAAATTGCAGCGTCAACACGCATGTAGGTGCAATATGTGGATTCTCTACTTGCAACGAACATGCTTGTAAAATTTTACATGAACGGCCACAGGCAGCATACAATACAGTTGAAAAATAAGCAACCAACACGTGTGAATCACACAGGCATTTTTGCATTCACACAAATTTGCTAATGCAGTCAAAAGCTAGTTTTTTCTTTTGTGATTCACTGTCTGATACTTCTTTGTTCCTGCTTTGTTTTCCCCAACAAAAGATGAGGAATGCTCCCAAACTGCTGATATGCATGTCTGTGAATCATTAACAAAATTTTTCCATCAGCACGCGTTGGATTTGAGATGGTGAATAGCCAATGAGGCGCATAGTGCCGAGTTGGGTATAACCATGTCATATCCAACAAGCGCGAATGGAATGATTGTTTTATTAAATTTTTTTAAACTCCAAATGTCTGGGTATTACAAATGAAATTTACTAAATTTCATTTTAAATATTACAAAACAACCAGCTATCGATGTAACTTCCCGTAAGCCAAGGAAAAATCACATGACATGTGCCATTTATGAAAAGAGTTGAATGGAAAAATCTGAAAGGGAAGCAAATCACACAACCAAAAGGAAAATTTCTCTCATAAAAAAGGAACATTGATCAAATGTTTGGGTTCAAATGTTCTTTAGGAATTAAGACTTAAAGTGAAAGTCAAGGAGAAGTGTAATAATCATGCACCTGCACATTGTAAGAATACTGCAGAAAGATTTGATCGCTATGTGACAAGGACACCGTGCTAAAATTAATCTCAAGAAGAACTGTTTTTGGGTTCCATAACTGACTACTGTGGAATTTGAAGCTGGATATGTCGACCTGATTGCTCATTAATTTCATTTTCTTTCTCCACTGAATTGGAGCTGCACAAAGATCCAGCTTCATTAATCAATAAAGTCGCTGATCATGAGAGCTAGGACATCTGTTGTTGTTCAGTTGGAAAGCCTCTTGTTGTATAGGTTTCACTTGTGGCCCGTTGGGGACTTGTGAAAGTGCAAAAGGTATAACAGCTCTTCAAACATGCATAAAATCTTCCTATGGTTTTAAAAACGTACTCTTGCAAGGACTTGCAAGCCATTCTGAAAATTTTAAAGGTAAACTTTGTTGTTGTTGTTGTTGATGATGTGAAATGATCAGCTCAACATACGCAAGAATTATAATTCCTTTAAATTTGTAAGACAACTTCGGAGATACATACCATTAAATAATTTCGAACCAAAGTTTGTAGCTTTCAAGACAAATGTAAAATACATGCTCGACATCCTTTAAGACCAGAGAATTAAATTGAAGCGATATGCCATTTAGCTGGTTGCTTGACTGTGACTGTGACCTTTGGGAAAGCATAAACTAATGATATTCCAGTAAACGGTCTAGACTGCTAGCTATCCCTTATAGTACAGCTCAGAGATAAGTGTCCATTTTAACGCGCTTCGAACTAGTTAGCGAAAAGTTCGTTAACGCAAGTCTGTTTACCCAATGCACTTCTAAAATGGGCTGGGATTAGAACTGATTGGTATGTATGTGTTAGCTTATTGTTCCTGGTTTATTGTTGTCGCAGCAGCCGCAACAAAAGGCTTAGCAACATCTACAAGACTTGGTGAAGACTGAAACAGGATTTCGATTCTACATAGTAATTGACTCCTAGATTTCACGATACGAAGTAGAACGAAAGAGGAACAAACACAAAATTACTTGAAGACTAATTTTTCAGTAATCTTTTAACTTCTCTCACGTTACAAAAAACTTCCTACTCTATAGAATAATAAAGTCGTCTCAGTGTTCAATTCTTGCGAGAAATTCCTGAACTATGCAAAGTCAAGATAAAGTAACAGTTGACAACTCTTCAGGAAATTTGCATTGATTCTCACAGCTTGGATGATACTTTGCGTCGAAATGTTAATAGAAATGTCCAAACGGCATTTTGCATTAATGAAATAGCAGAAGTCGTTAGTTCACTAGTTGAACTCGAAAACAATCCTTAACTTTATGTCCGTCAAATCCACAATAAAAGGAAGTTTGTATAAATAAATGTTCAATCAACGGTGTGTAAACAAAGTCTCAAGGCGCTTCTTGTTGCTTTTGTTCTGACAGCTTGTCTTTCAAATTCAACTTGCCGATTTTTTTTGTTTTGATTGCCTGTTTATGAATGTCCACTGGCATTATCGCAGTTGAATTTCTGGTCATCGGTGTCTGCAGTCAGGGTGTTTTTTCACTAGAAACATTGCTTGTACCTGAATTGCTGTTTTGCGATTCACGATAGGATCTCAGTTTGATATTTCCCCCTTCGCTTTTTGTGAGAAGTGATTGTGTACATAAAAGTTGTGATTTGAATACAAATGTAAAGCTTCAGAAAACTTCAGAAACCGCCAAGAGCTTCTGAGCTTTGTAAGCAATATATAGTCTCGTGCTATGCAATGCGCTTTTAAAATATCGCACAATTTTTCATCATGGTAGTTGCAGTCATGTGCTAGGCAATGAAAAAGTTCATACGTATCAAGTTCCATCGCCCAAAAAAAAGACCAATTTTTAATACGAGAGGTTAACTAGAACTTTAAAGGTCATGCTATATTTCCTAGTAGAATAAAAACCATTGTTTCCCAAAAGTTTTCAAGGATCGCGCACACAATTTCAGAGCCAAAGATTGGTCATGGTACAGACAGACGTGTTTGTTACCGCTGATGATCAAATAATCCCAGAATCGTTTGACGTTACAAATAGATATGCTATTATTTATACACACTGTTTTTTTACATTTGGAGCAGGCATTTGAAACCGTACTTAAAGAAGTGAAGCTTGATATAGATGTCCTTGAAGAAATAGTCGCTTTATAATGTTAATTGGTCTTGTTTCAAGCATACAGTCGCTTGCGCGAATAAACCATGCTGTGTTGTGTTACAGCTGTATGTCTATGTAAAATTATTGAGAAATCAGTCTCGCAAAACTCGATCCTCGACGCAATTCGTAGCCTGCAGTGAAGGCGTTTCCTTCGGGCGCGCTAATTTTTTTGCTCTTGAAAGCGCCATGTTGAAACTTTCTGAAGAGAGGAGGAAATGGGGCGAGTCAAAGGGAGGGGGGACGGGGCGGGGAGAGAGAACAGAAAAACGCCTGCCGGAAAACACTGTGAAAATGAGAAACACCCCCTAATTAGTTGTGCGTGACCGCTCTTCTGGAAATGAGTAGCCGACAATAACAAAACAACAGAACAGTCATTCCAGTCCAAAGACTCGCATTGTCTTAAGAAAAACAAGCTGGAGTTTGTCATTGCTTTTATCTCGACTGAGTCACAATGCAATTGTCCACAGCTCATGACAGGGCTGAAAATAACGGCTGGTCAACGGATGATGTCCGGCCTGATCGCGGACTTGACCGGTCAAACTCTGGTTTTTGCTGGTCATTTTTGGATACAAACATTTTATTTTCCATACAGTTGTTGCTTAACCCTTTGACTCCTGAGTTTTTCTGTCATATTGCTTCAGTTTTGACATACATACACTAAATAACATCTCAAAAGTTCCCTTTGGGGTAAAAGTGCCTATAATCGTACATATTTAGAAAGTAGACATATCAGGGTTTCAAAATATATATATGTATTAACTTAACGTTTCTTTGGAGAGCTGTTTGCCTTTAGCAGTCTCTTGCAATTGACACTGTCCATTTTGTGGCCACCGAAGCGCCCGCTTGCTCTCTTTCTTCGATATTTTCTTGACCACCACACCGTGTATCTGCATGCTGAAGCTCTGAATTGTTGCCAGTATCTTCGTCCATTTAATCGGACTAATCTTCACCTAACCTGGATCATCGCGAAAATCCGGTGCTGCGAATATAGTTCGATCAACTCTATTCGTGTCTGACGCCATTTTTAAAGGTTATTATTAGCACAGCGAGGAAATATTGCCAAAAAGTTAGTCCAAAATGGCGAAAAACCGATTGGAATGGAATAATACGATAAACAACTTCATATAAGAATCATAAAGTGTCATTTGACAAAATATAGAGCCTTTTGGAGCCTTTTTTGGGACAAAATGTACACCTTATTTGGAAGCGTGCAAAAAAGCGCGCTCAGGAGTCAAAGGGTTAATGTTCTATAACGCTGCACAGAGTTCTTTTTCCTTAGGCGTTTTTCTGCTGCTTTGCACTAAACCCTTCTAAGAAAAAGAACGCCGCAATAAATTAAATAAACGCAACAAAGTGAATAACAAACTGAGTTGAAAAGTAACGCAACGTTGCAAGTCGTACTGTACTTTCTGCTTTGCTGTAATCAGTAATGTGACCTTCTTTGGGATTTTGAAGGAATTCAGGCAAATTGATGGCAATTCTCAACAGGTCGTTCTCTGTTTCTCCGGGAATAAATGTTAGCGCATCAATTAATAATAATTTCTTTTAAGACAAACATGAATTTCGTTTGCAGACTCGATTCCAGAATGGTCTGATAAAAATTTAAGCTAATCAAGAGGGAAGGTCATTGTCTATCTCGGCGTTAGATTCTCGTCCTTGTAAACAACTTTATGCAAATTTCTGTTGACATTTAAGCCCTTCATGATAAAATGTTGTGCGATGACCCAAAATTTATTTATTGACTTCTGATGGTAAACACGCTGTTTGTGGAACAAACTTCTCACCAATGCAAATCAACTTCTTTGCCGAAAATATTAGCAACGATTCTTCTTTGAGGACGTGACTTTCGATCACATGCCAGGCAAGGAAAAAGATCAAGTTTCACCGATGTTCATTTCGGAACGTCAACGTAAAACAAGTGTGTGCAGATTTAGTAAAAAACCCCCATTTTTTTTTTTCGTAATTTCTAAAGTTTGCTGAACTGTATGTGTATTCCGTTTCCTGATTTACGCTTCACTTTTTACCTCTAGAGACTTCAGACCCCGCTGTGCAATGATACTCAAGGTAGAACGTAACATTAACACGAGGGAAAACTGCGGAAAGGAACTCTACAATGTGCGAATGCATTTTTCACCAACTTACTGTCAAAAATGTGAACGTCATTGTAGTAATAACGATCTATTGTCAGCGTAATTGCATATTCCTTAGGCGAAAAATAAATATTGATATTCATTATTTGACCGGCCAGAATGGGGGTTTGTCTGGGCTAAAAAATATTTGGTGGGTTATCATGACCAGCAACCTGCTGTCCGTTATTTTCAGCCCCGCATGAAGCTTCAGTTTAAGCTGCAATTCATTCTTCTAAATTCATATCTGTAAATGGCTATCCGTGAGAGTTTAACATGCTGCAAAAAGGTTAAAAAAGTAACGAGCTGGGCCCAGTGTGATACAACGTCGCAGGAAAACATCACATTCTCTGACTAGAAAGAAAATCGCTGAGTTATTCGGATCCTGAGGCACTTTGGACAAAAATAAAGAACCTAACAGCCTTATTTAGCCGCAAAAAAGAGCTTTATGCTTCAAAAGAGGTCAAAGAAAACACTCTTGAATCAGAGGGCAAATCATGAAGACCAGAAATTCAAACACCACGGAAAATCAATAAGGGTGTCATGACCTCTCGGAGTGAAACAAGTGGCTAAAATCACATTTTGCTCAGTCAAAATATAGAACACTCTAGAACATAATCTACTAGCCAGAAAAAAAACGTATTGGAACAAGCAGCATTTTGGCGTGAGGTAAAAGTGGTGTAGGTTTTAGTACTGCGAGCAAATCTTGTCCTGATGACCGGTGTAGAAATCGCTTTGACTTTCTCATTGGGTAATACACACGACATTCCCAGCCGCTCCAGTTCCAAAAGACTTGCTTCGACAGCTGAGTTAAAATTTGAATTTATGTCCACCATTTCTGAATTCAGAATAATCCTTTCCGGCAGTTGCATGCAAACCGAAATGGAATAAACAATATAGACTTACAGTTGATTGACAGGCATCAATTTACTTCCCTATGCGGCACCAATTTGGAGCTCCGTTTGCGGGGTACAGAGTTTCCCAAAAGAACAATGATATCGGGCAGGCGTAATTTTTTTCTTCCCTTCCCCTCCCCACTTTCCTTTTGTCGCCCTTGCACCTACCCTAAGGGATACTATTATTCTACTCTCCACAATCTTCCACTGTCATAAAATCAAAGATGGCGGCTACAACAATACGAACACAAACAAGGTTTTGCTCACCCAAAATACGCCTGCACTGTAGGCTTCTCGATCCTGGATAGGCTAAGCTTGTTCTCGATTTTATATCTGTCATAAATGTAGTTACCCAGAGTAGGGAAAACAAAGTGAAAACAATGAAGCATTAAACAGTGCATAACAAATGCAAAAGCTAGTTTCAAAAACGTGCTTTCAAACTAGTTAACAGTTTTGCGTTAACGCAAAAAACGTGCATGTGTTTTGCGTGTTCTCTTCCGTATCTGTTAGATCGTTAGTTAGATCGTTAGTTGTATCTGTTTATAGGGGCGTTTGTCAGTTTGTTAGCATCTGATCTTGACCCGATAGCGATTGTCAATCTGGGTTAGGTTTTACCTGTGGAAAAGAAGATTCACATACTGGTGTTTTTAAGTTTTCTCTTGGAAGGTTGCAACAACATAAAAGAAAAAAATGATTGTTTTGCAGATTGAAAGAAAAGGCTTACATGGATGAATTAAACAGAAAAGTTATGTATAGCTGAAAAGCTGGCACTTGAAAGGAAAAGGTAGGCAGTTTGGCCGGGTGGGAGTTTGTGGTTTTCTCACAGAAAAAAAAAGGTAGTGTGGAGTTTACGAAATTAGAAATTAGTTGGGAGACTTTGCCCTAAAAGGGCTTTTCTGATATTGTACTAACCTTAAAAAGGAGAATAATTTGCTTTTCCTCTCCAACCCAGGTCCAGGTGAAATTTGGCACAAATAAATTACAATATCTGCTCAACGTGTACAGCTACAAAGCTGTCCCTTGGCACAAACAATATTAAACAACATGTCAAACTACAGATCTGCCAAAAAATTGTGGATATTGAATTTTACATTTTTTAGAAATTTATTTTCTACAAAAATGTGCATAATTTGGGTTGTCACACGTAACATTCACACGCAGCAAATTATCATTTTGGTAACATTTCATGTTTTAACCATAATAGATTTGAGCAGAACTAGTATCCTTATAAATCAAAATTATTCATAGATTTCAGTTGTATAGGTCAAACTTTGTCAGACAAAGCGGTTTTTGAGAAAAATGAGCTTTCTTGAACCAGTGTACCAGCATCGTGATGTACGTTTCAATCCACAAAATCAGCAGTGCGTCCAACATTTCAAAATATAGATTGCTTCAAAGATAAAATGGCCTCAATAACTGAAATGCTCACCTTTTCAACAGTCAATCCAGAAAATTTTAGCCCAATTCCTCTTTACCATCCAGAGAATGAAGCAAATTTCTGATTACCAAACACTTTGAAACGTGCCATGTTTACACCTGACTTTTGCAAAGAAGGCAAAATGCAAGCAGTCTCCACGCGTGAAGCATGAAACTGACCTTGCTAATTTTCTTTCATGTGTCATTTGCAACTCACAACCATTGTAATAGCAATTTTCACGGAAAAATATAAGAAATTGTGTGCGCTAGAAGCAATTTTCTGAATAACAAACGTTTTGAAATGTTTCATGGAAGGTTTCAGGTTACATTCAGCAGCATCGATGTCAAAGAAACGCATCAACCTCGCAAACTTTGTCCACCATCTCACTCGCTTTAACTCGAAGGAAGGCTTCACAACGACCTTGGTAACCACCCAGAAGCTTATTATTATGCAGCAAATCGAAAACACGTGATAAAACGTTCAGTACACATGAAGTTTTAGTGACATTCTAGGTAGGGGTGACTGTTGCACCCATTTTGACTATTGCGATCGTATTGCGATAGTTGAAACACCATTGCAATAGTATTGCGATAGTGACATTTTAGTGTGACAATTAGTATTTCATTGAGATAAAAAGATATGTTTGATATAAATGCCCCATTCCATCTCCCCTGTACAATGCGAGTTATACAAAATTGAGAAAAAAATAAAAATCCACTGATTTTCTGCATTGTTATTAACATAATAGTATGTCACAGAAATGCCTATCAACAATGAATTCAACATCTCACTTCAGTCTTATTAACTTGAACTGTCAACAGCCGTTAAAGCAAAGTACTGTAACACATTTTTGGATACAAATTAACTCTTACATATTATACTCTGGCAATGTCTTATCTGAGAAGTGTTGTCTTGAAGGTATTGTGTATCTAGGTTCAAGAACGTGAAGTAGGTTTTGAAATCCTGAATTTTGAACCACACTGAACGGACACAGATCTTTGACTGTAAATTGCAGAATGGCACCTGAAATTGCTTTTTCTCTGCTTGAGCTGTTTGGCAGCTTGGCTGAAAATAACGTCAAAAGAACCTGTTTACTTGAATGAGTAGTTTGCTTGACCGTGGCAGCTTTCGCATCCGAAGATGTAGACTCTGATAGCTCCTTCAAAAATTTGCTGTGTTTCCTTCGCAAGTGGTCAGTCAGGTTTGTTGTGTTACTGCTGTATTTTAGAATCGTTTCAACGGGACACAACTTGCATGCCACTCTTGTTTTATCCACAGGACTGTCATTTTCTTTTGAAAAATCAAAGTGGTTCCATACGCTGGACTTCGCTTTCTTGTTTGGAACAATTTCAAAAGATTCTTCACAGGCCATGTTTAGCTTTTGAGAAAAAGCCATAGAGCAACTGGATTGGATGTCGCAATGCTTCCTAGAGGGGGGACAATAAAATGTTTTGCCTCCATTTTGAATGCGGACAAGAGCCTGGAGGCGAAGTTAGAAAACAAACATGGTGGGCCATGTCGGGCAAGATTGTTTTGGCGTAAAATTGTCCCTTATACTTGGAATAATGAACAGCACAGACAGATGGGAAGAAAAGAGGAATTTCTTAATTCAAGGAGGACGCTTCAGGAGATCATTTAAAAACTATTGTAACTATCGATATTTTATGAAACTGTCGCGATTATTATCTATAGTTAAACTTGGTATTGATGTATTGCTATTGGAACACTTACAATCGCGATGCATTGATAGTTCAATGTATCGTTACACCCCTAATTCTAGGGCTACAATTGTCTGCATAATTTACTTTATTTACATCATAAAAACACAGCCAAAACGAAAATGTAAGTCCTTACTTTTCTTTTATTTTCAAAAGAACATTTTTGTGAGAAAAAATTAAGATAACAGACCTAATAATGTTAACAAACATGAAATGGGCGGGGCCACAATGCATCCTGGGTACTACAGAAATTGCTCCGATTAAGTCAAAATGAGCTAAAACGGGATAAAATGTTGTAATTTGGTTAAAGAGGTTCATTTTCTTTGCAAATGAATGATTTTAAACGAATTTTAAAGTTTTTTAGAATTTTTCATATTAATTCTTAACATGTTAAGCATCTGTACATGTGTAGTGTGCTACTGATCGAAATGTGGGAACAACAGACACCCCAACTTTGAGTGAAGGGAAAGGGAGGAAGAGTGTGGATTGTTTTGTTTTCTGAAGTTACTGTGGGAGTGTCTTGGCAATGTTGTTGCTTATTGAAGGTATGGAAGCAGGGGATCACTTAACCCCTTTATCATTATGTTTTGGTTTTCAACAAGTGCTGAGAAACATTACAACAAAACAGAAGGGTACAACCTTGAAGCCTATAACTCTGTTCCAAAACTGGAGGTTTTGGAGAGCCAGTTAAGATTTAGTTCCTAAAATGGAACCACTGATATGCAAGACTGTAGCACTAGTGTTATGAAAACTTTGTATCACAATGTAAACAAAGTGTAACAAAGGGCTATTACAGTTTTACAAAGTACAATTTTAACAAAAAGAAACAGAATTGTTATGATACAAAGACAGTAAGACAAAACAAAAACTACCGGCCTTATTGAATTACTGTCTACACTGATAATGAAATAATACTGACCCGAAAGAATCACATTCACTCCTGGAACCAGGGATGCAGATGGGGGAGCTGCAGAAGCAGCTGTAGCAACAAGAGGTGCAGCTGTTGCAGGAGCAGGCAGCACAACAGATGGAATGTCTGCACCATAATAATCACTGCCAGCATCTTCATTACTTTACAATCAAATCCAAAAAAACACAAACTATATTGTAACGTTTAATGTCGTTCAAATTAGCGACATAAAGAGAGAGAGACGCATCAACTAGTCAACTCCAGTTTTACATCATGCAAGTCCGTATGCGGATTTTTTGTCAAGTCCGATATTAAAATGTCATAGATCGAATATCGTGACATCTCCTTTTTCTTAATAGTTCATCAGGTAATCGTTGTGCCAAGCTGGCGGTTTCCTTATATGGGTTGAATGACGTGGTTGAGTGACTGGTTCAGGAGTCACACCTGAGGTGTCATCTCGACGACAAATGGGCTGTGTTGTTTTTTGGCTCTTAATGGGAGATCTTACATCGATTTCATTGGCATCATTGTTTGGAAGATCTTCAAGTGTAGTGTGTGGCGGTACTTCGGCTGTTGTTCCTAGTTGGCACCTGTTGCGACGATAAAGGCGACCTGTGACTTCCACTTCGTAAGAGTGGTTAGGTAGTGCCTTGACGCAGCTGCCAGGAGACCATTTTGTGACACCAGGGAGTTTCATTCGAATTACTTGACCGTGGCCTGAGAATTTTGTTCTTAACATTACTGAACAGCGCCTATAAATCAGCATCGCCGGTTCATGCAAATTAGCCGGCAAAAAATTGCATAGAGCCTGTGTAATTACGTACAGTTCATGTGAATCATGTTTACATTTGCATAGACATTGTTTTTAAGTTCTCAGTTGAATTTACAGCCTATTCATTAACAAACAGTAACTGTAATGCAAGTGGAAATCGTTTTTATTTAACTTCTTCACACCTTGAAATTAAGTAATTAGCTGCGGTACAAAGAATATTGTTTAACCTTAATCAAAAAAATTTAATATGCTATAGAAGTAGTATTAATGAAAGTTTAAAGTTTTAAAGTGTTAAAGTTGAATAGAAACAGTTAACATATAGTAATTTGCTGAGTTGTTTGAGTCGTAAGTGGCTGCGTTTATTTGAAAATGGAATTATTTGAATTATGGAAGTGCTGTGAGACAAAATTTAATAGTTTACATTCCTAATAAATTAAACTGGATCACAGGTTGTTTTTCATTAATTCATTACAAACTGTACTCTTGTAAACCTAAAATGTGTACCTTATGTTTTACTAGCTTGTACGCTTCCTGTAGAACTTAAGGGTTTTGATCTTTCGACACAAAGAAATTCCCTCATATATTGCAGATTGACTCAGTCAATAAAAAAAGTTGCACATTGATTCCAAAATCTTTTCATAGCAGCATCTATGCAGTGTTTCTCCTCAAGTGGGGTCCCCATGTCATCTGTAAAATGTTTCAACAACTTGGATGTCCTCATCAGGTCATTTGGGAGCTGAGTCTTTGAGCTAGATGTAGATTGCTTCTACTAGAAGGATATAGTGCTGAAAGTAAGGTTGTTTACCATTTACCAATGGAACACAACTTTTTGGATCATTCCATCGGGAAATTTCTGGGAGCAATGGAACATCTGAAAAGGAAGTCCTGTTTTTCCGGACGGTATATTCCCAACAGAAATCCATGTTCCATTTCCTCAAAGCCATCTTTGATACTGGGTTCAGGTCTTCGTGGTTGTTTTTTGGTAAATGGAACTGATTTGTACCAATGGTAAATGCAATTCTGGGATGAAATTTACCAGTACTGAATTGTGTGTACCATTTGTCTAGACCATGGACTCAACGGTTTGCTCATGTAAATTACAAACAACCTAAATTTCTGGCAATAACTCATGCTAACAAGGTAATGAGTGAAAGTAAAAATGACCAAAGTTGTGAAGCCTTGAGGTAACCACATTCCCAATAAGGCTCCTCGGCAGCCTTGAAATGCAGCTTGGTGGCTTGATGGTGACATATCTCTTTTCTACTGCTCTTGCACACTTTCCAGTGTACCAGGGTTCATCATGGTATTGCTCGTCAAACCACAAATTGACAAGCGTTTTGACAACACCAATGTGCCATGCATATAGTCAATTGCTACTCTTCTGGTGATGTCAAACCCTGGTATTGAAATAAGTAATGAATATCAAGTAAAACTTTAAGCAAACTTGTCCAAAGTTTTTATGACTTTTGGGCTAGTGCATGCTGCTGACTTTCTTTGCACCCTGCTGTGGAACGAGGACATTAGCCTTGCAGAGTCAATTTTCTTCCCATTGTGTAAGATGTTGACCTGAGTTAATACTTGATCAACAGTAATAATAATATCATTAATAATAGTGTCTTCATCATTTGATACAATACATATCAAATGTTACATAAATTAAAGAAAAAGGATTTATTAAGGTACTTACAGAAATAATATCTGGTAGTGCTAAGTTGTATTTAAAGTAAGCCTATAGGAAAACTACTTTTAAAACGTTCAGTGTTTATCTTAAGTGACTACTACTTCATCTTAATCTAAAGGAGGATGCTTTCGATTGGAGCATGTGCATTGGGTGAGAACTGTTGCTTCTTATTTTCTTAAAGAGTTTCCTATCATTTTCCCAAGAGCTTGTGGATATTTTAAAGCTTTGAGGAGAAGCGCCTCTTAAAAGATCTTTTCAGGAAGCATTGTACTGTATTGAAATGGGTTTGGTGTTCAATGGTAGTTACAACTGCCTTCGTATTGCCTTTTGTTAGAATTGTGTGAAGGTTAGGAGCTGGTGCTGTCTTGACTATTGCACTGGCTTTTGTTGGTTGAGCATCTGGCCATTATTGAAATCATGTACAGTCTGGAGCACAGGGATTATGAGAGCAAAATAGATAAATTGGCTTATGGCCCCTGACTTTTGAAAGGTTCTGAGACCTTTTGTAAAAGTATGGGCCATTGCAGTTATGGGTAGGCCAGATAAAAGGGAATTTGGAAATGATATGTGCAGTATGTGACAGCACGTACAGTATTTTTAATGTGGTTTGATTACATAACGTTTTGGGGTTCTTAACTATGTTTAGTCAGGTTTTACAATACTCAATCAATCAATGAATCAGTTGAAGTTACTCAGGATAAAGAGCAATGAATCTTTATAAAATGACGCACTACTCTGTTTTAGTTGTCACTTATGTTGATATGCTCAAGTCCCAGAATTAAGAAAAAAAAAATATATGGATGATAGGCATATGGCACCAGACTGCTTTTGTAATCGATTAACACTAAACGGACTTTAATTTTTCAAACTTTTCTCAGTCACCTCTTGTTCCATCTTTACTTTGGTAGTCCAGCAGTTGGGAGTAAAAATTGTGCCTTTAATGATAAAAGAATGAAACTTGGCACACTTGCAGCTCATATCTTTTTAAAAAAAATTAGATATAGGGCCATCGCAGATTAGTCACGTGACCAACATGGCGGCGTTTTTTAAAAAAAGGGCGTGGCCTATTTACATTTACCATTAATAAATCTATAGCAGTTAACGAAATAAATTACACTTTAAGGTCAGGATACTTCTTACACCTTATTTATTGTGTCCTCATCACAATACTCACATCGCAGCCGTTTACTGTTGTCATGGCAACAACCCTATTGCTTAAAAACGTCATTTAAGCACTAAATGAGGTGTAAGCATGGGGTAAAAGTAAGAATAATACAGAATTTGGTTCTCTTAAAGCAAATTATGATACACATGACAAAAGTGCAACATGATGGTGAAGAAAAAACTATTGCAAATGTTCGATTGTAGAGCTTGGTAAGAACATAGGAACAGATTCGAATAGAAAAACTGGTTTCCTGCTGTTTTAAAAACACCACTTTAGAAATGGAAAAAAAATGACTTTCGTTCTAAGAAATCCTTACTACCATGAATAAAAGCTACATGTAATAGAAAACGTAGAAAGCATAGAATTCAATGCTGTTTCACCATGAAAAATCCTAGCTCTCAGTGCATTGTCCACCACATTGACATAGAGCTGTGCACTGCAGAGCAGCCTTTGAGCATTTGCAGTTCTTTTTGCAACCTTTCTTGGAACCACACCTCAAAAGTTCTCTGCAGGCCACCGTTGCTTCTGGCAGTGAGGTCCAGTTGGCTTCCCAGCTGCATCAGGGCTTGAAGTCAGGGCTTGATAGACTGCCCGCTTGATGTGCTGTACAAGAGCTGCTTTTGTCGGTGGAATGTTTTCGATCGACCTGCCTTTTTGCGCAAAGAGGTGCTTCCTGGCCTGATTGATGTCTTCTAGGCTCACAAATCGCAAATCACAAATCGCTCCAGTGATGCAACTGAACTCTCCACCGACTCTGGGGTGTTTGCCAAAGAGACGAATATGGATGTGATATCGTTGTAGGATCTCCACGTGTCCCAGGCAGTTCGTTTACCTCTTCCTCCAAAACATGAAACAGTGTCACACCCAGTAAAGGCGTGGAACATCGGCAAGGCAGTACATCGGTCTGGTCCCAGTACTCTAGCCATCTCGTGAGCGGCCAAAAAGCGGAAACTCTTTCCTGTACAAAAAGCGATCCAGATTTCAGTGTTTCCGTGGCGCTGTGCTGCTGCCACTGCCAAAACCACTACATCGGTGTCAACGGTACGAATGGATATTTTGTTAAATCCTTCAGTGACAGCGTCCTCCAAGTGCAAGATGATCCTGGTATCTGCTTCTTCGTGTGTACATGGGGTAAGCCTCGAAACATTTCTTGACTGATTGCAAACTATATCAGACTGAATAGTGCTGAGAACTTGCTTTTCGGTTTCGATGCATGGCACTCTATTTGCTAGAAAACTAAACAGTTCTACTTTATTTTCATGAGTGCGCAAAAACTCTTGCCGGTTTCCTGGAATTGGCGTTGAAGCCTCTACACGTCTTCGAACTCCCTTTCCTCTCTTAACCCTCGTTTCAGCTTTCAATCTGTCAGGGCAGTACTCATCCCGAACGATGTCAATTCTACCTGCTTGCTGCAGCTGGGACGCTACGTATGGAAGAAAAACTTGCGAAGCATAATCCGAGAAAGTTTTTGCTGAACCTGGTCGAAGCATGTTTACAATGACAGAGCCATCGAGGATGATAACTTCCACACTGGGACGAGTGGTATTCTCGCGAGAATTAACCAGTTCTTCCAGACAACTAACAAGGTCAGACTTAATACCGGTTCTCAGCTTGCCATTTAGTGATAATGCTGGAGGGTATGCCTGATTCTCATGCTCGAAAAATTCATCAAGATTCCCATTGCGGACCTGCGATGCAACGTAAAGAGGTGAAAAGAGGGAGCAGTCATTTTTCAGGGAAGTAAGCTGTAGCTGCGACTTTATCTTTTCTCGGAAAGGAGGTCGGCTAAATAGTGCCAAATTGTTCTTCTTGATAGGCTCCCAGACGGACTTTGTTTGATTGACTAGCCTCTCTCCTACATAGATGTCATACTGCTCTTGTCCCATGCAATTTCTCAATTTTACGAACAGAATCAATAATGGCTGGATCTGCAAGGTCTCTACTGTCCAGTGCAAGAAGATCGTTGCTGTTCTCGGTGAATGGATTTCCCATTTCTTCGATGGCTTTAGTGAGATCTTCAACATTTTGCGCAAATTTTTTCTGCACGTGTTTGGCCTCCTCGTGATGAAGGAAATCTAAACATTTTCTGTTCTCTGTTGATGCTTCAAACTCTTCAATAACTCTGGCCATCTCTTGTCCAGATACCATCCACCGCCACAATGCAGCCGGATTTTCCGTC
This sequence comes from Porites rus, assembly GCA_964035705.1. Lineage (NCBI taxonomy): Eukaryota > Metazoa > Cnidaria > Anthozoa > Scleractinia > Poritidae > Porites > Porites rus. The sequence continues at coordinate 23,346,670 of OZ037995.1, forward strand.
AAGCCAACAGCTCCTCCGTCATCTCTCACAGAAGCATTGTTCTGTTCATGCGCATGATCAATTGCTATGGCCGAGAATCTGCGTTCTGTCTTCTTTACAACAAAGTTTCCTTTCATGAACTCAGCAAAAACAGTTGTATGAACGTCTTTCAGTGTAACCATGTCCCGTAAATGAACAGGGATCCATCTAGTGTAGTGAATTTGGTCTAGGGCAAAGAACCACGGAACAATTTGCGTGAGTGCGTCAACGTACAGCTCGAAGTCAGCTTCTCTAATAGCTCTAATGTAGATCAATACGGCCAATTGCATCTGCAGGATAAGCCACCAGAACTTGAACTGTGGATAAAGCTCTGCACTGTGCGAACACCACTCTTCTAATGACAGTGGATTCTGGTCGTCACTCAGACCGACACGATACTCAGAATAAGCCTTTTCCAGAAGTACAAACAGACTGCCAGCCGTGATCTGATGGGCTCTTCTAGTGCGTGTCACATGGGTAACGCAACAAAATGAATCAGCCGTCCCAGGCGTAGCAACACCGGCTTGTACTAGTGCACTTCCAATACACTGCCGTCTAAGAGATTTCCTATGGCCTTCAGAGCTGCCATTTTAATGTGCAGTGCCCCAAACATCACCACAAACTTATCCTTACCATGGGTTCCTGGCCAGTTCCACTGGATTTGCTTTGCAATTGTGTATAGAGGTTGATCCGCAGTGATAATGGGCACCTGACCAGGATTTAAACTCTGCACTGCTTTGCTAACAACGTCCATTGAGTGGCGGATCATGGCTACGGAGTGGGCTTGATCATCAAAAAGAGGCAGTAGAGAGGTTGCTGTGACGCAGCATTCGGATGATTTACTAGAAGGTTGCAGACTTGCATGGTATGCAGACCAGGAAACGGCATCAGCATCTTTTACGGTCTCATTAGTTACTACTCGACTTACTGATAGGTAGGTTGTCCCTACGCAAATCGACAGGAGGCACCGTTGTGTAAAACTCTGGTAGCGTTAATGTCTTCTTTTGTGCACGTATATTGTCCTGAATTGCGTCAGTAGGCAGCTGAACTCCACAGTTTTCGTCATTATTTTTCTCAGTGGGGTGCTGAAAGAAGGATATCCCAGTTCCATGAAATGAGTCGTGAGAGCTAGTTGAGCTGGGATTGTGGTCAATGTTGTCTACTGCAGCGGTGGTGAAAATACCACCTTTCAGTCGAGGGGGACAAACAACCCTTTTCTGCTGATAGTAATAACAAATGTTGTTTCCCAGCTCAGTGGAGATTTTTAATACGCGGTCATACGATATACACAAGCCAAGATTGAAAAGAGCGTCCACAAGTTCACGTTTCCTGGTCTTTGTATGAAGCATCACACCTAAATAGACTGGTAGAGGTGCTTCTCGTTGTTGGCTGTGTCGGACAATATCTGTATCATTTTCCTTGTAGCGCTTCACGCTGTTGTATAGAAGAAGCTGAGACAGAGAAAGGGCAGTCTGAGACACATTGGAGGAACGTGATTTGATATTTGGTCCATTAAGTACCATAATAACCAGTGCTAGCAGTGAATCAGGCACAGACTGTTCCTGGGAAGTAGTGGAGAATGAGCCATTGAATTCCATTTTCTTACCGAACATATCTCTTCTAACTATAGTGGCAGCCCTAGCAAGCTGAACAGCATCCCCATCAGCGTCATGTTCACATGCTTTTCTCAGTGCGGCACCAACATCCCCGTTGAAAGCCAGAATAACTTCACGGCCTTGGGTATGAGCTTCCATGTCTGAAAAGTAGCTCAATACTCTAATCTTGAGTTTAGTTGAGTGGATGCGTCCCGCTACTGCTGTTCCAAGTTGTTTAAGCCTGTTGCTGTATAGACTGACTAGGCCAGATGATCTGAAAATTGAGGATATTAGATTGTCCATTCTTGCATCTTCTATATAAGAAACAAGTTCAGCAAAAGCAATGCCGTGATTAACGGCATCCACATCACTTTCTGCACTATATTTTTCGGTTCCTCGTGCTCTGTTATAAAGAGAAACAAGGCATTTGACATGATATTCAGCATCTTGAGCTACCATGTCTCCAGGACTCAGTTTGGCTAATAGAGGTTTGTCCTGTAACTGTAAAGCGCAGTGACGAACTCGGGCATCAAGCTCAAGTGTCGATGCTCTGTGCAAGGAGTCTTCACCTTCAGCTTGCTTACCACAGAAGCAGCATTGATGAATAGGGTTCGGTAACTTTTCAAGGCTTCGACGAGTGTATTTTCTTGGGCTTTCTGAACTTGAACTATCATCTGGAGCTGCTTTTCTCTTTTCTGCCCGTTGGAGTTTCGTCTTGTTAAACTTCAGTCTACATGAGTCATGCCATTTGGCTTTATGTTGTTGGAAACTCGCTTCGATTCCTTCTCCTTCATTTAATAGGGACAGATTTACTGTTTTAGGCGAACAACCTATTTTCTCAAAAGCTTGAAGATTTTCTGCCACAGTCTTATAACCTACTCCTTTCGTGATAAGCTTAGAATCAGCCGGACAAGACAGGATTTTGGATGTGTCTGTCTGACACAAAATACACTTGTTCCAATCTACTGGTAAACACGACGTATCAGGAGCCTCCGTTGCAGGTTGTAAAGGGTCATTGATAACCTTGTAAACTTTTGCCATAGCTACATTTTACTGTCAAAATTATGGCGGCTTGCAGTGAAGAGTTTTCTTTCACCTGAAAAGCCGAAATTCACGAAATATTAAAAAGGCTGAAAGTATACCTTTTTTGAATATGTAACCATGTTCTTTAAAATTATGAAGATATATATCATATACAAAATTGTTTCCGCTATTCAATGTGTAAATACTAGACTACACAACACTAGGAAATTTTCCCAACCAATAACAAACTAAATAAGTGAGTTATATGATCACGTTCCAATTTTTTTTTCTCGCAAGGAAAAATTTGGTTAGGCATTTTATTTAATTGTTTAATTTACTTTAACAGTAAGAGCCAGGATTGTTAAACTAATACTAAAAAACGTTCTCTGACTGAAAAACGTTTCGCTGATAACAGGCTAACAGAAACATTTTGCTTAACTTTGAACGAAACGAACGAAACTTAAGCTCAAACTGACAGGCAATCATAAATATCGTGAGATAAAAAGCTGTCAAGTTGTTGTTGCTGTTAATTTTCCTACCGAAGTTAAATAGCACGTTTTGGAGTAAGCGATAGAAAACTTTCTATTTTAAAAAAGTCAACTCAATTTAACTTTATCTCTTGGCTATGAAAGAAACACTCTAATCTAATTTTAAACTCAGTTGAATAAGATAAAACTTAATAGTTACATTGCTGGTAGTGACTGAATTATTCTCCCAAAGCATTGAATGTAATCTTAGGGACAGCGGTCGAGATGGACTTCACTTAAACGCTACGAAATTTCCCCGAGTGCGAAATTCACGTAACGTTTTCTTTTATTTTCATTTATAGTGCATAATATTAAAGGAGAACTGAAGTAAAAAAATAACCATTTTTTAAATTAATGCTTAAGACCCGAACATTAATGTTTGACGTCTTTTTTGTGATTTTTTGCCTTTTTTCCCACTCGAAAAAATGGTTTTGCTCGCTGTTATGGGCCTTTAGCATTGCGGCTCAGAATCGGCCCGTCAGCGGTTGTTTTCGAAGCGTGTGACGTCACGTATGGGGAAGAAAGGGGATGCTCCACAAAAAGCCTATTGAAGGTCTTTTAAGCTGAAGAACCCAAGCTCGATGTCCAGCTGTCTTCAAGGGAAAATTGTACTGAAAATGCCAAGGATAGCATATTCTAACAGTTTGCCACACTCTTTACTGTATAGGCTTAATCTTTAAATTCGGAGATCTCCTCGGGATAAAAGTGTGGATGAGGCGACGTTGGCGCGACACTGTAAACAAGAACCGCGTAGGTAACTTAGGTTTACGGTACATCTGTTTGAAAGACGTACGTGTAGCAGAAATATTAACAAAGTAAAAATATGAAATTTGTACATCAAGGATTTTAATTGCTTGCAGCAACTTGTAAGCGTCGATTTATTTTGTAATTAAACATTCTCTTCTTTACTGATTTTGGTCAATTAAAGTGTTCCCTTTATTACGGGCTGTACAGGTTACAAACTTTCCCGCTGGTGGCATTTATTTATTATTTGTAGACGCACCGGCAGAAGTTGCCATAATTTAATGTTTTAATGAGGTTATATAGTATGAAACTGGATCGTTTCGACGGTGTTCTGTGTTATTCTCGATCAGCTCAAAGGGCACAATGACGGGGCACTATTCTACAAAGCACGTTTGTTTGAACATGGCGCAAGTTGGCGATAAGTGAGTCCAACCTTTCGTAATTCTTGAGAGTTACGAGGAGAAATTTTCCGGTATTGCACAACGCGAACCGTATAAATAAAGCTATTCGTAGCACAAGGTTTACTTTCTATCGTTGTGTTCGTTGTCTTTCGTAGTTAGTAGTGTTATCGGGATATTCTAAATCTTTCATCATGGTCTACTGTAGCGCTGTGGGTTGCAATAATGATTCTCGATATGTTGGTAGAAAGCAAGGGGTAAGCTACCACAGATTTCCCACTGATGATAAGCTCTTGAAAGAGTGGCTGGCGAAATTATCCCGGCTAGATCTTGTTGTTACAAACGATTCCAGGGTATGTTCGTTTCACTTCGAACCTGAATGCTACGAGCGTGACCTAAAAGCTGAACTTCTTGGACTTAAATCTACCCAACATCATTTGAAGCCAGATGCAGTGCCAACAATTTTCGACCACCGTCCGAAAAAGAAGCCGAGACTATCATCTGAGAGGCGCCTCCAGGAGAGATCTAAACAAGAGGTAAGGATTGTCAATTCGCATTAAAAAAAAAAAGAGTTTGCGTGCTGATCTTATGGTAGACTATTATCCACGGATGTTCATAAACGTGGTCACGCAATGTTAAATCCTGCAATAATGAAAAGGCCCTTTGCTGTATTTTCTCATTGGAATATTAATCATTTTCTAAATCTGGGTTGGTGATAGAGGCTAATTCTTTCTATTGCAGTTCATTAGCTCTGTGACATCCTCTCACCTTGCCCTACCTGTTGCTGTTGGAGAACCTAGTACTTCAAGTGCATGTGACCAAACAGCCAGCCCCAGTGAACAAGTTCTTGAGGAACCTGAGAATGTGAACATCGCATCGGTTCCTACTAGCTCGCCTATAGAGACGCATGATTTTGGATGTCAAGTTAACACTCGAGGAGAGAGTCTTATGCTGAAATCAGTAGGGACCCAAACACCTGACTTCTTTGGTCTTTGTGACCAGTACACTCAGACGGAACCAGGACTTTTTGATGGGGAAGCCTGGTTCTTTAACACTGAAGAAGAACCAGGCAGTGAAAATGAGAGTATTGAAAATGTATCCCCTCACAAAGACCCATCGTATATCCTCTCTAAAAGTGAGGAAAGTGATGAGGATGAGGAGGAAGAAGTTTCAATGTCAGTACCATCAAAGTTGAAACCTCAAACTCCCCAAAATGATAGCAAATTCCTAGTATTTATGGAACAATTGGATGAACTTTTGCATCGATGCCCTACATGTGGGGCAGTAGTAAGCAAAAGAGAAATGTCCACTCGGGGAAGTCAACTATGTGTAACCCTAAAATGTAAAAATGGGCACATAAAATTTTGGAAGAGTCAACCCATGCTCAAAGGGATGGCTGCTGGAAACTTGTTACTGGCTTCAGCAATTTTACTAAGTGGAGCAACGTACACAAAAATAGCATCTTTATCTGAAATTTTGAACTGGAAAATTTTTAGTGAAAAGACATTTTACAACATTCAAAATATGTACTTATTTCCTGTAATTAATGAAGCTTGGCAGGCGGAGCAAAATTCTGTTTTCAGTGAGCTTGAAATTGAAGACTTGTGGCTGTCTGGAGATGGTCGATGTGACAGTCCCGGACACAGTGCTAAATATGGGACATACACCATGATCGATCAATTCAGTGACAAGATAATTGACTTTCAAATTGTTCAGGTTAGTGAGGTGACTAGCAGCAACGCAATGGAAAGGGAGGGGTTCAAAAGATGTATGGAGAATATTCATGACAGAGGAGCCAACATAAAAGTAGTCGCCACAGATCGCCATGTCAGTATACGGTCTGATATGAAAAAGAATTTTCCACATGTACAACACCAGTTCGATGTTTGGCATGTAGCAAAAAGTATCACTAAAAAACTCACAGAAAAGGCCAAGAGGAAAGAATGTAGTGACCTTTTCCCCTGGATCAAGTCAGTCTCTAACCATCTTTGGTGGTGTGCAGACACTTGCGAGGGGGATAAGAATCTCTTACGTGAGAAGTGGATCTCCATTGTCCACCACTCAGCCAACATCCACTCATGGGGCAGTGCTGACTTGTATCATGAATGTCCCCACCCACCCATCCCTAGAGAGGAGGCAAGGACAAAGCGGTGGCTTCGTCCTGGTTTCCCTGCGCACGAGGCTCTTAAGGAGGTTGTTTTTGACAAAACCCTCCTTAAGGACATCGAGCAATTAACGCTAAACTGCCACACTGGAACACTGGAAGTGTACCACAGTGTACAACTCAAGTACCTTTCCAAGCGGCAGCACTTCTCATACAAGGGCATGGTTGCTCGCACACAGTTAGCAGCCCTCGATCACAATGCTAACACTGGGAGGCAGCAAGCTACTGTTTCAAGGGGCGAGAATGAGGGGGAACTGAGGTACAAGGTTGTGTTCCCAAAGCAAACGAAGGAATGGGTTGCAAAACCTATCATGGAGAAGACAACAAGAGAACACTTAAAACCCATGCTTGATTCAATAGTGGCAAGGAAGTTGCAAGATGCTGCTGATCGGAGCGCAACACTCACAGCACCTCACATCCCACGTAACATTGCTACAAAACCTCGGCCTGCCAAGGCAGATGTCATTGCAAAGCACACATCAAGATTTCCTGATTCTATATAAACACACAAATACATATTTTATTGTTGTAATACTAAAAAGTGCAATGTATGTATAATACAGGTTAGCTTTAAGTGTTTTGATTGAATTCAATCATATTATTAATTTTGGTTTTTCTATCAATCTTAATCCTTACTCTCTTGGGAGTGGCTAAACTCTAGTCCAAAACTTTTCAAACTCTAATATGTCAATTCACAAAAAAGGACTTATTTTCACCAGTAAAGAGATGTACCTGAAGAAATTTCACTTGAATGGCACCTCAGTTCTACCCGAACCAATTTCACTTGAATGGTCACCTCACAGAATTTCATGTACAGAGTTACGTTCGTGATTTAAAAATACATTGACTCTAGGGAGAATAAGGGTTAAGATAAATATTTACATGTCAAGATTACATCAAAGAGGAGACAAATTTCGCAGATGTCCGACACAAGTCATGCTTTAATCATTTTTTTTTTTCACTGATAAAAAATCCGGCTGATTGCTCATACAAAATTGAATTTAAGTACTGAATATTACTGTATTACTACGACCGAAAAATTTTCCATAACTGCTTTGCAACCTACAGGATTTCACTTATAATAACAAAATGCTGTTGATTGTCCGGTCAAGATTTTATTTTCGAAAAATACTGAAAATTATTGTTAAAACTCGCTGAAATATTTCAATTACTATTTTGCAACCTTCTAATTATTCAATAACCAATTACTTTAAATTTAAAAGGAAATGCAACAAAATGGATTGAAGCAAAACATCACAATTTTTATACAGATAAGCTTAATTTTTATTTTTTTAGTTAGACAATGTACATGCATTTGCGAAGGATGAAACGATCTGCAAGGATTTTTATGCCCGGTTGTCATAAGGTAAAACAATGTTTACACGCCAAGACCAGGATTGTTTACCTTGAAACTAACTTAGCTCGAGTTCTGCTTCCTTGAACCCGGCATATTGTCCAGTTTCATCAGGAAACTCGTGTCGAATGGCTTTCACAACACACGCTGGAATCACTCACCGATTTTTCTTTCCTAAGGCGCCATGTGCCCACCATGTAAACTGGCGATAAGCTGCTAAGCGCCAAGTTCTAGGAAAATTGAAAAAGCAAAATAAGCATAAATAGAAAATATTTACAGAGTACATGCTTGGTGGTACGATCCTTCGGGCCAAAAAAACAAAAAAAACAAAGCAACAACTCACCTGTTCTCAATGAGATCCGGCAAGGGATTACAGCGTATGTTGTGAATTGCCACTAGAGCAGTATTTAACACGTCAGTATCAAGGCAAACAATCCTGAATTTGGCGTGCTCCGTAATACATCCAACTCCTAACAGACAAAAACAAATAATAAATAATCGTTTGGACCGCGATGTCCTTCTCAGTATTCTTAGTGTATACATCGAGGGAAAAGAAGCAACCTAAAACAAAAACAAACCTGATTCATCGAACTTTTGATTCAGTTCCGCCAGTTCTTGGCAACAAAAACACTCTTCCCCCGTTGCCATTGCCACGCATTCTTCACAAGAGCACCATTCGGTGCTGCCGATTCTTCCTCTCGCATCTCGTTGATTTGTATCACCGGACTCACTTTCTTCCTCCAGATCGATTGGTTCTTGGCCAGGAGGATACGTGGGTTCAAACTGAAATGGTTGAACTCCGCTCATTACGTTAAATCGATATTTTTTACTGAAACAGACGCTGCGAGGAGATCCAAAGGTTGATGCTATAAGAACGCGCTACTGTGCGATTGCGAGCCTTCCCCATACCTTACGTCATAACATGCCGCTGACAGTTAAGATGAGCCCACGATGATCGGGCCCAAAAGGCGCGAAAACCAAGACTTCAAACCGATTTTTTGAGCAAAAAATAATAAACGAACCAGAAGAAAGAGCAAAACTCAATTTTTTACACCTACAGCCACCTAAAAAAAAAATACAAAAATGGACGGATTTTTTACTTCAGTTCTCCTTTAAAATGGCCAAGACTCTTCTCTATGAGCGAGTGATGTTTTGCCTCAAGACCATTTTGACTATCACGACGTTACTTCTTTGTTTTCCCGAAGGATAAAAACTGAAATAAAGCAGCATCGGTGATTTACAGCTACCATTCCAAAAATATTATTATTTTTAGATGTATGGGAGCGGAAAAATAAGGATTTATTAGAAAGTGGACGTAATACTACTCTATTTCTACTTGCAATGAAGCAAAAAGATCGCCCCCGATGACGTCATTTTTAGATAAATGTAATGGAGGTCACGTGATTAATCTGGGATGGCCCTATGTCAAAAAATGTTTCTTAAGATCTCTTTTATCTCTGTGCCAAAAATCGTGCTTTTATCATCATAGGCACAATTCTCCTCAGATTTGCACTTAACCGCTAGACTATGGAACGCTTTGGACATAATGCTGAGGGCAGATACAATATTGTGCAACAACAACGCAAACTGCATTACATCCGTCTTTGTGAGCAACTTGAGGAAACATTTAGCCTTGTTCTTGGATGATGTTG
>OZ037995.1:23361144-23378644 GCA_964035705.1 Porites rus
TACACTAAGAAACATGCTACAAGGAAAGAAGAAAGAAATATTCTTCAAGGAAGAACAAGCATGACAAATAGCCCGTGACTCGTGTCAAGAGTCATATGATACGAAATAAGAGACAACAACAAAAGCTGAAAGGTTGTGATCTACAATGTCGCACAAAAAAGTGGCAAAACTATTAGCATAAAACTAAGCGAAAGGAATAACGACTTCGTTCAGACGAATTATACTTTGTTTGGAGCAACACTATGAGAAGTATGAATGGTTTTACTGAAGCATTTTCTTTTGTCTGTGTCTTAGTTTTCTAAATTTCAGTGACTGGAAAACTTTTTTTGATGGTACTTTGGATGGATCTCGATTTCTTACTCTTTGAGTCACTAGTTTTGAACATGCATGAACGAGAAATGATTCTGTCGCCGCATGGCAAAGATAGAGGTTCAGCTGCACTAAACACTTGGTTGCGCTTCGATGAGTCATATATGTTCTGGAAAACTGGAAACTAAATTCTTTGCTAACAAGTTCTCCATAAATGCGAGGACAGCTGCTCTTCATCGTAAGGTTTTGAAAAAAGAACTCATCTTCCAGTCGACTGCATCAAACGACTTGGCAGCTTTAAGAGCACATGGCAAATCAAAGATTTCTTGTGTGATCAGGCGCTAATTCCGACTAACAGTCAAGGCCATTCGAAGCTATCCTCGACAAATGTTGAACAACCGACAATGTTCCATACAAAAAGGGGGCTAAGATCGGGGAATATCGGGGATCGAAATTGGTACAGTTCATTGTGGGTTCGGATTCTATTGTTACTCTCACCCAGTGCAATAGCATTGTGGCCTTCTGCCTCAGAGAGGCAGTAAGCCAAAAAAATACATTAAAGTAGTCTGCCCTGAGGGTTTTACAGTAAAAAAGAAGGCAATTTGTTAGAGAAAAAATGAATTTCTTTATTGAAACTGTTCAGTAAAGTCCATTGTGGTGTTTAGTGCCTAAATATTTAGCAAAACTGAAAATGGATGGAACCAGTTTTCTGTTGATGCCCTAGCGCCCCTTTTATGTCGTAGGGGACTTCAGCAGTCGACAATTCAAACATTGCACACCGGCGGCCATTTTTAGTGAGAAAATTACCATTTTGGAATTACAAGGTTTGAGAACAATGTGAAGGAAATCTTAATTTCCCTTAATGTGTCTATGTTTAGTTGATTCTTACAAACTAAGACGACCCCTTGCATGTTTTCTTGGTCTGCCACGAACACTTCCCCTGATAACATCAGTCTTGTCTGTTTTGGTCAAAATAAGTAATTTTCCAGTGTGTGAAATCTTTGGAAACCAGGTGCGTCCACGGGTTGTTCCGCGAGTTGTTCCGCGAGTTGTTCCGCGAGTTGTTCCGTGGGGGCCTCGACCACGAACTGCTGTTGGTCTCTTTGCAGCGGGGGGCACATTGGTTGCCGATGTGCCTCCTTGGTTAGTAGTGAGGCCGAAGCTGGCCCAAATGTTGGTGCTCGACTTGCCCCTCTTTCGTGAAACTGGGGTCTTTCCTTTCTGGGCCTGCGATAGGGTTCCCGGTTCGTGGTACGGCTCGGGGTCGGGTTGCGTGATGAATAACGCGTGTTCACTAGAGGACTCCGGGGTATTGTAGGCGTCCTCGTTGTCCTTCGTCATAGTGGTCATTTGGGACGTTTCTCCTAGGTCTGGGACGGCTTGGACCTGTTAGAGTCTCTTCGCCTTCATAATCGTAGCCGTAGTAGTGGTCGCCCTCATCCGGGTCTTCTCCTGGTTGTTCCGGCACGTCCGAAAAGGGAGCGCTTTGGCGCGTTTTGCGGTTAGGGGCGCGTTGCGTTAAAAATGTCCCAGATATTAGCACCCTGTTAATCTTCTGGGATGATTTTGTTGTGGGTGAGAGTTTGGGACGTGACATACGCGACCATTAACTCACTTAAGGAGTTCTGCTTGAAGGCTTGCACTTCAGGAGACTCCCAATGTTTCTTGGCAAATTCAGCCGGGTGGCTGAATAGGGTCTCGAGTGTCATAATGTGGGTGGCGATCGAGTACATGGCCCCGGAAGCCGCGGAGAGGTGCTTTGATAGGGTCTGCAATGTGTCGTCTTTGATAAACTTCATAAGCGTGGCCAGGTCTCTATCATTGGGCTCTTCCCGTGTTGGCGGAGTCTTTCTTGTTGAATCGTTGTAGAACGTCCCTGATTGGCCTCGCCTTATTGATTAACATGTCTACCACATGTCGGGTGAAGACTTTATCGCGGTATTTGGCTGAAGTTGCCATAGTGGAATATAATGTATCCGCTAATTCGCTTATTACGTAATTTGGCCTGGTTAGCCATTCACAGTTCCAGTGGAATAATTTGTCAAGTATTTCTCTGCTGGTTAGAATACCATGTGTTTTTCCATAGGGCGTCAAGAAGTGCTTCTTGGCATGTTTAAAGTAGTTGATCCCTGTCTTACTCTCAGGGGTCCACGGGTTTTGCGTTCGTCCTGACATAGCTGCAAATGAATGATTGTTGGTGAGATTGGGCGTTTGGAGGTGAGGAATGCTGTTTCAGGGAGTATGTGTATCTCTGTTCTGCTGCTATTTGGCAACGAGTTCGAGCTAAGAGCAGACAAGCAAGTGGCGCAAAGTGTTAAGTCGTGTCGCTAGAATACGGTAAGTTACGAAAATGCGCAGAACGCGTCTGGGAGAGTGTCTTATAGCAACAACAAGTGTCCTGTGATGAGTATGCAGGATGCTTTCAACACGACAGATTGCCAGTGGTAAGTAGTGTTCAGCTCAAGGCTGGTGTCAGTTGGTCAGTGACCATGGGGCTCAAGATTTTGATGTTTTCGCTTTTTCGTACCCCGGACAAGGCCACGTATCCCATCCCTTTGGGCACAGTAGGGCAATCAAACCAAACGATTAATTTCTTAATGTTTGCGCCCTGCGTCTTGCAGATGGTCATGGAGTAGGCTGGATTGAGGGCATAGTGCACTCTACTGAGCCTGTCTTCAGAAGTGGTTGTTACTGGATAAGTGAACGTGGTCTTGCTGTTCGGGAATTGCAGAAGGAGGGTGTGATTTTCGTTGTTGACAATGTTTTTCAGCTGGCCATTGATGACGCTGGTGCGTTTGTCGAGGTTCTGAGTCACGACGACGTGCAGGTGTTTGAACGGGAGAAACTCTTCGACTTCATTCTCGAGTGGTATTGAGGACAATGGTGTTTTTTCTTGAAACATCCGACGGATGACGATGCTATTCACCCTGGTTGCAGCAGCGCGTGACACGTTCAGGAACGTAGCGTCTGGCGCCTCTCTGATGGTTTTCCATATGTCGTAGTCGGTCACATCTGACTGATTGAACAAGAGCAACGGGTGCTGGAAGTTATCGAGTACGTACTGTTCAGGTTTGCTGTATCGATGTATTGCAGGAAGTCCAAGTAAGCCTTATCAGTACATCGGAACTGCTGATACAGGAACTGGATTTGGCAGACTTCACGCAAACGGCGGTTCTTCAAGATCGAAGTGGTCTGGGTGGTACGGCCATTGATGGTTTGTAGAGGGGGCTGCTGGCATTTGTCCCCAGCGATGATGACAAGGGTTCTGTGGACCTGTTTCTCCAACGTGTCATGGATCATATGGAATGTGTCATCCGCCACCTTAGAAGCCTCGTCAATGATGATGGCATCGTACTTCCTGATGGCGTAGTTGAACACGTACTGCTGATTCGCCGCAACAGAGATGCTAAAGAGTGCGTGGATAGTGTAAGCCTCGAGATCAGGGTAGAATTCCTCCCGATAGTTGGTGTCTAGAAGACCCAGGGAAGCGCAGACTGTGACAAAATATTGTTCTTCAATCAATGTGTGCACTAGCCGCTTCACTACTTGGGTCTTTCCAGTCCCGGGGCACCCTAAAAGAAGTTGGCATTTCTTGTAGTCCTGCATATGGTAGTCTCCCTGTTCGTTTCTGGCGGGGATACCTGCAGTGGTCCATGTGCCATAGATGTCATGCTGGCGTGTCTGCACAAGAGAATAATATCTGGCGTACACAGCTCGTTGTTGTGGCGACAGAGCGTACTGGATTTCAAACGCTCCAAAATATGAACATACTTGCTGTCCTTCCACATACAGACAGCAAGGCGTCCTTTTGGCTAGTTACAGACTGCCTCCTTTCCATTGATTTCATTTCTCTGGCCTTCAGATCCATTATATCTTTTGGTAGGCCTTTTCCGTTAGCGCGAACAGTTCCACAAGCTAAAATCTTATCTTCTGCCAAATCGTGAAAACTTCCTGGACTTGAATACCAGTTATCAATGATAAGGTTGAATCCTTTTCCTTCAAGTCCTTGCATTAGCTTTATCACAACATGATGAGCAAGTCCTTTTTGGATCATGTTCGGTCTTTCAAGTGTAAACCTGTAGATCCCAGACATACCCACTCGACAACTCTGAAAGTGTAAAGTTTTTTACACCAAATCTACCAGGTGTGTTAGGAAGAAATTGATGGAAGCCAACTCTGCCCTTGAACTTGAAAAGTGTTTTATCGATTACACTGTTTCTTTCAAGGTTTTGTGCTCTCTTGATATTTCTTCTAATTAGATTGAATATATCTCTGATCTTATAACATTTATCATGATCAGGACTGTCTTTTGGCCGTTTTGCGAACTCACTTTCATTGTGAAGAAAATGAATGTAGTGCATTATTTTGAAATATGCCTCTGATCATAACTTCTGCTTGACCTGAGTTCTAGTGAGTGATGACTGATCCCAGTGGTCTCTCAGTGAAGGTTGTTTCACACAGGCCAAGCAAGGTTTCAAACTCATCCACGGTGAGATAGGGTGTTTTTTTGATTGCAAGGCTTCCTGCATTGCTGTGTTGCATACAATTTTGTTTGCGTGACAATCACTTCATAAACATCTTCAGTAAAAATTGTATGGAAAAATCCAAAGCTGACTTGTTTGGTAGCATTTTCGCAGTAGGCCCAATGGTACTGTAGTAAAAATAGAAATCTGCATGAGAAGTAATGCTGGAACTCCATTCCTCGCTCTCCTCAACTTCCTGGTTCTCCTCATCTGTAGAAAGGTAAAAGACCATTTCGTTTTCCGTGTCCACTGAGTGACAAAGACAAGTGAGTGGCAAGTTCTCTTTCAATTCGTCTTTGTCAAAACTAAGGTCTTGGTCACTTTCTTCGTCCAAATGATCACACAGATAACTGTTGGTTTTAAATTACAGCATGGGTCGTGTGACTCTATGTATGAAACTGCGAAAATCGCCAAACACAGCAACCCTGCTTTGCATTCAATGGGCAGGAATAGCAGTCTGGCGGGAAAATCGACTGTAAGAGCTCTACAATGGCGACCTCCTGGAAGAAGATGTTTTTCCAAAAAAATTTGCTGGTGTTAAGACCATGATGATTGTCCTGAGGGTTTTGGGTATGAAGGTACTACTAAAAAGAACTACCACACCTTTTTGCCATGGTGGATCAAGTTACACTCCTCAACAACAACAGATTTTATTTCTACTTGAAAAACGACAAGTTACATATACAGACTACCTGCGCAGGTAGTATGGAGACATATCGCTTACATTTAACTTACAAGATAATAAATATGGTATTGCAGATTAAATACAATTATTATTAATATATTAATATAAATACATCACATCTGTGACATCACATCTCTGTGTGACACAAAACGGAGCATTTTTTGGTGTGATGCTAATCTCACCTTTTCTCAAGCCAAAAATGCTTGGAAAAAACTTCAAATAAAAAAAAAATTACATGTTGTTTAGACAAGCTAAAAGTGTATTCTGACAAAAAACACCCTTTGACCTGAGACCTGCCTGTTACAATGCTATATGTGTAATTCAAACTTGAATAGTTCAAATCATACAGTCAGATTATTGAACCAGATGTCTAATACAAGGTAACAGCTCAGTTACTGTTTAGCTTTTAAACATACTCATGGAGTGTTCTGTGCTGGCGTGTTATCAGATTGTCTGCTAGAAATGTGGTGATGCTGTCATACACCAAGTAAAACGTGATGTATTTAATAGGATACACAACGTTGTGGGTGGAATGAAAGGTGTTGTGAATATTGTTGATGTCGTAGAAGGTTCTGATATGGTTTTTGTAAGTGATCAAATCATCAAATGGCTATGGAATGTACAGGGGCAATATTTTGAATCAAGTGCATGATATACAGGTGAAGCTGACTGTTAGACAAAATATAAGGAGACATGGCCCACTTGTCTGTATGCTCATGTCTTTTAGGGTGATGTTGTTAGCTTGCTTTGAGGTGTTATGTTGGACTTGCTTTTCCAAAACAGGTACCATTAGTGCTACTGCTGGTGGATTGTTTTCTTGCTCAGCTAAAGTCTAAACTTGGAGTGGAATGCCTTGATTGTGCTTGGGTTGAGAGATCGCCCCTTATCAGGAAGAATGTCGTCATAAGTAGAAAATGCTCACAAGAGCATGTTGTAGCCGTGCGGTAGCATGAAGCCAGCCAACTGATATAGCTCTGGAAGTTCAGGTGTTTACCTTTTTATATTCTTCATTATCTTTGAAGATATAAACATAACACAACTGAATAATTGTCCGTTATAGGATTGTTTTACCAAATGCAGTACGGAAAACTTAAGAAAACTTAATAGACTTATGGTTTAACGAACTGGCTTAATTCAACAATACAAGTTTGCTTCAAGTTTCCATGCTAATTTCAGGTTTTAGTGACCATTGGTAGGAGCCGAATAGAAGTGTCCAAGGTTTCAGTCAGAAGATCTCACTCTCATCAGGGTTGTCAAGGTGTCTTGATTTGTTTGTGCATGTGCTAAATTTTTCGACTGATTCATTGTTGAAAACCTGCGTTTGCACTTAGCAGTGCTGGGTGAAAGAGTGACCAGAAGATCAATCAGTATGAGGCAGTCTTCAACATCCTCTTGAGGAGACAGCAACCGATTAGAAAAGACATCTATTGTCTTAAGTGTCCTCTGCTTGGCAAGTCTTGCACGCAAAATTAGCCACTGCTCAATTATTCCTTTCTCCTCTGTATTGGGTAGAAAATGCGCAAAGAAGTTGACCAGAGAACTGAGTTTGTCATTTTCATAGGTAGCTAGGTCAACCTCAGTCTTGCGGCATTCCCCTGGGATCAAAGATCGTGAAGAAGCTATAGGGTTCTTTGTTCAGACTTAAAAATCTCTGATTGTTGTAGGCCATCACTTTAGTGATGAATGAAGCAAACCCATTTTCTAAAACAGTACCTGTTCATGTTAATGTTAATTCCTGGTTCTTTTCTGTGCCACACTAAAGTACTGCAGTCTCTTCTTTCAACCTTATCTGTGTGTCTGTAAACCTTGCACCTCTTTCACATCTCCTTGCCTCCAGCTTTGAAATTTCTCCTTCTAGGTTCACTAGAACATCTGCTATACAGAATCATCTCCTTGGAAACCCTTGCTGACAAACCTTCATTTCATCAAGCGAGAAGTACGTAAATTTACCAAACTTTTCACTTATGAAGGTTCTTCAGGATTTTTTTGCTTTTACTCCATTTTCTCCCTTAGATTTCGTCCTCTGCTGAAGGTGCATTCTTTGGAACGAACGCGTGCCACCAAAAAGCCTCCATGTTTGTTTTCAGGGTGACCGCTGGAGGCATGGGTCAAGGATGACAGGAGGCCATGGCAACATGCATTACTGCAAGAAGCATTTTTTATATCTACAGGCAAAACGTGAAATATCAACAAGAAAATCCGAAGTGATTTTCTAGCGTGTGAGACACTTAGATGTGAGATAGAGATGACATGTTTACCATGAATTCTAGAAATCCGGGATTGGTGAACAGGCTCCTCATAAAGATTCTCAAACAACTTTTTTCAACCAACTACATTGTGAACAGCAAAAACAAATGTTTCAGGTCCTCCTACAACCCGTAACTTGAAAAAAGTCAAGTTTTCTTAAAATTTGTTATTAATGTTCCTTCTATAAATGGTTCTCAAAGTTATATTTTCCACTGGGATTCTACTTTTAAAGCCAAGTATAATAAGCAGTTATACATAAATTGAGCAATCATTGTTTAACAAATAAGCTCTTCTTGGTGGTTCTGCTTTGGACGTATCCCTTGAAAACCACCAGTTGACTGCAGGGATTGGGTTGAACTCAGAAACAGGAGGGCTGTCAGAAGACAGACGAATCAGGTCCTCCAATACTGATATGCTGTGGTTTGCCCTAGTGCTGCCCTTGATTTAGTTCTGTGCAGGCGCAGCTCGCTTGCACTGTGCTGCAGAGGCAGATATTGGAAGGACAAGAAACATTTCCACCAGTTGTAATACAATGTCGGTGGCCCGGTCAGTCTTCTCATTTTCACTGAACGAGCATTGCGGATTAATCGCATTATCCACGCACAGATTCTCATCACTTTCCAGTAACTGAATTTTTCGAGGAGTATGTCTAGCTCATCTGTTTCTGCTACTGCTACAGCAAAGACATCTTGTGCCGCTTTAGCTTTTGGCAGTGTTTCTTGACAGGGGTTTGGTACAATATCTGGAGGCCAGTGGGCCTTATGTTGCAACCACTGCGGCCCGGGTGAAAATGAGCATGAACTAAGACACTCCACAACTTGTTTTGAAGGGGCGGTCTGGGGTTTAAGCACTCATTCAAGGATGGGGCACCAGAATATGCTCTTGCTGATGCGTCATATACCCGGGGGGGGGGGGGGGGGGTACTCGCAGAGAAATTGGGTAGGGGTGTGCGGCCCGCTTCCCAAAACCCTTACCCTATTTATGACCAAAATCTGCGATTTTCCTTACCCTATTTATGACCTAACCAAAAATTTGATACCATATTTATGACCTGACCCTTAAATCAATACCCTGTTTCAGACCTGCCTTATAATTATTTCCCTAGTTCAGACCAATGTTTAAGGCAATGTTTATCTGCTTTTATTAGGTAGGTTATAAGACTGCAAAGTTTCGAGCTCAGAATTCCACAACGCGGGTTACATGTGCCGTCATAACTACAGAATACATCCTTACCTTATGGTGACTAATATGCTATCTATAGGAACAAAACACGAATGTCTTTAACAAACTGTAACCTTCGAATAAAAGAAAAAAAGAGGAATATGAATTAATCTCTGTGTAATAATCCAGCAGTCGATCATATGAATATTTACATAAATCATCATTATTTACTTGAACTATGAAACATGTCCAAAATTGCAGCAATTTAATTCTGGGCTGAATAGCTTAAATGTTGTGTATATTCCGGGTATATAATAGAAAATACACGATCTGATTATGTTACAATATAATCAAATTATTTACTTATACAAATAAACACTTTTTACTGAAACTATCAGCTACAACCCAAGTTCCAGTCATTTTGCAACTAAAGTGTGCACTGAGCAGCTTAGAAAACATGCACTTAGCAATTGGTGACCTATAATACAGCAGGTGATCAATTAATGGTAAGTACAGATTTACTGAAACCATTCAAACATGCCTGGCCCTTTGCACTACCGAAGTTTAATTGAGTAATGCAAATTCAATAGTAAATTTTACTTCATCCATTCATTTCCATATCAAAAGTATGGAAATACTATTTTTTGCAGAAGTACTTAGAATGTGTTGTTTATGAACATCGAACTTGGGAGCAAACTATGAGTACCTTCGCTCATGTACACGTAGGTGCAAGTAAATATATATGCACACCTTTTAAAAAAACACTGAAAGAGCTATTACTACATTCAATATATATTGACGTAACCACGTCAACGAAGCCATCTAACGGCACATAAAATATTCCAGTGATTTACAAAGGTATCTTCAAATCGAGCGCAAAGTACTACTAATAAAACACAAAGGAACAAGGATGATTATTCAGATAGGTTGTAAATATAATGGACAAGCTTAAAAAATTTAGCTAAGTTTTCAAGATCCACCATCTGTGACATATCTCCTTTATGGATCATACAATAGGATAGTTCTTACTCTAGTTGATCTCCGTGGACCCCCATCACTTTGTTGCTCTGGTTGGACTTGAAGCCTCACGATTCCTTCATCGAGCGTGAGTGGGTGCGACAGCTCTCCCTCTGTACGAGGGGCAGATGCAGTGGTGGTAGCACGTCTTCGTCTTGGTTGGGACTCAAAAACTCTTCGTCAGGCACACAAAGGGTTCCGTCCTCGGACAGAGTCAGATTGACTTGTGTTAAGATGTCAGTAAACGGCAATTGGTGTAACTCCGAGTCACCAATCTTGTAGATGCCATCATGAACATTCTCTTGGACGTTTTGGTAAACTTGAAAATAGCAGGTTATAGATTCCCTCTTTGGATCGTAATAGGCCACAGGGCGCTTATATTCTTGCCTCCCATGACTGCCTGCGTGCACCATGCGAGAAAGACTCCCAATGAAGAAAGACTGGCTTTGCCTGTCTACAACAGCGTAATCATCAAACAAAGCAACTCCTGTCCTATTTGGACTTCTGCTCCTGCCAGCAATCATGCTTGTTCCACGATGATATTCTTGTCCTTGGCAAACTCTCACCAGTCTAAAAAGGTTAAGTCAAAAAATAAGATTTAACATTAATATCTTATATCTATTATTCATGCCTTAATTTCAGTTAAAAATTAGATTTAGTTGAAGTGACTAAGGCTTTCTAGCGTTTTAAAGTAGCCGGCAAAATTTTGTACCTGTCATGGGATAATTGTGGATCCTCATTCAAGAGAGACACCAGAGTTGCTTGATATATTTGGCCTCCTATTTCAGGAATGGGGACTCTCGGGTGATGTAGCTGCCTTTGTCCAGACGGCAAGGATAGAGGATGTTCAAGAACTTCATGTGGATTATCGATGTGCTCTACACCTTCAAGCAGGGAGTGCACTCCGTTGTCTTCACTGTTGTGTTGTAAAAGGTCTTCTAACAAAACAATATAAATTTATGTTAAGCTCCGCTCAGCCTTGAAAAATATGTAACCGAAGTCTTTTTTCCAGGTTACCAGAGCTAACGGTTTTATTCTCTATTCCAAAGTTAATCTTTTAGCGGAGCTCTCTCGCGCGTGGAGCGGAGCACCATGGGTAAGAAAATTTGGTAAACTATCCATCAGAGAAAATTTGGTTATGACGTAGAGTACGCCCAGCTGTCAAAATAGTGTTTCTGCTGACCAGTATCACCTGGCCATATCGCTGGCTCAGGTATTGACCCACTGAGTTCGAGTGTTTTCTTTAAGGTATCCACTGACAAGTTGTCGTAACTCTTTGTTTGTGGTGACTTCCGGTGTTTCGATTGTTGAATATGTTTATTTGTGAAGGGCTTTTGTTGCTTGTATTTTCTAGCCTACAAAGCAGCCGGTGGAGAGGAAGGCAAAGCGCGAATAGAAGGAGGGGGACATGATAAGGAAGAAGCTTCTTCTAAAAAAGTGCATTCAAGACTACAGTGAAAAAACCGTTACCCTATTTATGACCAAAATGGCGGCAAAATAGCCAAAATCGATACCCAATTTATGACCAAAACGGCTTAAAAACGCTACCCTTTGGGGCCGCACATAGCTATATAGCCCATATTAGGGAGTATCCCCCCCCCCCGTGGAAGCTTCGGACCTTATAAATCCAGGAACTTTCTTATATGAACACATTTTGTGAACGCTTCTTGAAAAAAATCGGACTTACGGACGCACATTTCCAGTACAACTCAAGGAAATCAGTAAAAGTCGTTAAAGTCCGTTTTACTATGATGTATTTTTCGAAAAAATTAGATGATAAGGTTATAACCACAGCTTGCAACTTTTGAAGACAAATTGGCTGTTCTTCCCAGGTTTATGGCCGCACAAACCACTTCTGCTCCAAGTCAACTCGAAAAACTGTGTTTTGAATTTCCCACCTTTTTTCACCGGACCAACATTGACGTCACAAGCTGTTTCTTCCGACAATATTTCCGACCGCTCTACGAAGATAAGGGCCAAAAAACAGTCATTTTTAATTGCGAATATCTCGGAGATACTTGCTTCAATTGAGCTGAAACTTCATAGTATGTTTATTTGGTTCATATTAAACACATTTCACTAGAATTGAACTAAAATAAAAAAGGTCGAAATTTGGTTCATTTGACCTTTAACCTAACAAAATCTTTAATCAAGGAAGTGTTTTTTTGGGGGGGGGAGGGGGGTTACCCCTCTGGATTTCAGATGAAGAATTTCTACTTTTGTATGAAGAATACTCTTCGAGGAACCCAGAATTTCTAAACCTCTAGTTTCAACCCGAGAACACGCGTTTTGAAGTCTGTGACCGCAGATCAAGAACGTCTTGACATGCGCATTGACTCATTCTGCAAAAATACTTCTGGTTGACGCTGTGGTACCAAGAACGTCTAGCTGCGTCTGGTGCTTAAGTTCCCTATCTTAAAAGGGGTGACCGCATGCAGTGTATCCTAGTCTCGCCTATATCGATGGAGAGTATTGATTTGCATATGATTACTGTGATTACTACAATTCGTAGAAACGAACTCTATCTTAGTGATTGTTGCATACGAACACTATTGCCATCGCTGTAGGTTTTTTTTTTCTGCTATCGTAACGATTGTAGTTAAAACGGGGCTTTAGTAACCCTGACGAGGACATCAGAGGAAACGTAAGTTAAAAGAATTTCCCGAAATTTCGGTCCAAAACTCAATGGATCGGTTCGGTCCAACTGGAAAAGTTTCGAAAAAACTGGTCCACCTTTTGAGGTGGACCACATTTCGCAGTCCAACTGGTCGGAAATTTTGGTTGAATATGGATCGCGTCCATATTGTTGTAAGATTTATCGCAATTATTCTAAGTGACGGCTTAACATCTATCAAATCTGGGCGGATTTCCTGGAGGATGAATTTTTAGTGAGACATATCCAAGCAATGGAAGAAAAGAGAAATTTGTCGCTTTGTGTTCACGTGTTTTGAAACACTTGAGGAGATAGATAAAAATTTAGACTTACTACAAGTCGACCTCTTGTTTGAGCGACGAAGTCGCGAGAGGTCGTCCTGCTCCGAGGAATGACTATTTTGAAAGTCTATAAATATTGTTGTAATAACGTGTTAAAGTGGTGATGAAAAAAAAAAAGATCAGCAGTTTAAGATCTCATTTAAAAAAGCTTTTTGTTTTTAATCACCCTACGAAAAGCAAGATGAATAGGTCACATTAGAGAATTTTAAGATTATTTTGTTCCCCCGTGGTGGGACAAGAGTCTTGCGCCTGCTTCTGTTGCTTTTGTAAAGAGAGAGCAGAGGGTCTCATATTTTAGCTGGAATTATTAGGGAGATGAAACTTGGGGATTTAGTACTGGTTTGAATATATCATTTCAAAGATATTGCGGAAACTGTCACCTGATCCGGCTTGCGTGGTTTACAGTCCGTTTTGCCTATGCTTTTGTTTGTAGAAAGCACATAGCATGTACGTGTAGTGTACTCAAGTTGGTGGATCGAGAACAGAAATTTGAAATGTCGCCTTCGTGCTTGTTTTTTTTCTTTTTTATACGTTTGAATTCCAATGCAGCGCTAATTTTGTGATCAGTGTCTTGCTTCCATTTTTCTGTGAAAGAGACGTTATGCGAGAAACCCTGTTGCAGTAGCTAGGCAGCTTTGATGTTTATGATTTTTTACTTAACAATTAACAGTCTTGGATAGGGGGCTTTATTTTCTGTTGTGCTTATTTTTTGTGCGTGTATTAGTATGAAAAAAAGGTTACTATGTTTTTATTCGAAGCTTTTTGGAAAACAGCAGTTGAGTTGGGTAGATGGATCAAGTTTTGATTGATTCATTGCTAGATGCCATTAATTAGGCGGTGGAGCCAATGCGCTCGGTTCACTTGCATGCATCGTTCTACAGCTCTTATTTTAATGGTCCCCTTTAATCTGTGCTTCCATTGTTTTCAGGAATAGGGGCATTGTTATGTCACAATCCCTATCGTATTGCTAGCCAATCATCGCCCCGAATGCGCTGAGCTTACATGTCTGAAATGTGTATGAACATATTAGTTGTATGTAGTAAGAAAATGCTGTGTTTTATGTGAACATAAACGTGCTACTATGCACATTGAATCGAATCGATTTGTTGCCAGTTGTGCCCATTTCTATTTAAAATCTCTTTATTGTCTTCCGTCGATTCCTAAATCTGCACAAAAATAGGTGTGTTCAAGTTGCAATCGTCTGTGTGGAAATGTTCTTTTTGTTCTTTGTTTAGAGACTGCCTTTTTTGAACGTTTGAGGCGCTCTGTCTTTTTAAAAGATGGGAAGAATACGAAAACACGGGTAGCCGAAGGTGATAGTCGATAAATCTAATAGGTCTCATTTCGTTTGGGTTTTCCACGAGGCTATTTGAAATGCGATAATTGCCCTCTCTCTCTACTATTTCCTTCCTATTCCCACATCGGAGCCACATAAAATAGGAAATCAAGCTCAACTTCTCATTATCAAAATTTCTGCTTTCCGTTCTTTTTTAAGGTTGCATCTGGAGTATTTGCACCAAAAATAGCCAACTCCTGTATCCCACAGGAGTAATTGTGGACAGACCTTCAAGTTGATAAGTTATAAAGAATTGAATTTTATGAACGGGAAAACGTGTGTTTGGTAGAAAAAGTAGTTGTGAATATTCAATTCGTCGATGAAATTTGATGTATTGAAATTTGCGAAAAAAGAGATATTTAAGTCAAGGAAACTTGACGGTTGCAAAACGTCTTTATTTTTATATATATATATATATAATTAATTTATCTTACTTATTGATTTATTTAACGCAACGAAACGAAAGGTATCCTGGCTTCAGTATCCTGGGCGGAGGTCAGCGCTGAGGAGAAAAATGGACGAGTTCATGTTAGCATAGCAGGGTAGTGCGTCATAAACGCAGACATTACCACATACATATAGAAAATAATGTACCAGAATTATATGCTTCCGATGTTATACTAGCGGAAGTTTTGAAAATGTGTTCACAAAAATACGGGAATATTTGAGGAGAAACCGGGCGACACGGAACACTAGGAACTACACCAGGCACTAGGATACAGTTTTTGGCGAAGCCATACAATTCCAGGCATAACTAATCGATGATCAATACAATACACTACAAATACACTTAGCTACAATAATGGAGTGCTTTTACAGACGGAACCGAAATCGGGGTTTGTGAAAGCACGCCAGCTAATTTACAGGTATTCCACAAACACAATAAAAACATAGGCACGTTAAACGTGCATGAGCTATTTTGAATGCGTCAGTGTAACTTTAATGCTTCGGTGTAACTTACCAAGAGTGATGAATCTACCTCTTTCATCTAAATGTAGATTGGGTTTTTGTGCGAAATTGCGTATTGCAGTACATAAATGAAAACGCGAAACGCTCAGCTGAGTCGATCCTAAAGCTATATATTCACTTTCCTCTGTCTTTCCCTGTTACATCTGGTGCAAGTCCAACAAATAAAGTGAAATAAATTTCTACTCACCAAACGTTGATTAGATTCAAAACTCTAAGGTTTCCTCGGAGTTTCTTAAGCCAAAATGAGACTCACCGAATACTGAATAGTTACGAAATACCAGGATTTTTATCATGGTGGTAGATGGTTGCATCATCATAATTCACGAGGTTTTCACGTGCGATTCTACTCAGTGAAACAGTCTTTAACTCCGACAATTTATTTCTTCATGTTTTAAAAGCTATTGCTTCTCAAAAGACAAGAGGCTTTTTTAAGGCATTGGTTACAAAACAAAACAGGTCTTCATACGTCCAAGTTACTATTTATCATTGTGAAAAGCCAATCTGCATGAGATGTACAGTCACACAGCTGGCACGTGAAAGTGTTGGACTTTGCCCCCTTTCGTCGTTCGTACGTGAGGGAATTCGAGTTATCACACAGTAAACTAGTAAACAGAATTATAAAAATAACTCACGCACACAATTTGCACGTGAAGATGTTGGTCTTTCGCCCTTTTACAATTCGTACGTTAAAAAAAGGCAAATTCTCAACTACAAAGTTTTCTCAAACGATTTTAAGAAATCACCTCGGCTTCATTATAACATCTGCTATTAAATTATGTTTCATGCAACGTCAAGGTTGATAACCTAACATTTATTAACATTTGTGAAACAGTCTTTAACTCCGACAACTTATTTCGTCATGTTTTAAAAGCTATTGCTTCTTAAAAGACAAAAGCCTTTTTTAAGGCATTGGTTACTAAACGAAACAGGTCTTCATACGTCCAAGTTACTATTATTATTGTGACAAGCCAATCTGCATGAGATGTACAGTCACACAGCGGGCACGTGAAAGTGTTGGACTTTGCCCCCTTTCGTGGTTCGTACGTGAGGGAATTCGAGTTATCACACAGTAATCTAGTAAACAGAATTATAAAAATAACTCATGCACACAATTTGCATGTGAAGATGTTGCTCTGTGGCCCTTTCACAATTCGTACGTAAAAAAGAGGCAAATTGTTTTACTACAAAATTTTCTCAAACGATTTTAAGAAATCACCTCGGCTTTATTGCAACATCTGCAATTAAATTATGTTTCATCCAACGTCAAGGTTGATAGCCTAACATTTATTAACCTACAAGAAAATTATCAAACTGCCGAAATATATTTCTACTTATATCATGTTACTCCACTCAATATAACAGTATCTAATTATTGTGTCAACTAGCTTCTTCCAATTTTATTCCCTAACGCTACTGTTTCTACTTAAGTTAGGCATCTTTACTAAATAGAACGAAAAAGGTCGGTTGAACTTTGTAAGCGAGAGAATAATATTTTTAAAGCTTATTTACAGGATTAACAATACTCGATACAGCTTTCAAAAAAATAAGCTGCCTTTTAAGCTTCTAAAACCACATTTTATAGGGCGCATACTTTCGAATTAAAGTCTATTTCTAAATATCAATTATTACTTCACGGGAAGAGATTTGAAAATATATGATCTTTTATACTCTACCCAGTTGTAGCAGGTGAAACAACTCATACTGATGTGCGTTGTACCGATAGCCGAATTAGGTCAGAAATGCCTCGAAGCAGCATCCACACTTAAATATGAACCCTTAAACAGCTGCTTCACTGTTCACAGCGTTTGAATCATGAAGATAATTCATGTAATGCTTCCAAACACCTGTACCCGTAATAAAAGACGAAAAAATTGTGAAGGATCAAGATGGCGGTCTCAAAGTGCCCTTGTTCGACCTTTACCAATGCCATGTTTAAATAGATGCCAAGATCTCATTGGTTCCTAACCATCAACTCATAGTACCTTCAACCTTATTGGCTCTTGCAACAAACATCCCAACATACAAAGCCACAAAGATACATACGCTCACACCACTGACATATGAGCTATTTTTTCAAAATAGCTCAATTAAGAGTTAAAAAACTAGATTTCGAATATTCTATAATTAAAATTATAACAATAAAATCTTAATAAGTATATCTTATATCCAAATAAATAATAAATTCAATAAAAAAGCGTCGAAATTATAAAAATTGCACTAGATCAACTTGGCTAATGGATCTCTTAAAAGACTTAAAAT
>OZ037995.1:23388644-23403644 GCA_964035705.1 Porites rus
TAGAAGCTGAGGACTCGTAGCTTTTATTATTACCCGATGAGGTGTAGGGAGGCTATCTATGTCGACGAAAGTACTATTGATTTCCCTATTTTTTTCCTATATTTTTAATACAAAGATTCCCATTTTTCCTATTTTCTGAATCCCGAGTTTCTTATTTTCCTATTTTTTTGAGTGACCAGGCCGCTGGACAACCTGCAAAGGCCCTGGTGTTGAGTTTAAGGTTCGTGTGATGTCATGGTAATCACGTGAATACTCATGTAAGTTCATGCAAGTGATGCAACAATCGCTATTACATTCAATTCGCTAGCAGACACGTAATTCAGGTACACAAGTACTGTTCTTAATATGAGACTTTTCGATTTGCCTTGCTGGCTGGAATCTTTTTACCCTAGGAAAAGGAAAGTAGAGCCTGATCTCAGCTCAGCAGGGGACAAGTTTTCAGTAAGATACGAGTGTTAGCAAAGTCTAGAAATCAGTGCAAGTTTATCCAGGTTTTACTACAGTGCATGGTTTTTACATCCGAGCGAAAGCTTCAATGACCTTTAAATTCCAGTAGTAATTCAAGCTGTTGCAAGGGTCTTTGGTCATTGGACATGAATTGAATATTCGATTGAATTTAAATAAGATTTCGTGCAGTCATGACTGTAAACATGCATTAGTTCTGTCACGCTTTACTGTTTCAATGTATCTTTGCCGGCGAATACAGCTGTCTTGTTGCTCCTTACCATTGGCAGGCTAATTGTATGTTAGCGAATGTGCCCAAAATCGTTGAATTAAATATGAGTCTTGCTTACTGTGTTGTTCAATCCAGTTTTCATGATCGGCACTGATATCCTTTTGTTGACACCTGAACTAAAAGGGCGTACACAATTATGAAAGTGGTTTTCATCACAGCCAACGGCAACTACTAGTTTGGAAAGCGTAATGATAAAGTGCAAGCGTTTTAGGGCTGAACCCTGCATGGAAATGGTTAACACATATATCTCATCCAGCATTTCCAGAATTGGTTGACTCCATCTTGTGTACTTCTCAGAAGCTGCCTGAGGTTGATCCTTCCTCAGGTTCTGGTTGAGGTGGCGGAAAATTCTGATTAATAAGAATATCATTCGGTGTAAAGGGCGGAGTTACCCAGTTGTTGTTAGAACTTGGATGCAAAGGGCGTCCTTTGATGATGTAGGTTGTCTCTGAGAGAAATGTTCTCCATTGTTCTTCATAGAAGCTTTTTTCTTGCATTGGGCATTGAGACTTGATGAGAGTTTCCCCAACGCCATTCTGATGACTTGCTCGAGGTATACTCTATTGCCATTTGAAATCACAGGAAACTTTCTCACATGGAACACCCTGAATCTTGGGAATGTTCCAGCTTGGGATGATTTCTTCTAAGTAACCTTCCACATATACAAAGTTTGTTTCACAGGCCAACCAACAAACACGCGGGCAGCCATGCAAGCTTGCAAAATGCAGGAAAGCTATGTAAAAATCATAAGCTGTATTGTTAACAAGTTCTAAGTGAACAGTTTTTTTTTGTCGTGCAAGTGAATACTACAACTTGAGCTTCTTTTAGAGTCTTCCAATTTAGCTTAAGGCTTGGGTCGCACTTGGGGAAAAATTTCATCTTTGCTGGCTAAAAAATCACGAAATTCGAAACCGTAACCGGAAAAGAAAACTTTTAGTTAAACTGAGGAGGGTCGCATTAGTGGGAGGTAATTGTTTTTGTTTTGACACATTGAGAACTGAAGTGGACCAGATACCAGACATCACAGAGGCTTATGTTTACCCATGTGTTTTGAACAGACGGGATAGCGCACGACTCTTTAAAGAGGAATAAATATGTGACCCGTTGAAGCAGTGCTGATAACCAATATGGTGATACTCCTGCTTTTTATTCAGCCTAACTATCAGTAGTTAGTTGTCTTTTGTTTAATGTACGAAGTATGGACAAATGAATGTCTGACGATTTTAGTGGCGGCCATGATAAGAAGAAATCGACATCAATAAAGAATAGCTTGATCACCCTATGCCTGGTCAATTCCCCGTCCTGGAGAGTCGTGGTTTGATCTTCACTACTACGATACAACAATACCAGAAGATTTTTTTCGTCAGCAGCTACGAGTAAGAAGAAATGCATTCAACCACATATTAAACTTGTTGGGTTACCGTTTAGTACGACGACCTTCGCGGTTTAGAGACTTATTGCCGTCATAGAAAATACTAGCATCGGGACTCTATTGCCTGGGTCATGGGAACTCATATGTAACCATTGGACCGTCTTTTAATGTTGGAAAAGCAACTGCAATTGAGGCTGTACAAGACGTGGTGGAAGCCCTCTAGGAAATTCGCCATAAGTGCATTAAATTTCCAGAACTTGAAGCAGAAACTGTAGCGGCCACAGAAACTTTTGCAGACCTTTCAGAGCTACCAAACATAGTTGATGCCATTGATGGCTCGCATGTAACAATAAAAGCAACAAAGGACAGTGCAGTTGATTATGTTAGTCGATGTCAACAGCATGACTTTATAATGGCTCACGTGAAGAGAGTTCCCGAAGAGATGACCTTGAAATTTTGAATAGTTATAGGCTTGTGAAGTGCTGACCCGAAAAGAGTTTTGGTAAAAGCCTTAAAATGATGAAGGATAGTAATAACCTTGTCCGTCCATAACAAAAGCGCGAAGGTCTGAAAATTCCCACATTTATTTCAAAATGATCATGTTTTAGTTACTGCTGTGATTCGAATTGTTTTGCTCGAGTTTCCAAAAGCTGCCTGCCCCACCCAAGCACTTCGGCTTCTTTGATGTTTTTCTGTTTTTCGAAGTTTTTTCCCAACCGGAAAACTTGGGGTTGCTCTTGGCAATGTCTCCTGATGACAGATTTCTACCGCAAGGTGAACAAATTTTTCCAAAAATTTGCCAAGTGCGATCTATGCCTTATATGCAAGAATCCGAACATATCAATGGCTGTGTCTGAAAAGGGTGGAAAACCTGCTGCCACTTGTAAAGATGGGATCTGACCCATAAATAGGTGATACCTTTAGACATGTTGTGGACTCTATGATCTGGTAATTTCTTCTGGCTTCATAAATTAAGTTTTTGTAGCCACAATGTCCATACATGTCATGTAAGTGACATACTAGCAAGTGGACAAGTAGATGGTCAGGTGGTAGAATAACAGGGTTTCTCATTTCTTGTTGCAACAATCTGACATCTTTGAGTCATCAATGAGCACGAATTATTCCTTTCTCGTCCAGTCTCAAAATTAACGTCTTGTCAATGACACAGGGATTCAAGTAAATTTTGCTCCACTTGGAAGAGTCGATTCTGAATCTCGGTCTCTTTCAATTCCTCACCAGTGATAAAGCCTGTCTTGACATTCTTTCTAGCATTTTTATCTTCTGAAATGTCGAGCAGTTTTCCAGTAAGGTTTTGAAGAATGGGGTTATCTTCTGATTTAACATTACATGTTCTATCTTGGCATTAGCTTCTGCTGTGGCTGCCAAGGGTTTCTCAGTATTAACATCTCCTACGGGTACTTCGTCTTTTGCAGAGACGAAAACATTTTCTGGTCTTCTTTTTCTGTAAAACTTCAGCTTCCTTTTCGTGATTGCTTTGCTCGTCAGCTTTAACATCAGGCCATTTTTGTTGAGGCAGGAAAGACGGTCCCCCAGAGCCATTCTGTAACTCGTGATGGCTCTGTTTCTCTGGTGAGTGTGCCAACAGGGTTGCTTTTAGACCTTACATTGCGTATTCATGTACTCTGACGGTTTCTTGTGTCCCTGCTACTCTTGCTGATATGAAATGTTTAACTTGTCTAGATTGGGTCATTAACCAAGACAAGGCGGTAGTGGAATCCTACTCGTTCAAGAACAGTTACTGTGAATTGCACAACCAACCTCATCTTAATAGTAGAAATTTATACATGATATTGAAAATTGTGACCTTATCTTGGAGAGTGGAACATGATGCACCAAGAGGTTCAATACCATCCAGGATGTCTAAAGTTGTATGCCACGAAAACGTTGCTCATTGGAGTGGTGTACACTTATGCTAGGGTGCCTGAAAGTACACCTAGGAAGAAATTAATAACAAGACAAGATGTCGAATATCCTATTCTGCAAATTTCATCAAATATTTCGGTACCAAGTGGGTGTTGAAATCGCAGTTAGTTAATTATCTCAAGTAAACGGCTACTCGGCTTGCCAGATCCTTAACAGTTGACAATTGCTGCCTAAGATGTTTGCACTCTTTTTTCTTTGGAGCAAAGTTGAATCAAAAACTGGTTGAGTTATGAATGGGGCAAATGGTGTTCCAAACTCCCTGCCCTGTGAGTTATAGGCATAATAGTTTGTTCACCAACTAACTAGCAAGCACAACTGAATTGCACAACTAAGCAAAAGCAAAAAATCGAGAATGGTATCCCTTGTTAGGGAAGAAAACCTTTGTGAAACTCAAAATATTGCAGACTAAATTCCTCGCTAGAGAAACAAATCTTTGCTCCATGCTGAAGCGATCCTTTCATAATAAGATGTCATCTTGTGCTTTACATTTAACCCTGCAAATTCTTGTTGTTTCACAGCTGCAACACTGTTTTTTGACTCTTCTGTCATGCTCCAGAAGAAAGGAAGTGTTAGAGAATTAGAGAAAATGAATGGAAGACAACTTTTCATCTTGTGTTTTAAATATATTTTTGTGATAAATTAACCGTTTCTTTACCCTGAAAAACTCAAAGATTTAGAAGGTCTCTTTTGCAAGGACAACAATGAATCGCACAACCAACCACCAAAAAGTCTAAAAAAAGTTAATTAAGTTTAGTTCTATGTTCACTATTAAACCATCACCATCATATGGACACACTGAAGAGTAAGTTATAGGATCGGCAAGTAAGGGACGTCGCTGTTGTGGTACTACGGACAAGTAAAAAAAAATGTCACCGATGTCATCTTGTGCCTTAAATATATATTTAATGGTGTCTTTGTCACAAATGAGTATGACTATTCGTTTGCTAGGGCTGCTTCAAAACCTAATGACAGGCCTCCCTGCTGAATGAACAGAATGTGCTTAATGGTGTCTTTAAAAAGAGTAAGTGTTGTTTTTGTATCGTCATAGTACTGTACCAGGATTTGAGCATACCAATGTTACGATGAAGGTTAAGTTTTTGTTTTAAGTGGGAGTTGTTGCATTCTGAAATGGATGAAGTAATAGTTGATGGTAATGATTCCCAATATTTCTCCTTGAATGTTTGTGGATGTAAACTGTGTGGCATCTTGTGGTAGAGGTACAGCTAAGACTTTTGTCAAATCTTCTATGAGTTTATTTCTCTTCCATGTTTTGGTGTGCTCAAATGAACCACTACTTCCACTTGTCTTGCTAATTATCATCTACACGAAAGAAAATGACGTTTGGCCTACTTCAGCTGAAACGGAGAAGCCTTCGCTTTGTTTTTAGTTGTTGAGCATCACACAAATAGGAGAAGGTAAATCAGAAAGATACAGTTTACTACTGGAAAACTGCATTCTTGAAGGACTACCGGGTAGAATCATGGACCGGCCATGGTGGCTAAATCTCGGAACAACCGTGCACAAGCTAGAGCCGGTTGGACCGAAGCCATCTTTCTTGGTGGTTTCACGTTGCGTCACGTGATGAGTTACCTTATTATTGTAAATTAACGCGACTTAAATTAACGCGAAATTAACGCGATTATCTTGGCCGAAATCAAAGGAGAAGCTATTGACATCACTTCTGGCAGCGACAACGATGAAGATGGACTCGAAGTATTGTAAACCAAATAAAGGGTAAATGGAAAGAAAGAAAGCTTGTAGTTAATGTTTTTTAGGTGTCAAGAATGTCTGGACAGGTTCCAAAATTGGGGTTAAAATACTGGAAATTAAGAGCGCGGAAATTTACGCTGCACTGAATTAACGTCGCCTCGAAAACGAAGACCCAAAAAACTAAAACGAAGACCCCATGGACTAAAAGTTTGTTATGGTGATTTGGGAATGTTGCGGAATTTCCTCTGCAGTATTTAGTTGTGATAATCAAGTCTATCACTTACCTTTCCTTCAGGTTTCTTGGAAAGTATGTTTACAGTGATGAATCTCAGTCTCTTTCAATTCCTCACCAGTGATAAAGCCTGTCTTGACATTCTTTCTAGCATTTTTATCTTCTGAAAGTATGTTTACAGCGATGATGACGTCAGTTTTATTTCAATAAAATTTTTTTGCAGTACACAGGAGAGAGAGAGTAGAGCCCTCGTGGCCTTGTGGTAAAACCGTGAAAAAAAATTGCATGCAGCACAAATGTAATAGAAAGCTTATGGGGAAAAAAGGGAAAACATATGCTGCCCACCAGATTGCTAGAAAAAAAATTCTTGATGACCAGAAATCACCCACCCACCCCCCCCCCCCCCAAGAGTTAAATGTTCGGCCCGTTACTGAATGTCACTGTACCAATGCGTGATGATTCCAGGGAGAGAGAAGCCAACAGCAAGAGAAAACTGTAGTCAAAAACAGCTCCGGAGTGTTGATTAAGTTTTATTGAGGGCAGAAAAGGTATTTGCTGAAGGATCATGGCCTTGCCCCTGAGGTATAGTGGTCGCAATAACGGGATGGTCGTATGGCGGTGTTCCACTGTACATCAATGGAAATCGCGCGGTGGGAGGGAGGGGGAGGTTGGGAGTGCGGGTATTTTGATCGTGCAAAGCGACCACGCTTTGACCCACAGAAGCCTGGTATCAATTCAGAAGCGGCTACCAAGCTCTGTTCCTTGAGGGAAGTCAGTGCTGTTGGAGAATGTACGAAGTTTTCATTTATTTTTAATCCCTATAATCCGAGACTTTAAACTGTCGTCTAAACAGATGATGTCTATTTTGTGAAAGTTTTTATCTTCAAGTTCCCATCTGCTTGTAAAACTTGATTGAAATCGAATTACGGGTCACTTATCCGACATGTAAAGCATTGTACGTTTCATAATACTATAATAGCACGGTCAATCATCCTTGAGTGATTATGTTGTTTAAGTGGAGAGAGAAAATACTTAATTACAGCAAGTAATTTAACGAAGCTTACGGAAACTGTTTGTCTGAGACCTATTTTGTACAGAAAGTCATTAATGGCGATTTTTCTGTGAAGGAATATTTGGAACGCTCTAAGCTTTGACTCTGTTGTACACAGAGATGATAGGCAGTACGTATTTTTCCAGTTTACTGTTATACTAAGATTACAATGTATGTTTCTGTCTTCCAACCACTTTCCCTGATGTTATGGAAGGTTTTTCGTTTATTAGACATTCAATTCATTGTTCTTCAAGCAGCCTTGTTTTCAAATTTTCGATTTCAGCTTGTTCGCTTGGGTTCACCGCCAGATTTTGGCATTGAAGTT
Source organism: Porites rus (assembly GCA_964035705.1). Taxonomy (NCBI): domain Eukaryota; kingdom Metazoa; phylum Cnidaria; class Anthozoa; order Scleractinia; family Poritidae; genus Porites; species Porites rus. Next base: position 23,396,015 of record OZ037995.1, read on the forward strand.
TCATTACCAAGATGTTAGAATACAAAAGGTAGGAATGGCATAATTCCAAAATCATCATGCGAATTCACTTGTGTAGTGACCTCTCAAATGTTACATTAAACGCGCTGAAATGTAAAATGTTGTGCACGAGGCAACTTACAGCCAAACTTTGTCCGGTTTTTTACTCAGTACAACTTGCACATAAAAAACAAACACGAGTGTTAGAGTTGTGAAGACAGCCATATCTACATGATTGGTCTGGTAAAACGCAGGGAGGTCGTTGATGTTTCTTCCATAAATGGCAAAAATTCGTTACTTCTTCAAGGATTCGTGGAATTGTGGTTTTTCTGCGTTTTTTCGGGGTAGTTGCCTTCGGTATGGTCATAGGAATTGCAACTATAACAGCGGGGTCCTTTGCGGTGACCACGAGGAAAACCAAGAGCTGGATTAGTGGTAAGAGCGTTAGTTTGTTCCGGCGATTGTTTATTGGGTTAACTGTGCGAAGGGCTGAATGAATGCTCGATTCGTTTTGTGGCTTCGATGATCTCAGAAAGATCTTTGAAGTCTTCTGCTTTAAGCACCAAATGTTTTTGAATGTCTGGTTTCGTCTTGGAGATAAACTGTGACATGATGAACTGAGGCGAGTTTCGGTCTACGGGTTCGCCCAATTTAGCGAGGCGGTGAAGGTTGTTTTTGAAGCGAAAAGCGAAGCGATCGATCCATCGATTCTGTAACTCGCTGTTTCATCGTAGAAAACTCAGACGCCAGACGATGGCGTTTTACTTCTGGTGGTTCGGCAAATGTTGATTTTAAGTCTTGTTTAAAATTGTTCAGCTTTTGGAGAGGAGTTGTTTCATTTTGCAAGCGGGACATCCAAAGTGCGCTTACACAAAGTGTCATCCTAAAACGTGTAAAAACAAAACAACTGTAAAATTATAACAAACAAATTTACGTCAGTTACATCAAAACTATGTCAATGCTTAAGCCTGAACCCACATCTACGAAGACATGTCTGTTCTTTTTATATCACATAGATGGTGATTAGGAGATAAGATGAAACCTGAAAGATATTAACCCATGGGTAAAAACCATGTGTGTTCCTCAGATATCACCTAGATCATGACGGAGACTTCAAACGCAACTCTAGATACCATACTGAGTTGAATCCATGGCTTAAATGAATTTAACTGTGACAATAGACGGATCGAAACGCACCAATCACTGATTACGAGTCTTCATAGCCAATAACATCATGGCTTAACTGATATACGACCAATAACATCGCCACATAATTGACCAATCAGATCAATAACCAGAGTATAATACCATCAACTGACGTGATACAACTCACTTTGATTCTGAAGATGACTACCGCACAGGTTGTCGAAACGTCAGTCACTGTCAACAACAACAGTCCTATTCAGGGCTACGTTCACCTGGACAATCAAACTCAACCTTTTGAAATGACTCCTGGGTTAAAACCTTTCACATCTTTTTACAATTTAATTTCATAGATGTCATCATGAAACTTAACAATACCACTGGCAGAGAGTCAAAGACTAGTGACAGACACTAACCAGTTGTTTATTTTAAATGGTTCGATCCTCTTGATCATATGAAGATTTCTTGGTCGTTTTATTGCTGTTGCTCTCTTTTGTCTCCAATGTCTTTTCTGTGTCACCACTACCTTCTTTCTGGTGTTTGTTTGGATAATCGCTGCTGTTAGAACTAGAAAAATAGGACTCTAATCTCTTCATGATAATAACATGGGCAGTCGAGCAAAGATGGTGGGCTGAGAGTTCCTTAGCGCCCAGTCCCAACCTCAGCCTTGTTTACTCTTCTCGCCTCAGTCCTCGCATTGCACTATCATTTTTTGCGATCGGAACATTGCGAGGAACGCATCGAAAGAACGTTTACAAGACGTATATTTTGTTTTCACCTTGTATTATTTTTTAAACATTACAAACTACAAAGTAGTTACTGGTCCTGTGACTACTGGTTCTAAGTTTCTTCTAGTCCAGAAGCATTTTGCACTACTCAAAGACTAGTTGACTACCGCTAAGGTCGAGCACTGCCTTCTACGCGTCTCTTGGGTGCATTCTCCACTTTAAATCTTTCACTATCAGGTCATCTTTCGATGCTTCATACATGCAGAAACTCAATTTCTTTTTGGGTCAGCTGGTAGACAACGCACTGGCTCACAAACGCCGCCATCTTGTTCTTTATACATATGCCGGCTTTTTTCAAAAGTTTCTTCACTGCCACCTGTGTATTTTCCCGAAAATAAGCCAAACCACTCTTCGAGAGTTCAAGTTCTTCACTCAAAAAGCTCTTGTTGGTCCGATAAAAAGGTGTTTGAAGAAGATTTTACATGGGACCAGCTAGGTTGGCCCTCTAAAATTAAGCTTAAGGTTTGAACTGGTTTGCATTCAGTAAAAAAGAATTTTGGACTATAACGTTTTGGTTAACTACAATACTGTGAATTTCAGAGGCAATCTAAAATGATGCGTTGCCCAGTTTTGTGGTTTCTCTTCCTTTCTCCCGTCAGGAGAGTTCGTAGTGTTAAATATACATGTAAGATCGGTTAGGGTTAGCGATTCGCTAAGCAACCAGTTGTAAAAATTTTACCCACACAACTACTGATACACACTTCTCCGTACTGTAATATTTTGTTCCCACATTTATAAATCGGGGTTATTCCTTCACATCAATTGCCAGGAAAATGGCCACTTTTGAGAATCAAATTGGATAGTCTGCGTAGAGAATTTTTCAGAAATTCCTGTTCACTTATCCAGACTTTGCACCTCCTTCTTCTGCTGCTTGGCCTGCTCAACAGTCAGGGTGCTCGACTGTTTTGCTAAGCGGTACATTTCTCCATTTCACACAGCGAAGCACAGCACAGCAACTTGATCGGGCGTTCATTTTTGATCTGCAGGCTGCTTATATAGAAAGTGTTCTGTTAAAGTTGGAAGACGCAGTAGACTTCACAGCTAGTGGATGGACAACAAATCCGACTGCTCATAAATACGAAGAGAAGAACCTGATTGATCGATGTGGGAAAGTAATCGACAGGCAGACCTAAGGGGCTTTGAAATCAGATGGATTTGAGAAAATTGATAGGTCTTTACTTGAAGCTGTGGTCCAACGAGAGACGATGTAGATCAGAAAAGTCGAGCAGTTTCAAAAGCAATTCAAGACATTGCAATTGATACCTTCCTACAGGGTGGAGGTAGTATTCTTGAAGTGAAGCTCTAGCAGACAAAGCTAGAATTCTGTTATGTGCCCCATCAAATGTGGGTCTCATAGAGGTCATACATACAAGGTGCTCACCTATTTTAAAGCATTATTTTTGGAAAACATTTGTTTGTTCATTTATCACTAAATGGGCAGAGATGATATACTAAAAGAACATGTTTTTTAAATTTCATTCTGTTCGCTTTTCAATATGAATCGTTCATCACGGTGTTGACCTTTAACAGCTACTTGATCCACAAACACACTTATTTATCTTTTGGATCTAAACGAATTAATAGTATGTTTATATTTGTTAATAGTATATATTTCTCATTCCTTCAGTCCGACATTATAAGTTGACAAGACTTGTAGTGTATAATCAATATAAAGTGAGAATTGTGTAACAAATTAATCATAAACTAAACTCTTTATACACATTATTCACAATGATTAATATGTTTCATGACATTACCTCTCTCTACATCTCAGTTTAACTCAACAAGAAAACACACAACCCTTGGATGCGGCTCGCTTCAAGCGAAGTGCTTGGTTTATTCTCCGAAAAGACTAAAAGATACACATGACATGGTGGTATGTCGTGGCAACTGAAAACGATAATGCTAACTTAATAGTGAAACAAACACCGGTGAATGAAGAGAACCAAAAACTATAAAATCAACGAAATTGCAGTTTGTCAGCACTGTCTTTAAAATGGACGCTTTGCACATTTTTTTAGTGCTTTAGTGAATTAATGTTAGACTCGTTAGCAAAACTCCCTGTGATTTCTATGAGAACAAACATAGAATATCAACAAACACTTTAACAAAACAAAAGACATGGTGGGGGATATAAAAGTAGATGATGGAGTTACATTTGTTTTGGCTTTCCTCCGTTGTGTCCCCTAACCAAAAAGTAGGCGAACTCTAACCCTAACTTCGGAAAACTCCGAGAAATTCTTTCTATCTCGTGGCTCAATTGACCAAGAGGGTAGATTCATTTTTAACATTTAGATATTTAAAGTAAAGTTTTACAAATAAATTAGTAGTATTTCTATGATTTTCAAAAATATTTACGTGAACCAATTTAGCATGTATCAGTGCTGCTTTTAAGATGGGAGGAAAGGATTTCAGAGTATGAACTTTTGGGGAAAAATGATCAATTTCCAAATTCCCCTGTAATTCATTTTCCTTTAAAGGACGTTAGCAGGAATGTGGTTTAATTCATTACCTGAATTTTAATATCGAGTATACACGCTAATCGTCAAGGTGACATCATCCAGATTTTCCTTTTGTTTTTTGAGTTTCATTAAACTGATTTTTTGCTCCAAAATTGTTGTTTAACTTTTTACTGCGGGCAGTGAAAAAATTTACTTTCGCAAAAATTCGTGCCTTGCCTGACACGGAAGGTGGCCTGTTTCACTGAGTCTTTATAGTGCAACTGTAATAAACAGACCTTTCCCTCTCCTCCGAAACGCTTAGGTCAAAGTAAAGATATTCAGCATAACTGCGACTGGCTCGTGACAAACAGCTTAAATTGTACTATATTGCCGTGATTGAGATCATGCAGTAAACGAGCTTCAGTGAATGCATTGATAAATTGTAAAGACGAACCAAGCAATTTCTTTACAACAACTGACTCGCCTGAATTCTTGTCTAGGTCTTAAGGATACTTTGTCCCAAAAACCGCTACGAACAATCCTTGTCCAACCACATCCTGTTCCCCTAGATCACTCCATTTAAATTCTGGAAGGCCCTCAAAGCGAACGATTCGCTTCTTCTTCACTGTCAATGCCAAAGGCACTTTGAAATTTCCAAGAGACAACATGTTGTAGAAAGAGGTAAAACAAAGCACGTAGTGGCTACAAATATACAAATTTTCCCGCCAAAATGCTGTGCAAAAATCGAGAATTTCTCTGTAGAACACTGTATAAAGTTGTTATGAAATATTAAATTCTCCTCAGTCTTCTGTTTCCCGGGAAATCGGATCGCAGGTTATAAAAGGTACGGGGGGTATTTACCATTTCTCGCTTCGGCAGCTGGGAACTGCATTTTCAAAAAACTATAACGTAGGAAGCTTATAAATAGGAAAGGGTAGACTACAAAAACGGGAGGAAGCTGCGGTTCCGTAAGGCTGTCAAGAAGGAGCCATTCAACCAGTTTTTGGTAGGAGAAACCTCGTTTTTACCATTACAAAGGCGAGCTGTTATGGCACAAACTGCCCACGTACAGTACATGTTCACAGCAGAACCTTCACACACATCTTGCATGTGCACAGTCCATTACTATTAATCTTTATTCTTCATGCAACATTTTAGCCCCCGCAAGAGGTCGTGCAGCCTAATAAATTTCGTTCACAAGCAATAGAGATGGATGTGTAGCCGATTTAGGCTGCAACTCTGACAAGAAGCAATATTGTCTAAAAGAATACATAATCATCATTAATGAGTTTTGATTCAAAACATTGTGATTGTAAGACAAGGAAAAATAATGCATTAACACATCACCTTTAACAGCAACTTGATCCACAAACACACTTATGTACCTTATGGATCTAAACTAATTAATAGTATGTTTATATTTATTAATAGTATATATCTTTAACAGTTAAAAGGTTTCAAGGTTTGCACGGTGCTTGTACGGTGTTTCAACGATATTTTAACTGTGTAAAAAAACGTGTTTCAACACTGTTTTTCTTGTATGTGTTCCTTTTAGATGTATATCATCTTTACTGTTACTGGTAGTGTTTTGTTACATTCTGATCGGAACCTTTAAAATGGGGAATCTTTTAAAGCGGGAATCTTTAAAGCGGGAGATCTTTGAAAGCAGGAATCTTTAACTGATCGGAGTTGTACAGTTTTGTTGCCCAGCAAGGGACAGCAGCCGGCCAAGGATATGTGCAGATCACTCCTTGGAACAACTCGGGGGGGGGGGGGGGCACTTCAATATATGGACTATACGGGATAAGCCACCCGATAGGGTATGGGTTTTAAACAGAACAATCAGAAACAAGGTATACTTTCCCCCCCGTAACTGTCATAGACAGAAATCCATCATAATTGAGGCTGCAGTGCTCTGCTTCTGGTATCAGAAATAATTTTGGTTTTGTTATAGCGCGGTCAGGAACAAGTATCATCAAGTGTGTCCTAAGAGAGGGTCTGGATGGGGGTTTCATTCCAATGACAGGACTACCACAGAACGTAGTCCACATTTTCCGACAGAAGTTTTTTTTCAGCTTGAAAACGCCCATTATATTTTCTTAAAGAGAACCTTCCCTTGCTCAGACTTCCATGGTGATAGAACGCCCCTAAATCCAGAAAAAATGGACATTTGAACAGGGGCAGTTGAGGAATGAAATCCCCCTTCCTGGAAAGAAAGGAATGGAAAAAAAAAAAAAAAAGAGAATTTAATTCCCAGCCTCAGGAAAATAAAGATGTCAGTGGTAATCAAACGAGGGAAAGAAGATGAATAAAAAAGTAAAGAACACTTGTCAGCTACACAGGTGTTAAACAAATACGACCAACAAATTGTCCTGTATTAATCAACTCTCATTTAGATAAAGCCTTTTTCCAACCTGACCATAAGGCAACACGTTTTATGTACATAGACTTTCCAGCATAGGGTCAGATACATTATGCTCGAAAATTCGAGCAGGGCGAGGGTCCTGCAAGTGACCAAATGCCGTAGTAAGAATAGAAAATACTCTCTCGGACGATGCAGATGAAGGCTGCATCAATAGGATAAGCTTAGCTGCTGCAGACCAGAATGGGAGCTCGGCTTCATTTTCTTTCCACCATCTCATAGGATCAAGGCCATCAGCTATGCCGTCGGCTCTTGCAAGGTATCTTGGAAGCTTATTCTTCATGTTTGCAATCATGGCAGCATCATTCAGGAAGGCGATAGATGTGAGGACATCTACATCATTTGCTACAGGGCGCAGCTGAGTTATATGGCGAGGACTGAAAAGCCGTGCAGCTTTAAACATTTGCACTTGGGGACCCATGACTCCCATCACCGTATTGGTGAAGTACTCCCATCCTGGTCGAATTGCCGCAATGCCGTATTGATGGTACTGTTGGGCAACCGCTACATTTCCCCCAGAAACTTCTCTGGATAAAGCCATTAGGTTGGGGAGGTTGGCACCGTGGATGCTGTTCTGAATAATTAGGAGCTGCTCATAGCACTGCCAAGCGAGCGTGCCATCCCCTTCTAGGATGTATGTTGACTCAACCATGGGCTTGCCTGCATCGACGACTGCAGCTAACTCAATCTGGAGCAAGAACTTCGTCTGGGCGTTGGCGAGCATTTCATCTAGCTGTCTTAGGGTAGCTTTGTTAGCAGCCTCCTTTAATCTCGCTTGCAAGAAAGGATGGATCTCAGCGAACTGCAGCATAATCTGCTTTGCCACCTCCCACCAGCTC
>OZ037995.1:23406144-23438644 GCA_964035705.1 Porites rus
ACTAAACAAAAACGACGAACAAATTGTCCGTTATTAATTCTCGTTTGGCTAAAGAGCCTTTTTGCAACCTCACCAAAAGGCAACACGTTTTATGTACATAGACTTTCCAGCATACGTTAGTTTTAAATTCCATCTTTTGAATAAAACATAGTTAATGTTTAATCCCATTTGTACAATGAACATTACTGGTTCAATTTTAATTCATTAGAATATAGGGACAAGACTATTCAATCAAGTGCCCCTCAAAGAACGTAAGCTGAAGAATGAATCTCTTCACTTTTCAGAAAATGTATTTATTTATCGTTATAAAAAATTTCCACTTCCCTGTTTTAGTTATATTTCAATATCTGATTACGTTTGTCCATCATCTGATATCATGTTAATCAAAGTGAACTTAAAGTTGACCATTTCTTGGCGTATTCAGACGTATTGAACGTTCATCATAAGCTGCTTAATAACTAGTTAACTACTTTGACAGGCTTTGAAACTCCTACAACCTTTTTTAGCTAGAAGGAATACTATTTTTTGTGGCAAGGACACTGCAACAGTACTAAACAAAAGTGCATTGTCGTTTTTAAAGTCAAACAGTTCTCCTGATACAACTCAACACGGTAGTTAATGAGGTCAGCCACCAGATATGGTAGGGAACAACATTTGGCATGTGACCCTGGATATCTCAAGTCAGACGCTGGAGAAGATATGTAGTGCGTTCTGATTTTTTGAATGTCTTTTGTCCCATAAGTTTAGACAAGGTCACTCAATAATACATTAAGAAGCAAGACACTTTAACCAATGCGCATCTCAATGTATGAACGCAAGAACAAAAGGCGACTCTTGCCCATGGTCAATAAAACCATGAAACAAGGGAAAGAGGACGACTGAAATAGTAAAGAAGGCTTGTGAGGTACACAGGTATTAAACATAAATGACGAACCAATTGTCCGCTATAAATCAATTCTCTTTTAGGCAAAGCCTTTTTCCAACATTGCACTTTTCATTGGACGTTCTTCACTAAACTTATTAGCGTACAACAGATCATTTTTTGGGGGGGAGGGGGACATTTCACGTGTGAACTGCAGCGAAGTGAACGGGCTAAATTTTACAAATTCCTTCTATCCCAGTGTATAAGACATTAGTATGTCTCTGTCACTAAATGGTAAAATAAATTGGTGTATTTTAAAAATGTGTATGAAATAAGTTTATTAAGCCAGGTTTTCTAATTTTTTCATGTCCAGAGTTGTTACAATTATTTCAGCTCTACATCTCGAGCAAAACCACTCGAAATAAAGTATCAGGTTATTTTTTCTATCAAATAAAAAAAATTGAAATTCTTTGTTCATTTAGCAACCAGCAAAAAATTCTTCTTCTGAAGAAAATAGAAGAAAACCTAGCTGTAATAACAATTTTATGAAGAGGTCTAAGATAAGATACCGCAGTATGTGTAATGATTTGCTAAAAATAATTCAATCTATTTGTTAAAGATATGTATGTTATATCTATTTTAGAGCTTGCCTACTGGATGTGAACTAAAGTATCGACTTCAACGTAGTTGTCCCTATGCAAAAGAGTATCGAGGACACTTGAGGAACATAGTAAAGAGAACAAGAAAAGTACTCGGCGTACGGCCCGGTGCTTTCAACTGTTTTTCGGTGTGTGGAACTCCTGATGAAACACTCGCACTCGTTTTTGACATATTACTGGAAAAGCATAACCGAATGAAGACAAGTGGGTTACTGACTGTCCTTCCGGGGAAAAGTTTTGTTTCCCAGTGTTGGTTTTGGTCGTCGATTTGTTGGTAATTGTGCTCATTGCTGTATTACTTGTCATTTCGTTTGGGATTTCTACCAAGGTGATCTGGAGTGCGATAATAGCGCCGTCTCTTTACATTTTCATGACTATCCGCAGGTGGAACGTAAATAAAACAGGAACTCATCCCGTTGATGGTGGTTGTGGTAATTGCTGTTTTTTTTTAGGTTGGATCAGAAGTATTAAGTCCAAAAATAGCCCCATCCTGTATTGCACAAGAGTTATTGTGGACAGACCTTCAAATTGAGTTCATCAATAGAAAAGAGTATATTTCATGGAAAACGAACTTGTGAATATTGAATTTGTCAATGAAAAATGGAGTATTGAAATTTGCGACGTTAGTCTGATAAGTTTTAAGAAAAGAGAAATTTAAGTCAAGAAGAGTTGACACTTGCAAAATTAATGTTTATTTATGTATTTTACCGTAAACTGCCGCTTATAAGCCCATCCGCTTATAAGCGCCCCCCCCCGGTTATAGACCCACCTACATGCAAACAAAAAAGTACATCCGATTATAAGTGCATCCTGATATAAGCCCCTGTTACAGTTTTCATTTTGTTTTGAAATTTCACTGAATTCGATTTATTGCTGCCTTTTTAAGTCTTCAATTGTAAGAGTAATAAATAGAGATTACTTCATGGTTGGTGAGTGCGTACGATTTTTATTCACGAGTTGTGAAGAATCGCAAACTCACTCGTTCGCTGTGCTCACTCGTTCGTTTTCGATTCTTCACAACTCGTGAATAAAAATCGTACAAGCGAACCAACCATGAGGTAATTTGTTTATTATATATGTACTGAGATATTACAAAATAATGTTAACAACTATCAATTGCGCGGTGAAATCAACACAAAGACCACAACGAGTTGCGAATGATTTTATTCGAGCAAACTGAACGTACAAAACTTCCTACAACATTAAAGTTATTCAATGACTCTGAAGAAAGTGGAACAAAGTCTACTTTTAAACGATTCTTTAACTTTAAATAACAATGAAAATTTTCAGCTTTAAATATCGCCGTTCAAAACCGTAACTAAGATATAAAATTTGAAAAAGTTGACTGTTTTGTAAATCTAATTATAGTAATGCATGCATTCTAATCAGAGTCAGAGTCCAGTACTTTTAGCCTTTTGTACCTCTTTGGAGAAGACTTTACCTCAACTTCTTGGATTGCCAACTTCGGGGATTGATTGAGGCTGTTAATAGAAATGCTGAATTGACCTCCATGAATAACAGCGCCCGTGAAAAGCGACATCGCTTGTTGGTGATGATCTGCCGCCGAGCGACCCGCCGAGCTAGCTGAAGGATCAGTGGAGCATTCTCCAACTTGAGATGAATTAGTTTTCTCTAAGCTATGCACATTCCCGGACATCAGTTCACTTAAAGTACGAGACATTTTTACTTGCTGTTTTTCAGAAACTACAGAATAATTTGTCACACTTTGAAGATTTTTATGTCCCGACAGTTGAATAATATCTGTCGCTGGGATGTCGTTGTTTGTTAATGTTTGGATCATTGTTTTGCGACCGCTATGGTTGTTTACATTGGGCCCCAGTCCGGCTTTTTCTGCCATTTTTTTCATTAACGAATTCAGCTTGTTCACGCCAACGGCTGACTTTTTAAACCATGGTTTAGAAGAATCTTGTTTTTTACAGTTATTTACTGCTAGATAAAATGGCGCGTTGTTGTCGTTCATTTCCGACGGTCTTTTGTCCGCGTAGAATTTGTAAACAGTGACGGGATCTCTTTCACTTCCCTGAACCAAAAACATTTTCGGTTTTATTTGCCTGACATCTCTGGGATTTTCTCCGGTTCGAGTCTTAGTTTGTCTCTCAGTATACTCTAAAAATTCCTCGCCATTTGTAGTTTGGCGTAGTTGCACATCGCCCCAACACATGTCTCTGTGTTCCTTACAACCACGGAGACCGAAATAGACTGTGTTGTTGAACCAAACTGTATTCAGTAGAGCCTCAGGAGTTGACTTTCCTAACAATCCTTTGTCATACAGCAGTTTTATGTCGTCTTCTGTGAGGGGAACTGAAGCGTTTGGTTTATCACCTTTGCCTTTCTTCTTGAGATCTCTTTGTTTTGATTTTAATGCCGTTCGTGCTTTTTCAAACTCGACGTCTCTCATAATGCTGTAGCCGTAATTCTTCTTCTTTAAATACCGTTCAAAACTGGCCATCATAGCACGCAAGGAAGTGGGTTCGTAATCTTCGTTGTTTTCTTTCTTTCTTACTGTTATGATAAATTCGCTGATGAATGAACTCAGTTCGTGTGGGGGAATTTCTTCTACAGGCCTTGACTTATCTTTTAGCCTCAAAAACTCCTTAAGCAAAGCAACATTCTGTTCAGTTCTTCCTGGTGTTTTCGTTTTCTTGTCCTTCAATAAATTCCTCTACTGAAGTTATATCTGCAAACCTTGAATTGCTCGAAGAAGACGCCATGGTTTTCCTTTTGCCTAGTGACGCCGTCAGTGAAAGGCGGGAAAATCGATACGATTTTTGTCACTAGTGAAAACTTTCGTCTGCGGGTTGTGATTGGTCATACGGTATTTTTCACTAGTGAGAAAAATCGTACAACCAATCAGATTGCGTGTACTCTGCAACGCATCATTTTTATTTGACATATTCATTTTGCAGTAAATCTCAGTACATATATAATAAATTTACATTATACATCTATCAACAGTGCTGTTGCTCATTTCGAAACGTTTTTTTTCCGTCCGCTTATAAGCCCATCCGGATATAGCCCCCCTCCCTCCCCTATTTATAAGCCCACCCAAAACCACTTATGAACTTGTATAAGCCCAGGGCTTATAAGCGGTAGTTTACGGTATACATACAAAAACTTAGCACCTAACTACATTTTTTGGTCGCCTTTTCCTCGTCAATAAAGTCTTTTGTTTCTTATTCTGCAATACACCCTTCCTTTCAAAAGAGAAACAAGACGCATACGTTTATCAAAGATAACAAAATTTTCCTGACATAAACAAACGAGACCTGCACTTTCCTGACAATTAACGAAATCATAGCCTTAAGATGTTTCAAATAGTGAAAGCGATGGAGACAATAGACTTTATTGACACTCACAATATGTCTTCTTTAATTAATTAATCAATTATAAAACAGAAATAAATCAATTACATCAATTACATCACTAATCAGTTTATAAACACAACAATGTCTGATCATTCACTGAATCAGTGCTAAGGAGAAAATGGAGGAGGAGTTGATGTTAGTATAGCTGGGTAGTACCTCAGAAACGCAGAGATAAACACATACATATGGAACATAATATACCAAGCCCCAGTTGCTGAAAAGGTGGATAGCGGCACACACGGGATAAATCGCTAGCCAGTGGATAGTGCAATTGGTGTCCGTAATAGTTATGGACTAGATAGTGATTTATCGGATGGATAGGGCTATGCAACGTTTGAACAACTCGGGCCAAAGTTATATGCTTCTGATCTTACAGTAGCGGAAGTTTTGAAAATGTGTTCGAAAAACTACTAGATATTTGCGGAGAAACATTCCATGACATTCGTACTTAAAAGTGAATTGATTGACGTGACGTAAGAACGAGATGACGCATGCGCATGAAGTGCGCATGAGGTTTGACGTGAAGCGGAACTTTGGTATATGGTTCCGATCTTAGGAGAAAAATTTTCCTTCATGTGGATAGAGTACCTATTTTGCTTTGAAGAAATGAGTTTTTCGCTGTGCAAATGTCGTTATAGTGGTAAGTTTGGACCTTATTTAGTAGATAGTGTACTGAAAATAGAGAAAGTAAAGTTTGTGACCATCGTTGCGCGAGGGTACTCGCTACAATGGTTTACACGGGGACGCTCCGCTCCTAAAGGGTAGTTTTTTCAGGCTTCAGGTATATGAAAGGTTACGAATTTGACTTGTGAAGTTTGTGAAAGCGTAGGGAAATGTGTCATAGGTGGAAGCGATGAATTTCATGGTTTTGTTGTGAAAGCGTCCTGTTTTTGTCATGGATTCCTATTGAAGGGACTATGCATTTACAGCAGGTAAAAGGGGTGCAAAGTTCCAAGCAAGGTATGTGAAAGGGGTATCATTTTTGTGTAAAAATTGTATCTGTACGGGCTTGGAGGTAGGGGCCGAGTCTCCCTGTATGGAAATTTGTTGTGTGATACATAAAATCAGAGCTGTGAGACAAACAAATGAATATCTCTCCTGAGCATTATTTTTGAATTTGCAAGAAGCATGCAGGGGCAAAGTTTGAGAAGCTGTTAGGCTGAACAGTTTTCGAAAACCCGAATTTCAATCCGTTTCAATCTTGTTTAGTTTTGTCCATCTGTGGCATCTGTTGTTTCTGTTATGTTATTTTAACCTTCCTTTTAAGCAGTTATTTTTATGTTTCTGTTAATGTAATGGGCATTTTGTAATGTGCTAATTTGGCTGAATTTTGTGAGACAGATGCTTTCATTTAGACAATCTGTGAGTGACAAAAATATCTAGTAGGAAACATTTGTCTATTAGAATCATCCTTGTGTTTCAAACAAAGGGAAACAATTTGCTAGTGGTCTGATCAGTTTTCTAGTGAAAAAAAATATTACTAGCAAAAGCTGCAAGTGTACGAAAAGGTTAACTTCAAAACCCTCCGCTATGTCCTGGGGATTGGGGAGACTGATTTCAATTGAGTGGTGGATAAGGAAGATATTCATTTAGTATTACCTTGTGTGTGCACCTTGTGCAACAGCGCTTGTTATCTGTATAGAAGTAGAAATAGAAAATACTTGATTATTGGGTTAGCAACAGTGACAAGTGACATTTTTTGTGAGTGGTGATATGCAAATGCATATAAACAAGAAAGTTTAAGTGGATAGAAATTTCCTTTATCTGTAAATGGTATGAAATAATATTATTCATTAACAACTAAATGATTGGATAATTCAATTGTAGAGTCGTGATTGGCTTAGCAATGATTCTATGAGAAGGACAAATGCTACCTGTAATGAAGGCGAAAAGGAGTACAAGTGGAAAAGATGTGAGCAGGAACAGGTACAAGAGTTTTTTGATAAGTAGTGTAATTTGGAAGTTTCAGGATGTCATGTAAAACAATAATTATTGCAAAGAATTGGCACCATTAATTTTGGGAAAGTAGTTTTCCAGGCACCTGCCCAATTGGTTGGAAATTACTGGTTTCAAACTCCCCTACCCCTTAGAATTTCCAATGATCTTTTGCCACAAGTGTGGTAAAAAGGCATTTTGTTTGAGTAATCAAGGTTGGAAGATATAGTGAATAGGAAATACCATACATTGTGTATTAAACCCGCTCCCTTTAATGAGGCGCCCCCTCCCTTTCAGGAAGAGAAAGTTGATAAGGTGGCCTCTGTATTATATCAGTCCCCTCTTTAGCTGTGTTAAATATTCGTGGCTAATAAATGATAGACTGTATTAATAAGTCACTACTGTAAAACATCGTGTGGACTGATGTGTCATGGTTTGTTTAGGAATTGCAAGTTTGGATTTAATTGTGATTCTTGCATTGCATGACGCCCAATCTTCCTGTACTAGAGCATTTCCACTTTGTATCCAAGTTGTTTATGGAGAGGTGATGTGATTGCCTTTTTGAAATGAAATAAGCCCCCCTCTCAAATAAGCGCCCCTTTCATCAAGTGGGCTTGAAATAAATAAGGCCCCCTAAAAGGGCCTTAATAGAGGATTTACGGTATGTGATTTCACAAACGAATGTAACTGATTTGTGCAATTTGAGAGAGTAAAGACTCAATGTGATTAAAAGTATGGAAAATGTTTACTCACAAGATGCTGCATCATACCCATCAGAGTTAATTAAGCGCCTCAGGGCTATAAGTGGAAAATGCATTTGATCAATAACAGGACAAATTTATGGAAGGTTATTTATGTGTTTTTTTTTTTATTTTGTAAGGCAACGTTGAACATGTAATGTTGGACAACATTCTTGGGGGTAAGTATAAATTATTCTTCTGTATATCCAAAAGGTCTAGATAGCAGCAACAATATAGATAGTCGTATAAACATAACAACTTTCTTTAATTTTCCAGACATGTTTCGACGGTACATCCGTCATCTTCAGTGATACATATTTTGAATCACTGAAGATGACGGATGTACCGTCGAAACATGTCTGGAAAATTAAAGAAAGTTGTTATGTTTATACGACTATCTTCTGTATATCAGAATTATCTTCACTATTGATACTCTTGTTTCTTTCATGTAGATTGAGAAATAGAAATTCTGATTGATGACGATGAGTGTAAAAGGAAAGAGTTTTCAAGAGTGTGAAGCATTTGTTCTCACGTTTTTTTTCTGAGCACTTTCATGTGAGACTACTGAAGAAATAACACCTACATTTTGCAACAAAGTTGTTGAGTCAGTGTACTCAAATAGAATAACTCTATAAAAGAAAACAATCTGGATCTCTTCCCTTTCCGTCTATTCAAACTAGAGTGTTAGTTGAGAGCAGTTATTTTCTTCTTGTGTTCAGGATAATATTAAATTAATCTTTCATATGGTTTAAGTAAAAAGTAGGAAATATTTTTATTATCAGATTGTTCATTATTTTAGGTAGTGTAGGAAAGCAACAGACGTTGTAAGAAGGTAATATATGTGACTGTGCATATTATTATTTTGTGTATCAAATTGTACTAAATTCATATTTACCAAGGGGTAGTTGCTTGCGCTTATGATTGGCAGAGACACGGGAATCTGTTGGAAAATTCCAAAGTAATTATTATTAATGACTTACAGTCATATTTTTAGCTCAGTATTTCAGTTTGATCTACAATTTGTTGACAAAGGTGGTATATACTTGTTTGGAGAACAGTAATATCAGTAGTTTAAGGGGTACTGATAAATTGCTTTACCTGTTGTTGTTGCTGTGGTTAACGTTTGTACCCCTATGTCTGTGAAAAAGAATTATTAAAAAAGTTGTGTTTAAGGCTCATTTTTATGCACCTATCAATGTTAAGCCCGAGGGGGGGGACCCCGGGCATATGTGGGGCATTTGACTTTTCAGAAGATTTTTTGGTCAAAGTCCCCACCGTGGGGCCCCAAAACTGGGTCAAATAAGATCAAATATCCCCACCTTAGGGAAGTAATATCCCTAAAGTTCATAGTAGTTGTGTATATTTTACAAATAATTGATATAAATTGCCAAGCTTTTTTTTTATATTTTAAACTCCTTCGATGCTTTGTGTAATCCGAGGAAAATAATCAACAAATCTAGCATTTCACGTGAAAAAATCAAATATAATTGTCTCAATCTTACAGGAACAACGCGAGCTGTATACCATGTTGAGCTTTACAGATCTAGCATTTCAAGTCATACAATCAGATATTTTCTCAATCTAATACGGAAAAGAATGTACCATGTAGAAAATACGAATCTAGCATTTCAAGTGATACAATCAGATATCATTTTCTCAATCTAATACAAAAACTGAATGGACCTTGTTGAGCTACACGAATCTAGAATGATACAATAAGATATCATTTTCTCAATCTAATACAAAAACTGAATGGACCTTGTTGAGCTACGCGAATCTAGAATGATACAATCAGATATCATTTTCTCAATCTAATACAAAACCTAAATGCACCTTGAGCTACGCTAATCTAGAATGATACAATCAGATATCATTTTCTCAATCTAATACAAAAACTGAATGGACCTTGTTGAGCTACACGAATCTAGAATGATACAATCAGATATCATTATTTTTCTCAATCTAATACAAAACCTAAATGCACCTTGAGCTACGCTAATCTAGAATGATACAATCAGATATCATTTTCTCAATCTAATACAAAAACTGAATGGACCTTGTTGAGCTACACGAATCTAGAATGATACAATCAGATATCATTATTTTTCTCAATCTAATACAATAACTGAATGGGCCTTGTTGAGCTACGCGAATCTAGAATGATACAATCAGATGTCATATTCTCAATCTAACAGAAACGAAAAGTCTATCATGTTGAGTTATGCAACTGATTAGATTATTTGCAGGAGGTACAAGTCCACTTTGAAATGCTCTCAATCTCCACACAGGCAATATGGTGCCACTGAGCGCAGGAATTACAAGCTACCCAATCAATCATTTGCTCATCATCTTCATCATTGTCGTCTTCTGCAAGTGGTGGCTCTTCACTGTTGCATGTATGGCAAACATTTGACGCGTCAGTTCTCTGTCTCAAATTGGTTTGACGTTCTTGCCGTTTGGCTGCTGCTTTCTTTGCCCCCCTCTTGCGATTGCATGCCACATCCTCCAAATGCTTCAGCCAGAGACGAACTTCTTCTGGGGGAAGAAGTGCTTCTTTTGCAATGGCTAGTACTGCAGAATTGTCAGGGATCCCTTTCCATTTCTTGTGAGCCTCTAGAAGAATCTCAGATGGTGGTTTCGCCTTTGGAAGATTGTTGCCACTGTTAACGTAATCCAGAAGCTCGTTCAGTTTCATGTAATGGCCAGCACAAAACCCACTGCATTCAGTGCAAGCATCATTTCCAAACGGCCTGGTAGGATCAGGTGTAGGTATGGGCAGAAAAGAGATGGATGGGCCACCAGGGAACCATGGTATGTCTTCCAGCTGAGTTGTCTTGCAGACTGGGTGGATGCATTGAGGATTATAGCAGCATCTAAGGTAGAAGAGATACTGGGATGGTAGATTTGGTACCATATGGCTATTCCTCAGTGTCCAAATTTCATGAATGCTCTTATAAAGATCTGGGTGGCTCTTCCTTAACTGCTCCTTTTCATTTTTCTTTCCCTTTAAATATGTCAGCACTGCAGCCCGTTCAGTTTGCGTATCTTTGCTGTCAGGACCCTTCCAGAGGTGTATTACCGTTCCGGCACATGGGCTTTGGTTGACTCGGCTCAAGTAAACATCGATAGCAGAACTTAAATTTTTACAGAGAATGTCACTGTTGACCTTGCCATTTTCAAGGCAGGATCCATACTAAGTTGATGGAATGAAGAGATTTGCGTGACCCAGCGCCAAGCAACTATTCTGCAATTCGACTCTGTTTCGATAACTCGCCCCACTGTTCCTGGTTGAGATTAGTGTTGCCTTGTGTCCTTTCTGTAGGTGCCTCTTGGTCCACCAATACTGCACTTCCTTGTGTATGGGACCCTCATCTGCTCCACCATCAACTCTGGCACATTCAATTTCCTTCAATTTGCCTGTTTGATTGTTATGAAACGCAGGCTTTACTTCTGGTTTGTCTTCTACCATCAGGAGGTCTTCAAAGTGCTGGGCAGGATTCTTGCAGTGCAGCGGCTGGGCTTTAACAACGCCAGCGCATATTTCTTCTGTTGTGTCGGTCGCAGGAAAATTGTACGATGTTGTCTGCAAGACAGAGGGATATCGATTCACATAGTCTGTTCGAGTGGTCAGTGGGACTTCATTCTTCAAACACAGAGTTCCATGCTGCTTATGGGTGGTCATTGAATCTAACCTGAAGCCAGCCTGATCATCACGGCCCAGGTTCATGATGTTGTTTCCATTAGTGTACTGCAGCTTATCGAAGCCGGCATACAATGCAGAACTCCAATGAGCATCGGGATTGTATTTTAGCGTGAACCCCTTTCTAGCACGTCTCTGTACGACTTGTGCCAACCCTTTGTATCTAGCAGCAGACTTGCGACGTTTATTCCGGGCAACACACAACTGCACAACACTTCCATAACTAAAAGAAGATTTGTATTTGGCTTGCAGATGTTCCTGAATTCTTTTAAACGTAACTTTCCTCCCAACACACTTGTTGCCATCAAATGTCAACACACCGGTTCGCCTCCAAGCATCGGCACCCACACCACACTTTTGAACGTATTGTTCAATTGTTTCGCCAATGTCAGGGTGTTCCCTTTGTATTCTCCCAACTTTCTTGCTTTTCCTTCTTCTTAAATAACGCCTTTCTGCAACACGCTTTTTAACTTCCCTTGTTGCTTTTCTTCGGATCGCTGCCCTCTTTTTCTTGATAATATCCAGTCCAGCTTCATCAAGAGGATCACGTACACGTTGCCACTCTTCAGCGCAATCAGAATCGGAATCTGACACTATCATACCATCAGCGATTTCACTCTCCATTTCTTGGCGCCTTTTCTCCTCAAGGTATACCTGCCGGGACTGTTCTATAATGCGCTCATCATGTTCACTGAGGTCAAGGAAGGGCAATTGCCCTGCAAAGTCGAGTAGCACTTGTTCAAGAACATGTTCTGCAGCATTTGGCATCAACACCTCTAATGCACAGACGAACTCCAACCAGTTTAAGTTGCACTTGCGAAGGATGTCAAGGAGTTGGTGGGTGTTCATATAGCATTCGCCAGTATCACTGATATGCTTGTATTGTTCGTCTGTTAATTGGAACTGATGTCTACCATCAACCTGCGTGCAGGTCAGGTTCTGTGCACTTTCAACATCACCACTACTAACCTGTGAGGAAATTGCATGATCACCTTCACCACCACCTCCACAATCACCATCAACATCATTACCCCCACCATCACTGTCGCCATCATTATTGCCACACCCATGGCCATCTTCATCATCAGCACCAGCGCCGTCATCATCATCGCTTTCACTTTCATCGGAACTTTCACCTTCCATCTCCATTGGAACACCTAGTGATTTTAGCAACACTTTGTCTTTTACTTGAGCAATTTTCTCAATCGCTTCATGGATGGCTGAGACTTCATCCAATGTTTGCTCTACTTGGGATAAAGTGGTGCCAATATCACTAAACCCATACTTTTCTTTTGCCTTGGTGTTAGATAAACCAGTTGCCCTAACAACGGCATACTTGAGGCGTTTTCTCTCTGCATCAGACTCTGCAATTTGAAGAAGACTGTTCATAGTTTCTTTGGTAAGCGGCAACGATGGCTCCGCTGTTTCACATTTAATCCACTGGTTTAAGAGCGTTTGCATTATTGGATACTTCACTCGATCTTGTTTTTCCACTAAGAAGATGGAGTAGCTACCTCTGCTTCGATTTCCAATCCCTAGACTTGCTAATGGCATTTGAAGCATCCTCCTTCGAGCATGCCAAGATTTGTAAGTTGCATCTGGATATGCCATTTCAAATGCTGACCTTAACTTCAAAAAACCTTTCTGTAGCACTTCATTTGCAACCTGAAGCAAACCACAACAATTTTTACAAGGTTGTTTGTGTGTGGTACTGCACACTGAAGAACGAACATCAACATACTCCTCCAAAGAGAGCCCTTCAAATACAGAAATACAAATATCCTGTCCAACAGCCGCACATTTCGACAACTCACGTTTTTGTTCCCGATAATAAATAGCAACAAGTTCTTCTCTGACCCCCCTCACATTGTTTGCTGATGTGGAGGGGTTTCGTGAAAATCCTGCTTACTAATACCAGCGGGTTCTTCGGCAGTACAATCACCAGCATCATCAGACTCTTTCCTGGGGCTTGTACTTTCACATTCTGTAGTAGATTCTGAGGTGGAAATGATGCTAGTATCACTCTCGCTGGACGTGCTGCTCATACGTCTGAAAAGGAAAGGAAGCTTCTGATTCCCCTCTGTTTGTTTCACATTAGTTTCCTTGTGTTGTTTTTTCTGCTTTTTCTTGTGGTACCATGAAGACTTATTCTCTCGTTTTTGCAACTCTAGCAATTGATTCTGGATAGTTGCCTTTTCCTTCCTTACTTTTATCGTTTCTCCAAGTATTTCATCACACTGCTTGTAATTCTGAAGGGAGCGCGCCTTATCCAAAAGCTGCTGCTTTACGCGAAGGCGACTGTCTAATGTCTCCAAATTATCTTGCAACAGCTTTATTTCACGTGCCCTCTCTTCTGCGTCAATTTTCTTTCTTTTACAAGGAGGCTCGTCAGATTCACTTGTCATGTGTTTTGATCTTGAATGCCCTTTTTTAAATAGGTAGCCATCGGTGGTAACTTTATCCCTAGCCATTGTAAGCAGCTTCCCTGTAGGGTTAAATAGGGAAGTTAAACCACCAAACTTGACTGTAAGATAATTCCCACATTCCTGCACAATGGAAACTTGCCCCTATTTTTTAAATTGGTAGCACCGGTTATAAATTATGGTTTTGAACTTCTCATTTACAAAAAGAACTTAGTGTGGAATAGTACCCAT
This sequence comes from Porites rus, assembly GCA_964035705.1. NCBI lineage: Eukaryota > Metazoa > Cnidaria > Anthozoa > Scleractinia > Poritidae > Porites > Porites rus. The sequence continues at coordinate 23,420,081 of OZ037995.1, forward strand.
TGTAATACCAGCACTATACACTAAAACCCTCTAGATTTAATTTGGGACTTGCCAACTTTGATTTATCTCACCAATCTTTTAACAGAAGATGACCAAGTGAACTTTGGGGGTAAGTATAAGCTTCCTTGTATAATATTTGAAAGAAGAAATGTTGCAGTTGATAAAAACTGCCATCCCACTATACCAATAATGCAACTACAAGACAAACAGTAATGTACTCTCTACAAGTTTTGAGTTTCATATTTAGAAATGCATGCCTGTGATATATACAAAAATTACACCTACCCTTATCAAACACTACATCAGGGTTTTCCTTTGCTAAAACAATGGCAGCATTATTAACCGCCACTTGATATGGTGTAAGGCTCCTTCCAGATTTGCCATATATCTTAGCTTTTTCTTCAAGTTCACTCTGGGGTTGGTCTAATTGTAACATGTCCTATATGAGGAAGAGCAGAAAAGAAGTGAAATTTCATCATCTTACAACAGCACATATATATCTGTATACATGTTATACAATCCCAATATTTTTGCTTCAGCATAATGAAAGAAAACATTAGAAACAATGAAATATATGTAATATCTTCTTTACATAACTATACTTAATATTATCACCACTTCCTGTTTATATTTTTTTAATTTATGAAAAATTACCATTTGGGGGGTAAAGGTTTTTAATGAATGTCATACCTCTTCTGTTGGTTTCCGTAGTTTTAAAGTGCCACCGAAATTATCAAGACGCATACATCCATCTGTGGTCGATGTTCTCTCTGTGTTCCTTCTTCCTTTTTTTTCTTCCATGTTTTGTGAAACACTTGCTTGTGAAATAGGAGCCCAAGATTCGTCTTCTTTTAAGACCATCAGAACTGTGTTCTTGTCAAGAGCCTTCACAACGTCATCCTCATCAACCACACTCCCATCCTCTTCCAAAACAATGCTGTCTCCGTTTAACTTTTCCTTACCTGTTAGTTTATAAAGACAAAACGAATTGACCATTATATTTTGGTTTATAAAGATGCACAACATATTTTTTAAATTTTTTTTTCCACAAAAAAATATGCTACAGAATCTGTATAACACACAAGTGTTTTAATCCACTGCAATATGCTCCTAATAACATCCATTTTATTACCATAGAGTGCAAAAGGATAAGTCATATTCTCACACTAGACTACACATCAAGCTTAGAAATTGTATAAACTACAGTATCAAATTTTAGATTTATATGTACAAAAAAGCAAAAGGGGAAATGTCAATCAACAATATAGGCACAAACGTAATCATATATCTTTTATATCAAAAAAATAGTGAGTAGTGCTTTGTTTAAAAACAGTAAGCTTATGCAGTATTTATTATAAAGTTCGTTTTAATATTAAAAACTCAACACTGTAGTACAAGAGTTGTATTAAATATCTGCTTCACGTACCTTTCTTTTTTAAATCAACCATTGACTCCGCTACAATGCTGTAGTGGAGTGTTCTGCACGCGCTGCAGATTTTTAAAAGAGGCATTGTCCTAGTCAATGGATAGAAAACATTAGAATGTATGAATGAATTCCAAGCCTTGATTCTCTGACGGAAAGCGAGACATTATCAAAAATCCACACAATCCCCACAGAGTAAGGTGTTCCATCAATTTATATTGACAACCAGTAGTGAGAAGCAGTGTTTTTGTTTACAGAAACGAGTGCTTACCTCAAAAACAGCCGTGCTTTCCAGCCAGCGCTCCAGTGAATTCCAAGATGGCCGGCACAGACGTGACTAGCTACCAGTCCTCCTCGCAAAAAAAAAGCAAACGTCCCCACCCTGGGGCCCTGATTCTAAGTCAAACTCCCGAGGGTGGGGAAGGCAAAAGAGGTCAAATGCCCCACATATGCCCGGGGTCCCCCCCCTCGGGCTTAACATTGATAGGTGCATTATACTGTGAAAATTGTCTAACAGAACTTAAACGTTTTCTATAGATAATATGATAACGAATTGTTATTAACAGATACACATGAAAGACATCTACTATAAAAATGGTGTGCGATTATCGGAGGCGAAACGAAGAGTGGAGGCCAAGTATATATTCAAGGTTATACTATTTAATTGTTAAAGGAGATTACATGAGCAAGGCCTAAGGTCAACTGAACTATTGTACAATCATATCAGGATATATAAGTCGAGCGCTGTTGCTAAGTAAGATGATTAAGGGCTAATCCCACATGCCCCTTTCTAGACATTTTGGTACTTCTATAAGAATGTCTCTGTGCAAAGTTCTTTAACGATAGGAAGCGAGTCAATCAAGTATTTCGATCACGAAATGAATCACTTATAACAAATGTCCTTTCAGTCCTAATCAAAACCTAATCTCTTGGGCAGGTTAACTTTTCTTCCGGAACGAGTAGTGTTTCCAGGAACGGGAACTGGAATGGAAGACTTTTGAGCAGACTGTAAAGCATCTTCCTTCTCTGCCAGAACAGGTGGCTGATCCTTAGAAGTTTCAGGAGGATCGGGTAAAGGGCTTCCTGCTGCGTACTTTGCTTCCTTAGGATTTGGATTGAGCTGCCGTCTGTTTCTTCTAACCATTGCGTTACTGTCAGTGTCGAGGTAATAGGAACGTGGCTCTGGTGTTTTGGTTACTACTACTGCGTTCTCTTTACGATCAGGGATATAAACACGATCGCCTGGTGACAGATGACTCAGCTCTTTAACTGCATGTCGTCGGTTGTAATCTTTTGTTTGCTCGGTCTTAATCTTGGCTTCCTTTTCACGCAATTTCGTTAACTCAGGCCACTGTGGAGTTAGTTTAGATGGGGTAGTTGGAAGGGTGGTGCGTAGTCGCCTTCCCATGCATAATTCGGCTGGGCTGAATCCGTTTTCAAGTGGGGTAGCTCTGTAAGCGAGTAGTGCTTCATATGGATCGTCGGATTTGGTAAGGAGGTTTTTAGTTGTTTGCACCATACGTTCGGCTTCTCCGTTGCTTTGGGGGTATTTTGGACTGCTGGTAATGTGTGTAAATCCCCAGTCTTCTGCAAATTTGGCGAATTCCGCTGAGGAATACTGTGGTCCGTTATCGGAGATCACGGTTTCTGGAATTCCATGGCGCGCGAAAATCGCTTTTAGGTGATTGATCACTTCTTGGGAGGTGGATTTTCGAAGAACTCCAATTTCACAATATCGCGAGAAGTAATCTACCACGAGGACGAATTCTTGTCCTTTCCATTCGAATAGATTGGTTCCTACTTTCTGGAACGGACGCTCGGGTAACTGTGAAGGAATCATGGGCTCTGCACAATTAGTTTTCGTCTTCATGCAAGTAGGGCATTCTCTAACAAGATCTTCTATCTGCTTGCTGAGATTCGGCCACCAGACACCACTTTTCGCCCTTTCGCGGCATTTCTGGATGCCTGGATGACCTGTGTGTATCTTGTCTAATACATCGAGCCTTAACGCGGAGGGAATTATGACTCTGTCGTCTTTCATTAGGATTCCCTGCTGAACAGTGATTTCTGCTCTGTACTGCCAATACGGTTGGAGTGAACAATTCAGGTGGTGCTTCTCTGGCCATCCTTCACCGCAGAACAGCTTAAGCTTTGAACACACTTCATCTTCATCTTGATGAAGGTGTATTTCTTGCAAGCGCCGCTCTGTAGTTGGCAGGCATTCTACTATGTGTGAGACATAGAGGTTTAAATCTTCATAAAGTTGCTTCTCGTCTTTCGTGAGACTTCGGTGAAGCGGCGCTCTTGTTAAGGTATCAGCTGTGGTGAGATCTTTTCCGGGTACATGGACTATTTGGTACGAATAGCGCATAAGTCGCATCCGGAACCTCTGAATACGTGGTGGCATGTCCTGGAGACATTTAGATCCTAGTAACGGCACCAACGGCTTGTGGTCCGTTTCAATAAGGAACTCTTTACCGAGGACAAAGTCGGCAAACTTTTCGCAAGCCCAAGTAGTTGCGAGTGCTTCTTTCTCTATCTGAGCGTATCTTTGTTCAGTAGACGTCATAGAGCGCGAAGCGTACGCGATTGGCTTCTTTGTGTCATCCTCTTGGACTTGTAAGAGGACTGCTCCTAATCCATACGACGAGGCGTCTGCAGATATAATAGTTTCTTTCTCGGAGCAGTAATGAGCGAGAACTGGCGCTTGAGTCATTTCTTTCTTCAGGCGAGAGAAAGATTCTTCTTGAGCTTGGCCCCAGTGCCATTCGTTCTTGCTTGAAAGGAGATCGCGAAGAAGCATAGTCTTCTCGGACAGGTTTTCGATGAACTTCTGTTGGTGGTTGATCATACCCAGGAATCTTCGTAGTTCTGCAACATTTTGCGGTCTCTCCATCTTTTCGATAGCTGCAGTCTTGTCTGGGTCGGGGCCTATTCCTTGAGCGCTGAGACTATGGCCCGCGAACTTCAATTGTTTCCTTGAAAATTCGCACTTCTCTGGGTTCAGGGTGATTCTTGCTGTGATCAATCTTGTTAAAACTGCTTCAAGTCGTTCATCGTGTTCTTTTTGCGTCTTTCCATGCACAAGGATGTCATCCATAATGCATATCACTCCTTCCAGCTAGTTTAGCATTCTCTTTTGGAATCGTTCCGGTGCTGATTTTAAACCAAAGGGGAGTCGCTGAAAACAATATCTGCCAAAGGGAGTCAGAAACGTAGTCAGGAGTTGAGAGTTTTCTGCTAGCTTCTCCTGCCAAAAACCGGAATTTGCGTCAATTTTTGTGAACACTGTGGACTCTCCAATCTCTCCTAGCAAGGCGTCAATCTTTGGAAGAGGATACGTTTCACGGCAAACGTTTTCATTTAGCTTTGTCAGATCCACACATATTCGGAGTTTCTCGTTTGATTTAGGTACTGTGACCATTCCAGCGCACCAGTTTGTAGGCTTGTCAACCTTTCTGATTACTCCCAGCTTCTCCATTCTAGCAAGTTCTTCCTTTACTTTGCTTTTCATTGGTAATGGAATACATCTTGGGGTCATGATTGCAAACGGTTGAGCGTCTGGCTTCAACTTGATTTCATATTCTCCCTCAAGTTCTCCCAGTCCATGGAACAGTTGAGGGTATTTCGCTTTAATCCCTTCTTCGTAACTTTGACTTTGGATTTCATTGATTCTAGCCACTAAATTTAGCTTTTCAATCGCTGGCTGTCCCAGAAGAGGCTCTTTTAAACCTTTGACAACATAAATATCTTCCGTCACGCACGTTTCTCCCAGGGATAAAGTATCACGAACTGTTCCCATTACACGAAGACCATTGTGATCGGCTCCAAAGAGTCTTTTGGAGTTGGAGTGCAGTTTTCCTAAGTTGCATTGGCGAAAAACTTCTTCGGGAATAACTGTGACATCCGCGCCGGTATCAATCTTGAAATTTATTTCGGAGTTTCCTATTAATAGATTTGTACGCCATTTCTCTGATGTTTCGATTGTGTTGACAACTTCATTGACGGTCATTACAGAGATATCATCTTCGTCCAAATCTTCACCAACCCTATGGACTCGTTTTGAAGATTTGCAGACCTTGGAATAATGACCCTTTTTGTTGCACGCGTTGCAGGTAGCATCTCTGGCTGGGCAACGCTGAGGAGGGTGACCTGGCTGAGCTCCGCATCTGTAACACGATTTTTGCTTCGTTTTCGAAGAACCTCCAAAATGCTTGGGTTTTGGACTTCGACGTTTGTTTTCTGGAACTTTCCTGTCATGTACTTCCGATATGTTGGCGGCACTTGAGTTGTTTTGAAGAATTTGATCATGGTGTTTCGTGATTTCGGCGGATTTAACTTCTTTAAGTAACGCTCCATCCAAGAACTAGGCCGATCAAATGCATGACGCGCCCCTGGATACCAAATATTAAATTATTAACTTAATTAAAATGGAGCTCTCTGATTGGTCAAATACTCAAAAATTGTCAAAATTCGACCAAAAAATTAATTTTTCCCACATTTTTTGCGATATTTTCGGTACCAGAGTCCTCTGAACCGTATATGACGAGTTTCGTTGCCATGGGAAATGGGGAACTGGGACTTCTGGCCACGTATCTTCAACGCTCTATAGCCGCCATCTTAGATGTGAGATTTTCGAAGATTGTTAGCAGTGTTTGCTTGTCTTTTTCTTGGCCGTCTGCGCAAATTATCTACTTACTTACTTCCTCTCCATTGAAGTAAAAGTTCAGTAAAAGCCAGGAGTCGACAGGAGTGCGTGCTTCTTCGCTAACAAGCTCGATGGTAGCAAACTTGAATAGAGAGGTTCTCACATCAAAGATATCGAGGTGACAAAATATGTTCAACAATAGCCGGTTATAACAACCATTGTGACAGGCTATTGTTCAAAGACAGAAATAACTCGAGAAAAATGCCGTCGTCTTCAGGAGCTGAAAAAATGAATATTTGTGGCAAAGTCTGATGAAAATAAATTCGTCGGTTTATTCCTTTTTCGAATAAAAAGACTAAGTGGTTGTTAAAATTAGGCTTCAAGAGTTGCAATATTCTCGCAAGAAAATAGATATCTCAACTTTTCCAAAGTCACGCGTCGGAGGATAAAAATGCAAAATGCAAGAATTCACGCCTTGTCGTGAAATTGTTTGTGAATACGCTTTTGTTCAGAGCGCATCGCTAAGCGATTCACACGCCATCGTCAGAACTAACTGGAAATGGATATTTTGTCCAAGCTTTGGCTTTACGTCTTTGGCTATCTGAACGAATCTGAATTAGTCTTCGCTGCGCAAGTATGTTTCGAGTGGTGGAAGATTATATTTAGAGGGCCCTTTATGAAGGATGTGGAATTACCGGAAGAAATAGATCTCTCTGGCTCAGGAAATTTGTACCAGTTCATTCCGTTGCGGTTGTTTACAGAGACGAGACACCTGAATTTATCTTCCACGAGCATATCGAATCGTCATTTCCAGCAAATAGCGACGGTCGCAAAGAATTTGGAAAGACTGGATATTTCTAACTGTCCCGGCTTGGACCAAATCTGCATTTTTCAGGCCAAGAAAGATTTGGACCAGCTGAGGCACCTGGATATTTCTGGGAATCACAAGTTTACGATTCTTGCTATCGCGTGCCTTTGCTCATTGGAAAACTTTCAGATGCTTTTAGCTCATGGCTTTAAGTTAACCCCAGAGCAATTGTTGTTTCTAACAAAAACATTTTCATCAGTTTCAAGTGGAACTTTACAATTGGAAACAGAAGATGGCTTCGATGCGGCCTGCGTGATGAATACATTTGCCGAAGAACTGTTTGACGACGAACTGCTGTTTACCTAGACATACTGAATAAACTTATTTCGTCGTTCTAAACTTCTATGTTATACGCAGTGATTTATTTGTTTCTGTTTATGCGAATGAGATAGAATTGTTTTTTCTAACAAGAACATTTCACCAATTTCAGTGTGGAACGTAACTCGAGGAAGGCTACATCCGCGGCTACTGACGTTTGACAAAAACGCCGTGTTTTCTGCTTTCCAGAAAACAGCTGAAACAGACACAAAGAATCAAGTTATCATGTATTTATTCACCTAAACTGCGAAAATCAAGAGTTACATGTATACGCAGTAATTTATTTGTTTCTGTTCATACCTATACGATATGCTGTAATGAACGTTTGACGTGTAAAATCAAACAAGAGCCAGTCCTAATCGAAGTTGTGAGTGTCATGTTACCCTAAGCGCTCTCGCTGGCAACTGAAATCGACAAGAAATAACACTTCCCCGTTTCATTATCGAATGAAACTCCGCAAGCATTGAAAGTATACCTTTACTAACATTGTGTCACTTTTGAAAATCGCAAAAACAAGCACGTTTCGCTATCTATCTTGATTGAAAATTTGAATTTCGCGCGCTATTTGAAAATAGCCAATCAACAGGACGGAATCGCGCGTAATTAAAAATTTGTCGCCTTTTGCTCCAACGATAGTTTTTGCAAGGCCCCCGCTGATTTTGGCCTAGTTCTTGGATGGAGCGTTACTTAATTACTTGATCCAGAGTTAAATTGTCATTTGCCATCAATCGTCGCCTGAGATGAGAATCACGCAAACCAGCTATTATTTGAGTGTGCACCATTTGGTCACGAAGGTCCCCAAAAGAGCAAAGGTCGGCTCTTTTCTGAAGGTCTTTTATAAAGGTGAGGACAGATTCTTTGTCTTGCTGAAAGCGTCTTACGAACTGTGTTCTCGCGAAGACTAAAGCGACTTTTCCTTTAAAATGATCCTTGAATTTGTGTTTGACATTTGCGTACAGGATATCTTCTCCTATCAGTTTGAAACTGTCATAAATGTCGGCGGCATTATTTCCCATTACGTAAATAAGCGTATTGATGCGCACTTTATCCGACAGCTCATCACGTTCCGTAGCTGCTGCAAATAATTCATATCGCTTGATCCAGTGGTCCCAATCGTCTGTTTTGGGATCAAACTTAGCCGGAGGAGGAATATTAAAATTGGCTGCGGCCATTTTCACGCTTCCACCTTGTGGGTTATTCGTCTGTATTGAGCCCGTTAAACTCGATGCCTCTGCGTCTGTGGGCGGTGACGTGACTGGCGTGCTTGGCGTGCTTGCTTCCTCGATTCTTTCTTCGTTTGGACCTTCAGCGTTGGAATTCATTCACGCGATGTGAAATACAGTGGTGAAACAAATTTCTTTTCCGCTACTTCTTCTTCCTGCTGTAGGATCCCACTTCTGACACCATGTGCGATTATCGGAGGCGAAACGAAGACTGGAGGCCAAGTATATATTCAAGGTTATACTATTTAATTGTTAAAGGAGATTACATGAGCAAGGCCTAAGGTCAACTGAACTGTTGTACAATCATATCAGGATATATAAGTCGAGCGCGGTTGCTAAGTAAGAGGATTAAGTGCTAATCCCACAAATGGGTTCTGTTAACTGCAATTATTTACCATACGTAAGCAATGTGATTATTGTTTCTGTAGTATATTTTTGGGAGGTGAGTTGTGTTGTGAAAAAAGTGGCAAAGCCACAAGGGAAAGTCCTGCCTGCCATATTTCTTATGAGTTTTGAATGCTCCTTAATTTTGTCACCTTTGTTGGAACGATTTGATTACCCAATCAGGAAGAGTGGTATAATAGGAAACTGATCTGGAAACGAGGCAGGTCAAGTGTAACAATTAACTCATGGATAAAAAGAATTACATCTTGGAAGTTATTTAAGATACAGGCAGGGTATTCTGTAGTTACTTTAAACATTAGAAACTAAAACTTTTATTCAACGGCGATTTTGGTGCCAAAAAAATTTTTCTCGTTCAAAAGAGGTCAAAGAATCCCTAAATTTCTTGAGAGGTCAAATTCTGCTTGATGACGAAAACCAGAAGAAATGAGTGCTAGAATGGACAGGAAACATATTGATCAGCCTCATTAATAAAGTCTCAATTGGCAAACATAATGTTTGCTCAGTGTAAAGGAAGAATAATTCTTCTTATTGTGTATAGCATACTGTACCCGTTTAAATTTTCTAAGCTATGAGTATTGTCAAGCTCTCTTTTGATGTTGAGGTGGGATTGATCAGGCACTTTGCAGTGCATGACAAAGATGTCGTCTGATGTGCTTTTGTTAAATAGGCAATTCTCTGTTTTAAAACAAGATTAGCTAGTTTCAGTTGTTTTTTAATGAAGGATAACAGAAGATGTGTCTTGAACATTGACATGTACTTGGCATCAAAAAATGCCTTTCTAGAATTTTTTCAAACACAAATCTTATTAAGGAGTGGAGCTTGTTTATACGTTGCTCAATTTTATTTAATTTCTGCATTAACATGGTAACTTTTCCTTGGGAGATAGTAGACATACTTGGTGTTTTATCATTTCTGAGCAAATCAGAAACTCCCATAAGCCTGGTTGCACAGTATTCGAATAGCCCAAGAATTGTGGCAGGTGGGATTTCAAATGAACTTGTATTCACTGTTCTTGCAGCTTTGGTGCCAAAACAGCACTCCCATGTTAATCCTGCAAGGTATGACAGCTACAATATATTTTTCAATTTGTCTTTTTTTTGTTTTCCAGTTGTTTGTTTCTTGGCTTTTTGTTTTGAACGTGAAACAAATCAAAATTATTCTCTACTCTTTGAAGATGTAGCTGCGTTCACTTTTCTGCCTTAAAAAATTTGGGATGTTTGTTTCATTGCTTTTTTGAGAAAGGGAAGAAATAGGCAGGAACAAACACTGATTAAATGTAGGTAAATTCAAAGGGTGAGAACTTGTTACCATGGAAATGAAGGACAAAATCAAAATAGGTGCTTCAAACAGTCGAGGGTAACATAGACATCTTATGATTTATGTTATTGTGAAGATGAAAATAGATTGTCTGCAGTTAACCACTGTCTGTAAAGCAGGGGTCATAATATGTGAAACATTGTGGCTTGGGATATAGAAAAGGGTGTGTTGTTAGAATGAGCATGTTTTCTTCTGAAGTATGAAAATTTAATTTAGACAAAATCTATGGGCATTATCCTGGAACAACTGAAGGGTGTATGTTATACACATTCATGTGTGCTTAAGTGCGAGTCCATACTGTTTTTTACTGTACGTTTGCAGCCCTCCAAGTTGAAGTTTTTGCTCAGCGACCATTTCGCAACCAACGCTTTTGGCTTAGGGAGACTTTCTGACAAATCAAGTCGCCAGCTGCAAACTTTTAGGCACCATGCCTACTAAAATTGTCGCAGCTTGGGGGGTTGCTGTGTAAACTCAACAGCTATTACCAGCTCTTTTGTTTTGTCTGTGTCACTTTATTTTTCATGCAGTGTTTTATTCATGAACAGTTACTGTTTGTGTAAATTATTGCTATAGTTTTATACTGTGTAGTTTTAATTCTACCCTTACCTTTCAGTAAAATGATGATGCCGTTTTCTTGTCTTCTGAATCTCCTTCTGCGCAATTCTACTAGTGTTCTTTGTATGTCGTCTGAAATAATGATTAACACATGGGAGAAAATAAAGTATAGTGGTTATGTTCTAGCGGTGCTGATCTTTGTTATTTATAAAAGAGCCTGATTGAGATGAATAATATTTATCCTTTTTTCGGCATCAAGATGAAGGAACATTAAGGGTTTGTGTTATAGTTTGACTATGAGCACAAAATGGAGTATTTTGAAGAAATTAGTTTGGTCAGTTTACATAATATTAATAGTATTGTAGTAACCTTATCTTTTATCACTTTCCACATCTTTTTAACAAACAAAAAGTAGTGAAAGTTGTGAGAACTTCATATAACCTTGTAACCTTTATGCAAATATGTTTGGAAATTCTGTGGTGATGCATTATAATAGATATACCGGTACCTTGATTCATTGTGTTTCTTGAGGTTATAATAATATAATAATAAAGCCTTTATTTAAAGAGGGTAGCACTTAATAGCCAAAGGCTAATAAACTTGTGGCCCTCATAAAATAAAACAACTATTTACAATCTAATAAATATAGTAAGCTAAAATATGTAAACAATTAAATTAAAACAGGATTCGAATTTTATAAAAATAAAAAATTAGTAAATGATAAAATGATGCAAACATTGTTGTTCCTTAAAAATCTTGGCAAACATGTTCTTTTTAAAACATGCTACAGAACCTAGTTTCCTAATTTCAATTGGTGTACTATTCCACAGTCTTGTTGGCGAAACAGCGAAAGAGCGTCCTCCCTCTGTTTCTCTTCTATATTTAGGACAAACAGCATTAATGCTTGAATATCTAGTGTTGCGGGAGTGCCGCTTATTATTCAAAATTAAGTGTTCATTTAGATAATTCGGCAAATACCCATTAATTCGCTTATACATTATTATGCATTTATCTATCTTATGTTGCTCATAAAACGGAATCCAACCTAGCTTGTTAAACAAAGCAAGTGATGGTGTCATGCGATCGGCATAAGAAATAACGCGTGCCGCACGTTTTTGCAATCTTAAGACCCTATAAACCGACTCTTTATCACAATTTGCCCAAACAACGTTAGCGTAAGACATAACAGGGCGAATAATGCTATTATAAAACTGAAGTCGCTGTTTAAGAGGTAGACAGGCTCGAATCTTGCGCAGTATTGCGATTCTAGAGGCCAACTTTTTACATACTTTCTCAATATGTTCAGCAAATGACAATTTGCTGTCAATTTCTACGCCTAATAAGGTAGCACAATCCACATTACTGAGCTGTTTTCCGTTTACGAAAACATCTATGTCACTTCCATTTATGTTAGCCACACATCTTTTCCCAGTGATCGTGAGTACTTTAGTCTTGTCTTCATTTAATGGGAGCTTATTCGCTGAAGCCCATAATTGAATTTCAGAGACAGACTTATTTAGTGATGAACTTAAGGTGGCTAAGTTTTTCACATCCGCAAAGGCAGTGACAGTCGTATCGTCTGCGTAAAGGTCCAACTGAGCGCTTGTATACAAGGGCAGATCGTTGATAAACAAAATGAAGAATAAAGGACCTAAAATGTTTGGTTTGTCTGCAAGTGTAAAAAAATAAATAATTAAGAAAATATAGAGTTGAGTGTTTACTTTTGTTTGTTGAGATGTGAAACAGTTTTTTCTTATCTGTATTAATACAAGTTGCACTGTGTTGATAAAGAAGTTAAACAGGGTTGTGCTCTAGCAGAGCCCAATCACCCCTGGGGTTTAAGTTTTGGTCTCAGGTGGTGACGAAATTGCACTCTTTTGATACAGATCATATTCTCGGCATCCTTGATTTTACACGTTGAGACTACTGGGCTTCCTTCCATTTTCCTTAGTGCACAGCCTTGCTTAAACATGAGTTTTTCGTCTATTTGTTACTTTTTTGTAAATGTTTTAGAAAGGTGCTTTATTTAACAGTCTGTAATTAGATGAAAATCTGAAAATGGCTAAATTAAAGTTGAAGGGCTTATTGTTAAAAGGTGTACATACATTGCTTGTTAGACATCTACAAAAAAGGTTACGTTTAAAGGAAAGGGTGCTAAATGTAGACCTTGAGATAAGGTGGAGGGGCAGTCATTCAGACCGTAAGATCAGGCGGGATGGGTGGTCTCCCAAAAACGTTTTTGCGAGAAGAGCCCCTCGGGACAATGTCTTAGCAGACCAGTTCCAAACGGTCGCTGCCGTTCTGGCTTCTGATTGGTGCCAGAAAACACAAGTTTTCTGGCGCCAATAGGGAACTTAAGATAGAGTCGTTTTCGGGGCGATGGCGACTGGACTGGCAGAGCAAGCCTGGAACAGAGGCAACCGTCGTGTCCCTCCAAAATTCGAACATTAAGATCGCAGTGAACTCAGGAGGACGGCGCCTTGGAAGACTACCGAAGAGGAAAATATGGCTTCACATAAAGAACTAAGAGAATTAATGCTCATTTGCTGCATACAACAACTATAACAACAACAGCAAAAACTTTATTTCAGTATTCCTACGTTAGTACGTGGTATTACCCACTATTCTAAACAATTTTCAATACATACGTTTCATTTATGCGATACTCTAACGAAACAAGTGAGCTAAAAACACACAATTAAAATATCGCAGTTCATACTTTTTGTCTGAATACTTTCATTTGGCTCGTAGGACAATTTTGTCCATGTAAAGCTCACTTACGGTTTGCTGTTTGCCATATTGGGTCAGATTGGATCTTGACTCTGTGACATGAAACATAGAAACATTATAAAGATGTAAGTTTAGATAACAGAGCTTGGAAATCGAGCTTGAAATGTGACCTAAAGAAAGCAAGGACAATTTAAGTACGATAATCTGCAAAATTCTGGTTGCTAAACGCAACAAACCTGATTGAAATGGAAGTTAAATACTCATGTTCTCGCCACAACGCCAAACAGACCAGTTTCACGTCGCCGACGGGAGCACGACGGCAATGTGGTGAGCAAGGGCACGCGCAATATTGCACAAATCAAGACGTCACGTCCGGTTGAAGTTGCTGTCGCCCCGAAAACGTCTCCATCTTAAGTTCCCTATTCAGAAGCCAGAACGGCGGCGACCGTTTAAAACTGGTCTGTTAAGACATTATCCCCAGGGGCTCTTCTCGGCGTTCTTTACTTTTCTTTGTTCCATATATATTTGTCCACCCGTTTAGACTTTCCCTCGCCCCCTTTATCTGCCCCTGGGTCTCCGAGGATGTCTTTCCTTCTCCTGCTTCGAAGTTATTGTATTCTAGTAGCTTGATGTTAACGGCTGCATTTACCTCTGCCAAGTATTACAACACAGCTGTGTTGTGATAGTGAGGTCCATTGTCTATAGAAAAACATGTCTAGTATGAGTATTATGGCACTTCTGTAAATTAAACTCTTAGAACACTGAACTTCAGAAGAGGATATATGTAATGTCAGTTTTTAGTTGAAACCAATTAATAATGGCAATCTGTGGAGAGGCTTTACCAAGGAGATCAAGCAATTTCAGAGTTTACTAGGGAACAAAACCCTCATGGCTGAGAATTGACTTGCCTTGGCGAATTTACGGAGTTGTGACTCAGATTTTTGGCATTATGAGCGAATGCACAGAAATAACTTACCAGAAAACAAATACACATGGAAGTTTGGAAACACTTTCTCCATTCATTCAAAACCAACATCAAGGGCACTCTGGGTAAACCAAGCATCTTGCTTGGTGTCTTCACTCCAAAGATCTAGAACCTCAATTTGTCGCTCTCCAGGAGCAACTTGTGCAATGACATAGAATCCATGAAGTGAAATGCCACGCTTCCCATACCAGTCTCGTTGAACCTCTCTTGCGTGCATTCCAAGTTCAAGCTTCATTTTATAATTTATCACAACCACAGCTTCTCCAGGCTGGAGGTTCTTCAAAACATATCTATGACAAAAAAAAAATTGCTGTCAGTTAAAATTTCCTATTAAAATCAATTTCAAACTGCAAATGTCAGTATGATGCAAGTTTTGAAGATAATAGAAAGCAATAAGAACTTTGGAACACATGTTACTTTATCAATATTATTGACCAACCCTGCTGCAGAAAAGGAGTGTAAAATTGTATGGAGGAAAAGGTGTTGCGATAATATTTCAATGGTAAGGCATGAATAGGATCCAAGTGATTTTTACTTGGGTTTCGAGTCCGAGAATAAAGTGAATGAGGAGACATCCAAACCTTTTTCAACTTATAAATAAGAGTATGAATCCCAAAATAATTCTATTCAATACATATAAATAAGAGAAAACCATTGAAACATGCCAATATGATGTACTACATTATACTAGCAGGTGAAAAACTGTTGCAAAGAGCTGAAAGTAAGAAACAGCACTCTAACTTGACAATGAAAAAGGAAAGAAATTCATAACGCTTATCTCTGTAGATGTGCCAGAGGGTGTTCTTTGGTATTCATTAAATATTACAGTGATAATTAAAGCTGGAACCAAGTATCACACGTCACCAAACACAAGAGGTTCTGTACCTGTAGTAATCACCCTGGAGCTCTGCTCTAAGAATATGACCAACATATTCCCAAAAGTT
Organism: Porites rus; assembly: GCA_964035705.1. NCBI lineage: Eukaryota > Metazoa > Cnidaria > Anthozoa > Scleractinia > Poritidae > Porites > Porites rus. The sequence continues at coordinate 23,435,497 of OZ037995.1, forward strand.
TCTCATGAAGTCATTACGTTGATCTTTGAAAGCTTGCTGTTTTTCGGCTGTGGCTTTTGAAATAGCAGTTGCTGAGTGTATGTCATACACTGTCCTCATTTCAGTACATTCATCAGGGTGGTCAAGGGCACATAATTGAAATGCATGACCCATGCAAAGTTCCAGGCATGTGGAGTGATATTGCACCTAAGTAAATCAAGCAAATAGCAGCTAGAGTGAATTAACGTGGAATGTTTGTCTTCTTAAAATGTCTTATATGTTTTAAGGGATGTGCATCAACAATGCAACATACACCTGTGATCTCACATCCTGTTTTCAACTAAACATTGAGACCTGAATTCTCTTTCTTTGTATTTCTGGTCAACCTGTAACTGAATTAAAGGTCATGACCACTACCAGTAGACTGTTGTATTTGTTAAAGCAGGGGAAAAGAAAAACACCTGATTAGAGAACTTCGTTTTCCGGTAACGCTGCAGAGCAGAAATCATTTTGATAATACTTGAAAGGTCCTCACATGGGCAGTCAGTTGCTATGCTCTGTACAAGTTCCCTCAACTTGGCAAAATTAGAGAACCCATAGTCCTCATAAATATTGGAGAGGCCCGCAAGCATGGTGTTGCTTCCGAAATTCTTTGGAATGTGTGCGTAGATGTAACTCCTCTTCACACCATTAAAAAATTCCAATTGATACTGTCTAACCAATTGTTTGATGGAATCCTGCCAGTATCTAGCTGGGCACTCCTTGCCTTCAATGACCACACAGCGACAAGAAGAAGGACGTGACACATCGTCTCTTAAGAGAAAATCCTCTAATTGATCAAGAACTTCTGGTGAGACATACTGACGAGAACATTTTATAGATGCAGGGGGCACTCCTCCTCTTCCAAACAAGATAGCGTGAACTCTAGCAGCAGTAACTGTACTTTTTGAACACTGGAACAGTTTAGTCAAGAGAGGCTGTAGATAGTCACTGGCAACAATAGACAAAAGCCTTCTTCTTTCTGCAGAATTGTAGTTGACCCTTCCCAAGTTACGGGCTGCATCTGTTTGTGATCTAAAGCTGTCAGGAGTGCTACCTTTAAATGCAATTTTGCTCTTTGACAATGTCCCTGAAATGTTGATGGCGTGGGACATCCTTTTAGCTTGCTTTCATATTTCACTGTTCACTTCTTTGTTTTTGCAGTCCTTGTATTCCTTTACGATAGAATGCAACACCTTGTCATGAACAGTGAAATCTCCTTTACTATTTGGTAAAATTCGAAAGGTGCTTGACCATTTTTTGGAGGGAAGGAGATCATGAACATAAAGATTCAACAGATCACGAAATTTTTCAATTACTTCAGTTCGGATTTCACTTTTTTTTCTGGTCTCATACAGCTGGTATGGTCTATTTGGGAACTCCCCAACCTGAATACCTTGACTGGTCAAAGAAACTGGATCTGTTTGGCTCTGACCATCACACTAAATATCCTCGCGGCAGTCACGTCCAGAACACAAGCGCAACGTAGTTCCAGTTCCCCATTTCCCATGGCAGTGAAACTCGGTATACAGAGCAAATAGGACCCTGGAACCAGAAATATCCAAAAAAATATGGGAAAAGCGATTTTTTGGCTAATTTTTCACATTTTTTGGGTATTTGACTAATCAAAACCCTCTATTTAATTGGGTTAATAATTCAACATTTAGTGCCCCACGGCACTGCGTGCTTTTGCTCTGCCTTGTTCTTGCGTGGAACATTACTTAATGTAACAGAGTTATTTTATCAGGATATTACTATTAGCCATGATCTTTACCTTTAACCGTATTAGCCTCACTGAACAAACTCTGTTACTAAATTTAGTTAAAGCCTCCTCCCAGCTCTTTCATTGAAAAAAATTTGCCATAGTCTCCTGCACTTGCGAAACTGCTCAAACATTGTGGGCCTCTTGCTTGAGCTGTTTGAGACTAATTTCCTTCTCCTTTACCTACTAGGTAGAGCACCAAGTAACAAAAACGTAAGTGATTTAAACTTTCAATTCCAGGTGACTAAAATTCTCCTTCAAATGGGAAATTAATACAGTATGTGATACTTGCCTTTGAGCAAGGGATACCATACCTCCACTACAGGATAAAGGCCGGTAACCTGCTCTTATTCAGGAACGTAAATTATATGCAGTCAACCAAAGACCTCATGATGGCGTCCAACATTCCCGAGGAAACAATCTCTAGTGAGGGCGAAAGCAGATAACTTTCAGCGGGAGAAACAAAAGTCAAGCGTCAATTTTTAGAGCCTCGCAGGATAGTGACCTTATTCTTGTGGTAGAGGATGAAAAGATGTTCATCAAATCTCAGACCATCCCACAACAAGTAACCAACAAGTATTTATTCGAATAAGCGCTCAACCTTACTATTGGGTTATTATGTCACCTTCATTAAATAAAGAATATTGCATTGTATTGTATTGTACCTAAGTGAATTACTTTGATGAAAATGGTACATTTGCTAACCCTTAGAAATACGAAAAACGACTTTTCTTTAGAATGTGCTTGAATATTTGCTCTATATAATTCTCTGCATGAAGTATTGATGATGTTATGTAAGAAAGTGGTACCACACTAGTAGTCAAGCTTGGGCACCGGTTATCCAAGGCAATGGCTGCATATGACAGTCAGTCCTTGGGGCACAAAGGTCAAATGCACGTTTCCAACACCTGTCATTTAAATTTGATTTCCCAATGAAAATATCTTTTTCTTTGAAATAGGGTGGTGGAGCATGTGATCCTGATTCACGATTAGTTAAGTTGACATTTGCATAGAGGTGTAAATTTAATGAGGCAAGATAGCAATTTTTTAGTGCCACAATTATTGTGCATTTACCGTTAATAGGTTACATGAATAGCCTTGCTATCCAGGGACTTAAATTGTTCCATACAATTTCATCATGCTCTTTTCATTTCTGTTAACCATTTTGTATAATCATCTTTTTTTTAATGATTGACAAGGTCACATGACTCATAAAAAGCACCTATTGTGAAGAATGCATAGCACCCTTATTTGAATAGGCTTTTGCAGGAAAGCCTTCATGCTATGACAGAATCCCGATTGTTACAAGATTGATATCCTCAATTTATTATAGTTTTACAGAACCTTTAGTTGTGAGAGTCCACCGAA
>OZ037995.1:23443644-23553644 GCA_964035705.1 Porites rus
TTGTAACAAAACTTGTCAGATTGCCATACCCACAAACAAAAGGCAAAAACACGTCTATAAACCAGGGGTAAAAATTGAACCGCCAACATATTTAGCAGAGTCTTTTAAATAATGCTATGCCGGGCTATCAAAATCATAAATTCGGGGTACAACTGTCTCGGGTTACAACAACGATGAATCTGGACAATTCCTTATTAACAGATAAATAGAGCGAGAAATTGGTGTGCATGCTTGACTTTAACTATGGTAAAGAATATTTCATACGTATTCGGGCTAGACAGATTCAGTCACTTACAACACCGGCTCATTTTTAACGGGCCCTATGCATCTTCTTCAGTTCCGCAACATGAACACAGAAAACACCAAAATACTCCAAATACAGGGAATAAATACATGTGTTAGCCTAACTTATGTGCTTTCTTCGCCAAAGTATTTGTGACAAAAACCACGAAATTTACTTTTTATTGATGTCAAGTTTTTCACTTGCACACTCTTACTATCGTCAATGACCTCTACATTGCGACAGAATATGAATTCTGGCGCTACTTTATCCCAGTCCCTTTTTTGAGGCCACGGAAAAATTGTTTCTCTCTTTTAGGAACGTTACCCCCACTTTTTTAGCAAATTTCTTTTTTATTTTGTCTATATAGAAATTTTTCGTATGCCACAGCAACCCACTCTTTCAGCACCAGTTCTTGAATGTTGTAATCCTAGAACAAAGGAAACTTACTTAGTGTTGGGTTTGACACATTAGGAATATTGACAAAATAATAGGGTGGATGAAAGAAATGCGTTGTAGGAAAGGTAATTGATGCATAATTTTCAAGCACATTTCTGGTCCCTCCTTGATCTGTGAATGGTTACATATTTGAAAAATTAGTTTGAATAAGTTACTTACCCATTCGTCTTGGAACTGAGGTTCTGAAATTGTTGCTGCACTTTCCGCCTGAGCTAGATAGAAGCAAGAAAAATAAAATGTCAGTGCCTAAGTCGTAACACATTGAACACAACAACAGCAGAAGCAAATTCAGTGTAACTGTTTTCGTGACAAGAATGTTTTACTTCTTTTTCTCCTTTTAGCTGTGGTTCGTGAATGGTAATCCTGTAAAAATCAAAGGGTGATTAGCTAGTATTGGTTTCGACAGAAAGTTCAAGAAACTTTAAGCTGGGCAATAGAACAAATGCAGCTTTACAGAAAAGTTCGTACCTTTGAAGTACTCGAGTCATTGTCGGTCTCACCGTGTCGAGTGGTTTTGTTTTTCAGTAACTGCGAAAACATGCAAATCTCAGTGATGGTTCTTGATCTGATAACTGTTGTACAGCCAACATGAGTCTTTTTGGTGTCAGTTAGTGGATATAATCCTATTTCGCATTACTCAAGCTCTGCCGCTAAACAAATCTGTAAATCGTCAGTGTAAGTTTTCGAACACTATGGTTGTCACTCTCAAACAAAAATGAACTTAGCGATATATTAGTGTCATAAGCACAATGTTACGTATCTTCTTTTTTAAAATTATTTAGCCTCTGTTCTCAGCTTCTCTGCTTGTGTTAATCTCGGGGGGTTCACTGTTCATTTGTCTCTCGGAATTCTTCAAGAATCCAAAAGACAGGACAATTAATACAAAAGTGCAACTTATTTATGAGCATTTTATGCTTGATTATTATCGTTTTCCACACTGTACGAGGAAAATGAAAGTGAGGCCTGCGATGTTTTATACTGTAGGTGAAAAATATATTTATGTATCTATAATATTATGATATTACCGCTTCACTCAAAGACGAGCTAGAGCCAGTGCTATTATCTGGTGGTCTGTTTCCAGCAAAGCCGTACATCCACAAAAGAAACCGAAATGAATTAGTGTACTTTTCTTGGTGAAAGTATCGCCTTAAGAGAATATGTGTTGTCTTGATTGCACATGCATAAGACTGCTCTACGTCTTCTGGCCGGCCTTTAAACATTATGAGTGGCTACAATTGTTTTAATTAGTAATATTTCCTTTGACAATAAAGGGAAAGCAGCTACACCTTTTGATATTCTTTGCTGACGTTTCTCAAACAAACTTACTGGGACTTACCGTAGGTGTGCTTGTCTTTAAGGTTGACGTCATCTTTTTCTGTTACGAAACATACAAGAAATGTAAAAACATTAATCTTCTTTCTAGTTTCGTTATTCATGTTTTCCAAAATAATAAGACTTAGCTTATTTGCAACCTGTGTACGAGGAACGTTATCATCGTCGTTGTCAGTTTTACTACCGTCAGAGCTGGTACTTGTGTGTTCCAGGTCTGACGACAGACACTGTGGAGACAATGAAATAAAATTGTTTTTAAGGTCAGAATTTTGCTTGTCTGATATGAACTGCATTCAAAAAAGAAACAGCTTCACCACGTGGAACAAATAACTCCAGATTTCAAACTACCTCTAGTCTGTGCTAAATTTTTTCTACGATCGAGCTCTCACTCTCTAATCTCTAAAGGATCCCACTAGTTGAATATTTGAAATGATTGAATACATTTAATACTAATGATAAAATTACCAAATAGATGAATTAATTATAAGCATGTGGGGGACTCCCTGTGACGCATGCCTTAGTGGATTACAAAGGATGCTAGTGGATAGAGACTTTCTAACAAGCTAATTAGATCAGTACCTCTCCTGATGGCAACGAAACGTCGCTAGCGCTATGAAGGCTCTGATGGCTTAGAAAGCTTGCTCCCAGAGAAGTTTTTTCGTCTACCAGTGCATGGACGTCATTTCTGTAATGCTGGAATTCCTAGTAGTAAAGGAAGAAAAAAATCATTGCTTTATCTATTCGGATTCTTGAAGTAAAACAAAGGATAAACATTGCAATTTTTGCCTTTTCAAATTATACTGCACCTCTTGATTTTCTCTTTCGAGAACCTTTATTCGCCTTTGCAGTTTTTCTGGTCTACTTATTTGTCTCGCTCTTCTATGGCCTACAAATTGAACAAACAAAAAAGCACGGGTGAACCATGGTACGGTATTAAAATGCGAGTCTTTGCAAAACATTAAATCCTGTCGCTACGAGAAAGGTAGGATGGGGTTTTCTTTATGGGCGTATGACGAGAAAATAGTTATATAATGGGATGGCTATCCTGTTTTCGCTGCCTTGGAATTAAGTCCATAGATAACATGGCAGAGTTTCGAATCATGCTTTATTTTAATTACCTCCTCTAATTTCATTCGAAGGTCTGCATTTTGGCTCTTTAAGCGTGAGATTTTTTGCTCAAGTTAAGGGGATAAAAAATTAAAATGGCAATCAATGTCATTCCTGTCATGCAGGTATTTCGCTTTCGTGCACAACACTCTGGCATTTACCTCTTTGATATTTCCGCCAGATGGCCCTTGGCTTTCTTGAACCTCCTTTTCACGCTGTACTGGAAGTAAATACTCTGTTTAGACCTGTAAATTGTTTTTTTTTTCGCCAAATAGGGTTTGAATGCAAAAATTGGATTTACTATATGAGATAACATAGCAATTCACCCTTCGCCGTTTTGATTTTAGATCTTTAAAGGATATTCGTCCTTCCAGAAGGTTACTTAAAAGTTCAAACTGATCTTTTTGATGTTTTCTGTACAGATTAATGAAATTGGCTTGCGTCACCTTCATTTTCAAGCATTCACGCATTTGGGTCACAAGATTAAAGCATCTATGTGATAATTTGGCAACCATCATGTGATGGCTCATATTATGCTACGAAGCAAAACAAAATATCTGGAAAGAATACGCGGGTTAGTTAAATGGTAGCCATTAAATAAAAGTATATTTCAGTCCGTAAGAAGTTACTCATGTCCGTACATGTATATTATACACATGACTACAACGAGCTAGAAATGAAAGATGCAGCCACTGATTTTGTTTTCGTGATTTTCACTTTTCTCAACATGAAACTGCGCCCAAATTACATCCAGTTATTAAATCTTCAACTGTTCAATAACATCTTTATTACACAGAACATTTTCAAAATCGCTGTGGCTTATGGCCAGAAGCCGAACAGCAAGGCCACACTCCGACAACATATTGAGCAGTCTTCTTTGTCAAACCTTAAATTTGGCTTATAAAATTAAGAATCTTTCAGACTTTTTCGGCAAAATATCTGTTCAAATCCTTCTTGATGTTCTTGTGTGTTCAGGTTTTCTAAAGCGTCTTTTTGTGCCCTGACATTTTTATTCACGAAATTTTGAAACTTCGTCGCCATCTTGACACTGAGACGTACGGAAGGGTTGCCATGGCAGTTTTGTAATTTCACATTTGAAATTACAATTTAACGCTGAAATTTCGCGCCAAAATTAAGGAGTAATTCGTCACCCATGATATTAACGTAGTAATTTTATTGGTATGGCGTGCTGATTGTTAGCAATATCATTACATGTGTATTTTATGCGTATTGCGTATTATTTGCATATGTTATAGTAGGCACAAATTTGAGATAATTTTTACAAAAAGAACTGTAATGCTATGGTCATGATGATGATGTTACTTGATATTGTAGTGATTTTATACTCAGCTGAATTAAAAGATGTTTGAGTCACAATCAAAGTACTATAGTCTACTCAATTGATCAAAAGCTCTCTTTCAGTTAGCCTGAATTTCATCGGATTACTTCGAGTCGTTATTACTCCCTCAGTGACGTCTGAATCGACCCGCCGTTAATGCCGTCCAGTGACGTCACTACTCCTCGACCTTTGTTTTATTTCATGCAAAAAGTAAAACACGATTTTCAAGTGGCAAACCGAGAAATATCGTTTGGAAATGACTGCATGATACAGAATTGCTTAATTTTTTTCGATCGTAGTTCATGTTTAACGTTCAAACTATGAACTGCATGCAGGACAACTCTGAACCCATTGTACTGAATTCTATAATCAAACTCGGTCGCAATCACGCAATGACTGATAAACGCGCACACGGAACACTTAGTTCAAAAATACAATGATTTGCTTGAATTGAAAAGAAGCTATTTGGTCCTTAACAAAGAGAAGAAACAAGGAAACAAAAAAGAAAAGCTAACAGGATCATTACACTTGACGGTAAAAATAGCAAGAAGGTAGAATTATTATGTTGACCTCAGAAAACTTCGCATAAACGAAATCACCGGCCGCCGAATCCACAAAGCGGCTCCAAATAAAAAACCTACCGACTCTCCGCAATGATTCTTCATTCGCAGTTCAATTTAGCATTTCAGTTTTGAAGACAAGGGCAATTTTGCTGTTTAAGATAAAGATTAAGCTTATCGAAATGTTTGAACTACACGAAAGAATGCCAGGGATGAGATCTGCTGAATATCAAGCGACAACTCCGCTAAAATTTTTCATAATTATACATAATTATGCGGATGTTTAGACAATCAACCAATCAAAATCACTACCCAGTTTTCGGGTAGTGAGTGACGTAACTGGGCGGCATTAAGGGCCGGTCGATTCAGACGTTGTTGAGAGGAGAAAACGACTCGAAGCAATGGGATGAATTTCAGGCTATCTTTCAGGCAGTAATTTTAGAATGTACTCAAATGTCCAGTTTGTACCTTGTCAATGAAATGCTTAACAATCTCCATAATTCATCTTGGCCATTGCTGCATCAATATTACCAGAAGCAGTGTAACAGTATACTGAAGGACTCAACACTGGGAAGCCCGGGCCACCTTGTAAAATACTGTAAACAATCACGGTGCCAAAGTATCACATTAGTCCGGAGGCTACAATGTCTGCACTATACACAGGACTCTTGTATTTGCCACCTTGAAAGAACATCTTGTCAATAACTTGCAACAACTTTGTGTAAAATTCCCTTGTAACACCACCTGTGTCCACTGCTGGTTGGCCTTTGAACTGAATTCTTAGCTTCTTCTTAATATCAAACTCAGGACTTTTGTAATGAGCCAATGCATCGTTCAGTATGTCCTTCACCTCAATTTCTACTTTTACTCTCTCTTGACTCATATTCTTCCCAAGCTCCTTTACAATGGCTGTAAGGAATCTATTTGGGTTTTGACAGCGGAAAAGAAGGCTGTAACAGGCTGTCATCAGTACAGCTAAAATCAACTTCAGGTACATTACTGGAAAGAGAAAGAGCCACAGCACGAACAGTCCTGTGTTGACTGAGGGCTCGCACCAAGTCATCTCGACTTTTCTCGTTTTGTCGCAAGGAAAAATAGGGACTTTAAGATCTGGGACGTGACGACTTCTAGAACGCGGTGGCTGATAAAGGACTGGAACTAGAACACTGTCGTTTTCGCGCGAAAAGTAAAGTTAAGATCTCCGTCACGATGCAAGACGACACGGCTGCAAACCGCCCTTTATCAGTGTGATTCTTCGGCAATTCTTCTGCAGAAACAGCCATGGCATCATTTAAGAAAGTCCAAGAAATGCTTTTTCTGTGCCTAGTAGAAGAAATCATAGACGAAGAAGAGTTTGTTTTGCTTTATGATACAAACAGGCTGAGAAATCTTCCTTTTCCTCACTCGGCGTATGAAAAGTTTTCCTTCACGAATAAAGACCCAGCCGAATGTAAAGCCGATTTCTGAGTGGAAAAGAGGGACATTCCTTTGCTTGTTTACGAATGTTGGCAGTTTCTGGTCTGTATGACAATTTGGAAAATTTTGCTTTCTGTCCAGCCGGCAGAGAAATGTGTTTATATGGTGACCTAGCCTACCCGCTTAGAATCCACCTCCAAGCTCCTTTCCAAGTTGGGTTTTGACCAGATAAATGGAAATTTTCATAGAAAAAATGAGTGAGTACGTGCATCTGTAGAGTGGTTATTTGCAGACATCAACTATTTCAAATTTCTAGATTTCAAAAAGAATTTGAGGATAGGTTTAAGTCAAGTTGGTAAGATCTATATAGTCTGTGCAATTCTACGAAACGCTTTAACCTGCCTTTATTCCAACACAATTGCTGAGTACTTTGGTGTTGACCCTGCATCATTGCAAGACTATTTTCGCTAACTCTAAATTTACAGCATAACAAACAAAAGCCAGATAATGTATAAACTGAAGAACTGTAAAGAGAGATTGTATGACAAAAGGTTTTAAAACATGTTCTTTCTGTCTTCCAGAAATATATGTTATTAAAACAGTAGTAGCAACTTTAACACTGAAGGAATTAAATGGCCTAGAATAACATAACTCAAAAGAAACTGTTTATGTGAAGCAAAGCTTCAAGTTCAACTTAACAACACAACAACAATTGAATATGAAAGTGTTTCTTGGTAGACACTTGAAGAACTACTTATTTATTATTTTTTCCGATAACACCATCAAAGCCTTTGACTGCTGCTGTTGCTGCTGCATAAGTTTTAGCATATCTGCTCGTTGCTGTTGCATTTGAATTTGATGTTTACTCAAAACTTTCTGATAATGTTGCTTATTTCAACCAAAAAATAGGGGATTTTATTTACAAAAATAAATTATGTAATAATTTTAAACTTACAAAGATCATCATTGTCTGGATTTTTTTTTCTCATTGTCTTGTACTGCACAAGGGAATTTTTGGTTTGAGAACAACAGTTTTGTGAAAAAAAGTGTATTTGACTGTATCATCACAATAATTATTGTACAGATTTAAAATTATATCATTACCTTACTTTACGACTGGCTATCATTACTTCCTTTTCCCACACGCCCTTTTTGGTGATTTCAGTTGTTCAGTAAAACCCAACCATTTGGTATGTTGCCTCATGACGGATTCTCTTTACGTTTACCTCAGTGGATGGGTCCTTTAGAAGTGGATGCACAAATTTAGTTAGTTCACGAGCTATGTAACCAACTTTTTGATATTCCTCAGATGACATAATATACACAGCAATTGCATTTTTGTCATAAGGGTTATCTGGCTCAACAACTAATGTTGCAAGAACAGGCCTGTTATGTTCATACATATAATTAAATGCTTCTTCTAATGCTCTCTGGTAATCTGTAGAATAGCAAGTTCCCATAACCTTGAATGGCAGACAATGAGACCTCACTGCAGCTGGTGTTTCATTTTCCTCTTCATCTGCATCCTCATCTTCATCCTCATCTTCAGATCCTGAATCAAAGTCAGCTGATGATGATGATGGAGGAAGGAAATGATCTGTTGCATCCTTTTTTGACAGTTTCCACAATACTGTGTCCTTTTTTCCTTCTATGTCAATGCAACAGTGTGAGGTACACAAATATTTCCCCCACGTCAAAGCTGGTGCCAAGTCTTTCAGGATAACACCCTCTTCGATATCAGCAACTTTCTTAAAAAAAAAACTTTAACAAACTCAAGTGTCAAAACTGGGAAACAGGAGAGTGTCCAAGTAAAGGAAGAAAAACGATCCACGTGGGTTATTTCACATTCCATTTCTGGCAGATGAGCTGCAAGTTAAAAAAGTAATGATAATCATTAAAACCAAAGGACAAAACCAGCTAATGATAGGTTGTCAAAAAGAAAAGAAATCATCTTTTGTATCTCTAATGTTTCTTCCATAACCTCCTATGGAAATGAGGAACCATTGCTTATGTTCTGTAAAAAAGAAAATTATTGGGTTTAAAGGATCAAAAGGCTTTATTTATTTTCTTCAGGAAGGACATCTTGAGGTGGACAACTTCCTCGCATGCATCCACAGTAGATCTAATGAATGATGAATGAGTAATGATTTATTACCACTGTCAGAAGATCCAGCCTGTGTAGAAAGTACTTGTTGTTGCAGTTGTGGGTTGTTGGTGGTCTAGAGGAATAAAATAATGTGTTTTGTCAGTGCAATCACATTTGAAAAAAAAAGTATTGTCATTATTATTATTATGATTATTATTATGTCGCAGTATGAAACTTTGGAATGCTGTCCACATTATGAGTAGTATAGGGCGCATAGCGTAACCTACACCACTTGAGAAGCTATACTTATTAGTAAAAAAAGGTCGATACGAAACCTGATACAATCCTAAAATACATAGTGATATAAATCTCTCTACTTAAAAAGCCAATTTAGAATATTATTAAATTCTGATACTCTGTAAAACCTTCGCTATTTCTACTAAAAACTTATTTATAATAATATCAAACTCTAATGTTAAAAAAAATCTAAGTAAAAACGTCAGCAAGCTTGTGTTTCTAGATTTCTAGAGAAAAAACAAAAACCTAAAAGCTGAAGTCCATAGCGTCCTAAGTATTTATCTTAAATGTTCTTGCAATGTTTAAAGTGTTTGAGATGACCGACTTCTGCATCCGCTCAAGTATGCTCCGTGCTCTCGCTCCAAGTATGGTGTGTGGAACCAGTGACAGTGTTGTTAATGCTGTTTGGAACTCTAAAGAACTCCAGTCCCGAGTGGTCAAAAAAGTTGAAAAACAAGTTCAGGAGGAATGCTGTGGTTTATGCAGTAGAAAGACACCTATACTAACCAAGACATCACCTGAAAGCATAATAAGCTTAAAGGATCAAGATATTGTGAATGAGCTACAGGAGAAAGCACCCACATTTTACAGTTGCCTGTTTGCTGCATCCTCAAGTCAAAGGGGTGACCCAAAGAAAAATAAACAAAGAACAACTCCTTCAATTAGCATGGCAAGTTCCATTTTGCTGAAGTGCCGTAATCCTTCAATGACTGCTAATGCTTATCGTCTATCTGTTTTGTTGTGGCATGGAGGAGCTCAAAAACAGGTATATATATTATTCCCTTTAAAGTGTCATGTAGTGCATGCAATATGACTTATAGACAGTTTTTTAGTTATATCTATTTTAACTTGTTGGGCACAAACATTCATTATTATTAATGTTCATGAATTCAGTTCCATAATAATTTTATCATTTGTATTATGAATTGTTCGATGTGGCTTAAATAGACCATGAAAAAAAAAAGAAATTAATTTAAGACACTTCCATTTATCTTACAAAAAGTAAATATTTCTGCTTGTAGTTTTACAAGAGGTGCAGTGGTTGGGGGAATTTGTATGAGCCACTGGCGGATGTTAAAAAAGATTGATGAGTTTGGCCAAGACTTTGATAAGTTGGTGTGTGAATGGAAAAGCAACCTTGAGGACAGCTGCAAGAAAGAAAAAGTATTGTCAACCATAACTGAAGTAGTTGAAGAGGCAGAAATGGAAATAATACCATGGGCAATGGGCATGGCAACTATCAATGTAGCAGACATTGGCCTAACCTTTCATTCAGTTTTGTCATTGCCAGCACGATCATGAAGGAAGGCAGACGTGCGATTCTGAGCTCGCGAGTTATTGGACTTGTACTTATTTTGTGTCTTGTTCATACCTTGAGGAAAGATAAACAAGATTATTCTTTTACCAGCGAGTACTTTGGTCTATGTTTCCCGCATTCCTCGTCGGTTAAAGAGGTAAACTGGGATACGAGACACTGTACTAAATGGCGGACACACGTGCATGTCACTATCAGTATGAGAGTGAAACGAGCAAGCGCTACTACAGCCTACTACGCCAACTCAACCTCTACCTTTAGACCTGTTATACAACTGCTACATGATGTGGAACTTAACCCTGGACCTGCAAACTGCTCTAGTGGAGACAAGTCAGAAAAGTCAAATGGCAATGTTAAAATCGCACATCTTACTGTTCGCTCGCTCAAATGCCGTGAGCATTTCGTTCTTGTAAAGAATGCGGTACTGGAAAATAAGTTTGATATATTTACCGTTTCCGAAACATGGCTCAACAGTTCAGTTACGGATTTGGAGATAGAAATCCCTGGCTATGTTATCTACCGAATCGACCGACAGGCGAGGGTTGGCGGTGGAGTATGTGCTTATGTCTCACGAAATTACAGGACGGAGTACTGGAGTGACATTTCTCTTATCACGGCCTCTGGCTTCCATCAACTGTGGCTAAAAATCCACGTCAGAAACATGAAGTCCTTCCTTGTCTGTACAACCTATAGACCACCGGACACTTCTTTATCTTGTTTCGATTCAGATCTTACAGAGAACTTTATTTATGCCTCGTCGTTTAATGTTCCAATTTATCTATTAGGTGATTTGAACTGCAGACTTGAGAATAGCGACGATCCTGGAGCTAAAGCCCTTGTTAACTTTTGCCGTTCCTATAACTTGTCAATATTGATCAACACACCAACACGAGTTACAGAGACTTCGAAATCAATTTTAGATGTTATCCTTGCATCGGATACAAGACAAGTCCAAACGGCTACAGTTATGGAAAGCTCGATCAGCGACCATGAGCTAATTTATGTCACCTTAAGATTGAAGAAGGCGCGCTCCAAACCCATTTATATTACTACCAGAAGTTTTAAACACTACAGTCCTATTGATTTCAACAACGACGTATCATTGGCACCGTGGTCCATAGTCGATGTTTTCGACGATGTCGAGGATAAAATTTATGCATTTGATTCGCTGTTTACTGAGATACTCGACCGTCATGCTCCAGTTAAAACCTTTAAACCACGCTGTAAGCCAAACCCATGCGTAACCGACAACATCCGCGGATTGATGAAGACCAGGGATGATTGGCGTAAAAAAGCAAAGAAAACAAATGACCCGCTATCCTGGACTGCCTACAGATATTTCAGACAGGAAGTAAAGAGGGAAATTAGAATTGCTGAACGAGAATTTGTTGCTGAACAAATCCAAAGGAACCCAAATAACACCAATAATATCTGGAAAGCAATCCGCCAGTGTGTCCCCAATAAATCTACATCTCAGCGAACATTTAGTAAGAGCGTCAAATCTGTTGCAGACGAATTTAACCAGTTCTTCGTATCTGTTGGTCAGAGCACTGTTGACAAAATTACGTCCCTGGCTAATGAATGCAACTTAACACTTAATCAGAATTATTTCGTGCCGAGACAATACGCTTCCTCTGACCAGTTCACACTTAGTACCGTTGATTATAAACAAGTAGAGCGTATAATAGCAGCGATGCCTTCAAACAAGGCCCCCGGGATAGATAAAATTCCGATCCGTGTCATCAAAGACTGTCTTAATCCAATTGTTCACCCAATAACGTCTATCGTTAATGCATCCTTTCAAAACTGTGTTTTTCCATCAAAATGGAAAACAGCCGAGGTTACACCCATCCTGAAGGAGGGCGACCATGAACAGGCAAACAACAATAGACCCATCTCACTTCTACCAGTTTTATCGAAGGTTTGCGAAAGGGTAGTACATAATCAACTCACCTCGTATCTGCAATCAAATGACACCCTATCAAAGAGTCAAAGCGGTAACAAGAGATGGCACTCTTGTGAAACATCTGTCATTGAAACAACAGACACAATTCTTAACGCCATCGATAAAAAGAAGTTAACGGCAGTTGTACTATTAGATATGAGCAAAGCCTTTGATAGTGTCAATCATGACACGTTAATTTTAAAATTGCAAGATGTCGGAATTTCCAGTGACACTCTCCAATGGTTTCGTAGTTACCTAAGCAACAGGTCACAAGTAGTACGAATCTATTCAACGCTATCTGAGCCTTTGTCTGTGACCAGTGGCGTTCCTCAAGGAAGCATCTTGGGCCCACTTCTTTTTAGCATATATACGAACGATCTTCCATTGATCCCACAGAAATGCAGCACCCAGAGTTATGTAGATGATACGAAACTCATCACTTCCTTCGAGCTTAAAGCCAACCTGGATGCAATTGCTGATTTGGAAGACGACCTGTTTAAAATAGGGGAATGGTGTTCCAACAATCAATTGTTACTAAACCCTGGCAAAACCAAGTTGATGATATTTGGCAGCAGGCAGATGCGTGCAAAATTCCAATTTCGTTACCTTTCCTTTATGGGTAAGGACATTGTCCCTACAGACACCGCCAAAGACCTTGGTGTGACTTTGGATTCTAATTTAACTTACGATGAACATATAATTAAAACCGCTTCCTCGTGCATGTCCCGCCTTGGCCAGATAAACCGTGTCAAGCATGTCTTCGACAAACGTACACTTTTGATGATTATTAATTCCTTAGTTTTTAGCAGGTTATTTTATTGCTCCAATGTTTGGTCAAATACCTCAAAATGTAATGTCAACAAGTTACAGGCAGTGCAGAACTTCGCATGCCGCATTGTTAGCGGCGCGCGTAAATTTGACCATGTTACACCAATTCGCAAGGAGCTAAATTGGCTTTCAGTTCCCAGTCAGCTTTATTACCGGAACGCTACAATGGCTTTTAAATGTATGACCGGTCAAGCCCCTGAATACCTTACATCAAAATTCATAAAGCGAGCAGAGGTTAGCCGACGTAGCACCAGAAATTCACAGCTTTTACAAATTCCCTTTTTTAGAACAGCTGCCGGTCAGAGAACATTTTTCTATAGAACTGTGAACTTATGGAACTCCTTAGACAATTCCTTTAAACTGTGTAACTCGATTGATGTTTTTAAAACTCGTTTACGTACTAAATTACTTAAAGAATTGTAATTTTATATATATTTTAAAACATTTCTTAATTGTAAATAGGATCATGTATTGTCTTTGAAAAGCCCCTTGGGAAAGTCAATAAAGTATGTATGTATGTATGTATGTATCTAAAAAAAAAAAAATAAAATAAAATAGTCATGGTGATAATGTCATACTGCAGGGTGCTGACATGGAGGATGGTGCATCACTTGAAGTCAGGGAGTTTAAAGAAAGAGTGCGATTAAAAATGGGTAACAATTTTGACAAGCAAATTTTTGATTCTCTTGTGGATGAAATAGTGAAAACGAACATGCCTTTATGTCTAAAGTCATTGAAGGAGTTGGAGGAAAAGGTGTTACTTCAACATCCCCCAACATTCCAAATTACGGGTGATAACTTGGATCTTATGGTGAAAGTGAAACACATATCAGCATCCAATCAAGACAATAGCATCCACTGGTTTAACTTAAATGCAGTGAAAAATCGTGTGTTGGCAAACCATCTATCCAATGACAATCCTGTCAAGTCTGTTCTAGAATTGGAGAATGTGGAATTTGTGCCGTCGCCTGAAGACAACGAAGCATATCTCCACAACATAACTGCCCTAGCAACACGTGTAGTTGTAAGGAATATCCCCGCATTCTCACAATTTCAAGACATTGTTGTAAAGCATATTCTTCATGAGTATTCTGATGTGATGAAAGAAAAATCAGATCAAGTAAGTATTCATTTAATATTTTCTTCATATTAAGGCTGATTATACAGTATGTGAAGTGTTAGTTACTAACAATTTATCATTGTACCAGCTTTTAAGGTTTTCAAGCATACAATTTATGGTCATGATGCCTATTTACACCTTGGGGGATGGACTAGGAAAATAAATAAGGCCTCCGATTTGTAAATATTCAACTTCGAATAAGGGACTATGCTAGAATTCTAAAATACTGTGAATTCTATAAACAAAAAAGCTATTACATTATTGTATAAAACTGTCTTACAACTTCTGACAAACGGCCATAGACTAATAAAAAGAGGCTGTGAGTGAGTGGTCTATCAGCACCCTGCTGGCCCCCACCATCTTACTTTTGCTCCTTGCCAAACAGAATACATAACCTAATTTCATAAAAGATTTACAAATTTCCCCCTTCAATTTTCTTAGCTGGAGCACAACCTTGCTATTCAACTCATGCTGGATGTTAATATTTTTTTATTGATAGAAAGACAATAATGAAATCTCATCTTCATTTCCAGTTTACTGCAGCTACCACTTGGACTTCTTTTCAAAAATGAAAATGTGAATGAAGAGATGATTGACATCCTTCCTTCATCCTACCATGAGTCTGAAGATAGTTTCTTCCATTGAACTGGAAGGAGTTCTCCTGTAGTATAAGTCTAAGCAAGCCTCTGAGTGAATTTGTAGGAATGGGTGTGTCGTTCTTATAGAAGGCTTCATATGCTTTACATACAGTGTTTATTCCTTCTTCTTGAGGAATATTGGTGTACAGGCTGGTAACATCCATTGAAACTAGGATCGCATTGTTTGGAACTTTCCTCTTTTCTATAAAGTTGATAAACTGTGGTATCTTTGAGGTAGGATTTTTGTACTTTAGCGATAGGCTGTAGGATGTGGTCTAAAAATGATGATATACGTTCTGTTGGGCCATCGCAGCCCGAAATTATAGGTCTACCAGTTAAAACTGGTTTGTGAATCTTTATTAGTGTGTAAAATAATTGTATACGCGGTGGGCTAGGTGTTTGAGAAAGCCACTTCTTGGTCATTGCGTCTATATGATTTCCCTGGTGGAGATCATTGATTCTCTCTTCTACTTTTCGAGACGTTTCTTGGACCATTGGTGTTTCGAGGGGCATGTAGTTGTTTCTATCATCAAGCTGAACTTGGCCCTCTTGTATTTTATCTGTTTTGTTCATGATGACCGTTGTTGTGCCCTTGTCTTCCTTTTTTTATGATTATTTCTGAGTTTGATCTCAATTCTCTAAGCGCTTCATGCTCTTTGAAAGGCAAGTTATTTCGTGGCTTAATTAGTTCAATCTCAGCGAGTTGAACTTTAACTTCCTCTAAATAAGTTTCTAGCGCAACTGATTGTTGAACTGGAGGTTCCCAGTTTGATTTAACGTGAAAGGGGTGTTGTTCACTCTCCTTGTTGTGAAAAATATATCGGAGGCGCATTCGCCTCGCGAACTGTTTAAAGTCTAGCAGCAATTGTTGCCGGATGTGATTCTCGTCTAGAACCGGTGTTTGGATAAAATTCAACCCCTTTGATAGTAAGTTGATCTGATCAGTTGTCATTTTGCAATTTGAGAGGTTTTTAATGTATCTTTGGTTAAAGTGAGTGTTTATCCTGTTTGTGTCTCGCCTCCTATTGCTTCTTCGCGAGTGGTTTTTTTCATTTCTGATTTTTCGTTTTTCTTTCTCCCTCCCTTTGACTGAAGAGTCAGTAAATACACAGGGATAAGATTCACTTTCTTTATTTTGTAAAGCTTTCATCATTTCTTCCACTTTCTTGATTTTGTTTGTTAGCTCTGTAGCTAAAACTAGTGCATTCTCAGTGCAGTTTTCTTTTTCCGGTCATGGCTGGTTCTTAATTTGATCAGGATTGTTCGTTTTCTTTCCTCTGGTTACGTTTGGTCTTTGCTCCAATTGTTTGAGCTTGATTTTGTTGCTCTCTGCTCGTCTGTAGTGGTAGCGTGTCAACGCGCCGATAAGTTTCTGTTCAGCTTCTCTGCGGATGTGGCTGATGTCACTTTTGAATTCATCGTCCGGCACGATGTTGACTCGTACGTTGTACCTCAGGTCTTTAAGGCACGTTTTCTTCTCGGTGTGTGCCTTCAGTTTCTTAATAGACGATTCGGATTTTACAACTTTCTTTTCCAGAGTAGAGGCGCTGTATCTGTTATAGCGAGGTCTTTTGTTGGGGATGTTGTCTTCCCTTCCTTCTCTGTGGTGGCGCTTATGGTCGGGCGGCCGTTGGCCACTTTCAAAATCGCTATCCGATGCTAACAGCGTATCTTCGTTATTGTCTATGTTGCTTTGGCCTGATTTTGAAGGTCCCGGCACAAGCATGCCATCTTCGTTGAGTGTTTAGTTCATTCTCAAACAAGACTCAAGTTTCGATTCTTAGCGAATCTCTTCAGTTGTTTCTATGTTGCGTCTCTCAGGAATGTCAGTGAAGACTGTTAACATTCCATGGCAAATGTACGTGTTGCTGTTTTTATATTCATACTTGCTGTGAGGATCGAAAGTTCTGGCTCGCCATTGGTTGTTTCTATAGAGCAATGGGAGACCGGGGATTTCGATCTGAATGTAGTTGTGTTTCCTTCAAGGTCGTTTTTTCTGCTTTAGATGTAAAGGTCTTATTTGTCATGTCGAGTATAAGGTACGGGATAGCACAGATGTGCATGTAAATGTCTCGCTATTCCATTTCAGCTTGGTTTCTCTCTGAAAACTTTAGCAGACTGTGTAGTAGAAGTCTAGCACGAAGTGGGACGGAGCACTGTCTAAAAATATCTACTATCTTTAAAGGCGAGAGATTCTACAAAGATTCAATCTTTGACATCCGTACGCACTTTAAATCGACTGAGACATTTCAATAACAATTGGCTGGAATTTTTTTATTGTTCTGCTATAAAATTGTGAAATATTTTATGTGTTCCTTTTAAACGTAAAGCATTTATTTATTTAATCTTTTCACTATAGGCTTGCTGACAAATTCAATCCACCTTAACCATCACCATACCAGTGTTTTCAGAGCGGTCGATGGTTTTAGCCATACTGTAAGACAATTGGCTGGAATTTTTTTATTGTTCCGCTTAAAAATTCTCAAACATTTTATGTGTTCCTTCTAGAGGTATATCCTCAAAAAGGCTGTAATTAATTTAACTTTTTACGGTAGGGTTGCTCAGAAAAATTCAATCTAACTTAACCGTCACCATACCAGTGATTTCAGAGTCACAAAACACAGAGAAGAGAAGTGTGACGTCACGTTGCCAGGGTAGAAAAAAATTTCTGGATGACAACAAAAGCAAGAACGGGGGCACAGAAAACAAAAATAGGCTTATATGAGCAAACCAACAACCTTCACGCTTCTTGTTGCACTTTCTAGCCGTTGTTGCACGAGTGGCAGTCGAGTTAATTAAGGCACGGGTCTATACTTAGTAAAAGAGCGAGGGGGTAGTCTATCTTTCAAAGCATTATTTTTGTGGTAGCAGTGGAAAACTGTCGTCAGGTGGTAGGTACTTCATATATGATTAGTATTATGTACCTAAACATACCTATTATTATTGTACTATATACAACACCATATATACATAAGTATGTTTAGGTACATAATAATAATCATATATGAAGTACCTACCCGTCCGGCACGCATCTCATCATTTCTTGTGTCAAATTTGGTGACCATGTTGCAAGAAATCGTAAATTACTGACCAAATTGGTGGCGGTCAGTTAAGAAATTGAAGTAATCGAGCAATAACATTGTTCTTATGAAATATTTCTAACACTCTCTAACACGTTTGGAATGATCGTCCACCTGCACTTGTACTTCAAGAAAAAAAGTTATGAGGGAAGTGACATAATTTTAAAGGCCCAATTTAACATCGAATTATTTAAAACTTGGCGTACATTCATTCCAAAAAGATCGGTGATCCACAAGAGTCATTGCATCGGTCAAATGTTGCTAAGCGCAATTTTGTAGCTCTTTTCTATTGCAAGTTGTCTTGTCGCAATCAACTTGGAATTGAATAACTTCGAAAATAAATATGAACGGTCATCCAGAAACTGAATGTTGCTACCATGTGGCAGTGAGGTGTAATGACTTCTTACCACCCCACCCCTGTTTGCTTGCACAGCAAAGGAGAAAGCTTTATTAACGTCTCTATCAAGAACAAGAAAATAGTCTCAAGTCACCACTTCCACTGACTTTTTCCAAGTCCAACACGAGGAACAAGAGATAAAAAGGAAAGAAAAAAAAAACACCTGGCAGGGAATAATGAAAACGATTATTAACGATCATTATTCTTGTTATTATCTCTTGATCTACTAGCTGTCACGGTCGCTTGGACATAAATGTCCAAGAAGCTAGAGCAAGTTGATTTCCGATTCGCTCCGTTACTGCCACATCTGCTCCAAAATCAACACTCAATGTAACTTTACGAGCAGTAATTTCCATGCACATGTATTGAATATGGGGAGAGGATGTGTCACGTAACTGGGAAGTTTGGTCTAACGGCTGCATTTGCCACAAGAGGACGTATTGGGGAATACCCTCCAAAGTCCCAAGACGAGAGACTCGTTGTGTGTGTTTGTTTTTGTTTTTGTTTTTTCTTTTTTAAAGAAGACTAATACAAACCTAGAAACTACAATTCGCCTAATTACCCAAGTGGGTTTTTTCAGTAAACGCTGGCGCCAGCCAGGCCAGTGGTATTAGCTGGCCCCCAGTGTACTGGCAACATTCCGATGACTAAAATAAATAAATAAATAAATAAGAGCCTCTACTTACCTCAGCTGTGCCGGTTGTCGTCTTTGCTGCTGTTCACTTTTGGGCATGTAAAATCAGTAAAGTGGAAATCTGAAAGGAAATTGAAATCAGCTGTTATTAACATGTGGTTGAGTAAATTCCGCACTGACGAATATCAGTCACAGAAAGAAAAGAATTGCACATGGCCAGCAACACGACTCTTACCACAGATGTTTAGTTAGTTCATTTTAATCTTGTTCTGGTTGTCAAAGGCGCTGTGAATTCCTGCCAAAGAGAAGTTAGAACAAGTCAGTGTTGTTGCCGATTGGTCATCGTTCAAAATGACCTTCAACAGGCTAAAAGGCGCGACATGAAACCTACATTTTTTGCAGTTTTTCCTTTATCTTTGTTTTATTTTTTGTCTCTGTTTCTGTTTCGCTGCTGCTGTTGCTTTGTTCTGTCCCTTTTTCGTTTATTGTTTTTTTGACTAATACGAACCAAGAAACTACAATTCGCCCAATTTCCCAAGTGGTTTTTTACAGTAAACGCTGGCGCCAGCCAGGCCACTGGTATTAGCTGGCCCCCGGTGTACTGGCGATATTCCGATGACTAAAATAAATAAATAAAAGCCTGTACTTACCTCAACTGTGCCGGTTGTCGTCTTCGCTGCTGTTCACTTTTGGGCATGTAAAATCAGTAAAGTGGAGATCTGAAAGGAAATTGAAATCAGCCGTTATTATGATGCGGTTGAGTAAAGACCACACTGACGAATATCAGTCGCAGAAAGTAAAGAAGTGCACATGGCCAGCAACACGACTCTTACCACAGATGTTTAGTTAGTTCATTTTAATCTTGTTCTGGCTGTCAAAGTCGCTGTGACAGGGCTCGAACTTAACTTTTTAGTCCACTAGCAAAGTTTTGCTAGTAAGATTTTTCTTTACTAGCAAAAGTAGGAATCTCACCAGCTATATTTCAATGCAGCCATTTTCCCTTTGAGGACTAAACCAATGTAAAGATTAATTTCAGCGATCTGAAAATTAAAAATAAATTGAAAAAAAATGAGTATCAAAGCGTTAATTTTGTGGTCTCCTTTGCCGCTGTCCTGACATCCACCACCTATTTACTGCAGCCCTTGGGTGATAATCAGCTTGTTTCTTTGGCCCCTCAATTTTTACTCTCATCAGCATGTCCATGGTATCGTTCCCCAGTGTACAACGCCAGTCTGACTTGACCCTTTTCATTGTGGAAAATCCTCGTTCACATGAGGTATTAGCCAAGGGATATAGTGATGTTAAATGGATAACCTTCATGATGTTGGAATAGTTATTCCTTTCTACATCCTCCTGGCTGATTCTCTGCCATAGACTCAGTGGGTGTAAAAATCGAGGTCGAGGGCCTCTTAAAAAATGCGGTTATTTTAGACATAGCTTCAAACAAAAGCTGAAAACCTCACAAAGATAAAAATCACCTAATCAACTCTGTGCTCACCCACGAAGAACGCAAACGCGCAGCTAAATTGAGCATAGGTTATACATAAAACCGCTGACCAGTGACTGACATGAAACCTGCATTCTTTCTCGTAATACTCAATGTTTTCGTGGTTTTTTGCCACAAAATTCTCCAAGAGCGTTTATTTTTTTAATCGAAATGCTACTGGAAAAATACTGGTACTCGCAAATGTTTGCTAGAGGATATTTTTTAGACTCGCAACTTCAAAAAACCACTCGCATTTCGCGAGTTTGCAAGTGCTAATTTCGAGCCCTGTGTGAATTCCTGCCAAAGAGAAGTTAGAACGAGTCAGTGTTGTTGCCGATTGGTCATCGTTCAAAACGACCTTCAACAGGCTTGAAGGCGGGCCATGAAACCTACATTTTTAGCAGTTTCTCCTTTATCTTTGTTTTGTTTTTTGTCTCTGTTTCTGTTTCGCTTCTGCTGTTGCTTTGTTCTGTCCCTTTTTCGTTTTTTGTTTTTTTGACTAATACGAACCGAGAAACTACAATTCGCCCAATTTCCCAAGTGGGTTTTTTCAGAAAACGCTGGCACCAGCCAGGCCACTGGTTTTAGCTGACCCCCGGTGTACTGGCGATATTCCGATGACTAAAATAAATAAATAAATAAATAAATAAAAGCCTCTACTTACCTCAGCTGTGCCGGTTGTCGTCTTCGCTGCTGTTCACTTTTGGGCATGTAAAATCAGTAAAGTAGAGATCTGAAAGGAAATTGAAATCAGCCGTTATAAACATGCGGTTGAGTAAAGACCGCACTGACGAATATCAGTCGCAGAAAGAAAAGAATTGCACGTGGCCAGCAACACGACTCTTACCACAGATGTTTAGTTAGTTCATTTTAATCTTGTTCTGGTTGTCAAATTCGCTGTGAATTCCTGCCAAAGAGAAGTTAGAACGAGTCAGTGCTGTTGCCGATTGGTCATCATTGAAAACGACCTTCAACAGGCTAGAAGGCGCGCCATGAAACCTACATTTTTAGAAGTTTTTCCTTGTTTCTTTTCCTTTTGTTTCTTTTCCTTTCCTTGTTTTCATGAGAGTATGTAAACATGGGTTGTGATGTCACGATGTCTTGCCTTTCCTTTCGCGGGCTAATCACGCAAGCACGAATTTGAAAAAGGTGTTGAGCTGAAAAACTCGTCAAGTTTACTTGATTTACCCATTTCCTCGTCGGCTGAAACTTGGAGAATCTTTAGAAAACATGCAGTGCCATTTTGTTGTTGTTGTTTTTCCGCTTGAGCTAGTTTATCAGACAGCAGGACATGCATGACCTGGACGGCGCAGCATCAGTACCAATTTCAATGTATTTACAGCAAAGTCGGTTGATAGCTTATAATCGCGTACCCATTGTTACTACTTTGGTTAGATAATTACGTTCTTTTGACATCTCAGTATATTTTCGGTCACTTATAAATTGCAGTAGTGGCGGAGTTTATGTGAATTCTTGTAAGTTTACACCTTGCCTTTTTAGTAGGGCCTACGCTAAAAAGTGATTGTCCAGCAGAAAGAAAAACAATTCGGTTTATGACAGAATAATATCGACTGCAGGAGAGTGAAAGTTTGGTAGCTAACCAAAATTAGTAGTTAACTGATATTTGGCCAAAAAATGAGTAGTTAACTGACAATTAATTGGGCACCCCCACTGGCACCCTCGTGAATGCTGCTGGCTCAAATCCCTTCCAGGAAGTTCAGTTTGTCTTCTCAACATTTGTTGCGATCTGTCCGTGGTGGGTTTCCTTGTTGTTAAGATCAAAAACAAAGATCGCCTATACGTTCCAGAGCATGCCATCTGGGTCATGACATTTCTTCCAAATAAATAAAGAAATGAATAGGGTCTCTGGCGACTATTCTGATGTCTTGACCATTACGACTTATGTAATGCCAATTGTCACTTCAGTTAACACAAAAAGAGAATATTTCCCATTGTACCTTAACTAAACTAATAAGGAATAACAGATGCCAAACTGATGTCAAAGCAAGATATCTGTAACGAACCAATAAACTGACACCCACTCAATCCACTCCAATTTCCAAAACAAACTTTTTCTCATGTTACGAGAAAATTTTCAAACAAGTCATAGCAGAATAAGAACTCTTTTTGATACGTAATTGAAACAGGCAGTCTCAATGTACCAACAAAAAAAAAACAAAAAGGAAGGAAGAAAGAAAGAAAGAAAGGAAGAAAAGAAATCAACCTACGATTTGTTGGCCAAACAGGAAATTTTGGCGCCTTCTTCCCCGCCAATGGTAGTGTCGCACGTGCCATTTTGAAAATAACCACTCAGGTAGCATTTACCTCTTTTTAACACACTGGCGTCCAACCCAACTTCCTGAAAACTGTCCTGGCGCAAACTACAGTTCCTTATCTACAAATCGCACAGTTTAAGTAGCACCTTCTACTTGTCTCTTGGGTGCATTCTCTACTTTAAATCTTTTACTATCAGGTCATCTTTCGATGCTTCATACATGCACAAACTCAATTTCCTTTTTCGGGTCAGCTGCTAGACAATGCACGGGCTCACAAACGCCGCCATCTTGTTCTTTATACATGTGCCAGCTTTTTTCAAAAAGTTTCTTCGCTGCCACCTGTGTTTTTTCTTGAAAACAAGCCAAATCACTCTTCCAGAGTTCAAGTTCTTCAGGTTGGCGAGTAATCATTTTGTAGTTTGGTACTCAAAAAACTCTTGTTGGTCCGATAAAAAGGTGTTTGAAGAAGATTTTACATGGGACGAGCTAGTTTGGCTGGTCTAAAATTAAGCTTAAGGTTTGAACTGGTTTGCGTTCAGTAAAAAAGAATCTTGGACTATAACGTTCTCGCTAACTATATTACTTCGAATTTCAGAGGCAATCTAAAATGATGCGTTGCCCAGTTTTGTGGTTTCTCTACCTTTCTCCTGTCAGGAGAGTTCGTATTGTTGAATATACATGTATGATTGGTTAGGGTTAGCGATTCGGTAAGCAACCAGTTGTAAAAATTTTACCCACACAACTACTGACGCACGTCTTAGTTATTCCTTCACACCAATTGCCAGGAAAATGGCCACTTTTAAGAATCAAATTGGATAGTCTGCGTAGAGAATTTTTGAGAAATTCATATTCACTTATCCAGACTTTTCACCTCCTTCCGCTGCTTGGCCTGCTCGACAGTCAGGGTGTTCAACTGTTTTGCTAAGCGGTACATTTCTCCATTTCCAACAGCGAAGCACAGCACACAACTTGATTGGGCGTTCATTTTTGATCTGGAGTCTGCTTATAGAGAAAGTGTTCTGTTAAAGTTGGAACACCGAGCAGACTTCACAGGTAGTGGATGGACAACAAATCCGACTGCTCATAAATATGAAGAGAAGAACCTGGTTGATCAATGTGGGAAAGTAATCGACAGGCAGACCAAAAGGGCTTTGAAATCAGATGTATTGGAGAAAATTGATAAGTCTTTACCTGAAGCTGAGGTCCAACGAGAAACGATGTAGATCAGAAACGTCGAGCAGTTTCAAAAGCGATTTAAGACATGGCAATTGATACCTTCCTACAGGGTGGAGGTAGTATTCTTGAAGTGAAGCTCTAGCAGACAAAGCTAGAATTCTGTTATGTGCCCCATCAAATGCGGGTCCCATAGAGGTCATATATACAAGGCGCTCACCTATTTTAAAGCATTATTTTTGGAAAACATTTGTTTGTTCATTTATCACTAAATGGGCAGAGATGATATACTAAAGAACATGTTTTTTAAATTTCATTCTGTTCGCTTTTCAATATGAATCGTTCATCACGGTGTTGACCTTTAACAGCTACTTGATCCACAAACACACTTATTTATCTTTTGGATTTAAACGAATTAATAGTATGTTTATATTTGTTAATAGTATATATTTCTTATTCCTTCAGTCCGACATAAGTTGACAAGACTTGTAGTGTATAATCAATATAAAATGAGAATTGTGTAACAAATTAATGATAAACTAAACTCTTTATACACATTATTCACAATGATTAATATGTTTCATGACATTACCTCTCTCCCCTACATCTCAGTTTAACCCAACAAGGAAGCACACAACCCTTGGATGCGGCTGGCTTCAAGCGAAGTGCTCGGTTTATTCTCCGAAAAGACTAAAAGATACACATGACATGGTGGTAGTGGTGGCAACTGAAAACGATAATTCTAACTTTATAGTGAAACAAACACCAACAACAACTATAAAATCAACGAATTTGAAGTTTGTCAGCACTGTCTTTAAAACGAACGCTTTGCACATTATTTTTTTAGTGCTTTAGTGAATAAATGTAAGACTTGGTAGCAAAACTGCGCGTGATTTTTTTATGAGAACAAACATAGAATATCATCAAACACTTTAACAAAACAAAAGACATGGTCGAGGATATAAAAGTAGATGATGGAGTTACATTTGTTCAAATATGAACACATTTGAAGGGCTTTCCTCCATTGTGTCCCCAAACCAAAAAGTAGGCGAACTCTAACCCTAACCTCGGAAAACTCAGAGGAATTGTTTCTATTTCGTGGCTTAATTGACCAAGAGGGTAGATTCATTTTTTACCTTTAGATATTTAAAGTAAAGTTTTACCTTTAAATTAGTAGTATTTTTATAATTTTCAAAAATATTTACGTTAACCAATTCAGTATTAATTTTAGTGCATGTATCAGTGCTGCTTTTAAGATGGGAGCAAAGGATTTTAGAGTATAAATTTTGGGGGAAAATGGTCAATTTTCAAATACACCTGTAATTCATTTTCCTTTGAAGGACGTTGGCAGAAATGTGGTTTAATTCATTACCTAAATTTTAATATCGATTTTGCACGCTAATCGTCAAAGTGATGTCATCCATGTTGTTTTTGAGTTTCATTTAACTGATTTTTTTGCTCCAAAAATGTTCTTTAACTTTTTACTGTGGGCAGTGCAAATATTTACGTTCGCAAAAATTCGTACTTTGCCTGACACGGAAGGTGGCCTGTTTCACTGAGTCTTTATAGTGCAACTGCAATGAACTGATCTTTCCCTCTCCTCCGAAACGCTTAGGTCAAAATAAAGATACTTCAGCGTAACTGTGACTGGCTCGTGACAAGCAGCTTTAAATTGTACTATATTGCCGTGATTGAGATCATGCAGTAAACGAGCTTCTTTAGTGAATGCATCGATAAATTGTAAAGACGAACCAAGCAATTTCTTTACAACAACTGACTCGCCTGAATTCCTGTCCAGGTGTTGAGCATACTTTGTCCCAAGAACCGCTACGAACAATCCTTGTCCAACCACGTCCTGTTCCCCTAGATCACTCCATTTAAATTCTGGAAGGTCCTCAAAGCGAACGATTTGCTTCTTCTTCACCATCAATGCCAAAGGCACCTTGAAATTTGCAAGAGACAACATGGCGTAGAAAGAGGTAAAACAAAGCACGTAGTGGCCACAAATTCACGAATTTTGCTGCCAAAATGCTGCGCAAAAATCGAGAATTTGTCTGTAGAACACTGTATAAAGTTGTTATCAATATTAAATTCTCCTCAGTCTTCCGTTTCCCGAATACGCCAACCGCGAGTCTGTTTGATTTTTATTTCTGGGAAAAAGAAACCGGATCGCAGGTTATAAAAGTGACGGGGATATTTACCATTTCTTGCTTCGGCAGCTGGAAACTGCGTTTTCAAAAAACTAAAACGTAAGGAGCTTATAAATAGGAAAGGGTAGATTACCAAAATGGGGGGAAGCTGAGGTTCCGTAAGGCTGTCAAGAAGGAGTCATTCAGCCAGTTTTTGGTAGGAGAAACCTCGTTGTTACCATTACAAGGTCGAGCTGTTATGGCACAAACTACCCACCTACAGTACATGTTCACAGCACAACCTTCACACACATCTTGCATGTCAGAGTCCATAACTATTAATCTTTATTCTTCATGCAACATTTTAGCCCCCGCAAGAGGTGGTGGAGCCTAATAAATTTCGTTCACAAGCAATAGAGATGGATGTGTAGCCGATTTAGAATGCAACTCTGACAAGAAGCAATATTGTCTAAAAGAATACATAATTATCAGTAATGAGTTTTGATTCAAAACACTATTGTTATTGTAAGACAAGGAAAAATAATACCTTAATGCATCACCTTTAACAGCAACTTGATCTACAAACACACTTATTTATCTTTTGGATCTAAACGAATTAATAGTATGTTTATATTTTTTTAATAGTATATATCTTTAACGGTTAAAAGGTTTCAAGGGTTGCACGGTGCTTGTACAGTGTTTCAACAATATTTTAGCGGTGCAAAAAAACGTGTTTCAACACTGTTTTTCTTTGATGTGTTCCTTTTAGATGTATATCATCTTTACTGTTACTGGTCGTGTTTTGTTATATTCTGATCGGGATCTTTAAAACGGGGAATCTTTAAAAGCGGGAATCTTTAAAATGGAGGATTTTAAAAGCAGGAATCTTTAACTGATCGAAGTTGTACAGTTTTGTTTCCCAGCAAGGGACAGCAGCCGGCCAATGATATGTGCAGATCACTCCTTGGAACAACTCCAGTAGGGGGGGGGGGGGGCACCCCCATATATGGACTATCCGAGATATGCCACCTGACAGGGTTTGGGTTTTTAACAGAACAATCAGAAACAAGGTATACTTTCGGCCCCGTAACTGTCATAGACAGAAATCCATAATAATTCAGGTCGCAGTGCTCTGCTTCTGGTATCAGGAATAATTTTGGTTTTGTTATAGCGCAGTCAGGAACAAGTATCATCAACTGTGTCCTAAGAGAGGGTCTGGATTGGGGGTTCATTCCAAGGAGAGGACTACCACAGAACGTAGACGACCTTTTTCGACCGAAGTTTTTTTTCACCTTGAAAACGCCCATATTGTTTTTGGAAAACCTTTGTTTGTTCATTTATCTCTAAATGAGCGGAGATGATATACTAAAAGAACGTATGTTTTAAATTTCATTCTGTTCGCTTTTTAATATGAATCGTTCATATTTTTGAAAAAGAGAACCTTCCCTTTCTCAGACTTCCATGGTGATAGAACGCCCCTAAAGCCAGAAAAAATGGACATTTCAACAGAGGCAATTGAGGAATGAAATCCCCCTTCCTGGAAAGAAAGGAATGAAAAAAAAAACAGGAATTAATTCTAAGCCTCAGGAAAATAAAGATGTCAGTGGTTATCAAACGATGGAAAGAAGATGAATAAAAAAAATATAGAAGACTTGTGAGCTACACGGGTATTAAACAAAAACGACCAACAAATCGTTCTCTATTAATCAACTCTCATTTCGCCAGAGCCTTTTTCCAACTTCACCAAAAGGCGACACCTTTACTCTTCGCCCCGTTGACAAAAAACCATCCGCTCAGGCTTTTCTCTTGTTTGAGGGTTGCAATACATCAGAGTCCGACAACTATAGAGGTATGTCAGTACGGCCCTTCTGGTCCAAAATCCAAGAGTCTTTCATGAATTGGCAACGACAAGCTTATGCCAAAGAACCAGATCTAATTCAACAGCAGCAGGTCTATGCCGGCGTTGTGGAGGACCAAAGAAATTGTGCAAGCGTATGATTCATAGTTTAAGCAGCTTTGCTAATTACTGAGGGCTCTAACTTAAATATTGACTTGTTAAGAAATCTACAGCCAAATTTTTCTCATAACTGCCAGCTTTGACCACAATGGGTTATTTACCTTTCAGTGTGTAAAAAAATCTTTTGTTTTGGAGCAAGAAAGAAAGGATATGTTTCAACGTTTGCTTCTACACTTTCTTTAGTGTATCTGTCTCTAATTTATTTATACTTGGAAAATTATACATTAAGGTTACTTCATGCTGTCACAATAGCGACTTTTCAACCTCATTCCCAGAGCTCTCTACTACCAGTCCCTAAGAAGCAAGAGTTCTACTATCCAAACGCAATGCTCCTTTCATTCAACGGCACTACAGACAAAATACATTCGATTTCTGTATGGACTGAACAGGTAAAACACACCACATCAGCAAGAGCTGTTTCTCTTTTGACCAGAACTTGAATAAGATGGAACGGTTTTGGCCATTGACACCAAAAGCGATTCAAGACATGCAATTGATACCTTCCTACAGGATGGAGGCAGTATTGTTCTCAATTTATCAACTCTATTAATCAACTCACATTTCGCCAGCCTTTTTCCAACCTCACCAAAAGGCTACCTAAGTTTTAAATTCCATCTTTTGTATAAAAGATAGTCAATGTTTTATCCCATTTGTTCAATGAACGTTACTGATTCAATTTCAATTCATTAGGAGAAGACTATTCATCGAAGTGCCCCTCAAAGAATGTTAATCTTAAGAATGCATCTCTTTACTTTTCATTAAATATATTTATTTTTCGTTATAAAAAATCTTCCACTTCCCTCTTTTAGTTATATTTCAACTTCCGATTACGTTTACCCACCATCTGAGATCATGTTTATCAAAGTAAATGCAAAGTTGACCATTTCTTATATGGTTAACAAGTTGCTCAATTTTTAAGTCGTTTTCTCCGCGTATTCAGACGTATTGAACGTTCATCATAAGCTACTTTGTAACTAGTTAACTACTTTAACAGGGTTTGAAACTCCTTCAACGTTTTCTAGCTAGAAGGAATACCATTTTTGTGGCAAGGACACTGCAACAATACTAAACAAAAGTGACAGTATCATTTCTGAAATCAAGCAGTTCTCCTGATACAACTCAACACGGTGGTTAATGAGGTCAGCCACCAGATATGTAAGGAAACAATCATTTCGCATGCAACCCTGGATATCTCAAGTCAGACGCTGGAGAAGATATGTAGAGCGTTCTGGTTCTTTGAATGTCTTTTGTCCCATAAGTCTAGACAAAGTCACTTAATAATACATTAAGAAGCAAGACACTTTAACCAATGCGCATCTCAATGTATGAACGCAAGAACAAAAGGCGACTCTTGCCCGCTGCATTGTCAATAATTTAACCATCAAACAAGGGAAAGAGGACGATTAAAATAGCAAAGAAGGCTTGTGAGGTACGCAGGTATTAAACAAAAACTACCAACAAATTGTTCGTTATTAATCAACTTTCATTTGGCAAATGAGCGTTTCTCCAACCTCACCAAAAGGGAACACCTTTAACGTTAGGCTTAAGAATCCATCTCTCCACTTTTCAGTACATTGAAAAAATGCAAGAAACGTTGACCAATGCGCATCTTAATGTATGAACGCAAGAACAAAAGGCGACCCTTGCCCATTGTCAACAAAACCATCAAACAGAGAAAAGAGGACGATTGAATAGTAAAGAAGGCTGGTGAGGTACACAGGTATGAAACAAAAACGACGAACAAATTGTCCGTTATTAATTCTCATTTGGTCAAAGAGCCTTTTTGCAACCTCACCAAAAGGCAACACGTTTTATGTACATATGGCTTCAAATATTGAAGCTATATTCTTTTCCCACATGGGCAATTAACATGTTGAAGATGAAATACCCGTTTTATTTTATTAATTGGCTCAATAATGCAATAATTAAGTTAAACTTTATAATTATCTGGCACTGTTTTGTTATATTTGGTTGTATTTAAGCTTTGTTGGACATCATACTTGTCACATTCGTCACAAAACACCATATCGTTGGAGTACACCATAATTGCTCCTCCGTTCTCGAAAACGCCTTGTGGTAGACATTGAAACTTTCTCCCGCAGTTTGGGCAAAATTCTTTGGAGGATGTTCCTTCGCCATATTGTCTTTTTAACTCTGTCACAACTCAGCTGAATTGGCTAAAATGTCATCCCTGAAAATCGTTCCAAACTGCAGATTGTCATCCTCCCTACAAAGTTTCTTCATAGATTCTTGTGGCTCATCGAGCGACAACTTCTCAGCTTTGAGCCTTCCAAGGGAACTGT
This sequence comes from Porites rus, assembly GCA_964035705.1. NCBI lineage: Eukaryota > Metazoa > Cnidaria > Anthozoa > Scleractinia > Poritidae > Porites > Porites rus. The sequence continues at coordinate 23,473,862 of OZ037995.1, forward strand.
TCAAGACACCATGAAGATGGTCTCCCTGGAAAAGTACCCTGTCCAGTTAGAGAGCCATCTCAAATGTACACATGGAATTTCGGAGGAGAAAAACAAAGCTGTTTGTGGTGCATTATGTGCCACATGTATTAAGTCATCATGGTTAGTTGTTTAAGGAACTCGACCAAGTAGCATGGGGAGGGGGGAAACACCTCTGACGTTGTATGAGGAGAAAAAGTAATAGAGAAAAATTCGTGGGAAAGTCTGTATAATTTGTGTTATTCACCTAAGTTGCATGGCAATTGACTTGTTGCTTTCACCTCGTGAGAGGTCTCTGCTTCTTCTCTTTGCATGCGGGTGTAGACTTCTCTCCACGCTCGGCTTCGCAATCGAGAGGTACACTAGCAGTGGTGGAGAGGTTGCTTTCTTGAATTTTCATCTCGTGAGAGGTCTTCTGCTTCTTTTCTCTGCCTGCAGGTGCAGACGTCTTTCCACGCTCGGCTTTGCAGTCGAGAGGTACACTAGCAGTGGTGGAGAGGTTGCTTTCTTGAATTTTCATCTTTTTAATCTTCTTTTTAGACTCATTACTTGGCTTTCTTTTCCTTTTTAGTGATACTTTATGTATAAGTAGGGGGATCACCATACTCCTCAAAGCCACAGATTTCCCGAACAATTTCGTCGCGAAAGTCACATTGCGAATACCCAGCCGGTCTTACGATCTCTGTATGCTCAGCCCTGTGTGCCTGAAACAAAATAAAACTGTTAACCACAGCAAAATCAATGAAATGGTGCTAAATGCCGAGAGGATCTTGTCTGACCTGTCAACAGCATTCATTTTCATGTTGGAGGTCTTAAAAATTTGAGGCTGAGTCTCTCGCCCCATTCTCCATCCATTCTTACTCTCCGGGTCACTTGGCTCTGTTCATTTGCATTGCCTACAGTTGTTATGATGGACACAACCTTTTTATCTACCCACTGCAGCACCAGACAGGGAGGGTCCCTCACACAGTGCATACTCCCCCCTCTCCCGACCCTTAGCCCACTCTTGGCTTTTTTTTAAGAGCGGGTAGGAAACTACCCCTGCTTGGTAAAATTGTACCCGTGGCAACGACACCCTGATCATAAAGATGTTTAAAAAGGGTAAGGGTGGAGTAAAAATTGTCCACAAAAAGATGGTATCCCTTCCCAAAGTAGGGGGGCCATGAGACGCATGACAACATCATACCCAAGCTCGTGTTCGCCGATAGTTTGCCCTGCAGCTCTACCAATGTAGATATTAAAATCAACGGTATAGCCATTGGAACTATCCGCCAACACCCAGAGTTTTATATCCCATTTGGTTGGCTTGTCCGTTATGAACTGGCAAAACCCAGACAGTGACGAGACTTTACCATGCGCTCGTCAATTGCCACATATTTCTGGGGCACATACAATTCCTTACAAAGCTTTTAAAATCCTCTATGAAGGACTCTACCTTACGTATCTTTTTTTTGAGGGTTTTCTGTTGTGGGATCTACCACATGCAACATGGCTAAGATTGTTGAATACCTCGTGCAGGAAAGGATTGCTCGGGCCCAGAGACCATGGGAGAGGGTCTTCGTACTTCAGTTGCAATGAACCTTCTGATTTCAGTGGCGGTCACATCCTGCCAGCTGCCATCAGAAAAGGTGTAGGAAGAGCATAGACTACTAAAGGTCTTTTCTTGTGCGTAACTATTTGTGTGATCAACTATACTATTTATCATATTATCAGTAAAAAAAAGTTTAAAAAAAGAATAAGCCGTGGCGAGAGAACCCCTTGTGTAGTATCCAGGGAGTTTAAAGCCAGGTGTGCTAGATGGTTGGAAGGGTGGAACAGGACTTTCACTATCATGAGGGTCATCATAGCTGTGGAAACTGGCCTCATCCTCTGAATCACTATCATCAGCAGCACGATGTCGACCAGCAGCACCACCATGGCCTCCACCACGAGTGCTGCGACCAGCACCAGAGTTGGCGGGCCGATCAACAGCACGGACCCTGCGAACTACACAAACAGAAACATACATTTCACCACTCAGTGGTTCAATATCAGCACCATTCAAACATGCTGGCTACTTCTGTTTTCGAAACCCATGACAACTTTATTATAAATGAAACAAACAATATTTGATTTAAAAATATAACACATTTAAGAAACTATAGAATAATTACTTACCAGGTCGTGCAGGAGGTAGTGCTCGGCCATAGAACCTGCAATACTCGTCACAAATCGTTGAAACAGGAGCCATTTGTCTTGAATTTTCTCCAGATTTCTTACACTCACTCCTGACATCTTCGCTCTCACTTGAATTTGCCCCTCTCCTTCCCCAATGTTGAGCCACGCGTATTTTGGACCAGTGAGATCACTGTAATACCCAAATCAACATTGGGGAAGGGGAAAATCACACAAGTGTTTCAAGATTTGTGACGAGTATTGTGGCTGGAGTAGCCGCTGGAGTAGCAGCTAAATAAAGAGAAACAGAATTATTATGATACAAAGACGATAAAAGAAAACACAAGCTACCAGCTGTATTGAATTACTAACTACAATGCCAATAAAATAATACTGACCTGTAAGAACCGTACTAACTTCTGCAACCAGGGGTGCAGCTGGGGGAGTTGCAGACGCGGCTGGGAGAGCTGTGAAAGCAGCTGTAGCAAGAGGTGCACGTGTTGCGGGTAAAGGCAACACTACAGATTGAGTGTCTGCACCATCATCATTATCACCACTAGCAGCATCTTCATCACTTTAGAATCAAATAAAGAAAACACAAACTATAATTATCCATAAAAACGGCTAGGTAATAAACAGGAAAGAGAAGCAAAATTTTCTCTTCACAAATACACAAGTGAAAAAAGTATAGGAAATACTTAAACCTTTGCCAAAAAATAAAAGAAAGAAAGAAATAGGAAGGTTTTTTACAACACAGTACAGTTCCGTTAAAAGAAAATTGTAACTCCAGCATTGCTAAGGAGAAAACTCGAACGAATTGCGTTGCCTAGGAGAAACACGCAAAGTTCGCATCACCACGAGAATCTCCGCGTCCCCACGTGACTTATACGTCCCATACAGCATACGGCAAAATATGAAAAAAAGTATACTTTTGGCCCAGTAAATCCAACTTTACGAGAAAAAATATAAACCCTGAGATCTATTTCAACTAGAATACAGGTCTCGATCCAGGGAAGGTCGATCAAAGGACAAATACCTGCCCTTTGAAGACAACATTGTTCACGCGGAGCACATGCGAAGCGAGGCTCATCGAACTTCAAGAAAGCACTTTCCTCCGATTCTCATGCATATCGTATAGCTGCTGATCAAGATTGCTTTCCTCGTCTCTTAAAAAACGTCAAGTGCCTTTTTCTTGGTCTTGGATCATCCGAATAGCCTCTTCAATAGGAACAGATCGACTGAAGGAAGTTCAACTTCTGGACGTCATTTCACTCTCTCGTTTTAAAAATTCTAACGCGAACACCTCTGCCTTACATGGCATGAAAATTGGCCTGTGATTGGCTAAATCTATTAACTTCCTTTGTGCCAAATTTGGGAGCAATCGGAAGTAACGCAATTTTTTTGGAAGGTGCTTTTCTCATCGATCCTCACGCTCCGATTTCCGCGACCCCTGAAGACAATGGGTTTTTAATCACCATTCCCTAATTCCTTGAGAAGCATTTCGGGGTCCACAAGAAGAAAAATGAGGATCATTTCGGGGTCAATTTGGGGATCATTTCAGGGTTGGGGATCATTTCGGGGTTGTACAGTATTCTCCTCGATGTTTACTGGAAACACCGCTGAAACATCTAGATGCTAGTCATTTCTTTCTAAGGAAGGCTATAATACTAGGCTAGCATCAAAGTGATCAGGTTAGAACTAATTATAAACTTCTCTTGCCCTTCTGTTTGGAGTAATCTGCATGGAAATTTAAAAAGTAGTTTTTTGCATGTATTAAAACACACGATAATGGAAATTTTTTTATCCTCTTATATTTGATGCCGGCTCAATAATGCAATAATTAAGCTAAACTGTATAATTATCTGGTAGTGTTTTGTTACATTTTGTTATATTTTAGCTTTGTTGGACATCATACTTGTCACATGTGTCACAAAACACTATATCGTTGGACTAGACCATAATTGCTCCTCCATTCTCGAAAAGGCCTTGTGTTAGACAATGAAACTTTCTCCCGCAGTTTGGGCAAAATTCTTTGGAGGATGTTCCTTCGCCATATTTTCTTTTTAACTCTGTCACAACTGAGCAATGCGAACTTGACTTTAACGTATTCTACAATAGTATGTTATGAAAATGTAGCTATGCGCTTTCAGAATGGATTACTTTATTATGGGAGAAACTACTTTTAGAGGCAACACGACTTTTTAGAGTAAAACTTTTTCTAACTTTTTTCTTTTTTAAAAATTTTTTCTTATGACAAAAACTACACTTCTACCACTTCTTTTTTGTGAACCATACTATTATTTTGTGAACACTACTTTTGGGGGATTAAGAAGAAGAAGGAACAAATGACCTTCTTTACAAGTGACTAACATCAAGCAGCTCTCAATACAAGAATGAATATCTGTTTAGTCAAGTACTCTGAATAGCGTTAAACATTACCCTTCTTTGCTAACCCTTTCCGAATCTCTGAAGAAATTTTTCTCTATTACACCCAGAGGCCTTGTTTACAAGAGGCCAACACATGAGAAGGGAGGCTCCACTTGAAACGCCTCCTAAATGGACAGGTTGCTTGGAAATGGCGATAGGCACCAAAGCTATAGCCGTGACGCCCACTATCCCTCCGCTTTGGCTGTGAATTTTGCATCGTGTTAGACGTAAGCTCCATAACCTTCTCATCATCCTTGTTTCCAAGGAGAACTTCCAGGTATTTTTTTAAGTGATCATCTGGGATAGCAGCTTTCTGGAACATTTCTTGAAATACAGAGTCATAGAAACCCTCTTTCGCGTGGTGCCTCTCTTTGGAGATCAGCTTTAACGACAGTAAGCCATCTACAGCCTGGCTCTTACTAAAGTTTGGAGACTTCAACAGCACTCACACGTTCTGTGATGATGTTTCGACCGTGGCCTGTTGTGCTTCTTCCAGTTTTTTAAGCCTGTCCAGTACTTTAACCTAGTCCTATGGCCAAGAGAGAAATCGCATTGTAAATGGACATGGTCCCCGAGGAGATTGCATGCATTATAATCTTTTATTCTCACTATTATTCAATTCCATCTTGACCAACCGCCTTGTTAGGAGCATTAGAATCACACAAGATAGAAGGGTAAATTGTATTTTCAGTCACCAAGGACCAACAGTTCCACGCATCATTGCCAGACAGGTCTATTTCCATAAGTCCATTTTTATTTGTAATTTTATTTGTTTATTTATTTGGGCAACACAAGGTCCGTGCCACGCACTGCAGCTTTGTTTTGTTTTATTTTGTTTCGCCAGAGAAGGTGAAAGTGTCGTAAGCCTCACTTACCACACAGGTCTAATCGCCACACAGGTCTATTTCCCACACAGTTCTCTCTCTGTCTAATCTCCAAAGAGGACTATTTTTTACACAGGTCTATTTTGTCACAGGTTTATTAGCCACATGGGAGCATTGTTTGCATTGTAACCACACAGGTCTATTTTTATTCTAAGATACCAAGGTCAAAATATTGTACGTCTCATTTGCCACACAGGACTATCTTCCACACAGGTTTATTGCATGCTCTAAGGTGACACAGATCTTTACAAGCAGTAGAGAAAACAAACTGAATAAAAGTGGATAGAAGTAACCTATATACGTAACCGGTAATAAAAAAGAAAGAACGAATTAAATATTTGACAGTTGAAGAAAAACGGGAAAACGCAAATTCTGAAATTCCGATAACACTGAGTTTCATACAGTAAAAACATTATGATGCTAACGAGCTACCAAGGTGAGAACAATCCCAAGGACAAGAGAAACTACTACCGCCATGACAGCCGAAGTGAAATCAACTGTGACGACTAAGTAAAGCCACCACTGCAAAAAAAAAAACACATGTACTTAAACCCAACTAAACACAGGCTAGAAATTAAAATTAGGAGTATTTACCTTAGGCGCTGTGTTGTGAGCAACGTTGTTGGCTGCAGGGGGAAGCGAGTTTTCTACTTGAGCTACTGGAACTGCAAGGACAGGCTCCAGAGCTAGTACTCCTGGAGCTGGAGCGACATTAACATTTAACACTTGGTTTGGCGCCGGAGGAGCAGGCACCTTTTCAGCAACGAAGTTTGGAGTGCCAGCTAAACAGCTACATCTAATCCAAACGGCGGCCTAGAGTAGAGTCACAAGGCATGAGAGCAGCAAAAGCAGTAATAAACATAAAGCAGGTTCTTGGGTTAGAAAGAGAAGCCTGAGGAGTTAAATTTCTCTGCTACTTTAGTTACTAAGTCAACCTTAACAGACTGTTTTCCTTGAACAGGTTTACACAATAAACGTTTAGAATCTTCCAAAACTTGCTTAACAAGAGTGCATTCCGTTGGAGAATTAGCTCCGGCAATCTCATGAGCCCACCTAACTGCATAAACAGCAGCTTCAATAGGTGCAGGCGAGTGACATGTTGCAACTTTCTCTCTGAGATATAAACAAAACAAAGAAGGAGAAACGAGGCACTGATTATAGCGTACATTGGCCTTTTCCGATATTTTGTAACACGTACTAATTTTTTCTGTAATACGTGTAACTAGTGTATAACTTGAAAGGACCGGCATATTGCCGTTGATTATTGTCACGAGCGCTTACATGTACTTTAGCTATGAGTTGATGATTGCAACTGTATTTTGTAGTCAGCTAAGAGTTTTTGAAAGATGAAATTTCACCTCGCCTGAACGAAAAAATTCAAATTGTCTGATCATGACCATTTTATCAATCACGCATTCTTGAAATAAACCCGAAATGGGTTGAAGCATTATAATTTGTGAGTGCCGTTCTTCAATGGTGTGTGTCCGGCTGTAAATAAAATTGGATACAGGGAAGGAGTAAGTTTTGCCCTCCAAGTAGTAAAATTTCAAGTGAAAGTTGTGATAGTGTTAACAAATTTACTGCATGGAATTTGAAGAACTTTTGGTGTATTTTGGGTGAAACAAGAGAAACACGTTTGAAAAACTAATGTTGAATATTTCTGATTAGTGATTAATCAACTTGTTTAGCAGAGGCTCCGTTTTCACTACTTTCTTCCAGCAGGGAGTGTGTTGACCTTAGTGTAAATTATGAAAATTTGATGTGGTTATCCTTCTTTTTCGCTGTTCCACCCAATTACTGGATTCAGTCTAATTTACGGAGGACAAACGGCAAATTGCTGTTGCCCGAAATATCTAAAAAGTCTAAAACAACAGATGGTGTTGCCTGGTTTTGCTTCAAGGAAGTAAGAAGGAATGTTCTTTTCAATTTGTTCACCAGTTGTTTCAAGCTCTTGCTTACACATTTGTCTCTGACATTGTGCAGGGCCGTCATTACTGCTGTTCCATTCATCCTAATAAGTTCAAATACATGTGCCAAGTACAGGCGCAGTGGAGGAGAATTTTTGAACCCACTTGCCAGAATCAGCCAGATGAAGATGGTAGCTCCTCTCGGATGTTTTTTTTCTCTGTTGTACACTTCTTCTATCCCATGAGAAGTATAGATATGTCCCAAACACTTTGAGCGCCTGCCAGCTGTCCTGATACAATAACTTAATTTCCAGTACACTTTTCTGGTGGTAGTTTTCATGTCAGCGTCTACTTCATGATGACGGAGAGGTAGAGGGTGAATTGATGCTGGACTATCTGATCCCCTCTGTCAGGTGGACATCTGGTTAGAAGTCACTGAGATCTTGCTGTGGTTTGACGAGCAACTTATAATTGATGTCTTTTATTGACTAACGAGGAGATCCTCCTTGGATAAGGCGTACTGCGACAATCAGGGCACAAGCGAGAAAAAAAAAACCATTATGAATGTATAACTTGGAATCATTGTGGGGACCATTAGGGAAAAACTCTTTGTATGTCCTTTATAGCATTGGCCAAAAATTCTTGAGCCATACCATCAGTGTCAATGGCTGCTTACTCTGCAAAATGAGTAGTAGTAAGCATGGCTCAACTGGGTCTTAGCCAATCAGAGCGCAGCAAAGACAATAGATCTATCGTTTTAGCTGGTCACATGACCTAATTTGCATGTTCGACGTCAGCATTTTAACACGTGACCTCAAATGGGCCAATTAGAAAACAGTAAAGGAATCACATGACCCAGACCCCTAATGCGCATGCACAAACACCCAACTACTCCCCAGGTCACCGAAAGTGACATGATAGTGCAACCAGAAGTCAATAAAACACACTGTATTTGACAGAATCATGTTTTTTATTTAATGAGACCTTGAATGTATGCCCTAGTTACATCCGGGACATGTGCGACGTCCTTATGACGCCACGGCCAAGAAGCAATCAGGCCAACCATTACGAATGGTCAACTTGCTTATTATCCAGTGATTTGCTATCAAGAAAAACAAAATTGGTTTGAATGACCTGATTACATACGGGACATGTGTAATGTCCTCGTGACGTCACACCCTTAAATTATTCGATATATTTACACAAAAAAGGTCCTTTAAAGGCCACCCTTGCCAATGATAAAGTGATCTAGTATTCAATAATTGGCTGTGAATAAAACGAATAAAATGTGGTTTTAAAAAAGGGGACAAAGCCATCCCTTGAATGGCTCTCCTCGATGAATGATAACAATGTCTAATAACGAATGAATGACTGAAAGGAAAAAAATTAGGGTCTAAAGAGATGTAATAGGCTGGACCATCCGTGATGATTTACAATAGTGAGTTTGCCTGGGATAGGCCAGCCTTGGAAAATCATCACTCTCTCAAGTATCCAATGACTGTCTGTTGAACAAAAAGACTCTTTTGGTTTGGAAATACAAGAAGGGGTGGCGCCACCATGCAACCTCCCGCTTCTTGGTTTACAAAATATCTAATTCGAATCCGATATTGTTAAGAAAGTCACATCCCCCGCATGGTTCACAGACCATGGAAATGTGCCGTACATGGATCCAACACTGTTTACAGACCATTAACAATTTGTTATTCCTGTGGATCTGGCGATATGCATTGTTCCTCAACACCTAAAGAGGGTCTGAAATAGGGAAGGAAGGTAAATTATCCATAGCACGAAATGACAATCTAAGGGAAAAATGAGACATCTTTTAAGATCGTCCGTAGCCCATGTCATGTAACATGTCACACCAGTAACAAGAGGCAGTTAAATGGGTGACACGGCGAATGTTCAAACAACATCGCTGATAGATCAATTGTAGTGTTCGTGGGGGAGGTATCAGGACCACGGTACCATTGCACTATGGAACCATGACATCATTGAACCGCTGCTCTAGGAACCCTGTGAGTGCGGAGAATCAAATGACTCCGTAAAGAGAAGTGCTATTAGAAATGAGAGGTTGAATACTGGGACAATGTAACCTAAGTTGCCAGGGTCTCAGCCTTCGTGTACAATACCCTAGCATGGAATACGCGCCTGAAAGAATGTGAAATCCTCGAATCAGGTCCACGCGCGTTTTAGGGAAATAACAACGTACGCAGATCAATCTTAACCTCCTCAACGAATCTACGCTAACCTTGTGCGTTTTGAAAAGCAAGTGACTCCCTAAACGGAATTGCAAAGGCGAATCAAAGATTGAATACTAGTGATGTGTAGCCTATCTTGTAAGGGTGTGATCCAACCTCCATATTGCCTTAACCTGGAATTCATCCCCAATAAGAATTTCGAATATTTAAATCAGGCAATCATCCCATTCCTGATACGTCAGGTCTGCTCGGCGAACATAGGCCACCACTTCATCTTCAGTCAATGAACATTCACCAGTGCCATAAATCAAATCATCTAATGTTTTTTACGTCCGGCATCCTCTCACAATGGTTACAAACAGAGCCATGGTTGGGGTGCGCAATCCATCGATATATGTGACAAACAGGTTTTTCCTTGAGGATGGTCAATGAAAGTAAAAAAATTAACACCAGCAAATTGGTACCCAAAAACGTACATCGACGAGGACAAAGGCAAAGGTGGGTGGGCCAACGGACGTGTCGAGGAAACTTGAGATCGGACAAAACCACTACACGCCAAGAAAAAAGGGTATGAGGGAAGGAATAGACCCATCCCTGTGAACAAAAAAGCGACACGACTTACCGGCCATATTGCAGGGATGCACCTCAACATCTAGCATTTGGGCTATCGGGTCATCTCATGGCAACGTCTCGGACAAACTAGCCAACTTTACGGTTCTGCATCGTTGCAGCAAGGTGCTTAAACAATTCGTCTATAGCAGGAGATGGTACACAACGCAAAAGTAAATGTTGATTTCTATTAGGCCTGCTTTCAGGGTTGTAAATGCTACGGGGCAGAGTGAGCATACCAGATTGACGTTACAGTGAGAACAAGGCATGGTTGTCATGGTCACAGAATTATAATGTTCATTGCTCTTTAGACCCTTTTATGGACTCGATACCCAATTACGATACGTCGGAAACAGAAAACAACACTGACACGGATTGTTCCGCCAGTGAAACATGGCTACAGTTGTCAGTGAACCAAGTGCGGTCTGTCTATTGGCTTGCGGTTTCTAAAAATAATCTCCATGTGTGCCATCATGTCGCACAACGGTTTACAACAATCTGAGCATTTTCTGTTCTTGGAAAAGATTTATTCCTATATATTTCACTGTTTCCAACGGTGAACAAGAACTTACCATTACAGAGGTCTTGTCAGAATGAAAAGAACAGCACATTTTACGTCCTATACAACGGTTTACATTTAAAACATTGAAACATGAGACTGTCACTCAATTATTCCTCAAAGACCGCTAGTACATCGTTGTAAACCGTTTGAAAGTCGCCATTTTAAGAACAATGTGCTCTGTTTATCCAGATTATTATAAACTATATCCAGGACACTTAGTTCCCTTGGTTGACAGAATGTTTTAGCCGAAGAATCGCCCTCAAAATGAACACCAAAGTACACGTTTTACAAACCGGAACTAACGTTGTAGACAAACGGAAGTGACGTCAGCTTTGTAGTGTATAAGACTATAATTCCTTTTATCTTCGGTTTACAAGGAGTGATTGTGAACCATTGTAAGCATTTCTGCTCACAACTGCTTAGTACTTTATTCTGTTCCCTTTCTTTTTAATGATTAAATGTATGCAACCATTCATCGAGTCAATTATTTTATCAATTGATTCGTTAGGACAGTTCAAAAAGGTGGTTATTTCATGGCTTTGGAATTCGTCGTAGCTTTCACGCGTAATATTTTGACTAAAAGCATGTTGGCTCAGGTCGCTTTTTACTGAATGAAACAAATTCTCTATAGGATTTAAATCTGGACTTCTGAGAGGGATGGATAACAATTCTGCTATAAGTTTTGTTAAAGTCTTCTTCACTCCCGCGGAGTTCTGGCTCGGATCACCGAGAAAAAGGCGGGAGAGCCCTTTGTCCGCTTTTCTAAAGAAACTAGCAGAATTGGCTTTAACAAAATTTTCAATAAACTGTCCATCTAGCTTTTCGTATGGATGGCAAGCTATAACCCCTTTGTTGTACCTAAAAGCCACAAAAAGCTTAAGAACTCTTCCACCACTAGTAGTGATAGAGGCTACAGTAGGGACTAACCAATCAGAGCGCAGCAAAATTTTTCTCGACCAATCAGAATCAAGCATAGAGCCCACGTGACCAGGGATGACGTTGCAATGCCCATATTTGGGCATCCAAGTGACGTGACCCCATAGGAAAAAGAACACCACATGCTTGGCATAGTTTTATGGACCGCGTAAACCTGGGTACAAGTGGGACGTAGGCGCAATTCAACCCCAACACCCTCGCATCCCCGAAAGTCCATGAAAAACACACTGTATAATGGTCCACATCATTTAATACAAAAAACAAGTCTCGACAATACCCTAAGTTACATCCGGGACATGTGTGACGTCCGAATGACGTCACGTCCATTGTTTTACATGAAATACGCATTACGAAGAAAGGGTGTTTGCTTCCTGGCTGAAGGAGTCATGAGCAATGGATTAGGCCATGGAATATAATGGTGGAATCCTATCAAGGACCAAGGTTTGGATAAAGGACGACGTAAATCGAAACGGGTGGCTGAAACGAAAGGAGGGGTGATTAGAGCCAAAAAGCAAACTGAATCAGAAACACTCGACCATTGGTACGCACGAGGCGTCTTACTGTCCAATGATTGACTGGAAAAACAAAAAAGACTTAATTACAAAGTGGGACGTGTGTGACGCCCTCGTGGTGTCACGCCCGGGAAAGATTGTCTACAAAACAACTCGATTAAAATCCAGTCTTGGTTAAAATTAAAATGCTCAAAGATCCAAAGCGTTTCTGGGAAAAAAATTAACGTTTTAGTTTGAACAAATAGAGTAAGCTGGACCATCCTTGATGATTGACAATACAAAGTTTATGAGGGATGGGCCAGCTTCGGAAAATCATGACATCTTGTAAGACCCAAAAAGAATCTAAAATAGATTTAAAAAAAAAAATAATCATGAACATCCAGCAGGGGTGGCGCCACCATGCAGACCTCCCCCTGCCGGGTGTTCAAAATTCCCAATCCATGCTCTCCATCATGGCACAGCCCCGACAGGGTTCATGGAGTTCAGACACGTGCCGTAAATAGATCCAGCACCGTTTACAAACAAAATACAAACGCCCCGTCAAATTTTGGAGGGACCTGGAATGTTGCTCTATCACCTGGGCAATGGCTGAAAAAGGAAAGGGAGATAAATGGCTCGCATGACAAAATGAGAATCTGAAAAATAAAAAAAAAAACAAGTTTTGTAAGGACGGGGTGGGTAGCCCATGCCTTGCAACATCTCGCACCAATAACAGGGCACGTGTAAGTCGCCGGCAAAACGAAAATTCAAATAACAACGACAACAGAGTAATTTAATGGGTCTCGGTAATGGAAGGGCGAGCCCCGATCCAGTGTACCACTGCACGATGCTGCCGAGAAAACACCATGCAGCGGAGGTACCATGAACCTGGTGGGTACTGAGAATGGTATACGAATCTACAAAAAGAATGATGGATGATTAATCTTATGAGCCCATAAGTAAATAATCAAGACGGTCTTGTATCCTACATCTGTACCCATAGATTTCAATCATGATAATCACATCTAAAAATTAATAATAATGGGCTAAACTCATGAGTAAGTAATTGATATCGTCTCGGAGCCGGTGGTTGTTCTTGAGGAAGAAATGCGTGCCTAGAAAGCAGTGTGATTGCAGAATTGCATGAGATGTGGAACACTATGAATATGATATCGTTGTTGCAAGGCAAGGATCCACCCCCATTGGTCCATAGTAGAAATTACATCTGAAACGTTTCATGAAGACGGATTACACATCGAACAGTACTAAAATGACAACGCAATTGCACGGGTCTAATCCATCCTCCATAATGTTTTAACGTGTAATGAAAGCCTACAAAGAGGTGGAAAGTCGAATCAAGACGGGAATACTAGTACGAAAGAAACCGGCTTGTAAAGGGCGGATCCATTGCGTATGATGACGCAACAAGCAATGCGTGGCTGTAAAAAAAAAAAATTAATCTAAAATTAATCCTCCTCTAAAAACCCTAAGGCAGCCAAATCCGGTTCGCCCACAGGACCTTGGCGCCGGAGAAATGAATTAATGCGAAAGGTCATGCGTAGAGGCCAATCATCCCAGTCCCGATGGTTGGGGTCCCCACTCTGTACATAGTCCACGATTTCATCTTCAGTGAGGGACCCCTCCCTATTTCCAGCAATCACATCATCTAGTCTTAATCCTTCCATCATTCTCTCACAGTGGTTACAGACCCCGCCAGGGGTGGGATGCGCGACCCATTGATAAATATGACAGACAGGCTGATTCTCCACAAACTCCCAAGAATCTAATAAAAAAATGAAAATCAACACGAACAGGCTGGGACCCAGAACCGCGCGGCCCAATTGAGTCGAGCTCGTCGAGGGCAAAGACACAGGTGGACAGGCCACAGCACGGTGCGTAGAAACTCAAACCCCTTGAACACGTCTATGAATCAAAAAAGGGAAATGAGGAAAAAAAGGGGCCCACACCCGAAAAAATGAAAGCCATAAAACTTACCAGCCATGCGACGGCGATGCACCTCGTGGTCGAGTTTCCGGGCGACAGGGTGGTCCCACGGCAACGTTTTGGCCCAATCCCGCAGTTCCTCATGAGTACAGCGTCTGAACATGGCGCGCAGACATTCTTTGCCCATCGGGAGGCGGTCCAACATCTTTAGCATCTCGAACAAGATCGCAATGGGTACGGAGTACAACACAATAGACTGCAGCGAGCTCACCATTTTGACCAGCACAACTGAACAAACTGGAATGAACCCACACGGGGCGCGCAACGTGATTTAGAGACTCCACTCAGGGATCTGATTGGTGGAGAGCCATCACGTGGGGATAGTATGAACGAGAGGAGACTCTAGGGGGTACCCCCCATGGGTACACCTTTTCATCCCCTGGACCAGGGGGTCTAGCGCGAGTGCGTCATTGGTGGAGACTGGAGGATAAACAAGGGGAACACCACGGTGAGAGGTCAGTTGCTTGAGTTTTGCACTGTCAAGATGGACTGCCGAGGGTTAGTCGATCCCCAGAACAAACCGTTTGGCCGCGTGTTGCCGTTAGAGGTCCAAATCAAGATCATGTTTTGGGTCCATTGCTTCTACACTATGGACAAGCGAAAGAAGGTGGTACAGGAGTTGAAAGGGTTACCCAAATGTGACCTCACAGGCTTCCCACAACATTTGGGCGAGGACCGTTGGTGGAACCAAGTAGTGGTGCGGTTGCACGCCCCTAGGAAAAATGGCTGCCACCACTGCCACCGTCTCATGGATCACCGGTTATCGGTAAGGGAACGGTGTTGTTGTTTTTTTGGTTTTGTTTGGTGGACTGAATGGTCTTTTATGTCTGGATTTCAGATTGGCATGATGGTGGAGATGGCGCGTCAACCCCCCAATCTCGACCGCTTGATGAATGAGGGCATTGCCTTTGTCATTGATACCTTCAAGCATCAGATCCCCAAGTGTCCCCTTGGAAGACTCCCCGTCATGATTGGCAGGAGGAAGGCCGCGTACGATACGGTGGATAAAGTCATGAGACGCTTGGACTTGATTATGAATACCATGTCAGCCATGAATTTTATTGTGATTGACATTCATTAAAAAACAAGTGATATGGTCTGAACCGTGTTGTCTGTTGAATGTTCATGTACGTTTGAATAAAGCTTCCAGGGTGGGATAGATCGCTGGGTCTTCTTCCCGCGTGCCTACAATGGCGGTCTTGTCTTGGAGGGTGGGTAGCGCGATACTGTCCTCAGTCATGCCTTCACATGGTTGATATTGACCTAGGGTGGGATTCCACCATAACCATTCTTCCCGATCCACATCAAAGACATAGAGGGGTTTGCCTAAGAGCTGGGCCATGACCACACTCCAGCCTGTCCCGCCCAATAGATGCTTGCGACACTCGTCAAAATAGCCCACGGCCAAGACTAAGGACGCGGGCTGGATCACATAATAATTGCGTTGGATATACTGGAGGCTGATGGGATGATGCACTTGTCGACCCAATCGAAACGCGGTCTGGGTGACGGTAGGGGTAGCGGCATCCAACTCGGACTGCGTCAAGGGCGCGAGAGACTTGGCTCGAGGGTGACAGGGTGGAATGACGACCACACGCATGACCATACAACTGACATAATCGTTCCACATGCGTATCCACGCCTTTCGCACCGCCCGTGTAAATAGTCAGTGGCATGGTCTATCGAAAAAATTAACAGTGATTAGGGTGATATAATGGAGTCCATGCCCATAGGGTATGCGGTTCATCATCAGCGTACAACAAGGGGGTTTGCCATTCCCGACACGTGACCGTTTGTTCGAAAATACGACGGGCATGGCGACAGTTGGAGCAATTATCGGGAATCCAATCCAGGCCTTGCCCTTGAGCGAAGGCCTTGTCTTTGTCATCCTTACAAGGGTTGCATAAGATCACATCCAACAGACGATCGCATCGTTTTTGCCACAAGACGTGTTGGGCATTGACTTGGTACAGGGTGGGTAAAACATGGGAGTGGCGACGTAACCATCCACTCATTTGACAAACTCGTACGCGAGCACAATGATCGTGCCAGACCCCACTCTCACGAGCTCCGTCGGTATGATCCATGCACCAATTACGCCCCTGATCGTTGGTGGCCATCACATTGGCGGTGGCAATGGGAAGAGAGGCCAAGTCCGGACACCCCTGCCCTTCCAAGACCACGAGGGGGTACGACCACTCTTGGAACAGTCGATACAGACCATTGAGTGTGAACACCCCGAGTCGATGCCGTTGGGGGGTAAGGTACTGTTGACACCGAGTAAGATCGTCCTGGATCTGATGGTAGGGATGAAAGTCCTGGCGGTTGTACGCCGTGGACGGTTCAAAAGGCAACCCATGCACCGTCCGGGTCTGACGATCGACACGCGTCTTAGCCTTCTCGGATAATTGATGATACGACACGCCTGGAGGTAATAGGTATTTGAACAACACATGATGATGCCCTGTCCAATCACACAAGGCCAGTTCTCGAATAATGTACTCGTCCCGGGAAAGGGCAAACCCCTGACTGTACGCCAAAAGACCCACTTGGTTCAACTCCATGTTTTGCTTTCCGGCAAGAAGAGAGGACCGCGACGACTGAACACGGACGTCGAACCACCCCGGATTTTATAACAGAACCCATGGGCTCTGATTGGCGGAGCGTCCGATGACACCACCCTCACGAGATCTCAAGTAGAGTCAGGATTGGTGGACACAAGGTCGTATGAGGATCATGAGATGCAGGGACATGGGCTATAAAAGGCAGGCCAGACATGCACCCAAATCATTCCGCCCAGACATGGAACCTCAAGCCACTCAACCTGCCGCGGTGCCCACAGGACGCAAACGACGCCGAGTGAGTAGTAGTAAGAAACCCAAGGGGGAAAAAGAAGATATGAAAGCTGCCCGCGAACGCGAGATGACTTTGATCGGGTTGCCCCGAGCTGAAGCGGAGGCCTATCAAGCGCAGGCTGTCACAGGAAAAAAATGCATCTTCCAATATGGTAAATCTTTGGAAAATTCGATGTTTGAATATCCAACATTGGATAATCATTGGGAAATTTATAGTGTACCAATAAAAGTCCAATTATTCTCCAACACAGGAAAAATGCTTTTTATTCATGATCTGGCAGCTGGAGTATCATTGGAGGTTTATTGGCGCACAACACACTTGGTATTCCAATGTTGGACAATGATGTAAAATCATTGGAAGTCACTTTGTTGGTTACCAATAATGGCACAATGATATACCAAGCATTAACACTGGGCTGGTTATAGTTGGGATATCATTGTGGTATTATTGGAACAAAATGTTCACACGTATCCAATGTTGGATGACAATGTATAATCATTGGAAGCTGACACTTCAGTAACCAATGATAGCACAAGGATATACCAAGCTTTTATAATAGGCTGGTTAGTATTGGAATATCATTGTGGTATTATCGGAAAAGAATATGCACAAGTTTCCAATGTTGGATGACAATGCATAATCATTGGAAGCTGACTGTTCAGTAACCAATGATAGCACAACAATATACCAAACTTTTATAATAGGCTGGTTAGTATTGGAATATCATTGTGGTATTATTGGAAGAGAATATGCACAAGTTTCCAATGTTGGATGACAATGCAACCTCTTGCGGGTAAAATTTTTAGTTTGCAGCAACATTTTTAATTTGCACATTTGACCCTTGTGGGCCACCGTAAAAATCACTCTATACAGTTATGATTAATGTACATACTTATACATGCAAGCCTGAATTTTTTTCAGGTTGCTTTTTCAACTGCTTAAGTTGAAAGCACACTGCGAGGGTCATAAATTTCACTTGACTTCAATTAAATAACAAAAACAGGTACCCTTAAAAGTACGTAACCTTTGAAAACAAGAAAGTAGGAAAACACCAGAGTTAGTTCTCTTGCCATCTGTCAAATTCTCTAAGCCAAATACCACTTGCAATAGAAAGTATACTGGCAAAAGCGATGTTCTGATTCAGAGTGCCTCGCTCTGGAATCCATATCTCATCTTCCTTCACAAAAAAACGGCCCAACACAAATTTTCGAGGAAGATTGTAAGCAACCACCCTAGCTCTCCATACATCATCTATGGCTGCTCCTCTTACCAGGATCATGTCATTAACAACAGGATAGTATGGCAAAACCACAGTTCCTAATGCAATTGGAAACAGTCGCCTCATAAAGTCAATGACAAGAAAACTGTCATGAGCAGTAGTTGACTGCTGTAACATAACCTTCCTGCTTACATTCTCTAGTTCTGTGATTACAAAGTCATTAGTTTCTTTAACTTTTCTGTGGATGCTGTCGATTGAATATCCATCCCACTCAAACTTCTTTGCTTTAATGAAGGCTCTCCTCTGACCTAATACAGGTACTGTGAATATAGTGTCAATCGAAGTGACAATTTCACCATCATCTGGGACTATTACAATTACATTCTCTTTCTCTCTGTAAAGCAAACCACTATAACCATGTTCTGGCAACCAAAAACTGCGACAACAGTTTCCATGTTCGTCAACTTCACAAATTTCACTTGTACAGCATTCTGCTATTGTCCGCCTTGTACCTTGAGGCAAGTCATAATTTTGAAGACCACCAACAAGAATACCTCTATGACCCTGGCATCTGACATCATCATTCCTCGCATAGAACAGTTTTGCTTGAGAAAGGGACTTTGCCCATAACTGAAAATCAATAAAATGATGTACCGGTAAGAGTAAAAATAAAAATAATGATTGGTAGTTAACATACAACAACATATTTTATTATGATGGCTCTATTTTAAATTTCCTAACAGCATATATAGCACAAATGCGCAGGCAAGTAAGACAAAAACATTGTTTTTATTACGAGATTTCTGTTAAAGTTCTCCCAAAATTCTGGTCAGACAACAAGGAAAAGGTTTCTACTTAACTCCAAAACGTTTTCTTTTGAATATCTTTTCAGAAACACAATAAACAAAAGGAGTTCATGAGCAGTCCATCTTAGTAGTCCATACTGCAAAATTCAGGCTGCTGAGGAAACCAATCAGAATGCTACTTTTCACCATGGACCAGTTCAGCCATATAATAAAGTGACATACCTTTTGCAGGTTGACTTTGTCTCTTTCAAGGCTTTCCTCCTTATTGCCCTTGATTTTTAGGACCTCACGCCTCATCTCTGTGGCTGCAAATGTGACTTCTATATTCTTGTGGTTGTTTGACTGTCGTATATACCGCTTCACTGCCCTTTCTTTCACCCAACAGGCATAGTTGTCCAACCCACTAAATCTATGAATGTCTTCTCTGAAGTGCTGGAGGTTATGAAGAGATATCACACAACGCTGGGGACCATGAGCCTCTTCCACTAGCACAGTATAACGGAGGGCAACTCGATGAAAAGTGTCTGCATCAGCCTCGTTCCAACCGCTACGAGAGTGGTTCTGGATGAACTCCTCAATCCTTGCAACACAAGACCAGCACTCTGATTGTGACTGGGTCAGAAGACCAGCGAAAACAGCTTCAGATGCAGGCCATGCAAAGCGAGAATATTCCTCTGCTGAAATGGCAATTTTAAGAGAATACCCCTATTATTTACATGTATGAATGCCTATTTAATTAATTGCTATTCAGAGCTCATAGTAAGTGGATGGAAACCAAGAGTCTCAGCTGTGTGTCTTGTGTTACACAACATTCCTCCATGGAAAAACTGCCACAAGGACAATCACATTCTCCCCTCTAATGAAAAGCAATTGACCTCTCAGTAAATTAGTTGTTGTGGGGCAGGGAAAGAATGTGGCGTCACTGAAAGAGTAGCTATTAATAACAATTGTAAAAAGAGGGCACTTTCTAGTCACTAACATTTTACGGCAAGTATGTTTTCTCACACAAAGGTGAGTAAATCCAGTTATTTTTGTATTGTAAAACAGAGAAACTACATGTGTTGTTGTCAATCAAATTTAGTTTTGATTTCAAGTTTGTGTTATAATGATATTCATATGAAATGATGGAAAATAAAGATCAAACTGGTTTTAAAATTAATTCTTGAAAAGCAAATGCACATCCAACCTTTCCAATATCCAAGTCGGGTTGTGATACCTCGAGGAAGTCTGGATGCTCTAAATTCTGTTAATTTAGTAAAAACAAAAATAAAATTTTAATACAGTAAATGTACACATATGTCCTCAAATGAGGACTAATCTCAAATTTCATATTTTGGCCTTTCCAACATTGATGGCATGACCTTTCAACTTGGATTAAGGAAATATAGTATAGGAACGAAATTTTTTTTTTAATAGCAAGGCCAGTACAATGTACATCAATAATTCAATTTCTGATGCATCTCAGTGGCTGCATGATTATAACCTAAATGCAAGCAAATTTCAGCTCCTGGCATTAGTTTTCAGACACATCCCAAAAACAGCGCAAAACTGTATATTGACTTAAAGATGCTTTACCAATGTTCAGATATCAATTACCTGCAGTCCATGATAATTTCTGTAATCTTCTGTCAACCTCATACCAATCTACAGGGTGATCTTCATCAGACAGCAGGTGATCAAGTGCCTCTTTTACAACATTAAGTTGCACAGTGTGCATTTCATCAAATACCAAGTCCTTGTCATAGCGAAAGCCATACAGTGGCCACAGCCGGTGCATGATTGAAAGTCCAGTGTAACCACATTCCTTGGACTTGTTCCCTCTAACAGAAGCCCTTTCCTCCTCTTCAATTTCTTTGAGCAGTGTAACTTTTGTAAGGATGTCTTTTGACTGGGCAGGAAATCTTGCATGATACCTATTATTTGTGTAATAGTAGTGGCGAGAGTCTGGAAAATAAACACCTATAAAATATAACAAAGATAAAATCATTATACATTTACAGCACAGTGTTCGTGTACTGTATGTCTAATTTCATGGTACTTTTGAAATTTCTACAACATTGCACAATATATTTTGTAGCAAAGTAGCTGAGTCAGTTGTTGTAAACTTAGGGTTTTTAGGGCTTCTTCCAGGTTTCTGCCGCATGCCATGATCCAGCTGCATTTTTGTGTGGAAGAATGCACCTTACAGATGTAGTATGGTTCACTGAATAACAAAATAATGTCATTAACTTTACCTCTGAATTGCCACTTGCAATTAATACAAATAAAAGACAATTTATGTACTTGTTGTGTCACAGCGTCTGCAGCCCTTTTTGCCACATTTGACAAATTTCCCCACTTCACAAAGTCCCATGTGGTCTCCTGAGCAGCAAAGGACAAGATGACGGACCAAAGCTGGTCCTAGGAGCATTCCACCAATAGGTGCTGCATAGTTAACTTGAATCCCTAATAGCCACACAGTTATTAAATGAATAATTTCATTAACATTGTTCAAACTTTGGGTAACAGCTTTTGGATCATGCAATAACATTTAGTTAACAGTCCATGTTTAATCTTTCAAAATTCTGACATGACAAGGCTTTACCTACAAAATTGCAAATTTTTCCAGATTTGGTTGTCTCTTTACTCCCAGAAGAGACTTGCAAAACAACCAAACCAAATATAGAGTTTTGACAGTAAAGCCCCAGTCATGTTAGAATTTTGATATATCGAACATGGGTTATTTTGATTTCCTTTGCCTTCACTATACTATTTTGGTTCATACAGTTTAAAAAAATATACCATATCCTTAGTTCTTAAATTAAAAAGTGAACATCAGTATTACAATGTGCATTCTGAAATGTTCACAAGGTAATTAATATTTACCATTTATAAAGCCATCCTCAATGTCTCTTATGAAGGGTTCCATAAAAGGATCCAGTGATATTGGACGTTTCTTGGGTAACAGGTAAGAAGGCACAAAACCAAAAACATAGACCTCATCAACGTGGCAGCGATCCTCCTTTGACATGGTTGCTAATCCAACTTCAAAGGCTCCTAAAAATAATCCCAGGGAAAATAACTATTTTATAAAGTGGTGGATGTGTCAAAAGGTTCACACCATTATACATGTACAAACTGAAAGTAGTTCAAGCTATGAGAGATGTAGCTAAGAGCATACCATACCATACCATACCATACACTGCAAATTATGGTACATGTACCTCAAGTTAATTGAGTCATCTTCTGTTATGATATAAGCAAGTTTACTAACCACATCCTCTTGATGTTGATGAGAATGGCTGCCATCCATCCCAATGTACTGTAATGTGGACAAGAAAGAAAAGTTTAAATTATATGTCCATATTTTGTGTAATTTGGAATACCACAGTCATTTGTTATGTCAATGTACATGTATATCTACCTGGAGTTATGAAAACCGGGTTAGCAAACATTTTATAATTTTTCTCAACTTGCCCTGTCTAATAGCTTGACATATGTTCACTGTGTTGCTTCCTTATGTCGTTTTTTTTCCTCGTTTTGTGGTTAGGGATTTGTGTAGAAGTGGATGTAGACAGAATTGCTATCTTACCCCCCCTCCCCCCCTGATTTTTTTTCCCTACCCACAATTCTTTCTTTAACAGAAGTGACAGTTATTTGAAATCAGCGCGCGCCTGAAGCTGGTTTCGGTGCCGTTTAGTAGTTTTGTTGTATATATTGGTCACCTTAAGAAAAGTTTCCCGGAGAGCATCATGTAAAGCTCTGAGATGGGACAAAGTTATTACGATTCGCAGAGTCTGCATCGTCCAATATCGCATTATATTCTCGTTTCATTTGGCTAAACGGATCAATCACCCTGATCCGGGCTGAGACAGAAAGGTACGATATTGTTCGCTTTTCTAAGGTGACCACTAAGTCTTATGTAAGCCTTAACCAGGCACTCTTTCGCTGCAGTTCACTCAACTTAAAATTTTCTAGACTGAAATGACACCGGTTTGAAACTTCGCGAAGTCAGATTAGTGAATAAATGTTCTAAAATTTGCATCGTTTTAAATTTGGACTCGTTGGAATGCTTCTGGGGACCATTAACTTCCTGCCCGGCGTCAGGTGAAGGCTTTTAATCGGCCTTTGAACGAGTTTTCTTGTTTTAAATTGCCAACTAGTAGAATTAGTGGATATTTTTGCTAACCCGGTTTTCAAAAATCCGGGTATATATAAATACAAAAAAATACTCTATAGTGTACACACAGAGTTTTCAATCAGCTGGGGCTGCTGACAGGTGAAACTAACCATCTGTCACATTATACAATGGCAGCATCATGCACTGTGATTGGCAAAAGATATATATCCATGTCATTTATCAGAAAATAATTATGCCAAAGAATGTTGAATAGATAATAAAATAAATAAAGTTGGCAAAACCAGGGATGTTTTTGTACGATATTGTCATAAAACGGATTCTATTTGATTCTCAAATACCTCTTGTGGTTTATGACTCTTAACAACACACTCTTCTAATGTTGTTCATGTATCCTCAAATTTCCCCTGTCACATCCTATGAGATATTTCAATCGACTTACCATCATATGCTAGATTTCTTGGGTCACCAGTGACTCTTTTTGGAGCATGCTGAAAGGTGTTGTGGCAATTACGACATTCAACTTGCCGTAAATCACCATCAAGGACTGGACAGGCCAACAGAGTCTCTGCAGAAGTTACACAACCACAGCCATTTACTGGACACTTGACAGGAAGAGTCCATTCAACCTCAGGATCCCAGAAGTATGCAAGTTCAGCAAAACGTGTACCATCCCAAAACTCTTTTTTTGGTTCCCAACCCCATCCCTCAGTTCTCTCTTCAGGAAGCCAATGTGATTTTTCTTTCCAATGGGCTGTCATCTTTTGACACATGGAAGGTGATGAGCACCATCTTTTGACTTTATCTATTACACTGAGATAATAATATGGTATTTTGCCCTGATGGCCACAATGAGGACAGAGTTCATCCCTTGTAGTAAGAAGACCAAACAGATAAGGATGGCTGTCATCCAAACAGATCCAATATAACCTTGGACTTTTGTATCCAAACTTTTCTAAGAGAACAAGCACATCCCCCCAGTCGGATGGCCACATGCACCTTAGGTCTGGGTTTGCTTTGTTAAGAATGTCCTTACCCCAGATGAGAAGATCCTCGAAGATACTCTGGGAAAATCCTGCTTGGCCTTTTATTTCCACCAGCCTTAGAACCGTGTCATTAACAAATTGTTCCAGGCGTTCGTCTTGGTCTAAATCATCTTCATCTGGATCTCTCTCGGAATCTTCATAAATACAGCTGTCATCACTATGCATGTTGGCATCCTCATCTGATGATGACATACACATGAAACTTTCGGCATCACCAGGTATTTCTGAGGCTGTCGATTCGTTTTCGATCTCATCCTCTCCACTTTCATAAGGTCTTCCAGCCATTGCTGATGGCGTATCACTGGGAAATTCGCAGAATGAATCTGACGCCTGAAAAACTTCCCCAACAGATCCAGAGCTGGACAAGTGATCCGATTCACAAGTATCTGATATATCTGATGAGGAGGTAGATGGGAATACTAATTGATCATCCAATGTTTCCCCTCTAGCTCTTCTTGTCCTTTGAAGATGCCTCCATGCCGTCATGGGATAAACAGCCTTTCCTTCACACATAAGACAGTCGCAGTGGACATGCGCCTTGCCAGAAGACGATATCTGCCTCGCCTCGTCGCTTTCCAAACATCTACAGAGATTTCCTTGCTTTGTGTACGCCGTCATGCTTTTTGTTTCAACTTCAAGGTAAAACGAATGTAGGCATAAAGGTATTAAAATCGCGAACGCAGAAAAATAGCGTAACGTAGCTCTGTAGAACGACAAGACTCTTGCTGCTGTCCAAAATGATCGCGGACTCTAGAGACGAGAGTTACCGGTGTTGAGTTTCACCAGTGGTACATCTTATTGGTGGATGCGCAAAGTTTACGCGGGGCAAAAATTCGCGGGCAAATACTAGAAGCCGACTGATCAAGAAGTTCACAGTTTACGGTTCACACAGTTGTGCTCTGAGAAAAACAAGATGAATTCAATCGCAGGCGATCAAAGAGACGAACTAGAAGAAGAAGCGTGTGGTATTCAACCATCCAGAGGTGACCACATCTGTTTTGCTACCATGTTAATCAATTAGTGGAGCTCATGTTTGGCAAATGGCACTGCGATAATTTAACAGCGCTTGCTTGCAAGAAGCGTATTCTCTAACAGCTAAATTAACAAGTCTTAAGCTTAAATAGGCGGCAAAAGTTTGTTTTCTGTAAATAAGCTTCTTTACTTGTCAATATGCGATTTTTCTTTCGATATTTCAAAGATTTATCTCCCAACCAGATTTAAACGACAGAAGGGTAAAATTTGGCGCCAATTCGCTAAGGACTCTCAAAATCTCAAAATCTAACAATATAAAGTTTACCGTAGCTTTTCCATAAGCTTATGTCCAAGGCAACCTTAACAATTCCTTAGATTTAAACTTTTATAATTGTTTTCCCTAATTTACCTAGATGAAGACATCAGCAAGTGGTCAGAAGAAGATGTTTCTTCATGGCTAGCTGACGAGGGCTTCAGTGAAGAGGGACCTATGTTTGCAGGTTTGAAATGCAAACGTTACTCTGTATTTGGAGCTGAAATTTTCCATGACCTGAGAGATTTCGTCTGTATGTTTTGTTGGCGGTTTCATATATTTCTTGGTTTAGAAAATTTTTCACTCATATAGGTTAAACTTGCCAATCATGTGCACATTTTATGATCAACACAAGGTACAGATTTTTTCTAAATTAAATCGTACACTTGTACTTTTGCTTTGACAGGCCAAAAAATCACTGGGAAGGCCTTGTATGGTCTTGAGAAAGGGGATCTGAAGGAGATTGGTGTTACCTCAATGGGAAGGAGATTGGAGATGTTTGCCAAGATTACTGAGCTACTACATGGACAGGGAGGAAAAGTGGGAGATAAGTCAGGTGATTTTTCAGTTTTGGTGGAAGTGTGTAGTCAGCACTGTAATTTTTTATTATCGCTTCACCTTGGAAAAAAGTCGAATGACCAACCTTTCTTCATTACTTTGTTGTTTTTCAATGTAACTGGTTGAAGCACTTTGAAACCATTCACTTGGACTGGCCTAAAAGTGGTTACACTGATCGAAAACATCTTAGCCACACATTTCAGGGAGATGACACCGAAAGCTTTCAATAACTTTAAAAATTTTTATCATTCAGTTTCTGGCCCAGCTTGGAAAAAGAAAATAACCAAGGCAGATCGAAGTACCTGGAGTCCAAGCCAGAAATCACAGTATCTTGAAAAGTAAGTAACTAATTACAGTGTACCATTGTTTAGAAATTGCATAACTACACTGCACTCTTATTATCAATGACTAGTATAGGGTTAGTTGTCAAAAAGATTGAAAGTAGAAGGTGCAATGAATTAAGTAGCCAGATCAGCACACTAGTGGTTGTTTTAGTTTACGTTTGTTTTGTAAAAGGGGCATCATACAGTTACCTTTACCTCTGTAATCACATAATTGTACAGTTTTTGTCCAGAGATGGCTAAGATTGAGGCACATATCAATGACAACATTGAACACAAAAGAAACATTGCCCCCTAATGGTTGACATTATGAATGTTGAAATACGGAGACCACAATATATTGCATTCATTTCTGGTGCTAACATTTAAGTACATTTTCTTCAGAATTTCCATCCTTAATCGGGAGGCTGCTGTCATCTGGCCAGGAAATACCAAACTATACATTAAGGGGAATGGATCAACTAGGTTGAAAATGGAGGAGTATATTACTCGCATGGAAAAAACATGTACTATCCCAGACATAGGCTTTGGTCGAGGTGAGATTCAGTCATTTCAACATTAGCACTTCAACCACAATCTTTTATATTACTATGTGAATTCTATGTATACTACAATATGGAATTCGTATTCCAGTAAATTCTTACTATAGCACAAGATATTTGAGATAAAACCAACAAATTATGCTGAGTATCAGTAAATGCAATCAACTGTGACAGGTCTCTTAAACTTACCATCTTACCTCTGAATCAACTTTGAACATGTTATATGGTATGCATGGTCACATCCTTTCTACACAGAATAATAATAATTGAACAGTGCAAGAACATGACTATAAGGATGTGTTTCTTTTTGTAGAGGCAATGAAATCGCATCTGTTACAGTGGTTTCATGAAAAGAACCGAAAAATTCAAGATGGTTACGACTATGAGGTAATGTAACACTTATAAATAAATAAATATATATTACTGGTGATAAAGAAGAGAAGCTCTTTTATTCACTTGTACATTTACAAAATTCAGTTTCATGTATTTCTCGATGTCCCAATTTCATGAATCAGTTCTAACTTGTACAGTACAGTACAAATAAGCTTGAGGTCTTCAAATCCATGAAAAATGAAGTGTTGTCAACTTAATGGTTCAAGGGGATGTTGGTTGTAAATACATGTATGGCCCTATGCCCATCACCCTCTATGAAAGAAGCATTTTGTGTCAGTCATGGTTCTTGTCAAGTGCCAGCGGCAGACTTTCTTGTGTCAACTCACAGACACAGCCACCTTGCCATCTAATAAAAAAATACTTAAATGAGAACCCTGGCATGTGCTCTAGCTCAAAACAGAATACTCTTGTGCATGCTTTGATTTATAGCCAATAATTATTGTTTACATTTTCTAGGCCACTCACAAACCTGCAAAACGGGCAAAAAGAGCATCTTCAGCAAATAGTTCAGATACAGAATCTACATTGTCAGTTTCTTCATCGTGTCCAAGTTCAGTTACTGAAGGTTTGTCATAAGACATCTTACCATTTTCACTTAGCATCTGCAGCCAAATTATGATGCCTTGATACCTTATAAGTGCATGCATATGTGACTGCCAGGATACAAAACCAAACTTCAAACAATGCATTCTGTGTCGAATACATTGGTCACAAATGTATAGAATAGTTGTACACATGTACATCATGATCCATTTCACCTTTTTGTTTTAATTTCAGTTATTGTTTATAACACTAATTGTATTGCCTTTCAACATAGCATTTTCATTTCTTTTCTAGATGAGGAAGATGAAGACAGCAGTGACGTCAATGATATGTCTGCCAAATCAGCTGAAGTTGTTATTGTTGAATTTTTCAATGTCCAATCCATTCACTTCCTAACTGTTAGAAAACACTTGCTACCACTGGGGAAAGGTCTAAATGTGAAAACTAGAAGTTTAGGAAAATATGACCTATTACTACCTTTAGCAAAGGCCCTTTTTAAGAATGGCCATGTTTCCAAAAAAGAGGATAATATCAATTACAAAAACATAAAGAGAAACCAGATAAAGGTGGTGACTGATGTTAATTCTTTGATTAGTAGCAAGAGTGGGGACTCTATCGAGTCAGAAGAAGTTGAAGATGGATCTAGTAAAACTCACGTTTAAATTTCCTGTATATGGTACCTTAATATAATATATACTGTCGCGGTACATTTCATGAGCAACTAGATATAACGTTTAAGTGTTTTAATTGCCTTTAAACTATGAGCCACTTTGCATTTGTTGTCAATTAATGTTCATTTTAGGCTTGCTCGTTACTGATATTTGTTTTATCTCCCGATTCAGAAGTTGAAGTTATGTATTTATGTATGTAGGTGTGATTTACCTGTATTGATGAGAGAGTTAGACCTTAGCTACTGTAACCAAACTTCAAAGAGCATTTTATATTTTAGTATTAAATAAAAAAAATTGTGAATTCAGATAGGTCTCAGACTGCTTACTGATAAAAGAACCATAATTTTATTAAGGGCACCCATCCGAAGGTTGGGATGTAGTAACATCTATAACTGGATTTACAATTTGTCCCAATTTGGAAAGCATTACAGTCCAATGTTGGAAAAATTTTGTCCCGTGTTGGAGTATACTGTTGTCCATTGTTGGAGAGTTCTATTATCCAATATTGGAAACATTTGTCCATTGTTGGAAAATACTGTTGTCCAATGCTGGAACCATTATTTCCAGTGTTGGAGAGTTCTGTTAACCAATATCGGAAACATTTTGTCCAGTGTTGGAGTATACTATTGTCCAATGTTTGAAACATATTGTCCAATGTAGGAGAGTTCTATTATCCAATGTTGGAAATATTTTGTCCAATATTGGAGTAGATCATAATCCAATATTGGAGATGACTTTGCCAATGTTGGAAAATATCGTGGTCCAATATTGGAAACATGGAATCCAATGTTGGTATATCTCATATGATTTGCCAATATTGGTAGATATAACCATTTACCAATATTGGAATACCAATTGGGTTTACCAATGACATACCAATGATATCACAGTGATTAACCAATTAACTTCCAATGTTGGAAGATGCATTTTTTTCCTGTGTGTAGTGAAGAAAGTAGAACCGACCCCTACCAGTGAACTCGTGATGGCCCTGAACGCCCTACCCCGAGCAGACCCACCACCCACACCTTGCCCCATCGTCTCACCCGTCTCCTCCGTGAACGACTTGATGGAGGACACCCTAAAAGACTATGAGGAATAGTGTCTAGAGGAAGGGACGTGTCAGACCGATCCTGCCCAGGAAGACCATGACCTCGATCAGATGGACACCCAGTTGAACGAGCTCTTGTATGAAACGTGCCCCTTTCATCCGTGTGAATACATCTATTGCGTCAACCCCCAGACCCAATTTGGCCAATTGAGGTTCAAGTGCCCCCAAAAAGGATGTCCCGTGTATTTGTTTGAAGATAGTCGAGAGGTGATGATGGAGAAATGGAAAGAAGACACACACCCTCAAGTCCGTGCCCGAGTGCAACGAGGGGAGCTCAAATGCAAATGTGGGTTGGTCCCTAGGATGAAATTGAGCCGAACCAGCAAGAATTACCAGAAAGTGTTTTTCAGTTGTGGGAGCTTTCTCCCAGGACAAGACCCCTGTGGCTACTTTCAATGGCTCCATGGCCCGCTGTGGTGCCCCCGAGAGACAGCGCAACCCACCCTGAGACGATGGGTGAAAGACACACCCCCTGAGCTCCAAACCAGAGAGGTTCCACCTATCCCCCTTTGGAAAAAAAACAGCCCAGAGAGGGAGTTTTGGAGAGGAATAGGTCGTGGTTCAATCAGTTTGGGGAAGCCGCCCAAGCCCAGGAGCGAGCCTTAGAGAGAAGGCGCCATTTGCATAACTTTGGTAGCATGTGTTTGTTTTGAAAAAAAACTATTAAAGACAGAGATTGGCTAGAATGAGGTGTCAGTGTCTTGATGTCGTTGCCACGCGCTTACGAAGATCCCCAGCAACCCGGGGCCTTGGGCGGGGTCCAACCCTTTGCCCAAGCCCATAAATTGAAAACTCCGCAAGCGCAACTGATTCTCCAATCGGTGTTGAGTTATACCCTCCACAAACCCCGACGGACGCGGTTTCCCACGGCACCCACGTTGGTCTTTGACCGAGACGAACAATGGCAGATGGATTTGGTCGACATGCAAAAACTCCGTCGTTGGAATCAGGGGAACAACTATTTGTTGACGGTGATCGACGTCCTGTCCAAGTATGCCTGGGCCGTCCCCATCAAATCTAAAAGCAGCACGGACATGATCCGAGGGTTGGACAAGATTCGTCGACAAGCCTCGCCGCGACGACCGCTCCGCGTACAGACGGATCAAGGCAAAGAATTTTTAAATAAAAAAGTGCAAGCCTGGTTCAAGCAACAGGGGTGGCATCAGTTTTACACGTTTGGGGATAGCAAGGCCTCCGTGGTGGAACGATGGCATCGCACGTTGAAACAACGCATGTACCGTTATTTCACCGCTCACAATACGTTACGGTACGTGGATGTGTTACAGCCCTTGATTCATACCTACAATCACACCCAGCATCGCAGTATTGGGATGGCCCCGCATCAAGTCACCCCCAAAACGGTCCCGGAGGTGTGGGACCGACTCTACGGCGCGCGTTTGGAGCAAACGACCCCACCACCTAAATGTCGCGTCGGGGATCGGGTGCGTCTCAACAAGAAACATCGTCCCTTCAAAAAAGGGTATTTGCCCGGGTGGACGGAAGAAGTGTTTGTGGTCACGCACGTTCGTCGTCATCCGATCGTCACGTATCGACTCAGTGAATGGGACGGTACGCCTATAAAAGGCACGTTTTACGAACCCGATGTTCAAAAAGTGCAAGTGTCGGACGACTCGTTATTTCGGGTCGAAAAAGTCTTGAAACGCCAAGGACGCCGGGTGTTGGTCCGGTGGAAGGGGTGGCCGGCCAAGTACGTTGGATTCCCGCGCACCATGGTCCGCGTCAAAATCACGCCTCGAAAAGGAAAAAAGCGGGTGCGGTTTCTCGATGAGGTACAGACGGATTCCAGCCGACCGCGCGCCAGTTACACCCCCACGCCCACCAGTGACGCCGACGTGCTGAAATTCATTCAGAAGAAAGCGGCCGAACAACGGCAAACCCAGCCGTGGTGGGAAAAGTTGGCCAGTCCGACCAAGCAGCAATGGGCGTACGCCAACGCCTACCATCGAGCCGAAGCATATGCCAAGAAACGTGGCGCTTTGCGGTCCCCCTCCAAGAAAAAACAACAACGTCGACGCGCGGGTCGTCATCCCCCGATGCGCAAGAAGAAACCCCCCAAACCCAAGACGTGCATGACCCTAATGGAATTAGCCCGGGCCTTTCCCAACATTGCCCAGCAAGTGTGTTTTCATCCCAAACAATCGACCTTCAATTCCGTGGTAGGACGCGTCCCCCCTCAGCAAACAGAAAGTGGCCCAATGGCTATAAAAGGACCCTGCCCCTGTTCAGAGGGGACCACTCCTCCTCCTCAGGATGAACGAGATTAAACGCCTGACGCTGGTCAGCGATCCCACCAACGAGTTTCCCAACAATGCCAACAACAGTTTCAAGGTGCGATTGCCCGAACGGTTGGTGTTACCGGGTGCGGGGTGGCATGCCTCCTTGATGTCCCTGACGGTCCCGGATCAAGGACAGAGCAATGCCATCATCGCCGCGGATCCTCATACCAAAGTGGTCAAATTCAAAATGACGTATGTGATCCGCAAGTTTGTGCTAAACTCCTATCGACGGGTGGAAACCAAAACCGTGGACTGCGAAGTGGAATTGGAAGAGATCATGAATGCCAATCAAATCGTGGCGACGGGGAGTATGTTTTGGCAACGCGTGATGCAAGAAGTGAACAACAAAATCATGCACAATGTGATGAAAGAACAAATACAGCGTTTGGTCCTTGAACCCGACGAAAAACCGATTGTCAGTGCCAAAAAAAACGCAATACCCCGACTGTCGTGGAAAAAAGGTGCCTTGGTGATTCAGGCTTTGTCCGCCGAGGATTTATTGAAAGTGGACAAGAGCGCCATCACAGATCTGTTCATCAACCTGGCCATTGCGCTCAAATTTGGGTTGGTGGTGGAAAAGACCGGTCGAAACAACACGACCGTGTATGAAATAGGGCCCAATCTGCAATACACGCTGCCGACAGTCTCCTACGGTTCGAGAACCCAACCCACTGGGTCCCAAAATCGCACGCCCTACGACTGGGAAGGCGAGGAGTACATGGGCGTCAATCTCATCTTAGTGTTCGGTAACACAGGTTCTGTTACCAATAATGATCCCTTCCATGTGGTGACCCATTCTGGTGTGAAGTTTGTGCAATTGTCCTTGATGGTGGAATGGAGGTTGAACAATCTCGATGCTTCCTTTGAAAAGATTGTGGGAACCCGCAAACGCACCGTCATGGTCTATTCGGATCTGGTGGAATCCACGGTGGTGGGCAGTGGCAAGTTTCCCCTGTTGCGGGAAGTGCAATTGTTGAGAACCGGCGATGGGGAAAGCACCGCGGAACCCCTGCACCATCAATGGATCAAAGTGCGAGGACAACAATTGGATATTTTGGAAGTGGAGATTGCCAGTACCAGTGGACCCCTGGCCATCTTACCCCCGGGTAAAACCTTGGTAACCATCGGTCTCAAACAGCTATAAAAAGCCACTCACGCCACGCGAGGGACCAAACAACACCTCGACGTGAACCGACCCAATGCGCGGAGGCAGTTTAACGCGGTACCACACGCCCGTGCTCACCCCGCAAGAGGGCCGGGGGTTGGACGAAGAGTTGATCAAAATAGCGGGACCCCTGATCGTGCAGGAAGCTCAAGCGGGACTGCGAGATATGCAACGAGGCAAGAGTGCCGCGGAGACGTGGGCGGATCGAAGTGTGCAACTGAGCCGTGGGTTGAAACGGAAAGCCCCCGCCATGGTGTGGGCGGGTGGCAAACACAAAGCCAAAAAAACCTATAAAAGAGCTACCCAACGTATACGGGACATCTTTGGACGTTAAACATGGTACGCGTGGGTGGTTTTCTCAAAACGCAAAATCGCATTCGACGGCAACGTGCCCGTGGACGGTTCATCTCGCCGTACCAACTCGGGGGCACGATCTTTGGCAAGTCGACGACGGCGCGCTATCCCTTGATGCATACCTCCTCCCGCCTGACGGACCCCCTCGCCATGGAGAAGAGGATGCTTCAACAAGTGCGCCGGATGAAAGGGGGCACGATTTTTGGTCTGTCCACTCGCATGCGCATGGGGGATCCCAGGCAGGTGTTGTGGGCCAACCAAGAAAAAGCCAGGAGGCAACGCTGGCTCCAGCAACGGATGCGAAAGGGTATAAAAAGAGGACGCCGTTGAACCCCAGAGACAGACCGCATCATGTCGCTCCAACTGTTTGACGTACCCGATGTGGATTATCGGTACGAAGCCTCACGGGAGGTGGAGTTTCAACCCGCCTTGACGGGTATCCAGCCCATCACGTTCTCCATCCCGGGCTCCGACGATTATTACGATACCAATTCCCTCCGATTCAAAGTCAAAGTCCGTCTGACCAATCCAGCCGCTGGGTATACAGGCTTGGATGCAGGGCTGCTCATCTCCGATGCCAACGAATCGAGACATGTGTACTGCGTCAACAATTTTGGACACTCCATCTTTCGAGGTATCACCCTGAGCATGAATGGGGTCCTCGTGACGGAACAGAGCAACACCTACCATTACAGAGCCTACCTAGAAACCCTCCTGAACTACAACCGAGAAGAAGGCGCCACCAAGTTAGCCCCTCAAGGATGGGTCAATCAGCTGAATGTGGTGAATGTCATGGGAGCCATCGCCGCCAATTCCGATGTCCCCACGGACGCCAATTGGAGTGGCGATAAAGAATTGCGTGCTTTGACCAGCCGATTGCTGGAAGAACATTGGCACACCTTCCTCATCCGCCCCCATTTGCCACCCCTCAAGACAGGCAAATTATTGGTCCCCAATGTCCAGATGGACTTTGAACTCTTCCTCAACCCCAACACCATCTACTTGCTAGGTACCCCCAACAAAGGCACCTTGGTGGCGAAGAAATTTCCAGCCATTCACCCAGAAGACATCAAAGTCACCTTGCTGATGAGAAAAGTGACCTTGAATGCCAGCGTCTATGTCAGACTGCAGAAAGAAAGACAGCTGGGCAAACAAATTGCCCGCTACCCTGTGGTGCGGAGCGAAATCCGTACCTTTTCCTTTGATGGACGAACCACCCAATGGGAACAAGATAATGTGTTTGCGGGTCGATTTCCTGACCGAGTGATGGTCGGGTTATTGCATTCGGATGCCTTCAATGGAAACCTACAACGCTACCCCTTTGCCTTTGAAAAGTTTGGGGTCACCCAAATACGTCAGACCTTGAATGGAGAAGACACCGGGCATGGAGTTTGTGGCGCTCAGTGATAGGGTGCTGCGGACCCTGGCCCTAGAAGATCCCACGTTGCGACGCGTGTTTCACGGGGTGTACCCCGCCGACCAGTTACCCCGTTCACCTCCCAAGAGTGTCCGTCAAGCCTACATTGTCAACACGGATCCAGCGGGAGAGCCGGGACAACATTGGTTGGGCCTGTGGACAGAACAGAACAAGTGCGAGATCTTTGACAGTTATGGACTGCCCCTGCACGTGTATACCCACCCCGACCTGCACCAATGGTGGAGTAAATGGAAGCACCTGATCCGCAGTGACCAGACGTTGCAAGCCCTGGATAGTCAGACCTGTGGCCATTATGCGTTATTTTTTTTAAAAGCCCGTGCTCAAGGCCAGTCCTTTCAAGACTTTTTGGGGCAATGGAGTTGCGACAATTTAGTGTTGAATGATCAGAAAGTGGCCGAACAGTTGAAACGGGTGATTAAACAAGAAGTCCAAGATGAAGTCGATGCCCGCCCAGAGGGAGGGCAAAAGAATGTGAGCCGCCAGGCCTTTATGCTTTGTAATCCTTGTGAGTGTTGAAATAGAAAACACCATAAAACGAGATGTGTGGTGAACGAGTGGTCATTTGAAATCTCATCATGATTACGCGAGGGGATGTCCAGCGGGTGATCGATGCCTTCGTGATAGAAGAAACCTTGTATTGGTGGTCCCACCCCATTGAACGGGTGAACACCGTCCAAGGGGTGGATGCCTGGGATGGGTATCATTGGCTCATAGCCCGCCAACTGGCCCAAGACCAAGATTGGGTCGCTCTCAAACAGTACATGGACACCCTGAAAGAAACGCATTTAAGAGAGACCATGGAACACTTGATTCAAAACGAATCACCACGCCTCTACCGCGAGTATTGGACGGCATGCCCAGATGACGACGACGACGGCAGCGCGCTTCCTCCCGACGACCCCGTTTTCGTCAAAACGGACGAGGCCTCATGAGCGTTGGCCAAAGCGACTAAGATCGGCTATAAATTGGGCCGTAGCAAACGGTATAAACGCATGGGTGCTAAAGGGGCCACGGGTCATTACCGACGACTGCCTCGACCGTGGGAAGGATGATTCGACAGCCCAGCAGTGTGATTATCGATGGCCCGTCGGGCAGTGGCAAGAGCGAGTTAGTGGAACAATGGTTACGAGACCTGAACGTGTTTCAAGTCCCACCTAAGAAGATCGTCTATGCGTACGACCGATGGCAACCCCGGTTCGACCGTATGCAAAAGAAGGAGGGAATTCAATTTCATCGCGGGTTACCGGACCCCCGTCATTTAACCCAATGGTTTGGCCGGGCGCGTGGTGGAGTGCTGGTGTTGGACGATTTGATGGAAGAAGGGGGACAGGATAAACGCATGTTGGATGTGTTCACCAAAGATTCTCATCATCGCAACATCACCGTCTTGTATTTGACGCAAGATTTATTCCCACCGGGTAAATTTTCCAAGACCATTAATCGCAACGCGCATTACATTGTGGCCTTCAAGAATCCACGGGATCAAACGGGTATACGGACCATTTTACTGCAAGCCTTTCCTGACCGATGGCGTCAAGTCTTGCGCCTATTTAAACGCATCACGTCCCGTCCCTTTGGCTATTTGATGTTGGATGTGCATCCGGCGTCGGATGATCGGTACCGCCTGTGGAGTCATTTAACGCGCCGAGAAGGCAAGGCGCAAGTCCATACCTTGCCCGTGGATGTCCCTGCCGTTCGAAAACGAACTGCAACGAGAACTCGCCAGGGTCCGTCGGCAAAGAGAAGGCGGACAACATACTGACTTAGCGACCCGCATGGATACCCCGACGTTCTCGCCCACTGGCGTGGGGTCGCCCACTGCCCCTCCCCCAGATCTCAGTACCATGACGGACATGGTAGCGGCATTGACCCAACCCGTGGATCGAGCCCAATTGGATCAAGAGATTGAGGATTTTAACTTGACCTACCCGGTCAATGTGGATGATGCCCTGAATGCCTTTACCTTACCCCCCGTGGCAGGTACAGGCACCACTACCACCACGGCACCGCCCCCACCACCCACGATCACCACTGCTCCTACCATCAGCTCTAGACGACCCAGACCACGCCCTGCCACCACTGCCACGACCACCACGGCTCCCTCCCGCCCCTCCACTTCCCGACGCAGTGCTGGAGCCGGCACCAGGACCACCACTTCCACGGTGACGACCCCGACAGGTCGTCCCACCGTGGCTGCCAAACAACCGCGACGACGTCCCCGCGTGCCCTCTCCACCGTCCCCTGATTCCTCCCCTCCGTCGGAGGATGAAGATGAAGATGATGATGACGAGGATCGACGGCGAGGCTTAAGGCGACGGTTGGATTTGTTGAACGAAGATGCGCAAGAACGGGCGCGAGGGAGACGCATTCGCAATATCACGCATACCAATACCGTCACCACCGTGTATGAAGAGGGAGCCTGACCGTCGGTACGCCGCACGTCGACGCGTACGTCCAGTCCAAGTCCACCCCCTGCACCACCCCGCCGAGGCCGTGGCCGAGCCCGTGGACGGGGTCGACGCTCGTGAAGCTATAAAACCAGGATCCTTTCTTCAACCGTCCCAAAACCATGTGTGACCGATGTCGAAGCGGGATGGCCCCTAGACGCAAACGCAAACGCACCACGACCCGACGTCGATCCCCCCGCCAAACGACCACGGCGTGTGACCTACAGTCAAGTAGGGGGTGTCGGGCCCGGCCTGCCTCTCGGGATTCTCAAAGCTGGCTATGGGATCACCAAAGCCATCGGGGATCATCAAACCAAGCGTGCCATTGCCACTGGCAAAAAACGCCGACGAGAAGTGGCATCCGGCAAACGAAAACGCTATGCGGGGGAATCCTTTAATTGTTCCATTATGTGAAAAAAGTATAAAAGACAAGAGGCGTGTCTTTTGTTGGACAGAGAAGGGATTATCATGCCTTGTGGTAGACGAACACGACGCCGACAACAACGAGGGGGTATTCTCCCGCTCCTCCTCCCTATTGCTGTCGGGGCAGCCATCGCCTTGAAAAAAAAGAAAAAGAAAAAAGTGGGCAAGATCAGTGCCAAGCAACAGGCCTTCCTTGAACGACGGGTTCAGCGGATGTTAGGTCGAACGGGTTGGGGCGGGTTTAAAACACTGAGAAAGCTATAAAAGACACGCTGGGTAAGGACCCAGACATTATTGGAGGATGGTCCGTGGACCTAATGGACGCCGACACCGTTATGTCCCCCGAAAACGACGCCGTCGACGTGGTCTGCAACGCGGAGGTAGGCTACCGCTGTTGGCAATGGCTCTCTTGCCTTTGTGACTCCGAAAGTACAAACCCAGGGTCCGTCTTCGTCGACCGGAGTAGACCCCCTCGCAAGGCCATCACGTTGACGTTAGAGTGGACGGAGGAGATCGAGGCCGCGTTGTGGCAACGATGTCGACGTCATATGCAACGGCATTCTCATGGGGAACTGTGTCGTTCATGCGGAACCCAATTTACCATAAATAGAGCGGGGTCGTGGCAATTTCTGAACCTTCAGCATGGCGTGGCGCATGGAACGTCAAGCCCCGTTCTTGAAAAGTGTCTTACAAGAAGCCAATCAACATAAACGACAAGAATTGTTGCGGATGGCAAATGCGGATCAGATTAATGCCATCAGTGAATTGGTGATGAACACGCTCCGTGGCACGGTGCCCCGTTCTCGACATACCATCACGTTGCTCAAACCTCATGCCCAGAGTTTACGCGCCATGGCCAAACCCGCGCATTCGGTGAAACGACAGCGCGCTATCATGATGGCTCAGACCGGTGGCGCTCTCTGGCCTGAACTCTACCTATGTTATAAACGTTGCATGCGCTAGACAAGACACCTCAGTTGCATCATGGAACCCGAGATGGTGAGCACCACGGTGGACAACGCCCCTGCTTTTTTACAATTAAAAGAAAAGTACAAACAAGAATTGGTGGAAGATACTCGCTTGAGTAAAGCCGCGGATTTGGCGGCCAGACAACATGTGCTCCTGACTAGTGAGGTCCCGGATGCCTGGAAACGACCTCAACTCAAAGCCGTGAGCCGTCAATTACGCCATTGGAACAAAAAAGTGCGCCAACCCTTTGGAGCGCCCGCGGGGGGTGTGCGCGCCGCAGGGGCCGCCACGCCCGGCGAGGATGATGATTTGGAGGCGGGGCCTATGCAAGCGCGGTTCACGCAGTTGGTCAAGACCACCAAAGGTATAAAACAAGGGTCCACGCCGGCAGGACCCAGAAAACCACGTGTCCCGCCTAAACCGAACATCACCCCCAGTGCTAAAAAGAAACTCAAGTTTACGCCCCAAGTGAGCAGCGCCGACCTGGCCGAAGGGTTGCCTGGTACCTCAAAATCGACCTCGGTTTCTTCCACGCTCTCTCCAGCGATTAAGAAACATCTTAGACAGAAAGCAAAGGCAGTGGCCAAAAAGAAAGGCATCGGTCTGGCCAAGAAAGCCTTGGATTGGAAATCGTGGAAAACGCCGTGATGGGACGGAGACGTCGTGTGACAGCTACCTCCCGTGCCTGACCGAGGCGACGCCAACGACGATCGCAACGCGGGGGCAAGTTATTTGATGTGCAAAACCTCCTCAACAAGACGGGCATTGAATTTCATTGGCCCGGTTATCAGTATATGGGCCCTGGCACCCATTTGAAAAAACGTTTGGCTCGTGGGGATCCCGGCATCAACCGGTTAGACAGGATTGCGAAAGTGCATGACATGGACTATGACAAAGCCAAGACCTTGAAAGATAAATGGGTGGCGGATCGCAAGATGATTGCCAAGATTGATCAACTCCCTGGTAGTAAAACCCTGACGGAGCGTATTGTGAGACGCATTATGAAAACCAAACTGAGATTGGGCATGTAATTAAGTGGAACACAATCATCACAAGATGGAATGCTCTAAACACATGTTTTAATAAAACTCACATTGTTCTTACAGATATTGTTGCAATTGTTGTAAGGCGTTGGCACGAGTTGATTGGACAGGGTCCTCGTCAGATTCGGAGTCGGACCAGTCCAACGGCCACCACGGGAGGGGAAAGGGACGTTCCAAATGTTCGGCCAAGTGTTGATTTTGTGTGGACTCCATCCGCTTCCGATATTTTTCTTTCTGCAACGCTCTCCACCCCTCTTCCCCCAAGGCTTGCTGTTTTTCGGCCTGGAGTTGTCGCCGCCGTTCATTCACGCGTTCTTTGTAGGCTTCGAAGGTTCCTTCCTCCTTCATTTTTGCCATCCAGTTTTTCTGGGCTTGGGCGTTCGGGCGTTTCACTTCACTCCGTTTTTCCTCGGACATGGCATAATAGCGTTTCATCCCATACTCGACCTTTTTTTTTTTTGAAGGCCTCGTACTCCCCTTTGGCTTTCAAGTTTGCTATGTGCTGGTGGTAGTGTCGACGATGGAGGGCCTTTACTTTCTCGATTCCGTTCACGGATGCATACTGACGTTTCCGATACAGTTTTTGGGTCCGTTTGTTGGCCTCGGGGTCCCTCTTTTTTCGGCGCGATGCTGGCGTATCCATAATTTAACTCTAGTAAACGGGCAGCACACACGTCCGCCAAGGCCCGTAAGTTTCGGAATGGACCCTCTTTGGTCTGTCGATCCCTGGCACGTCGGTCCCGCTGTTGTTGAACAATCTGCTCGCGGTGCCTGTGGTAATAGTCCCGGTTCAATAAACGTACATAGGCCGCGTTTTTGGTTCGATACCGTAGACAGGGCAGTCGGTTGGCTTCTCGGGCTTGGGCTTCCTGTTCGGGGGTCGGCGCTGGTTTAGGCGGTTTGGGTGGTTTCACCTTTTTCTGGGCCGCCCGCTTTTCCCGTTTCTGCTGCAACAATCGCTCTTTGTTTCTCACGTACCACTCGTGTTTCAGTTGTTTCGCCTTCTCGGGATTTTTGTTAGGCATTTTCCAACTCACACTGGCGTCTGTTCTGAACGACCGACTTTATCTAAGGGATTCTCCGCCAATCACGGATCTCGGTCCAGGCCTAGAGGAGATGGAAGGAGTCTGTACCCATGGGGGGGACCCCCCCTCAATCTTCTTCTGGTCAATCAAACCCCGTCACCTGACTCTCACCTGACCTGCAGCCGCCAATCCCAGCGCAGGCGAGATCACGTGAGAAGGTCTATAAAAGTCCACGTCCAGCGCGGGAAAATTCAAATGGTTGCCGCTGTTATGGCGGAGGCGTATCCTTTCAGTGACGATGACGAAGGGGATGCTCTATTGGACCGCGCCTATGATCGGTGGGAACAGTTGGGAGGAGCTGCTGCCCGTGGCCCTCTCTTTCAATTCAGCATGCAACCTATTGGTCGACGACGCCGTTGGCGTGATGTGGTGGAGCGGGCGCAATTCAATGCGCAGTTACGGCAATTGCGGGATCCTGTCCCTGGAGATAATATTGGGTTGGCGTTGACCGAAGCACTCCATCAAGCCATTGAAACAGAACTGGGCCACGAGCAGCGACCTGCCCATCATTTTGTGAATTTTGCTATTACAGCGCATGGGTTCACTCATGCTTATCAAACAGCCAATTTTACCGTGGGGGAATTTTTACAACGCACGGCACGATTGGATGAAATGTTAGCGACGTTAGCCGGCAAGTTGAATAGCAATGAAGCCTTCAACCCCGATCGCGGTTTCCAAGTGGATGTGGTGTTTGTGTCTATGCCTGGTCCAGGGTCTGGTCGACATAAACAACGCAATGCAGGACGTCTATGCCTGGATCGAGAAAACAAGAAAAAGAAATGTATTATCACCATTCGAAACAGAGATGCCCTATGCTGTGCTCGCGCTATCGTCACCATGCGTGCCCACTGCCATAAAGATCAAGGGGTGGACGGGTTTCGCGACTGGGACAATCTCAAACGTGGTCTTCCTGTGCAGCAACGTCAAGCCCAAGCCCTCCATCAGCAAGCGGGTGTGGCTGAGGGTCCCTGTGGTTTGCCAGAGCTTCGCCAGTTTCAACAGGCATTAGGCTCTCACTATCAACTCTTGGTGATGACCCGGATGAAACCCTTTTTTCTCATCTTCAAAGGCCCTGATGCGTCTCATCAGATTCGTTTATTGAAATCCAATGATCATTTTGATGGCTGCACGTCCTTTCCTGCGTTTGTCAATCGCTCCTATTATTGCCTGGATTGTGAACGAGGGTTCAACACCAATGATCGGACCCATCACACTTGTCAAGGGAGACGCTGCAAAGCGTGTGGTCGATTTGATTGTCCAGATTATGTGCGTGGCACCCGCCCCACAGATTATTGCCCCTTATGTCATTGCAAGTTTTACAGCAGCCAATGCAAACATCATCATGTGGTCAGCAAGCAGTGTCAATCCCTCAAAACCTGTCTCAAGTGTCAGGCCCAGTACTCCGTCGTCCCTAACCAACGTCATCAGTGTGGGTACGCCAAATGTCCCTTGTGTCACGAATGGGTGTCCATCCAATACCATAAGTGCTACATTCAACCCGTGGTCGAGAATGAGGAAGAAGAACCCACAGAGTAGGGGGGAGGTAGCATGGTGGCGCCACCCTCTCCCCTGTTTGTTTACGCCGATTTTGAAGCCATGCAGAATGCGGAAGGCGTGTTTGTAGCCAATTTGTTGTGTTATTCATCCAGTGAAGAAACCACCATTCATGTGTTGGACAGGGAAGACTGTGCTCTCCAATTTTTGCATAATTTGGATGATGTCGTGGCTCTCCCGGACACAGAGGGCGGGCGGGAGATTCTCGTGGTGTTTCACAATTTGAAAGGGTTTGATGGCATGTTTATTTTGCATAAACTGTACCAGCAACAACGCAAGGTGGTGGATCAACTGACGGTGGGCGCCAAAGTCCTGTCTTTCAAGAGTGGACCCCTCAAATTCATGGTCTGGTTCATTGGTCTGGGCACGGTGGATATTCTGCCTCCCGCTGGCCTATTCCACCCTGTCTTGCCTGTACGCTGTGGCCAAAAACTTACCTTTCCTCTCTGCCGTGCCTGTGTCCAGACAGAACAAGCCCAGCCCATGTTGACCCGAACCCAGTTTTGCCCTCATTCGGATGTGGATCGCACTCTACGCGGGACCTGGTGCACGCCCGAGTTGGTCAAAGCTGTGGAAAAGGGGTACACCCTGATCAAGATCCACGAAGTCTGGCATTTTCCCCCTGAGCAATGTCAAACAGGTCTTTTCGCTGATTACGTCAATACCTGGCTCAAACTCAAAGAAGAATCCGCGGGGTGGCCTAGTTGGTGTCAGACCCTCGAGGAAAAACGCGAGTAC
The DNA here is from genome assembly GCA_964035705.1 of Porites rus. NCBI lineage: Eukaryota > Metazoa > Cnidaria > Anthozoa > Scleractinia > Poritidae > Porites > Porites rus. Next base: position 23,517,050 of record OZ037995.1, read on the forward strand.
ATTCTTCGTTACCAGGAACGGGAGGGGATCCGACTGGACATTGCCAGCATTGCCAAAAATCCCGGTCGCAAGGCCACAGCCAAGCTCATGCTGAACAGTTTCTTGGGCAAGTTTGGGGAGCGGATGAATAAACCCATCACCGTCACCGTCCAGAACCCCGCCCATTTGTTCAATCTCATCTCTGACGCCGCCCTCGATCTCAGTACCCTCCGTCTCTGTACCGACGACATCTTGGAGGCCGTTTACACCAGTGTCCAAGACAATGCCGTCAAAGGCACCAAGACCAACATCTTCGTGGCGGCCTTCACCACGTGCCATGCTCGGCTCAAGCTCTATGAGTCCCTGGACACCCTTCAACAGCAAGTGCTTTACTATGATACCGACAGTGTCGTGTACAAGTGGCGTCCGGGTCAACCTAGTATTGCCGCCGGGGATTTTCTGGGGGACATGACAGATGAATTGGACGGAGACGTCATCACTGAGTTTGTTTCGGGGGGTGCTAAGAATTATGGGTACACGACTCGCGCAGGTAAAGTGGTGTGCAAGGTCCGCGGTTTCACCCTGAATGTTCGGGGGTCGGCCATTCTTAATTTTCACACCATGAAAGAGAACATTCTCTCGGAACTAGACTCGCCTCAGGACGCTCGCCGAAATTTGAACATTGTCACGCCTTATTATTTCGCACGGCATCTAGAGAAGAAACAAATTCAAGTGGTTCCGCGCGTGAAGCAGTATGGGTTGGTGTTTGACAAGCGCGTCATCGATGTGTCGACTCGATCCAGCTTTCCCTATGGCTACGAGAAGATTGGGGATGAACTCGATCTGCTATTAGATTTGTAATACATAAATATGGGCGTGGCGTTATTAGGACGTCACACATGTCCCGGATGTAACTTAGGGTATTGTCGAGACTTGTTTTTTGTATTAAATGATGTGGACCATTATACAGTACGCCTCAACCAGTTTACCTCAAGTGAAGTTTGGGTTTTCATGACGAAGGATTTTGATCTGTTGGGTTAGTAATCTTTCCATTCTGGTATCGATCATAAGAGGTCATCCAGGGCTCGCTCTCATCTTTTTCGTCTTTAAGCTTTCAAAACCGTCCTTCTTAATTTTAAAGATTGTTGGTAATGAGACTCCAAGCTTTTCTGATAATTCCAAAGGTCTGTGCTGCTTATCTTCGAATGCATATAGTATATATGCCTTTAAACTACTGTCGATGATGCCGTGGAAAACCACGTTTGTTGATCTTATAGGTAACCCCCCTAATGACGTAACAATAACTTTCCCGATTATTTGCCAAAATTAGCGGTAATTGGTCGTCCTGAACAATGGCGTCAAATCACTGGGGCAAATACAATAATTTAATGTGAGAATAGTTTCCCCTCCAACGGTCTTTTGGGATTATCCGCCAAAATGTATTAAATACAATCTTGCACAAAAACTGTTAAGACTTTTGCTCTTTGTTACACACAGGAAACCCACCCTGCGAATTTTGCACTATGGTGACCCCCTCCTCCCACTCCTCCCTGGTCAATGTTGTTTAGTAGGCAACAAAAATGTTCCGGCCACACTTCAACATTGTTTTTTTTTGGGGGGAGGGGAGAGTATCTTGAGTGAACCAGGCTTTAGAGGGAAGTATTCTAAAATTAAACACACAACATGCATTTTTCTTAACATTTTTGTCCAAGATTGCAGTTCTTTGGTTGCAGATGATGACTCGAACAGTTTAGGAAAATTTTCAAGCATTGAGGAAAGAACAGAAAACGGATTCACTACAACTGACTAGGAAATAGAAGCTTTGAGAGACAAACTTAAAAGCAAAGTCAAGTAATTGATGATTTAAAAGAAACAGACTTTTAAGTGCTCTATGGGAAGAGGTCAAGTTGTTGAAAGAAAAACCAGTTTTTTCAAGCATGTTTAGACAATACAGAAAAGGAGAAATTTTGCCTCCACTACTCAACCAGTACACACAAGACAACAATGTTCATATATGGGCGCGTGGGCCAGCCAAGCCAACGTGCCGTTTATTTAACATATATGCAGATATGTACAAATATCAAGTATTATCTATAAACGAAAAAACAGAAGCACCAAAGCCGGACACGAAAACCCCAAAAAACCAGCAGGTGGAAAAAACACGGGGAACGTGTACCCCCAACCAAGGCAGTGGTGCAACCCTTGGGGTTTTAGGGTATGCTAGTGCCTAAAGTATAAACATCAATAAAGACACAAATAAAATAAATAAAAAAAAAGAGAGAGAAAAGCAACCTAACACGGTGAAGGCTGACCGTAGAATGCCTCACCTTCCTAACGACCACGAATTACAAACTCGAATCCCATGACTCACTGCGCACTAACACCCTCCCCAGACCTCTGATAAGTGCCGGCAAAATAGTAATTTATGATAATACAGTGTAATCACAAATTACATTTTGAATCTAGAAATGGAGGTTAGTGGTCTTGACAACAACTAGTGAAACAGGAGGATTATCGTAGACGTGAGAACTTGTGTTTCTATGATATCGTTAAGACCTAGAGGCAATAACTGAAGATTATGTGGAAACTGTAAAGAATGTTTTAGCAGAGCTTGGAGTACCATCAAACATAACGTTCCATGCAATTCGTCGCATAGGGAAGGCGGAAACGTACGCAGTGATTAGTGTATGTCTTAGATAACGTGGAACCCAAAGAAATTTCTTTTATCATTTTAGATAGTCTGTTGACACCAAGTGGCTGGTTCGCATACCAGAAAGGATCTGTGAACTTGGATTCATGAAAACACATATCCCTGTATGCTGCTGCTGGACAGGCGGATCTACCTTGGTGGTGATTCTTTATAGCCTCGTCATGGGTCATTGTGATGGATTCGGTTCCTTGACCATCTTTTGGGAAGGCAAAACTATCTAGATACAGCCGCTTTCATATTGTGTGACATTCACATCACTTAAAACTGCTCTTCCAATTCATGGGGAAATATCTGTTACAATTAGTTACACAAAAAACTTCGTAGGAAGCATGATTTGTTAGGAGATTTAGTTCAATTACTTGGGCTCTCATATTCACATCTGCAACTGACAAGAAGCAATATTGTCTAAAAGAATACATAATCATCATTAATGAGTTTTGATCCAAAACATTATTGTTATTGTAAGACAAGGAAAAATAATACCTCAACGCATCCCCTCTAACAGCAACTTGATCCACAAACAAACTTATTTATCTTTTGAATCTAAACAAATTAATAGTATGTTTATATTTATTAATAGTATATATTTCTTATTCCTTCAGTCCGACATCATAAGTTGACAAGACTTGTAGTGTATAATCAATATAAAGTGACAATACGCTCTTCTCACATATGGTAATATGCCCGTCTAACCTCGTAGAGGTTAGACTGTTAGACTGTTACACCTCGTAGACTGATGTTATTTTAAAAAAATTTTAGTCCGCTCAGAAGGTCTGTCATTCTCATCAGGGGCACAGTGAACAGACCTGGAAAGAGAGTTAGCGTTGAAAGGGTAAAGCCAACTTGGCCCGGAGAAAACTTCAACTAAATAACCCGAACGCGCACGTTAATAAAGCAGAAAAAAATAACAGTTAACCGTGGATGAAATCTTGTTTTTTGACTCTCTTTCCGCACGTTTGAAACCGTGGTACCACAGCTGGCCCTACGTGCTTGAGTTGACTACCATCAGTCTATGTTTAAAAATAGTTATTTTTACCGTACAAGTCCTGAACTTCCAACTTTCTTGGTTGTTTCAAACTTCAAAAGGCAGCTGCTCGTTTCCTGACCATATTTCAAAAATCTGCTTTCGATATGATAATGTCTGTGCAAATATAAGAGATCATAACAATTGCAGGCGATGCATCAGCAAGGTACCAACAGTTTTCTTTCCAAAACGAAGTGGAAATAAAGTTTCAAATGCGTCTAACTCACCGCAGCTTGAATAAAAACAACTGGTAGGATGACTGCACTTTGTCTTCTTCACTCGATGGCTTACGTCATTTCAAATCACGCACAATTTCTTCAAATGTTAACCGTTAACCGCTGTGAACTTTCGCGCGCAACTTGAAGGAGTTATGTCACAGTAATCCTAGTGTCCAAGTGAGGCCTTTTTCTCACTTGTTCGGTTTTCTTATTCCAAAGAAGATATAGTTCAGTTCAGTTTTCCTTTTTGTTAGTTCAATAACGACACAGCAGTTCAATAAGTATACAACAGATCAATAACCACTCCTGTAGTTCAATGACTACACATCAGTTCATTGAGCGTAAACTACATGCAGCTGCGGGAAAAATAGCCACAAATACGTTAGTTATTTTTTAATAAGAATGCATAGCATTAAGTAAGTGTTAGATACTCATTTAGGTATGGTACGAAAACTAAATAGATAAATAGCTACGTTACACTGTTATTAAGTTCTAGTGAGGTCACTAATATGGACGGGAACATAGACTGATGTTATTTTAAAAAAATTTTAGTCCGCTCAGAAGGTCTGTCATTCTCATCAGGGGCACAGTGAACAGACCTGGAAAGGGAGTCAGTCAAAATAACATCAGTCTATGTTCCCGTCTATATTAGTGAGCTCACTAGAACTTAATAACAGTGGAACATAGCTATTTATCTATTTAGTTATATATATATATAGTTGTAGTTATATTCTTTTTCCTCATGGGCAATTAACATGTTGAAGATGAAATACTTGTTTTATTTTATTAATTGGCTCAATAATGCAATAATTAAGTTAAACTTTATAATTATCTGGTACTGTTTTGTTATATTCGGTTATATTTTAGCTTTGTTCGACATCATACTTGTCACATTCGTCAAAAAACACCATTTCACTGGAGTAGACCATAATTGCTCCTCCATTTTCGAAAACGCCCTATGTAACACGTTGAAACTTTCTCCTGCAGTTTGGGTAAAATTCTTTGGAGGATCTTCCTTCGCCATATTTTCTTTTTAACTCTGTCACAACTGAGCAATGCGAACTTGTTGATCGATCCAAAGTGGTGCGCTCACAAAAAGTAACAGAATCCTTATCTTTAGGGTGGAATCTTTTAATGTGGCGTATTAAAGCATCTGGAGAAGGAAAGTCCCTTTGGCCACGTGAGCAATTAACATGTTGAAGATGTTGAAAAAACCGTCTTATTAATCCACGCCAAGACAGATCTTCAAGTGGGTTTGACGAAAGCGTCTCTGATGACTCGCCCCTTCCCTGTTTCATCCCTCCAGGGTGACTAGCAGTACTAATATACAGTTAGTTGGTGACCTCCAAGGTTAACTGAGATGGAAATAATACAAAATATGAGCCTCATTTGATCTCAGAAAAGCGCCGAGTTGACTATTTGACTCAAAGAAAACAAGAAGAAGTAGTCAGTGCATTATAGTGCACACAGTGCATTACAGTCCTCTTTACCTGTTTAGATGGTTCAGTAATAAAATGAAGTGAATTAATGTTTTATCGCATCCTTTAGTCAGCGACAATTAAAGATGTTAGTCATTTGTCTTAGAGGGAATAAAAGCTGTTTGATCTGGCTGTGAAGAGTGCTATATCACCAAGAAACTGCCTGAAATCAACAGGAGATTGTCTTATCGTCACTGGAAGAAATTGTGGCACACTCTGTTACCTTCACAGCACGGTAGTGATTACAGAATGTCAAATCCAGCTTTTTCACTGGACTTTTCCCAGCCATGGGAACACAGCGATGTTGTGTTGGTTGTGGAAGAAGACAGATTTCATGTTCATCGCTGCATTCTGGAGATGTTGTCCGAAGTATTCTCCACGATATTTACTGGAAACACTGTTAAAACACCTAGAGGCTAGCCATTTCTTTCTAAGCAAGGCTATAATACTAGGCTAGCATCAAAGTGATCAGGTTAGAACTAATTATAATCTTCTCTTGCCCTTCTGTTTGGAATAATCTGCATGGAAATTTAAAAAGTAGTTTTTTGCATTTATTAAAATAAACGATAACAGGAAATTTATGTATCCTCTTACATTTGATGGTGTTTACCCTTGGCTCAATAATGCAATAATTAAGTTAAACTTTATAATTATGTGGTACTGTTTTGTTATATTTTGTAATATTTTAGCTTTGCTGGACATCATACTGGTCACATTCGTCACAAAACACCATATCGTTGGAGTAGACCTTAATTGCTCCTGCATTCTCGAAAACGCCTTGTGTTAGACATTGAAACTTTCTCCCGCAGTTTGGGCAAAATTCTTTGGAGGATCTTCCTTTGCCATATATTTGACGCAAACTTCCCTGATGACTCGCCCCTTCCCTGTTTTGTCCCTCCAGGGTGACTAGCAGCACTAATATACAGGTTGTTGATGACCTCCAAGGTTAACCGAGATGGAAATAATATAAAATATGAGTCTTATTTGATCTCAGAAAAGCGCCGAGTTGACTATTTGACTCAAAGAAAACAAGAACGAGTAGTCAGTGCATTATAGTGCACACAGTGCAGTACAGTCCTCTTAAGCTGTTTAGATGGTTCAGTAACTTCCTTAATATAGTCAAGGAGCAGAGGCCGGAAAAAATACAACATCGTAGCACCCCCACCACACAAAAGGTTTGACAACAGATTCAAATAGCCAAATACCCACACATCACTTATTCGATATTCGGGTCTACAAATTGTGGGGTCCGTGACTTGGTACCCTACAATTTTAAGGATTAAACACCTTGGAAATATGTCACTAGATCATGATCGTAGTGGATGCAACAATGACGATGGCATTTGAACTGCTATGGCTTTACACAGGCCAAGGATACTGGTGCCCATCTGTCACTCAAAAAAGTCCCCTTTTTGATCAAAGCCTCTGTGCCTCAATAGGGAGTTCCAACCCAAGGCTTTGGTACTTGAGGGCTTTCACAAACAGGGATTCTATGGATGAACCATGCAGGACACTGCAACTGTGTTATGCAAGCGTAGTACGTAGAAAGAAGCTGTCTGTTTAAGAAACGGAAAATCATCGAACAGCAAACATATTCTTTTGGGATCAAAACGTTTATTTATTTCTAGACTTTACTCACATGAAAATTACATATGGCAAATGCGAAAACAAGCGACTTGTGTAAATATAAGTAAATGGGTTGATAACTTTAGAAATGATTTTATAATTTCAAAAGTACAAATTAATGTAAAACTATGTAAATATATGTGCAAATAACTGATATTACTGATAACAGGAATCCATCAGTTCACTAAATAATCACTTAATATTTCTAGAGATTGCTGTTTCGAGCTGGGCAAGTGTTAACTCCCCACAACCATTCTCTTAAATCATTTCCTCATGAATATGTTTTAACAGACACTGACGATACACTAACATTCATACTCGGGCCCAAAATTTTGGAAAAATAATACACAAGAAATCATCTTGAGGGAATAAAAAATTAGTACAGAAAACAACTGTCATAAACATTCAAGGTACTTAGAACCCTCTAGCAGAAGTTCCAAACTCGCAACTCAGTTGAAATTAAGAGGTAATATGGTACTGTTATCATCATTGATGGCTAAGTGATCCTGTAGAAGACGGTCCCCTTATCAACTTAATGCGAGTACCGTGGAATTAAGTGAAATTAAAGGAGAAACTATATGTAGCTTTTTGCTGTACTGCTATTCTGAGATGAAACTCATTCCGTGATGATTTGTATACATGAAAAAATATACACTGGCTCAGTTCCAAAAGCTTTGACTTACAATATGTATCATTGGTAAGTAAGAATTTCACACAGAATCAAACCCACCGTTTTGCCAAAATAATGTAACAGTGTTTACATTAATAGGCTGAAGTCAGTAATTAAAATCCTACATGGCTAGTGACATAGTTTTTAATCTCTTTACGTTTCTGTGTAAGCAAGTTACTGCACTGAGTAATTATTGAGTAACTGAAAGATGAAAAAAGGCTAACAATGCTTTAATCAGTAGGGCTCGAAAAAAGTCTCGCCCTGTCATCCAGAACAAGTAGATTTTCTTGCTGGGAAAGTCACTATGCGCTCTTTCCCAGTGAGTATTATGGTCAAGGGAAGTCATGAATTATATTTTTACTTTGTTTGGTTTAATTAATTGCCAGTTTGTGGTTTCAAATTTTTGCCTTCTAATGCTTGTACATAGTTGTATAAAGTTAGAGTTGTATAATAAGAAAGTAAAAAAGTAAAACTATGTAAATATATTTAGGAATAAATGATATTACTGATAACAAGAATCCAAAACTTTTCGCTTGCGAAAACAAGCGACTTCTGTAAATATAAGTAAATGGGTTGATAACTTTAGAAATGATTTTATAATTTCAAAAGTACAAATTAATGTAAAACTATGTAAATATATGTGGAAATAACTGATATTACTGATAACAGGAATCCATCAGTTCACTAAATAATCACTTAATATTTATAGACATTGCTGTTTCGAGTTTGGCAAGTGTTAACTCCCCACAATCATTCTCTTGAATCATTTCCTCATGAATATGTTTTGACAGACAGTGAGAATACATTAAAATCCATACTTGAGCCCAAGGGTTAGGAAAAGTAATTCACAAGAAATGATCTTGAGGCAATAAAAAAATTCATACAGTAAATGATTGTCAACAAAACCCAGTGTAGTAAGAACCTCCTTGCAAAAGTTTTATTTATTTTTTCAGTAATCAATCATCAATTACCTCCTTCATTGAAGTAAAAACCTAATTTAGAACCAACTTGCCTGCTGATTAAATGCCCTGATATATATGAGAAACCATTTTCTCAGCTAGACTTCAAAAAAATATATTGTTCTTAATCCTGGGTGTTTACTGTAATTCCTTTCTTTTGTTTTATTGCCTCAAAGCGTTGTAGTCAAGTATGAAATTTGATGCATCAGATAATGGCGTATAAAATCAATAGTGTTATTTTTTACTGATTGCATCTGAGCTTTTGCTAAACTTAAAACTTACACCCAATGCCCATCTTGCATTTTTTATCTTTTGCAAAATGCGATTGTAAATCTTCCCAAAGATTCAACCTTCCTATTTCAAAAGATCTGATGACAAGGCATCAAAACAATGCTCTATAATTATCATGTGACTACATTGGAGAAAAGTATATGCTACAAAAAACGTGGCATCTTAAAGTTTATAACTCAACTCGAGTGGTAATAGCACAAAATGCTGTGATCATCGTTGATGGCTAAGTGCAGTACAATACCTGTTAGCTACTGAATGCGAGTATTGCGTAATTAAGTGAAATTAAAGGGGGAACTACAAGTGGCTTTTCGATGTACTCAGTGTCATTCTGGAACGAAACTCATTCCGTGACGATTTGTATACGAAAAGAAATATACACTGGCTGTATATTTAAGCTTTGAGTCACAATTTGTAGCATCGGTAAGTAAGAAATTCACACAAAATCAAACCCGCTGTTTTGCTACAATAATGTAAGAATCTTCGCTATTATAGGCTGAAGTCAATCATTAAAATCCTGCATAGCTAGTGAAAGTGTTTTTTAATCGCTTCAAATTTCTGCGCTGCTATTTTTTGGTAACAGAAACATGAAACAAGTCTAACAATGTTTTAATCGGTAGGGCTGGAGAACAGTAGATTTTCTTGCTAGGCAAGTAACTTTTATGCTCTCTTTTCCAGTGAGTGAGTGTGTATGTAAGTTCTACTTTGATTTGCGTGAAAAATCCTTACCTTGAGCTTCACTGACTTGGTTTTTATAAAAACATCGATCGATCGAAGAGCATAGTTGAAATACCAGAGGTGAACAGGTCTAATCAATTCGGGTTCCGTGTGTAATGGACGTACAACCACAAACTGCAAGACGTTTGCCTTGCACAGGCGTGCAACATGTGGTTGGAAGAAAAGGCAGCCACAACTCGAACTTTGATCTGACCAGCGGTGGATTCCTTTTCATGTCATGTTATCTAAGTAAACTGCATCGCCAGTCGAAAACGATAGACTTCAGGCAGCAAAGCAATCATTTCCTTCTCTTTGATTCAATGATAAAACTAAGGGAAGCGTGACTTTTTCTTTTTTCGCTTTACGCATAATTTGTTTACATATTATGGTAATGCAAATTAGCCATGTGTGCGGAAGCAAAGGGGCCGAGTCTTGAGGCCTGGGATCTAGTCCGCGAGATTTGAAACCGTTTACAAGTGACTTGAATGTTCTTCGCTCGTTCACTCTAGGCTGAAAATTGTGGGTGTATTTTAATTGCACTATGGCAAAACGCTTTGTGAACGAATTCTCCAAAAGCCCTTTCACTGTAGAGGTAAAGAACTGAAACACTTTTTTGCCTTTGTTGCTGTTGGGAGTAATGGCTGAAACAGTTGAAAACAACAGGAAAAATTCATATTATGTTTGCATTAAACTTATTAAGGTTGTCAGAAAAAAAAATAACATCACGGGCAAAACATTTAAGTGACATTTTCTCCAAGAACATGCACCATTTTCTTATTGAGATAAATTGGTTTCTTATTTATTTGCTACGAAAGAAGTAAAAAGGAACAAAAAATGGAGAAATTAATGGCAAGGAGGCGAAATATGTTAATTAGGCGTTCTCAATTGCAATTTCGAAGGCCGAGGCTGATAACATTAGAACCAAGACCTTGCTAAAGTCGGTACTTTTTTGTTATCACCGGTGCTGGAATAAGCACCAGTACTGTGGTGTCAATGCTGTGTTACTAACTGTACCAAAAAAGACAATATGTATTCTTGGGCACGCGGACCTCCATAGACCGGTCACCTTATTCTGATCACACAGCCGTTTCAACTACGGTCTTTTTTTTGTACTGCGCATGTGCATGCGTTCTACACACTTTCGGTGAAAAAAAGGATGCTTCCACGGTGGTCCACACCAATACGATAACTCTCCGTTCCTATATCTGATGGCACAGGATTTGAGAAGCTGGGAAACAAAACTATACAACTCCGAATCCCACATTTCCTGCAGTGATAATTGTTGAAACGCTTGGGGGAGGGTCGGAAGGAATGTAGGGGGTTGATCTGATTGGTCAATTACGTCACGATGTCTCTTGGGGCGATTGTAAATCCTAAGAGCTTTGTCTTACAATAACAATAATGTTTTCGAACAACTCCTGTCAATCAAATGACATGATGTCACTGCAAATCCAGTCATGCGTACCAAGCATCACTCCATCTACAAAGTGAAGATGAACGATATGCCTAATCTTTCCTGAGGTGGAAGAGCATTGAGGTGATCAGAGGGTACTCTGTCGACCAACGCTTCCTTGAAACCTCTTCTTAGTCATTTTGAGTTTGTTGAAAATCTGTCTCTGTTTTCTTCATAGGGTAGTAGATTTTTGGTGAACATAACAGCTCTGCAAGTAGTAATTAAAAAGTTTACAATCGAATCCATCAACATAGATAAATAATCCTACTGCCATAAACCGAATGAGCACTGAGCACGCCAGGTACTGAATAAACGGGAACTGCAATGAGATCTTTGTTCATTTCTTCGGAACACATGAAACGTAAGAATCGGGCCTTCAGGCGCGAATAACGTGGCCTTTGAGGGTGGGTTGTGCATAGTTACGCCTTCACTGTAGTTCAAACAGCATTGCAAAGGCGGTGACAAAATTTGGCATAACGATATCTACCACCGTCACATAGCTTCCATAATTTGTCTTTTGGTAAAAAATTCAGACGTGGAGATGAATTTTGGACAATGTCTTTCAAGGAAGCCGACATAAAAGTATAGGTCAGAGAGGGTTAGACAACATGCACTTGCACAGGTAGCCATCATCTTATAAATTATAACACGCAGTGAAAATCTTTACAACGCATCGAGTACGCAGGTGGAACATGGTTAATCGCCGACTTCAAAACCAAGAGAGCATTCAAAGTGAGCTTCAACATCAAAATCAAGAGCACGTCAGTTTCTTTTATGATTTCGACAGTTGTCAGGTCTTTACTCTGGAAAAAGGCAACATGACTATCTGTTTCCACTGACAATTGCTTTTTCGCCGTCAGACGAGCATTTACTAATTCAGGAGAAAACAGATCGGCCTTCGACCTCTTACGCGAAGGATTCGCCATTTTCGACGGGCACAGCACCGCTTCGTACGAAGTACCAGACCCCGTCCAAAAGGTAAGATCACCACTTTGGCGATTCTCGGCGATTCTTGAAGCAAATTCTGTTTGTTTTTCTTGGAATTTCTGTCCACTCTCGCCGAAAAGTGGCCCCTCAGCAAATTTGGACGCAAGGAAAGTGGCTGATCTCTCCAGAAAGATCCCCTTTAATTATACAGAGCATTTTTCTAATCTGTTCTAGGTTAGTACGGATGATTAAATTACCTATACTAGACAAAAAAATTAGTGAATTCAAGGGGATTCTTTTAAGTCTACCAGTTGTTGGGTCATTTTTAGTTAGGAAAAAATAGTGCGCTAGTATGTAAGAACGCTAGTTGCCAGCGCTATATTCGCTAGTACGTAGGTGCGCTGCTCATCCCAGTTGTTGGGTCATTTTGTAGTCGGTAAAAATAGTGTGCTAGTACGTAAAAAACTTAGTTATCAGCGCTATATCCCCTAGTACGATGGTATGCTGGTCATCGCAGTTGTTGGGTCATTCTATAGTCGGTAAAAATAGTATGCTAGTACGTAAGAACACTAGTTATCAGCGGTATATTCACTACAAGTACGTTGGTGCGCTGGTAATCCTCGCTATATTCGCTAGTACGTTGGTATGCTGGTCATCCCAGTTGTTGGGTCATTTTATAGTCAGTAAAAATAGTACGTACGCTAGTACTGATGACTAAGCAAAAAAGTACAAAAAGCCATTCCTAAAACAGGCAGCGTGTGAAGATTTTAAGTTTCTAAAATACAGTAAAGACATTTCTTAGGTTTGAATCTGGAAAGCTTGGGCTCGACCAAATCTTTTGTTGCAGGGGTTTCACGCATAGCTATTGTAGGAGCCAGGCTTTGTAGATTGGTGGCCGAGACTTGCACACGACGGGCTATACACTTATCATCATCTGCATGCCTCTTGAGTATGTTGGAGAGAAGAATGTCCAAGTATTTGTATTGTTTCTCCACTTTCACTGGAACATGCCAGTTCTTTGAGCATTTGCTGTATACTTTCTTGAATCGCCCCTAAACCAGTTCACAAAAAGCATGGCAGTTGTGGTCCAAGATTTGCAAGAAGGATTCTTGCAAGGAAAATTTCATATCTACAGAAAACAAACAAAAATGCAAGTAGTATGATTTCCTATTTAAGTGCACCCCACTCATTGTTGTAAATAAAAGAAACTATTTTTGAGTATTTCTTTCAAAAATGTATCATTTTTGGTAGCCACGTTTCAAGTAACGTAACCATTTGAATTTTGTGAAAATATTCTCTATAACACAACAAAATAACGCAAGACAAAAATGTCAGTGACGCCTACAATCACTGCAACAACAGTGGTATGACACAAAAGATGCAACCAAGACCCAGAAATTCTGAAACTACTAGTTTTAGTAGTCTATGTAAATAGAAAACCCCCGTCAAAACCTCTTTGTATTAACAAGTGCTTGGATAATATACGGTTTAGTATTATTCTTGCACTTACGCAAAAGCTATGCTTCAAACATCCATAAACAACAAAGAGCACGCCTCCTTCAACATTATGCCGAATAACTTTCGTTTCACTTGAGCATCCCTCTGCTTGGCGCTTCCCCTGAAAGAAGAGGTCAAGAACTTTGTTCATTTCCGCAATTTCTACTATTTCCTTATTTGCCATTCCAACATATTTGGCCAACTCTTCAAAAACCTCTGACAGGTTTTCTTTTAACTTAACACGGGCATCTTCATCATTTGGTTCCTCGGCTGCCTCTTCCTGTGGTTTTCCACCTGGCTCTTCACTACTACTCTCTATCAGCTGTTCATTTGCCTTCTTGGTTACCTCTTTTTGTGGCTGTCCGCTCAGCTCTCTATTGCCACCTTGCACCAGCTGTTTTCTGGGCACTGTCACTGACGAATGAGCCCTCTCACTGTTGTCTAAACTGCTATTGTCAGCAAACTCGAAAAATGTTTCAAAGGCAGTTTTTTTGCTGCTGTCATCATATCTTCCAGGAAAATCTCCTTGGAACTCAGGAAATATAAGTAGTATGACATTGGCGGAGCAATATCTTTATATTTCCTTGACTATTGGACATCTTATTGAATTTTTGACTTTGAAGACAGTTTAGCTAATAAAATTTCATGGTCGTGGCACAAAGGTTATAAAAAATGCACTTCAGATTACACTATGAACGCATCACCACGGAATTTGCATCTGTTGGGCATGACTAGAATTTTAGTCTGTTTTTGAGAAATTTCTCTTCTGCAAATGTTCTTAAAATCACCTTTGAAATCACTTCCTTAACTTGACGGACCATCCATAGAATTGTTTTGGCACGCAAGGTAAACTGCGAACTCAGGTCTGCATGCAGGTCTGTATCCAGCATGCTTAATCGACAAGAATACCCCATCGTCAAGGCCTGAAGATGATTCTTCCATATTAGCATACCTTGAAAGGACAACATGGCCGTTGGTAACACCTTTAGATCCGTTGATGACTTTGCCACTGGCCTGCGTTTTAGTGGTATGCTCTCTTAGGATGTTTAAGAAAGATCTTGAAATCGTGTAATGTTTCAAAGTCACCCTATAAGTATAATAAAATTTCATCTTTTACACTGTATGTTGTAAAAAATACTTATTTTATGTTAAATTTCAGCATACCATCAGAATGGTGAAGAATTTGTTTAACATGTGAGAATTGCATTGTTGTAGGGACTCCAGAGGATTTTTGACCTACCAGCAATCTATTTTTGGAAGATTTAGTTGTAAAGAGCTTAAAAAAAGGAAAAAAAATGATACCTTAGTTGTTTAAATTCGTTGAATTGTTCCAAAGATATGAAATATTGAAAGTGAGGATTTTCCACTTTTTTGTGCTTAAAATTTTAAATTTCCCTCCAAAAAAGTGGGACCAATTGGCCTCCTTTTCCATCATAGTAACCATTTATTTTCAACTAAGAGTACATAGCAACTACCATTATAGTAGCTCTTTATAACCTAGCAAGTCCATAAAATGTCTTGCATGGCAACATAACATACAATACATGCAAAATGGTTACCATGGCAATGCAGTTTCCATAGCAACAAGGGTCAAAATGAAGTATTTACCTGGAAACTACCACTGTAATAGCTCTTCATAGCCTAGCAAGTCCAGAAAATATCTTGCTAGAGAACATTTCATACAATACATGCAACATGGTTACCCTGGCAACGCCGTTTCCATGACAACAAGGGTCAAAATGAAGTATTTTAAATTGAATTTTATCAGTCTGACACATTGAAACAGAAGGGATCCTCTAAATTTAAAATCTTAGGGACATTTGCACAATTATTGGCAAGAAGTCCATGCAACCTTAATTTCTTAGTGTTAAGGTAGCACTGAACATTACCCCAATTCATACTTGTTGAAACGTAATCTTTCTACTTGTTTATAAATACCATAATTCTATAGAAATGCTGAAGTCTGATAAATAATAAATTCTAGATGGTAGATATTTTCAGGTCATACTGTTGCTATGGTAACCATCTTTCAGTTAAATGAATGCCTGAAAAGCACCAACAAATTCACAAAATCAGTGTTGCAAAATGTTCATGTCAAAAATTATGTCCTTATTCAAAACTGAAATAAAGTACTTGCATCTGTGTATTGTGCCAAGTCTAAGAGTATAAAATTTCTAGGTCCCCGTCTCTATAATCATCGAGTAGCTCGAACGTGTGAATTTCGTCGTCACCCTCTTCATCATACGAAATATTAAACCATGTCCTTGTCCCAGGAACCAACCCAATCACTACGCCAAAATACCCCTGGCGTGTGCCATCCTCTTGAAAATAGTGAACAACTCTCTTGCCGACCAGGAGCTGTGGGTTCGGCATGACTGGGTCTTCTTGGCCTCCTTGGGCTCTTCCACGTTTTGCTGATGGCTCTGTTACATGCTGTGTCTCAGAAATAAGTCTTAAAAGGTTTTGTTTCAGTTGGTCCAACGAATGCTGCTTCTTGTCTTTTGAGAAGGAAAACAGAGACTTGTCACCCACCTCCTGAAGCAGAACAATCTTTCTGAAATTGATCTGTTGCTTGAGAGCAACAATTTTTCTTGAGACTGATGGATAACACAACATACCGGCCTCAACAGCATCAGCAGTCTGCCACAGTCCATCTGCAGATGTGGCATTTACAAGTTTCTCCTTCTGTTGCTGAGCTTTTAACTTCTTTCTTTCAATGTTATCTTGTTTTTCTTTCAGTGTCTGTGCAACATGTTGACGGATGGCTTCTCTCCTTTGGTTAAATAACTTCTTGTATGCTGGTGTCAACTTTGTAGCAATTTTGAGAATCTCAGATTTTTCTTCTGCATTCTTGCGATCAAGCCAAGACCTTGTCTTGTTGTTTGCATACAATATCATGCCCTCTAAAGCAATTGTTGTGGCATTTGGTTTTTCTCTCAGTAAGCGGTCAAGTTGTGCAAAGTCACGTTCACTAACGACATTAGACTTTAGGGTTGACTTTGTTTCACTGATCTTTATAGCACTAGGTTTGTCATGAACACCTTGTAAATGATCTTTTAGCATTCGCTCCATGGTTAGGTAAAAGCTCTTGAACATTAATTGAAGAACTTCAACTGTGATGCTGTCATCAGTACACTGCTCAACAAGTTTCTCATACACAACATCTCGGTTGATTAATGTGTCATTGAAAAGGTAAACCTCACCAGTAAGCAGTGCTGAGGCATCCTCAGACCAAGCTTTCAGAGTCCCTCATAGATGTGTACTTGGCATTCATATCAAGGATTCCTAGAGTTTTATCTTCAATCACTCTCCATAGGGGGACTGTAATCATCTTGTTAATAACTCCAAGAGCTCTTGTTGCTGCAACATACGCTTTCACCGTAACATCTGCTACCACTGCCTGCAGCAACCTATTTCCAGTGCCATAAATGGATTCCAAGAAAACCCTTGCATGTTCATTAAGGAAATACACACCAGCTGCATTATGAAACACAATGTTAAAACGGTTCCTTTTGAAGCTAGAAAGTGGCACCTTTTTAATTCCTTGTGTCCTGAGGTACTCACTGAAAGGCAATGAGCAGCCCACTTGCTCTGATCCATGTTTTTCCATTGCTTTGCACATGGTTCGCACCAGACGAATTGTACCTGACTCAGAGCCCGTGGCATTTCCTGGAAGCGCTGCTGCCCCCACCTTTTCTGCACCAAACTGCACCTTCTCCCATTCTTTCAAAGTCTTATCTGCCTGATCTGCCATTGCAACCATAAAGTGCATTCCACAAAAGAAGTTATTCATCTTGGCAATTTCCAACTGCTCCTTTTCAGTCAAGTGTTGCCAGTTTGCAGTTACTCCTGGTAAGCATTCAGCTCGATATGTCTGCAGTAATTCATTGAAATTCTTCTCAACAATGTGCCGGTCAGACATAGTGTTTTTAAGGATACGTGAGGGGGTACCATTCTTCCATGTTGCTCTGCAGCCTTTCCTATGTCACTTAGGACTTGCTTTAAGACCTCAAGGGTTTGAGCTGCTGAACCTGACTGCATATCAGCAAGACCCAATGTGTAGCAACTGGTTTCAGTAGATACTTGATAACTACCACATTTATGACCAAACTTTGTCGTTCCATCCGTGTGTAAGGTGTTAAATTGCTCTTTGGGTATTTGTTAAGCAAGCTGCAAGTGTGAGACAGTCCTAGCTTCTACAAGCATTTCTGCCAACTTGCTTGTGCCTGGGAGTCTGCCTAGTTCAGCTTTAAAAATGTTACTACTTACACTTCGTATGATGAGCTCCACATTTTGAATTCCAACATTTCTGCTCAACAGATCCAAGCAAGTCACCCGTACATCATCAGTGTACCTTCCATTCTCAAATGTCACTACAGCAGGCTGTGAAGTTTGCATAGCTTCCAATTCGTCAACTCTCTCTGACAGTTGGTTTAGTACATCATCTTTCTCAACTATGATATCATTGCATTCTCTCAGTTTAGTTGAAAGAGCACTGTTCCCATCATCACCAATGGGGTGAACATTTTTTAGATCACTGTTTCGTTTTCTGTGATATCTGTTCAGTTCCTGCACATTCCTCTTTTCTTTGCGGATTTCACTGACCTTTGTCTTATAATTTTCAATCTTTTCACCTTTTGAATCCAGTTCTTTCCTTAATTTAGATATCTCTGTTTTTTATGGCCACTTCCTTCTCTAAAGTTTTCTTCTCTTCTTTTTGCGTGTCAAGTGCAACTGATCGGCGCTTTAGTTGTCTTGTTAAATTCCTACAAATACTTTTCTGAGACTCACACTTTGCCTTAATTTTTTCTTTCTTTTCCTGCTCTGTTGTCAGGCTTTCTTTTACTTCACACAATTCATTAGCTAAGGAGTTGCATGCTGAGATCGTTGATGCATACAAGGTATGTGACACAGAAGATTCTTTAAAGTTAACTTTCAAGACAGATTCAGTATGTTTCCTTTTCAAGTCCTCTTGGAAGCTTTCACTCTTCCGACTCTCAGGTAAGTCAAATGGTAAAGATTTCATAACCTCAATATCAGTTTTTTTCCTGTATCTGGATAGCTTTTGAACTTTCTTCTGTAAATTTTTAACACGACTTGTTATTGCCTGCACTGATGGACATAACTCATGAAAATTTACACCATAGTAATACTTCAACCATATCATCATACTCTGCCAGGTCAAATTATTTCTCTCCATTAAATTAAGCATCTCTAAAATAACACCTTGACATAGATGTTTACCAGTTTCTGAATTTCCTGACAAAGTTAATTCCTGATATTCCATTGGGGATGAAGCAGAGTGAAGTATAGAGGTTACTTTCACTTTGCAAACAGGACATGTCTCTACCATCAGAGACCACTGACGGATACAAGCAAAGCAAAAGTAATGCATACAGTCTTTGATGTAAGACTTGTTTTCACATCCTCCAAGACACACAGGGCATGTTTCATTTTCAGGGTCATCTGATACTGGCAAGGAGATCTTGACTGGGTCATGGAAATCAGGAACATTAGGCTGATCAGGTCCGTCCTTGGAATTACTCAACAGGGAAATAAGCCAGTCTGTTGATATGCCGTTCTTCACACAATATGGACCAGGATACTCCTCGCTGTCAGCCATTTTTCTTAAGAGAATTTAAGCAGTATATCAAAAGTTAAATCCCTGCACCTTCAAATGTAGATTTTTCACATTAAAATGCTAACATCAATACTGGACAAAGAAATGGGCCACTAATTTCAATTTCTTTACCTCTTAAAATATCTGACACAGTGACAGTGACATCTCTGGATCCAATGAACCAAAAGCAATAACATTAACATTGCATATGTTCAATAAAAATGGATGTAATACAAATTTAAGAGGGAGGAAAAAAACAGTACAATAGCCAATACATAACCGAAATTTAAGAGGCAGGAAAAAAGCTGAGAAAAGTTTGCTGCCAATCACTCAATGATATGACATTGTCATTGACAAGTTGAAATCAAACTAAATCACGATTTAATTTGCTACGAAAGCCTACTCAATAAAACCAAATCACGATTTACTCATCACCATACTCGATACTTATATTTATAACTAGGGTTAGATGCTAAGACCCAGTTTCGCATTGCCAAAATAACAACAAATTCTAGTACTGCACACAGAAGTTATATAATTTCGCGCCAGTTTATTAGCTCGCATCCTTCAGCAATCCTAGTACAAAAGTACTTACATGGCCGTAGATTTCGAATTTCCCACTTTAAACACCTTAAACATCAGCAAAATGACCAAAAATGTACTCTGAAATCTTCGAATGTGTATTGTGAGAGCATGTAACATTGGATATCGCTTAAAAATACATCAAAATGAAGCTTGCCTTCTTCGCTTTTCGAAGGAAAACTTCCCAGCACCGTAGGATACCAGCATCCCTTGCGAAACTAGCGTTTTTCACAGGTCACCCAGCTCGGTCATTTCTCACCCCAAAAATAACATTGATTTATTCGAATGCGCAGAAAAGATGCGCAGTGGTCCGCTGGAGTCCCTAATTGTTGACAGAAGCATTAAAGTTAATGTAACAGAGTAATTTCATCAGGATATTACTAAAATTATAATTTTGTTTTAAACT
Organism: Porites rus; assembly: GCA_964035705.1. Taxonomy (NCBI): domain Eukaryota; kingdom Metazoa; phylum Cnidaria; class Anthozoa; order Scleractinia; family Poritidae; genus Porites; species Porites rus. The sequence continues at coordinate 23,537,204 of OZ037995.1, forward strand.
AAAAAATGAATCAGCCATGATATTTACCTTAAACCGTCAGCCTCACTGAACAAACTCTTTCACTAAATTTAGTTAAAACCTCCTCCCAGCTCTTTCATTGAAAAAAATTTGCCACAGTCTCCTGCACTTGTGAAAGTGCTCTAATATTCTGGGCCTCCCTGCTTGAGCTCTTTGAGACTGATTTCCTTCTCCTTTACCTACAAGGTAAGGCATCAAGTTATAAATAATTGTGATTTAAATGTTTTACTGTACATGAGTAAAGTGTTTGGGAGCTAGTGTGGCGTAGTGGTGAGAGCACTCACCTCCCACCAATGTGGCCGAGGTTCAACTCTCGGCGTTGACACCATATGTGGGTTGAATTTGTTGCTGGTTCTCTCTCTTACTCCGAGAGGTTTTCTCCTCTCATCAAAAACCAACATTTCCATTCGATCTGGAACGCACGGACATGTTTAAACGAGTTTATATTAACTCCTAAGTGCTTCGTGGGTAAAAAAAGCAATTTACAACTTTTTCTAAAAATTACTAAAATTATCCATCAAATGGGAAATTATTACAGTATGTGGTATTTGCCTGTACAGTGAGCAAGGGACGACTATCCTCCACTAAAGGGGGATGGATAACCTGTTGTTATTGAGGAAATCGAATTATATGCAGGATACCAAAAAGATATAAGGCTATCCTTGCTTCTAGCCATGAATTAGGACAGCTGGTAGTGCTTGCTTGCGGAAACTACATCTATACAGGGTATTTTAAAAAGTCGATGACTCTGATTTGACAAAAAAAAAAGCTTTGAAACTTAAGAGGCTGTCCGCGTAAGAACCGATAAAGGCAAATTTCGGTCTATCACGGATTGCCCTGATTTTTTCAGTGGAAGATAACTACCCTATCCCATGAAGAAATATCACATTTATTTGGACCAACTCAATTTTTTCTCTATATTACAGGAAGATTTTCTCGGTCACCTAAAACTGGCCCGTTTGCCTTCAGAAGTGGTGCGATTTTGGTGAAACTTTAGGGCTCTGTCAAAGTTACCTTACATAGCCGAATAATCTGATTATTTTACACACAAAAGTTTTAACTCTCATTAACAGTTTCAAAGTTTAATGGTTGCATTCTGTGGAAATCTGGCTGAGATATGATTTTTTGAAAATGACCGTTAATTTGCTCAGTAGGAAAAGTAATTTGCGTAACTAGAGCTGAACGGTAATTTCGCGAAAGTGGCACCTGACCCAGACTCAAGTCTGTGATAAATCAGAAGTACTAAGACCAGTCTACTTCTTAATGCAATAAAATTTGTGGGCACTCTTCTCTGCGCGCTGTACAAAGTTCCGTTAATGTTACAAATTCGCCATTTTGACAGCAAAGCTGGCATTGTAACGGTCCGCATTTGATCGACTAATTTCCACAGTTTTAACGTTTCTAGTTATCACCAAATTTCATTAGACCCTTTAAATGTTGGACTTTTGAAAACATGAAGAGAAAACTTGGTAATCGCTTTTCTTGTTTTTTTTCCTTGTTGACGATCAGAACGCGACTTCATTCTCCGTATGCAAATTAGCCTGAGATGCGTCGTTTCAACAAATTGAATTGACAGGAAACATAACTGCTTATATTTCACATTTTTAAGGGAAAATATCTCTTAGAACTTTCCACGGAAAAACACGAACGATATATGACTTAGAATCCCCTTAGGTCTGTTTCACGAGGAAGAAGTAGTAGAAGAAGATATCTTTACGCGAATTAAAATAATTTAATTACTGTGGCCCGTCACGCATTCCCCGAGAGTGGCTGTGTATCGATCAGTTCTTTTATTTAATTATATTTTTTTTGAAGTGATAGTTATTGATAATCATACAATTTAATCACTGTTAATTCCGATTCTTTACTGGGTGGGAAATACCGTGCTGTTGTATTTATTCATTCTACGACCGTTTTAACTGAGTCAGTATCCTCGGGCGCCACCGTGAGGATAGGGTTTAATATGATAGCCCATGGTGTAATACACGACAATTAGCTACAAAGTAGTCACTTGGACACGGCCACTCTTATTCACGAGCACTAGCACAATATTTTCAATTACAGAATCAACAATTAATATTTTGGAAATAGCTCGCAAACAACTTTAGAAATACCGTGCGACACCATGGACCACACCTGCAAAGTCCTTTAAGCAGCATACACATTTCCTAGATCCCTTGCTAACTATAGGCTATACAAACGTTAGGGTGGTATTAACAGAGCATTGTTTTTATCGCCAATTAACAACATTTCAGTAAAAATGAGGAATGGTATGCAGAAAAAGGCATAGTTATTGTTTACGGTCCTTCTCCTGTTAAATCCCAAAAGTTTTTGCCGGTTGTTAATCACACTAAATTAAGGATGCATATGTTCACTCCTGAGCTGTTGGAGAAAAGCACGTGCAATCTTGTATGAAAGACGAAAGTTTGTCAATTAGGTCTCCTTTTCTTTCCCTGGATTTGAATGGTATTTTAAAGTGACACAAGACTTTTTTAGCATTACCACGTTGAACTGACTACAACTGTAGGTTGTTCTTCCTTTGACATACAGATAGGTTGAAAGATTCTGGTTGAGGGTGTTGTGGTCTCAATTCTTCAGCGATTTCTGCAACAAGCTTTTGCCTTTCGAACTCCTCGTCTTCTTGCAACAGATCTCTATGGTCAAGTTCAACTTGCATACACTTGAGACTATGTTTACGTGTTGACTCAAACGGGCCTAGAGTCCAACATGGGCTGGCAATAGGTGAGCACGGAATTGGAACGGGGATGGGGGGAACTCCCTATGATGGCCTATACGGGAAGGTTCCGCCCGAAAGGAGTATCTTTTTCAGGCTTCAGGTATATGAAAGGGTGGGCATTTCACTAGATGAAGTATATAAAAGGGCGAGTGCGCTTATTGCAGCCTTAGCAGCATCTTTGGTGGTTCTTAAAGAAAAAAGAACTAAGTTTAAGAATTTAAGGAAAAAGTGGAAGGACTTATTTTTTCAGAAATTAATATACACGGGAGAAATTTCACCCCCTTAAATACAAATGCTTATTAAAGTAGAGGTGGAACAGTGGGGAGAGAGGGTGGATGGTAAAGTAGGTTAAAAATGGAGAGATGAGATGAAGCACATTGTTCAAGAGGGTATAAATACAAAAAAAAAAACAGCAATCTGGAGGCATTTTTGAAAACTTAATGAAAACGTTATCAAACAAGAAAAACAGAGAAATCTTGTCCAATAAACCTCTCCGGCAAATGTGTGGACATGGTTGCAGACTGTTCAATCGTGCTCTTCTCGACCCTTTGGCGTCAAGTTTTTTCAAGTTTCTTGCGACAGGAGGAGCAAATCGGCTATATAAAGTTGAACTGAACACTAAGGTACTTTAAAGTATCACTAACTTTTACAAAACCCAGAGACATGTTTTAAACACTGTTTAAGTTCAAAAAAGTTATTTTTATTGCAAGAATGAAATACTTTTCATACACGTGAACGACACCTCGACCACAATCACTCCTAGCCTCGTCCCCGGGACATTCTTCTTAGAAAATGACAGGGGCGGGAAAGCCCTGGGGACGAGGTTGAATCCTGACTCCGTGTAGAAAGTTCTTTTTCCCCCATTTATAATGCTCTTCAAACAATCATCAGAAAACAATCTTTTACAACACACGGATTAACCAGTATGTATAGTATTTTAAAGGTAAGAATTGATTAGCCTGGCAAGATACACGGCTGTCAAAAAAATAGAAATAACAAAAACTATCTTTGCAAGCTCGAATAAACTGGAAACGCACTTCAGAAAACATCGCAAGATAAAATATTAAATAGAGAAATTAGAATATCTCTGTACGTTAAGACAATTGTTTGCATGAAGAAGAAAAAAGAATGATACTTACATGATGCAACAAAACTTATTTCGCTGGCTATCTTGAAATTTACGACGTGTCCTATTTTGCCAGTATGATCCAGAGTGTGACCGGGGTATTGACAAGACCTTAGGCTCGGTTTCCGCCCCCTCCCCGTCCGTTGGGGGCTCGTTTTCCAGAACAGCGGCTTACAATCGAGCCTAACAAGACTTTGGCGCTCGCAAAAACCTGTGCCTAAAGCAGATTGTCATTTTAGTGTTAGCCTGAGTACACACTACCCTCCCCCCGCTGGGAGAAGAGGCCCCTTCTCCAGTTTTTCCTGAGAGGAGGGGGTCTGTACACAAGCTATTTAGTGTCTGTGCCTTGGGCAGATTGTCATTTCAGTTCCGAATACCCACCAAGTCTCGAGTACGTACTCTCGCTAAAATGAGTTCATTTTCATTGTCATTTGCTACACTTGCTACACTTAGACAAGTGACAGCTGGCTAAGTGCGAGGTAATATCATCCATGCACTCTGTGACCAACACATTTTCCTCCACACCCCTTCTGGGACCTCACTCTGTCTACGATCTCGCGGAAGAACTGCTTGATGAAATAGCCGAAAAAGCCATTTTTCACAATTGATCTCTTCGGCGATTTCAGTGACATAATTATATTTAATTTGAAACTGGCACCTGTTGCATTATAATTCAATCAGACTGAAACCAAAACAAGATCATCGTTGGAATTCGGATGTTATACCCTAACAAAAATTAAAAAGATACTCCCTTTTGCGTTTATTCACTGAAAAAAGGAACTATTTTTCCCGTTTCATTCTGCTACCGATAAACGCTTTAAAGATCTTTGAATGAAACTGAAATTTACCGCTAATTTAAGATAGAAAAAGTGTGGGGCATTTTTTTTTTATTATCATAGTGCCATGTACAAAGATCTGCGTTCTCCCGATAAGCAAATATCATAATAAAGCTTTCCACGTTAACGCTATTTTTTTATAAAGGCACGCAAAAAAGAGTGCCCAAACATTTTCGTGTGCTGACAGGAGAAATTACCTTGCAAGTGAACTCTTATTTTTTATTATTACCAATAACTATCATTTAAAAAAGAGATGATAATATTATCGAATTGATCGACACAACGCTATTGTTTTCTAATCGACCACCCCTCTTTAGGAATGCGTGACAGGCCACAGTAATTGAATTATTTTAAGCCGCAAACATCTGTCATGATACATTATTCAGCTGCTTCTTCCTCGTTAAAAAAAAAGAGAGACCTTAAGGGGATTCTAAGTCATGGTTTGTGTTTTTTTTGTGGAAAGGAGAATTATTTTTCCCCTCAGAAATGTGTATGTAAAGATTATATTTCCTGTCAATTTGTTGAAACAACGCATCTAAGGCTAATTTGCATACCGAGAACGAAGTCACGTTCATCGTCGACAAGAAGAAGACCTAACGAAAAGCGAATACTAAGTTAACTCCACATGTTTTCAAACGTCCAACATTTAAAGGGTCTAATGATATTTAGTGATAACTGGAAACGTTAAAGCTGTGGAAATTAGTCGATCAGATGCGGACACGTTATAATTCCAGCTTTGCTGTCAAAATGGCGAATTTTGGAACATTAACGGAACTTTGCACGGCACGTAAAGAAGAGTGCCCACAAATTTTATTGCGTCAAGAAGTAGACTGGTCTTAGTACTTCTGATTTATCATAGACTTGAGTCTGGGTCAGGTGCCACTTTTGCGAAATTACCGTTCAGCTCTAGTTATGCAAATTACTTTTCCTGCTGAGCAAATTAACGGTCATTTTCAAAAAATCATATCTCAGCCAACTTTCCACAGAATGCAACCATTAAACCTTGAAACTATTAATGAGAGTTAAAACTTTTGTGTGTAAAATAATCAGATTATTCGGCTCGGTAAGGTAGGTTTGACAGAGCCCTAAAGTTTCACCAAAATCGCACTGCTTCCGACGGCAAACTGACTAGTTTTAGGTGACCGAGAAAATCTTCCTGTAAAATAAAGAAAAAATTGAGTTGGTCCAAATAAGTGTGATATTTCTTCATGGGATAGGATAGTTATCTTCCACTGAAAAAATCAGGGCAATCCGTGACAGACCGAAATTTGCCTTATCGGTTCTTACGCGGACAGCCTCTTAAACAGTTACGGTGAACAGCCCATAGGGTCTCTCCATTTTAAAAAGAAGAGATGAGCAAGGGTGGGGGTCTTATTGACAAAGGAGTTTTTTGTCACAAGCTTCAAGAGGTCAGGGCGGGTAAGACTTACATATTTATGGTCTCGCCAGCAACTTAATGATATGTAGTTATGCTCGTAACTTTTGTCAGGTACCTGCTGAGTGCAATTGAAATTTTTGTATTCAACCACGCCGCTGGAGAGATCAAAGAAACACTGCAAGTTCCGAGTAACATGCATGCATACGAGAGACGAACTGTCTGAAAGGGAAATCATTTTATGGAACTGCATATGTTGACTGCAAACAGACTGCTGCACGACATGGAGTCTTCATTTGAAACACACCCATCGCATTGGATAGCATATAAGCTTCTTTTTCCAGTTTCCATTCGAATCATTCTAAATGGAAAAACCTTTTAAATAGATGTAACGATTTCAAAAACACTTGTGTTACCTGTCTGGATATGTAAACGGAACATAAAACTCAAGATTGTTCTAAAGTTTAAAATAGGCATTCATGTAGCCTGTAATGATTCCTGTGCAATGTCTCTAATCTGTCTTTATTGGAATTTACTAACAAGAGCAATGGCACTGGGCCTCTTGCTGATGTCCTACTGAAAACAGTCCTCAAGTATATCCTGAAGCGAATCACCGACGGTCGTTGAAAGTAATCCTAACGAGCGGGCCTCTCTTTCTTCTTCATAAGGGCATTCTCGTCCTCTCTGTGAGACTCCAACTGTGCACCATTATCTTGAAGTTTCTCTCCCCAGCAGTCTGTTTCTGTGAACACCTCTATTAATGTAACTGCCAAGGACCATACATGGGAGTTTTTTAATTTTTTCTTTTTTTAAAATTTTTTAAAGAGATTTATTACTCTAATAACAAAGAATTTATTAAAAAGAAACTAATACATCGGAGTTAACAGTGTCGTTCTTTCTCTCCAGCAGGCACGCTGGAGGCATAGGAAGAAGTGCCAAGTATGCCTGTGCTGGTTGTATGACAAACGGACGGAGCAGATTTCAAGTTGCTCACGGAGTTTTGTGACCTGTGTTGCCTCATCCACTAAGACATTGGCGGGTTTTATGTCTCTGTGAACCACATGGGGCTTCAAATTATGTAAGTATGCAACAGCGTGGCAGTTCTGTTTTTGTGCAAGTTATTACAACTTTGGATGGTGAAATGGGTTTCGTTTTTATCATCGCTGAAGGAGGTCGTCTGAATTGGATCCTTTGATCAATTTTGACACAAGGTGGATTGCGTTTTTCAAAAATGAGATTGCCATAATTTGGACAATGTTTGATGGCGAACTAGGCTATGCACTTTTATCTCAGATTCCACACTTGCTTGGAGATGCTTTGCATTTTTGACCTTAATATGCTTTACTGCAACATTAGTTCCAGCCCACAGTCCTTTGTAGACTGTACCGAAGGAACCTCTGCCAATTTCATCTTTCAACATGACCTCATCCTTTTCAACCACAGGTGAAAGACCATGGCCATCTTTGCGGGAAACTGGTGGACGTATTTCCTCTGAAATAAAACAATGGCTCTCTTTTGCCTCCATGCCAGCGACGGGGGGACTTCAGGGTTCCAACTTGTCAACCAAACAGATCACGACTGGCTTTGATGTGGCCTTTTCTTCGCCAAAATGAACCTCTACGAGGTACCTTCCTGGTGATTTTATAATAAGGCAACGGCAGTTGTTGCCCTCTTTGACCTCTTTTCCATTGCGATACCATACACAGCACGGAAAGGCAAATTTAAGTTAACGTAATGGTGGCGTAAAGCTCTCATTTGCATAACCTTATGACACATTTCTGCCACTTAAAGCCGAACCTTACCTTTACACATATGTAAAGAGACACTTTAAGCCCTGCGTAAAGGTGGTGTAGATACGCCGTGAAAAGGAGATTTAAGCTAACGTGAAGTTGGTGTAAATACGCTTTAAAGAAGGGATTTAAGCTAACATAAAGTTGGTGTAAATACGCTACGAAGAAGAGATTTAAGCTGACGGAAGGTTGTTGTAAGTACGCTTTAAAGAAAAGATTTAAGCCCACATAATATAAACGAAGTTGGTGTAAAGGTCTCATTTAAACAACTTTTCGCTACTTTCACGTGTTAGGCGGACATGTAAAGGAGTTGCAGTTTAAGAGAAGTAGGGCTTATTATAAACGCCCAACCAATTTCCCTTGACTAAAACCAATTCTATCATGCTTTTCACATATCAAATTTCCTTGTTAAAAATTCCCAGATATGTTATTGACAAAAGCTACGTGTACGAATCGCACTCGTTTTAGCCCCAAGCATGAGCTATTTAATAAGGTTTTCTTTTCACACGTTCACAAAGAATTCTTACTAGAGACAAAAATTTTTAAGGATGCGTTAAAAACTAAGGATTCAGGTAACAAATGGAAAGAAATAACGCGTAAGAAACTGGTTTCAGTATTCCTTTATGCACTGGTTTATTTACAAGTAGAATGGAAAGGCATTCTAGTCTAACACCTAAGTAATATTGACTTTCAACATTTTGTAATAAAACCAGTAACTCTATTATACCAGCGTGAAGACATGTACACCTTTCAAACTGATTGAAATCTACTCTTCTAAAAAAAATTGAAATTCGTAAATCATCTTAAAGAATTCTGATTAAGTAAATGTAACTTAAAAGAGTTTTTTTACATAGAAAAGCAGTGACTCTGATATGTTCAGATGATATGTACACTTTGTTAAAGGGTTTAAATACTCCTCTCAAAAACTGGGAAACTAGAAATGATTCTGCAGAAAGCTGTTAAAAGCAAAATGTGACTGATTTTTTGCAAACAGTAGCTTCAACATACGAATGTAAAATGGTGTTCTCGAAAAATGAAATCGACAAATCTTCTTAATGCAGCATAATCTATGTTAAAAGTTACAAGTAAACTCATAAAAATAGAAATAATCTCAAGCTATTTTTGATTTAAAAAACACAATAATATTGATAGTTTCATCACTTATCCCTTTCAGTCCCAAAAGTATTCCTTGGCAAAATCATCAAAAAATCAAAATAAATAATTCATATTCATTCATCCTCTTAAAAGCACCTTATACGAGTCCATCATTCACACTGGGAGTTAAAGGGTGGAGATAACATTTTTATATAAAAAAAGTAAAAAACGTTTCGACAGACAGAGATAATTCTGGCCCTGAATGATACGTTTCTTGTTCAATACTCTGGAGATGCCGTTTTTTTGTTTTTGACTACTGAATGTTGTTCTGGGCGTGGTAGCCCTTGGAATTAAACTGGAGCCTGTTCTGGGTGTAAAGGTAGCCCTTGGAGTGGGTGTTGTTCCTGGTTCTTTGTTGGTGGTGGATGGTGGTGTTGGTGCTCTGATGGCGGTGGATGTTGTCCCTAGTGCTCTGTTACTGGTGGATTGTATTGTTGGAACTCTGTTGTTAGTGGATGGTGTTGTTGGTGCTCTGATGCTGGTGGGTGTTGTCCCTGGTGCTTTGTTGCTGGTGGAGACCGTTGCTGCAGTTGTAGTGCTGGCAGTAAGAGGTGCAGAGAAACCAGTGCTTAATGAGTGTGATGTGGATGGGTGGATGGAAGTTGCACTGCCCATCCCAGACCGTCAAATGATTGGCGCCGAGTTGATGAGCTGGGATGGGGTCTTCTTGCCACAAAGTTAGCTCTTGACTGACGGTTTAGATTCTCTATATATGAACTGTGAAGTTTTTTTGACATTTGTCAGGGTACTTCTCTCCCAGGGCAACTTCTTTACTAAATACGCTGAAACTATGATGTCCCCATCCTCCTCCTCGATGTCTCGAGAAACGGCTCCGGCTCCTGCTCCTCGTCCTCTTGCTCCTCTTCGTCCTCCAATATGTTGCGCCGGGTTCGTCTGCGGGTTGGTGCAGGAATGGCCTCTTCTTCTTCATCATCCTCATAGGGATACTCGGGTTCGTCGTAGTCTACGTTTTCTTGTACAGCATCCCAAAAGGTAGCAGTTGGGCGCGCTTGTCTGGTAGAACTTCTTTGGGTGAGCGTGTCCCAAATACTGCCGCCCTGTTCCTCTTCGGCGACTATTTCAGTGTGACTTAGTGTCTGTGACGCTATATATGCAACCATTGACTCCCGTGATGGATTTTGTTTGAAAGATTTGACTTCCGGCGATTCCCGGTGCCTGTTAGCGTATTCAGCCAGGTGGCTGAATAATGTTTCTAGAGTCATGATGTGCGTGGCTATGAAGAACATTGCGCCGGATGCCGCGAATAGGTGTTTGCAGAGACTCTTGACCGTGTCGTCCTCAATAAATTTCATTAAATGGGCCAGATCGCGTTCATCTGGTTCCTTGGCAGTCGCACAATCTTTTTTGTTGAATCTTTGTAGGACTGTTCTAATGAGTCTGGCTTTGTTCAGCAGAGGGTCGACGGCGTGTCTTGTGAACACCTTGTCTTTATATTCGGCGAGTGTTGCAAGGTTCGCATACAGAGTATCTGCAAGCTCGCTAATGGCATAATTGGGCCGTGTTAACCACTCGCAGTTCCAATGGAACAGCTTATGTAAAATCTCGCGGGATGTTAGCAGGCCGTGGGTTTTCCCGTACGGCGTTAGAAAATGTTTGGTTTGGTGGTTGAAATAGTTGACGCCGGTTTTGCTCTCTGGCGTCCACGGGTTTTGATTGCGTCTTGACATAGCTGGAAAGAAATAATTGCGCGTGAGATTGTCAATCACGGGTCAGGACTGACCGTTGACAGCGTATGTGTATCTCTGCTTAGCTGCTATGTGACAACGGCTTGGAGTCGATAGCATCGCGGAAGTCGGGGAAAGCGGTGGGTGCAGTGCAGTTGGCTCATGCGACTGGTTGTCAGTTGGAAGGTACGCAGCGTGAAGTATGTGGGAAGCAGAGTGAGTATCAACAACAAGGGTGGGATGTGTAACATATAGCAGCTTCGTGTAAGGTATGCTATGGACAAGTGGTTGGTTGATGTGTGGACACGAGGTGTTTAAGTTAACGCTGGGGTCAAGTGGTCAGCTAGCATTGGTGTTAGGATCTTGATGTCCTCACTCTTGCGAACTCTGGAGAGAGCGACGTATCCCATACCGCTGGGCACAGTAGGACAGTCGAACCAGACGATCAGCTTTTTGATGTTAGTGCCTTGGGTTTTGCAGATGGTCATGCAATAGGCTGGGTTTAGTGCATAGTGCACTCTACTGCGCCCGTCTTCAGTGCTGGTGGTGACAGGGTAGGTGAACGTCGTCTTCCCGTTTGGAAACTTCAAGAGGAGGGTTTTGTTCTGACTGTTTTGAATTGTGGCGTGCTGGCTGTTGACCACACCAGTACTTTTGTCTAGATTTTGAGTTACAACAACGCGCATGTCGCGAAAAGGGAGGAAGTCGTGGACATCATTCTCCAGGGGTATCGTCGACAGCGTTGTTTTCTCCTGGAAGGCGGGGCAATCACGATGTTGTTGACACGATTTGCTGCGGCACGGGAGACTGTTAGAAAGGTGGCGTGTGGCGCGTCTTGAACAGTGTGCCATATGTCAAAGTCCGTTATATCGGATTGCTGAAATAGATGCAAGGGCCGCTGGAAGTTGTCCACCACGTACTGTTGGGGGCGGCTATATTGGATGTATTGCAAGAAGTCCATATACGCCTTGTTGGTGCACCGGAACTGCTGGTACACGGAGTGAATCTGGCAGACTTCCTGCAAGCGGCGGTTCTTCAAGATGGACGTGGTCTGGGTTGTACGGCCATTGATCGTCTGTAAGGGCGGTTGTTGACATTCGTCGCCGGCGATTATGACGAGGGGTCGATGGACCTGTTTTTCCAGTGTATCGTGGATCATGTCAAAGGTGTCGTCAGCGACCATCGAAGCCTCGTCAATGATGATGGCATCGTACTTCCCGATGTTATAGTTAACCACGTACTGTTGGTCCGCCGCAACAGGGATGTTGAAAAGCACGTGGATGGTGTCAGCCTGCAGATCGGGGTAGAATTCCTCTCTGTAGTTGGTAGCAAGAAGACCTAGGGGAGCGCACACAGTAATGGAGTATTCTTCTTCAATTAAGGTGTGGACCAGGCGCTTGACCACTTGAGTCTTCCCAGTTCCGGGACAGCCTAACAGGAGTTGGTATTTGAGGTAATCGGTGGAGTTCTCGTCTGCTAGTTGGTTTGTAGAGGAACTGCCTCCAGGTGACCATGTGCCGCAGATCTGACGGCCTGTCTCCACAAGAGAAAGGTATCTGGAGTAGATGGCTCGCTGCTGTGGGGAGAGAGGATATTGCATCTCAAACTGGGAACGTTCAGATGTTGCAAACGTGTTGTCGATAACTCCCAGTTGCCACAGCGTGTAGATATCTTGCAGAGATTGCATGTATAGCACGATTGTGTCGAGATAGCTCCTCTTGTGGGATTCACTTGAGAGGTACTGCAGGATCGTCTCTCTGGTGCCTAAGATGTTGGGCAGCTTTTCCCTTGCTGGTACGAAATGCTTAATCGGTTCGGGCGAGCAGTCTTCGCGGAGATCGTGAGGTTCGTCCAGGGTCCGATGGGGCAGATTCATAATCAGAAGTTGGTAAAAGAACACCGAGAAGTGCTTTACCCCTACCAGAGTACTGCCGTCTTTGTAGCGTTTGGGTGGATTCTTCTCATGATCATAGTGCTGCAACCACTCTAGGAATGTGAGATGTTCATCGTCTTCAGAGCATGCCAGGTACTTTTGATGCACCTTGTGCTGCGTTTGGCTTGGTGTTGGAGCAGTGAACGGCTTGGTTCGTGAGTTACTCCATGCAATCTTCATAGATGTCAACTGAAGCACCATCTCCGGTTCCAAGGGATGCATGTTTTTTAGGAACGATGTTGCTGCTTGGTACGCGCCGAGGTCCATGGAGTAAAGTTGTTGTGTTTTAACTGCATCATGACACTTGGCCACGTACGAGGTGATGTATTTTAACAGCATCACCTTGCCATCGGAAGATTGGACATCCATGGAACACTGAAGAGAGCCGGTGACGGCAGGTACGAACGCTCGTAGGTTACAGCCTTTATTGGTGCGCGTGTGGTGGAAGGCAAGGTACGTCTCGTTGTTTTCGGTCAGCAAGCGGTTTGGTGCTTGCCTGAGCGGAAGACAACTTGTGCGGGATTTCTGCAGATCGTAGACTAAGAAGGCCTCCTCGACATTCCCCCAGGGTATGGTTGCAGACAATTTCGTGACATCCATGTGGTTCATATCGTCCAGCCAGATCAGTATGTGTGCGTGAAGTGTACCCCTCTTCTGGAACTCAAAGCGATAAAAATAGTTGGTAACATTGTTCGCAGAGGGGTCACTCTTCTTAGCAAAGAGGTGGTTCTTCCATCGGTTCGTATTGCTGCCACACAGATAACCTCGGATGTACTGTTCGAGGACATGGGCAATGTGGATGGTTTCGGGTATGGCTAATTCCGTTGCACCTTTGCCCGTCTGGTTGCGTAGATGCTCTAACCACGGGGGAAAGGGGAAAGTCCATTCGAAGGGAGAGATCGTGATAAACATCAACGGGAAGCCAAACTGCCGGACCGCATCCATGAGATAACGATGCTGATTTGTCCAGTACTGGTGGCTAAAGGTCTTGGCCTCTAACGCTGTCGCAGGTGAGCATTGAGCTTGCTTAGCCGAGTTAATAGCTCCCGTGATCGTCTTAAACAACCAACGGTCGTAGTGGTAATGGAGCAGATCGTAATGCATCGCATAATCCGAGACGGCAGAGGCGATTTTGGTCATAAAAGATACCTTCCGAACATCATGCGGGTGTATCGGCCAGAGAATGCACAAAAAGGAGAGAGCGAATAGATCTCATCCATGGTCAGATTTTGAAGGACTGCTGGAACTCTCCTCGCGTGAGGCACCTGGTATCGGCCAGCGCTGCATGTACATGATTTGGAACTCGCAGATTTAGTTCGCTTACGGTACGCAGGGAGGAGCTTTTTCGATTGGAGCGATCCACAGCAGGTGCCATATCCCCAGCTGCCGTGTTCAGCCCAGAATCTGAGGTCATTGGCTATGTCTGTAAACACACGTCTGCTCCTGGTCGACCGCGTGGGGACTCTGAAAGCGCGCAGAAATTCTTCCTTACGCGTTGCACGCTTGCGGAGACGTTCCGAGCGGCGACCAGCTCTGGTTTCGTTGAGGTGACGTATATTTGTGGAACGTAGAATTACACGTGAGGGGCGTTGTTCCCAGTATCTCTCGCTGGACTCCTTGGTCCATTTGGGCTGAGGCATTTCTGAGAACCGAATGAAAGATACCCGGTGTACAATGTTTGCAAGATGAACAAAGATACACATACACCGGCCAATAACATCAACATTGAACATCAAGTGTATTTTATGTAGGCAAGATGACAGGGTATTACCACTGAGACAAAATGGCAGCCAAATATTCGGTAAGAGTCACTTCAGTAACTGAAACAAAACAAACATGTCTTTCTGACTGCCATGTCATCTCAGACTGCATACTAGTAGTGCTTTAAGAGCCTCCTAGGTACGTTCTGCAGCAACAAAGATACACAAGTCGTATATAGAGTTACGACAGTAGTCTTGGTCAATGCAGGAGTTTATCGACTTGCGAGTAACAAACTGCTTGCACAACCAAGACGTTGTCAATCAACTCTGTAAAAACACGCATACTAGTCGTTGCTTTAGTAGCCTCCTAAGGACGTTCGGCGTTGTTCTAGAGTATAAGAGTGTGTCGACGAAGTATTCATGAGGTCGTAACAATCGTCTACTCTAGTGTGTTACATAGACTGATCACTTAGTGAAAGCAGCGTACTCCTCTTTGCACTAGTTGCCAACCTAGGGAGTTTCCGCTGGCATCATCCTAGTTTGACAATGGTGTCTACTAGTCCGTGCTCGAGCAGCTTAAGTAATGACTTTCGACACTTCAATACAACAGTGGAGGTGATACTTACTGTAGAAGTGACGTCTTTCTTAGTGCAAACCAGACGTAATATGTGACAACTCTGAACAAAAGCAAAGTGATCTAAGAAACAAACCAATCTTTGTTTTAGTGTTATCAGGACAAAAGTCGCAGAAAGATGCATCGTTTGCGTGATAGTATTTTGTGAAACGAAAACAGCTACGTGTACTTACAGTATAGACACGTTTCTTGATTGTTTCAAGAAATGGTGGCCAAGGATGGACGCAAACAATAGCAATATAACCTGGAAAGGGAGTAGAAATATCGTGATTTGTATGATGCTATATGGAAGGCAATCGACTCAGATGATGACATAGGAGTTTCAAAAGAAAGATAGAGATCATATGCTACTTACAGATATCACCAAGTTTCTTTGCAGTGGAAAACAACTGCAGAATAGTGAATATCAAGGAACCAAATGAATAACCTGCAAAGAAAAAAGAGTGTCAATTAGATTACTGAGGAACACTTCCCCGGAGACGTGTCATTGATGTACCCAATGTTAGGATTGAAAGTTGACTCATGAATTATTGAGGGTGACTATATGAACAGCACCACAAGAGAAATTTTCACTTGTCGACTATAAACAGAGACTTCAATAGCATAAACAGACTTCTCATGAGTCTCAATAGGCGATTTTCGCATTTAAGTACACTCATGAATTATTCATGACGACTATATGGAGACAACCACAGGACAAATTTTCTCTTGTCGACTATAAACAGACACTTGCATAGCATAAAGAGAGTTCTAATGAGTGTAAATAGCCGATTTCCGCATTTCAAGTACACTCATGAATTATTCATGACCACTATGTGGACACAACCACAAGAGAAATTTTCACTTGTCGACTATAAACAGACACTTGCATAGCATAAAGAGGCTTCTCATGAGTCGAAATAGCCGATTTCCGCATTTAAAGTACACTTATCAATTGTTCATGACGACTATATGCAGACAACCACAAGAGAAATTTTCACTTGTCGACTATAAACAGACACTTGCATAGCATAAAGAGACTTCTAATGAGTCTAAATAGCCGACTTCCGCATTTCAAGTTCACTCATGAATTATTCATGATGACTATATTGAGACAACCACAAGAGAAATTTTCTCTTGTCGACTATAAACAGACACTTGCATAGCATAAACAGACTTTTAACGAGTCTAAATAGCCGATTTCCTCATTTCAAGTACACTCATGAATTATTCATGACCACTATGTGGAGACAACCACAAGAGAAATTTTCAGTTGTCGACTATAAACAGACACTTGCATAGCATAAAGAGACTTGTAATGACTCTAAATAGCCGAGAAGCATCGCCAGAGTACGAATTTGCCTACACTACGTGCGCAAAAAAAACAGTTTTCCTTTTTGTGTATTTCAATAAAGACACTAAAATTCAAGAACGACAATAAAGTTCAATAAAAACTACATGAGTTCAGTAAAT
>OZ037995.1:23561144-23583644 GCA_964035705.1 Porites rus
TTTGGTAGCCACGTTTCAAGTAACGTAACCATTTGAATTTTGTCAAAATATTCATTTTTCATTTTTTTTTCATTTTATTTATTCCTCCAATTCCTAGCTGATACATAGTTATGTAAATATAACTGAAAAAAAATAATATAGTAACAGATAAAGATTTACAAAGGAAATAAACGCGTAAAATAGAAATTACAACACTTAAATTGAATTACATTGTATATTGGAAGGAGAGGAGAGGGGCACATGTAGATAAACTAATATTGTGCCCCTTAAAGTTATGTATAACAAAGGACTTGAGATTATTAATAAAAAAGTAAAGGAAAAATGACAAAATAGCTCAGAAAGTTGTAAAAGGGATATTGATTCATTAGTATTGAACCAGGTACCAGCCTAAAAGTGTTTTTTTAAACAATTTTTTTAGATGGTTTGTCTCTATTGGATTGCGGAATATCGTTCCAAAAGAAACTTCCAATAATACTGGGGCAAAATCTCCTAAGATTAGTTCGAAGTATAGGTATTGCAACTTGATTGGATGATGCACTGCGGGTACTGTAATTATGTAGTTCAGATACTAAGGAAACAGGTATATTAGGAAACTTTTCATGGTGGAAATAATCATAAAAAGCATACATGTGTTCAGTTTAACAATATCAGGAAATTTCAGAAGGCCTAAGGATGTGTAGTATGGAGTTATTGATTCCATTAAAGGAACATCATTTATAACACGAACCGCTTTGTTTTGTAACTTTACGATTTGAGACAATGGAGCATTATAATTATTTCCCCAAAGTGTACAAGCATAAGTAAGGTAAGGATAAATAAGAGAATAGTACACACTAATAAGTGTTTGTTGCTTTTGATACATAATGCTTCAACTTAACCATTTTATTTATATTTTTGCTAATTTTGCCACATATGTAATCAATATGGTCATGCCAAGTAAGGTGACAATCAATATACACACCAAGATATTTTACACAAAAGGACTTCTCTAGATGAACATTTGCTACGGTTAGTGGTGGATAAAGATTGTAGCTTTCGTTTTGACGAGGCATAAAGATAAGAAACTTAGTTTTTGTCAAATTTAAGGTCAATTTATTACTGCATAACCATTCGTAGACAGCTGGTATATGATTGTTAATTTCACGCAATAAACTGTGAAGATCACTTCCAGAAGCTGTTAGAGATGTATCGTCTGCCTATAATCTGGTAGAAAAAAAGGTGGAAGACTTTGGAAGGTCATTAATGAAAATAATAAACAGCAAAGGTCCTACTATCGATCCTTGAGGCACACCAGTGGAGATAAAACGTGTATTGGAAGCAACACCATTTGCATGCACCTGCTGTTTCCTATTATTTAAGTAGGATTGAAACCAGTTGTATTCACTTTGTTGTAATCCATAGTACTTAAGTTTATTTAGTAATATTTGATGGTTTACTGTATCGAGTGCTTTACTTAAATCTAAGAATAAAGAAACCACATAAAGTCCCTTATGAAGAAGGGAGGTTATTTCTTCAATAAGGTCAATCAGACAATCAGAGGTTGTAAAACCTGGTCTCAATCCATATTGTTTTGGGGAAATCATATTGTTATTCGTAAAATAGAACATCAGCTGATTAAAAATACATCTCTCAAATATTTTACTTATCGAGGAGAGAACTGAGATAGGTCTATAATTACTACATACAAAACGAGAGCCTTGTTTAAAAATTGGAACAACTTTAGCAAGTTTTATACTATCAGGAAAAATACCTTTGTTGATGGAAAGATTAAAAATAAAAGTTAAAGGACGGTATATTTGAAGTGCTGCAGTTTAAAATAACAGTGGATGAATCTTGTCAATCCCAAACGACTTGTTTGTGTCAAGACTTTCTAGTAATAAGAATACCTCTATTACAGAGACTTGTGCGAAGCGAAATTGTTTTCGTTTCTGAGAAAGATAAGAGGTTGCACTCTTATCAGATTTAGGCAGTTGTGCTGCTAGTGTAGAAGGGACACTACAAAAAAAATCGTTAAGGCAGTTGGAGATAGTTAAAGGTTGTTCGTATCGTTTATTATCCACTTGTAGTTTTTCTATGTGAGAACTTGGCTGCTTCTTATTTATCTATAAATTGATGTTATCCCACATCTTTTTCGTGTTATCTAATTTGATTAATATGTCATTATAAAAGCAGTCACGATATATCTTATTAATGATAGCAATTTTATTGCGATATAGTTTATATTTGTTTAGGAAAACGTAATTTCGAGTAATAAGCCATTTCCTGTATAATTTATCTCTAACTTTCATAGATTTCTTTAAACCAGAAGTAATCCACGGTTTATATGCTTTGTGTTTAATCTTGGCTTTTTTAAGTGGTGCATGTATATTACTTACTTCATTGAAAATATGTAGGAACCTGGTATAGCTTTCATTTACTTCATTGCATTTTTAAAAAGAATCCCAGCTCTCTCTTCGTAGATCTAATTTGAAATTTTCATCTTCAAAACTCCGAAAGTCTCTGAATTCGAAATAATCAGGAAAAGGACTAAATTTCGGGTCATATAAAATAGTAAAGACTGGTAGATGATCCGCAATCTCAACTGCAAGGCTGCCACTTGAGCAGGAAGTCGAAATATTTGTAAAGATATGATTAATGCAGCTTTGTGAATTTTCAGTAATACGTGTTGCTTCAAAGATCAGCTGACTGAATCCTTCTGATTGTATTAAATTAATATATTCCTTAGAGACACTTGTTTTTGTAAGAGTATTTATATTAGTATCACCCATTAAAATGCATTTTTGTCTTAGAGAGAAAAACATTCTGTAGAGTTCTTTCAAGTTTGTCTAAAAATTCTGGGTTTGAAAAATTTGGGGGTTTATAAATGACACCCACAATCATATCATTAGTTTCTATCCATAGGTTTTCAATTGAGTCTATTTTGAGGTCATTTCTAATTGAGAAAGAATAGCCTGATCTGACATACAAAGCAACACCGCCGCCTGTCGAAAAGGTGCGATTTTCATTGAGTAAAGTGTAACCTGGGATTTGAAAACGTGTATAATCAGTTTCAGAGGTGAACCATGTCTCGGAGCAACCGATAAAATCAAACTTACATGAAATCGAATCCAGAAGATTGCACATTTGTTCGAAATGTTGTTTTAAACTTCTTCTATTTAAGTGAATAACACAACAAAATAACACAACAAAATAACGCAAGACAAAAATGTCAGTGACGCCTACAATCACTGCAACAACAGTGGTATGACACAAAAGATGCAACCAAGACCCAGAAATTCTGAAACTACTAGTTTTAGTAGTCTATGTAAATAGAAAACCCCCGTCAAAACCTGTTTGTATAAACAAGTGCTTGGATAATATACGGTTTAGTATTATTCTTGCACTTACTTTTTGGTAAGGAGGGATGGCTGCATCAAAGACTTTTTTGCTTGATGAAATGCTGGTTAGTCGCTTGTTCATTTTTTTCCGGAATATTCTTAAGTAGTGCAGGCGGGTGGTTGCTCTGACGATTGAAAAATCATCAAACAACGCTAATGCAAAGTCCATGGGCCAGGACCCCAAAATTTTGGAATTCTTACCTTTCTTAGAGACAAAGGCTATCATAGCCTTTTAGAAGCTTTGTTCCCTCTACTTTATTCTTATGTGATAGCCACGTCATCGGTGTAACTTTCTTGTGTAAATCACGTGATAAAATGACGTCACCGATGTAATAGAATAATTCCTTTCCTGACTATGGCAAAACAAGATGCTTTACTTCTTAAATTGTGAGCAAGCATTATTTAAATACCGTAAATAGATGCAGAAGGATGTTTCAAGTTCGAGACATTTTAAAAAATGATGTTGTTCCGGGGTTCTATGGCAACAAAGTCCTACTTCCTTAGAAAAAAAAAGGTTTCTTCACAGTCCGTTTCCGGTTTTTTTTTTTTACTTTTTTCCCTCTGCATTTAATCTGTAGCACCTACTGCTACTTGACGCTGACTGTTTTACAACAAACTAAACTTCAGTTTCTTGTAGCATTTGGAAACATTTGAATTAAATGATGTCGTCTTAAAAGACAACTTCTGTGAAAGCTATTTAGTTAATGTGGTTACTTTAGCACAATTACACGTTGTAATAATCAAGAAGGTTTCAGCTATTAGTATTTATATTGAATAAAACTTCGAAATCAGTCTTTTTCTTCATTTCCATGGAAACAATAACTCGGACGAGGGAATCCTAGCAAAACGGTAAAGTCTTGCAGCTAACAAGGTCTGTTTCGTGGACCTATTTTCGTGTTATCCTGTCATCATCGTCATCGTCAGTCTCTGTGGTAGCCTGTATTGGGTTCTTACGCCGATTTAAAAAAAGTAACAGTCTTATAAAGGACAAAAAATTTTTTAAGGCCAGGGAAATGTCAGGGAATTTTTTTTAAAAGTTATTTGACTCTCTACTCCTGACACATGTAGTAGTTGTGACCAGTAGTTTTTGTTGTGAATGCTTTCTTCGCAATTCCTTCTCCTCTAAGCGGAAAGAGGTTGAAAATGGAGAGAAAAATAAGGATGGCCTTCAAAAAAAGCTAAAGCAAATGTAACCGTCATCGTTTTTCGTTAATAAAAGGTCAGTAACACACTGGGGATTTTTGGTCGATTTTGATGTAATCACGAAGTCGAGGCTCTTCTGCCGCCACATGCGGATAGCCCTGGGGACTAGGTTGGAATCCCTAAACCAAGATGGCGGCCAGGTCTGTAAACAGTGCAATAGCCAAGGAAATATCGCAAGAAGTGGATAAATTTTACGAAAAACTCGAGTTGAGATATTATAGCAGTATTCCAAGAGATGATGTTACACAGAAGCTGGCTTTGCAAGACCTATTTCATATCCGAGGGCACCAGTTTAAAGGAAAATTTTACCTGTTGGCCTTTTATGGTAAATGTTTGCTTTTCCAAAACACTGATTTGTGATCTTACAAGTTTGCCGTACTCTAACATTGATCGGTGGTCTTCAGCGCAATTACCACCACAAATTAGGAAATTGTCATAAGGGCTTGACACTCTTTCTGTAACATTTATAAATGAAACCAGCCAAGCACATGCTTCATTCGATTTACCAAAAGGAGCACCGTCTGCTCCAATTGCCACTAAAAAATTGTCCCTTTCCTTTCCAAACCAACTCAGAAAATTTGGCCTGTAACTGTCAATATGAAGATACAAATTAACCATTTGTAACAAACGTTCTCGCAAGTCAATGACCAGGTACAAGTGGTAACAGATTCTGACTAACATCTTCACTCTCCTTCTCAATTTCACTGTGAGCCCTGGCCTGAGGTATATTGTGAGGGGTCCCAATCTCTTGTTCTGATATGAATTTCAGCGAAACTATTTAGTAGCTAATTAACACTCACTACATTCCACATTGTAGTTTTTTAATCACGTGCAACGAGACTTCACACGCATTCTTAATATATACAGAACTTTTAACAATCTAACTTTTTAGAATTTGAAAATGATGAGCGAGTCATCGAAACGTCATTCAAAATTTTTATCGTTGATTTTTATTCTTAAATGTTTATCGAAAGCGTCTGTTATTAGAATAATAAATGATAATAGACTGTATTAATCAGTCACTACTGTAAAACATCGTGTGGACTGATGTGTCATGGTTTGTTTAGGAATTGCAAGTTTGGATTTAATTGTGATTCTTGCATTGCATGACCTCCAATCTTCTTGTACTTGAGCATTTCCACTTTGTATCCTAGTTGTTTATGGACAAGTGATGTGATTGCCTTTTCGAATTGAAATAAGCCCCCCTCTCATCAAATGGGCTTGAAATAAATAAGGCCCCCAAAAGGGCCTTAATAGAGGATTTACGGTATGTGATTTCACAAACGAATGTAACTGATAAGTACAATTTGAAAGAGTAAAAAAAGACTCAATGTGATTAAAAGTATGGAAAATGTTTACTCACAACGTGCTGCATCGTATTCGACGATGTTGACTAACTGCTTCAGGGCTATAAGTGGAAAATGCATTTGATCAAGAACAGGAAAAATTTATTGAAGGTTATTTATGTGTTTCTTTTTTATTTTGTGAGGCAACGTTGAACGTGTAATGTTGGACAACATTCTTAGGGGTAAGTATAAATTATTTTTCTGTATATCATAATTATCTTCGCTATTGATACTCTTGTTTCTTTCATGTAGATTGAAAAATAGAAATTCTGATTGATGACGATGAGTGTAAAAGGAAAGAGTTTTCAAGAGTGTGAAGCATTTGTTCTCACGTTTTTTTTCTGAGCACTTTCATGTGAGACTACTGAAGAAATAACACCTACATTTTGCAACAAAGTTGTTGAGTCAGTGTACTCAAATAGAATAACTTTATAGAAGAAAACAATCTGGATCTCTGCCCTTTCCGTCTATTCAAACTGGAGTGTTGAGAGCAGTTATTTTCTTCTTGTGTTCAGGATAATATTAAATTAATCTTTCATATGGTTTAAGTAAAAAGTAGGGAATATTTTTATTATCAGATTGTTCATTATTTTAGGTAGTGTAGGAAAGCAACAGACGTTGTAAGTAGGCAATATATGCGACTGTGCATATTGTTATTTTGTGTATCAAATTGTACTAAATTCATATTTACCAAGGGGTACTTATCTTCGCTTGTGAATGGTAGACTGTGAGAAACGGGAATCTGTTGGAAAATTCCAAAGTAATTATTATTAATGACTTACAGTCATATTTTTAGCTCAGTATTTCAGTTTGATCTACAATTTGTTGACAAAGGTGGTATATACTTGTTTGGAGAACAGTAATATCAGTAGTTTAAGGAGTACTGATAAATTGCTTTACCTGTTGTTGGTGTGGTTTGTACCCCTATGTCTTTGAAAAAGAATTATTAAAAAAGTTGTGTTTAAGGCTCATTTTATACTGTGAAAATTGTCTAAGAGGACTTAAACGTTTTCTATAGATAATATGATAACCAATTCTTATTAACAGATAGACATGAAAGACATCTACTATAAAAATGGGTTGTGTTAACTGCAATTATTTACCATACGTAGGTAGTGGGATTATTGTTTCTGCAGTACATTTTTGGAAGGTGAGTTGTGTTGTGAAGGAAGTGGAAAAGCCGCAAGGGAAAGTTCTGCCTGCCATATTTCTTATGACTTTTGAATGCTCCTTAGTTTTGTCACCTTTGTTGGAACGATTTGATTACGCAATCAGGAAGAGTGGTATAATAGGAAACTGATCTGGAAACGAGGCAGGTGAAGTGTAACAATCAAGTCATGGATAAAAAGAATTACATCTTGGAAGTTATTTAAGATACAAGCAGAGTATTCTGTAGTTACTTTAAACATTAGAAACTAAAACTTTTATTCAACGGCGATTTAGGTGCAAAAAAAATTTTTCTCTTTCAAAAGAGGTCAAAGAATCCCTAAATTTCTTGAGAGGTCAAATTCTGCTTCATGACAAAAACCAGAGGAAATCAGC
Source organism: Porites rus (assembly GCA_964035705.1). Taxonomy (NCBI): domain Eukaryota; kingdom Metazoa; phylum Cnidaria; class Anthozoa; order Scleractinia; family Poritidae; genus Porites; species Porites rus. Next base: position 23,568,613 of record OZ037995.1, read on the forward strand.
GCTAGAATGGACAGGAAACACATTAATCAGCCTCATTAAGAAAGTCTCAATCGGCAAATATAATGTTTGCTCAGTCTAAAGGAAGAAGTGTCTATAGCATACTCTACCCGTTTAAATTTTCTAACCTATGAGTATTGTCAAGCTCTCTTTTGATGTTGAGCTGGGATTGATCAGGCACTTTGCAGTGCATGACAAAAATGTTGTGTGATGTGCTTTTGTTAAATAGCCAATTCTGTGTTTTAAAACAAGATTAGCTAGTTTCAGTTGTTTTTTAATGAAGGATAACAGAACATTTCTTAATATTGACATGTACTTGGCATGTAAAAATGCCTTTCTAGAATTTTTTCAAGCACAAATCTTATTAAGGAGTGGAGCTTGTTTATACGTTGCTCAATTTTATTTAATGTCTGCATTAACGTGGTAACTTTTCCTTGGGAGATAGTAGACATACTTGGTGTTTTATCATTCTGAGCAAATTAGAAACTCCCGTAAGCCTGGTTGCACAGTATTCGAATTACCCAAGAATTATGGCAGGTGGGATTTCAAATCAACTTGTATTCACTGTTCTTGCAGCTTTGGTGCCAAAACAGCACTCCTATGTTAATCCTGCAAGGTATGAAGGCTACAATATATTTTTCAATTTGTCTTTTTTTTGTTTTCCACTTGTTTGTTTGTAGGCTTTTTGTTTTGAACGTGAAAGAAATCAAAATTAATGTCTATTCTTTGAAGATGTAGCTGCGTTCACGTTTCTGCCTTAAAAAATTTGGGATGTTTGTTTTATTGCTTTTTTGAGAAAGGGAAGAAATAGGCAGGAACAAACACTATGATTAAATTTAGGCTAATTCACAGCGTGAGAACTTGTTACCATGGAAATGAGGGACAACATCAAAATAAGTCCTTCAAACAGTCGAGGGTAACATAGACATCTGACGATTTGTTATTTTGACGATGAAAGTAGATTCTGTGCAGATAACCAGTGTCTGTAAAACAGCGGTCACAATATGTGAAACATTGTGGCTTGGGATATAGAAAAGGGTGTGTTGTGAGAATTAGCATTAGTCCATGGGCCAAGACCTAAAAATTTGGAATTTCTTACCACTTAATGGGAGCAGTGCTATCATACATTTTCTTAAACCTCAATTCCTATACTTTAGTTTGATGTATGATAGCAATGATATATGGCCAGCTTAAATATCAAAATCACGTGATTAACTGACATAATCACTGACAAAATATGAGCTAACTATCTAAAAGTGGTTAATGAGAACAGAGTGGTTTCATGCATATTTTGTGCTCTACTGTTGATTTAAATGGAAAATTACATTATGATAACATTTGACTTAGAAAATTAACGAGAAATAATATACCTTGGTTGCCATAGCAACAATCACATGGGCTATAAGTGTTTTCATACGTAGGAATGTTGAACGCCCTCAGGAAAACTCATCAGATACTTGCTTTAATGTGTCAATGTACACTTTACATCGAATATTTGCGTTATATACTCAACGTTTGAGTCACATTTCCATCGAAATATATATTACAAGAGCAGCAGACTAGAGCTTGAGCTTTCGTTTATTTAGTGACACGCAGTAACATTGCTAAAAACCTCAATAGCTAATGACCATTTTTACTTTCCTGTCTGGTATTTTGCAAATAGCTTTGTCCACTACCCCACAACACTAAGAGATTATATCAACGCACCGCGAGAACCTTTAGAGTACTACAGCTTAATCATCTTCACATTCAATATCAGAGTCATCTGTAGTTAAATCCTCTGCAACTTCCTCAGGCTGGTTTGTACACTCCTGTAACCGACACATGTCAGTACAATGCAATCAGTTAGCGAGACAGGTACAGCTTGGCAACTGGCATACTCTCTTACACTGGCAGGATAGGAGCTCAAGCAGCCTTGGGTACCGGTTCCCCACTCATCCAGTCAATAGTCAACTTACCATCCGTTAGACACCATCCAGAACCAATGGACGAGGGGATTTGGGGTGAACTTTGAAGACTCCTGCGCCATATTGCTGACTGATAGTTTGCTCTCTCACAATGCTTTCGTAATGTGTCCTGGCATGGAGGAAGCTGGTGCGACTCTAACTCTCCTTTCTTGATATTCTTGATTCCCATCGCTTTTACCTTAATGATTCATGATTCCTTCAAGAATTTTCTTCCAGATTCATGATTCACGAAGACTTCTGATTAATGCTACCTTAGTTTCGTTTTGTATAGTTTTTTTGGGTGTCCACACTTCTGTTTTCATCCAGAATTATGTAGATTTTTCGACCACTGCTTTTCTGTATCATCTTTCGTTTTGTTCAGATATGGATTTTTTTGTAACTCAACATTAAGCACCAGTGTAACTGGAGAAACATGCGGACTGTCAGCCCCGAATGCATGAGGGGCATACTCCCCTAGGAAAAATTTTGAAAATTGGACTCTCGGAAACGCCATACCCTGCATTCCCTGGATCGAACGCAATTAATTCAGATACGTCTATTTTGTCACGCTTTTCTCAGCCACGTTATTCATGGTTCCCAAGCCGAGGTACAAAGATTCATGATTCCCAAGTTTTTAAAAACAAAGATTCATGATTCCTACAAGTTTTGTAACTATGATTTATGATTCCGCTTTCACCCTTCCATCCCCGTCACAGAACATACTAAGAATTTATTTTTGTTAAAGTTATCATTTTGTTGGTCCACAGTATCACAAATGTCCACGTGCTGTTGCATAGGTGTTCTGGAGCCTCCGACTGAACTGAATTACCTCCGTCCCTTTAAAATCTTTTTTTGTAATGAAAAAATATCTAGCATACTTTGAGTTTAATGAATTATAACAGGGAACAGGTACAACACGCCGAAAACAATGTAGGAGAGAAAATATTGTAAGCAATATTGGACTTAAAAATACCATTTTCAACTGATTCTTTAAACGATACTGTGATGAATAACGGAGAGCAGAAAAAATTCAACAACAATTTATCGACATGAAAGAAACCAAAGCAGAAGGAGTCTAGAAGGTTATTATGAGAATTGGCGAGACTACTAAACGCAAACTTTTAACACATGGGCCATGAATGGCAAAGTACTAGGGACAAGGCAGTATAGTTTTTATCCCTAGTAGTGGGTTGGACCCTGCCTAAACAGTTGAGTGCCTTTTTCCGTTTTCAGCAAAGTGAAACTTACTAAAAAATATTTGAACTAATTTATATGGACATTGACAACTTGTTTCTTGGTTTTGTAGCTATATTTCTAAAGTTAAAGCATGTTACTTATAGTGAATAAAGTCATTTGCATCGGGAAGTAATATTGGTCTGTCATTGACACAACAAATCGGCTCATAAATTGCCCATTTCGTATGGCACTTTGATAGATCAGCAAAAGGGGACCAAATTCTAGGACAAATTCAGAAAGAAACCGAAATGTCTTATCATTTTTACTATTTTCAGAGGCCCAGTCTTTAAATCTGTTTCGCAATCGCAAACTGAAATCTTCCCTTTCTTTACCGATCCTTTGCCTTGCTATGTTGCCATTAGGAAAATACACAAAATCCTCAAATGACTTTACCGTGGCCAATGGAAGACCGCAGAAAAAAATCGTTTAGTGATGGAAATTATCGTTGCTAGTTTTCCTCTTTGAAGAGTATCAAACGCCTCTGTTATCCTGCACCTGTTCAAGATATGTCTAATAGCGTAAAAGAAACCACCCGGTCCATATAGACGTGAGATAATTTCCATGCAATAGCCGATAGTAGGGAAGTCTCTGGGTGTCTCACTGAAACTTCCAAACTCGTCAGGGCATTTATTTCTAAGGCCACGCGTTGTTGTTGTGGTTTTCACATCTCCCACAGCAATAACTCTGTCTCTTGCACCCACCAAATTGCGGACACTGATTGGTTTCTTGATTGGGGTTGCCAATTTCAGAGTTGTGATTTAATGTATTATTTGTATCAGCATTCATGCCTTCAGTTCCTGTAAGGATTTCATGGGCAAGAAGTGCAGTTTGCGACTTAATTTCAGTTGAGTTGTCTTGTAGAAGCTTGGCAATTTCCCAAGGCGTGTCTTGTTGTAGGGCAGCTTGTAAAGGTGATGGTATATTTACAGGAAATGTTCCTGAAGGTTTTGCATCATATCGAAGTAAAGTCCTCACTACTTCAATATGCCCGTGAAAAACTGCCAAATGTAAGGGTGTAACTCCACACCCTTCTCTACTATTCACTTCTGCACCACATGCCAGTAGACATTCAACCAATGTTCCCAGGTTTCTTTCAACAGCAACATGCAACACAGTTGAGAGACCGTCATCCTTGAAGCCATACCATATTTTACTTTTGATTTAATGAAATGAATGGCTTTCTCTAAGGGCATGCCCTCAACCCCTGATACTAATTCTTTGATGATATCAGCCATTTTACGTTTTTTGTTTCATAGCTGTCTTGAAATTACTTGCAGTTAAATGGTCTGGGGTAATAATTACCGGTTCAGTTTCACTATATTGTACTTCATGGTCTGCAAAAGCCTTTCTCATTGATTCTAAATGTTCAAAGTGAATGTCTAGTTCTCTATAGACCTTGTATCGTTCTCTGGCAGAGGGAACATCGTACTTCTTATTTGAAAGATGGAAGGGTATGTAGTCATCACTTCTCTTAATACCTAGGCCTAGCTCGCTTGCATACTCACGGTAAGTCACTGCTTCACCACAGGTGAACGCTTCATCTGCCAATGAGAAAGGCAAAATCAAAACATTTGACAAAGTTGGGGCGTCCTCCTCTACAGGAACATTGATTGAGTATTTTCCCTTTGATTTTGAGAGGAATGTATCACTTTTCAGAGTATCCATTAAGTCTGTCTCAGCCAATTTAAGCAGTTCTTTTCTCTTTAGTGAAACGGTGTTTACACCAAAGTCCAATACTTTCAGCAGTAAGGTATCTACCTCATTTGAGTATCCCTTTTCAACTACATCTCAGTTTAACCCAACAAGAACACACACAACCCTTGGATGCGGCTCGCTTCAAGCGAAGCGCTCGGTTTATTCTCCGAAAAGACTAAAAGATACCCATGACATGGTGGTACATCGTGGCAACTGAAAACGATAATTGTAACTTTATAGTGAAACAAACACCAGTGAATGAACAGCAGCAACAACTATAAAATCAACGAAATTGCAGTTTGTCAGAACTGTCTTTAACAGAAACGCTTTGCACATTATTTTTTCGGTGCTTTAGTGAATTAATGTTAGACTCGGTAGCAAAACTCTGCGTGATTTCTATGAGAACAAAAAGAGAATATCAACAAACACTTAAAAAAAAATAAAAAGTAGATGATGGAGTTACATTTGTTTAAATATTCATCTTCCACATTTGTAGGGCTTTCCTCCGTTGTGTCCCCTAACCAAAAAGTAGGTGAACTCTAACCCTAACCTCGGAAAACTCCGAGAAGTTCTAATTTCGTGGCTCAATTAACCAAGAGGGTAGATTCATTTTTGACATTTAGATATTTAAAGTAAAGTTTTACAAATAAATTAGTAGTATTTTTATAATTTTCAAGAATATTTATGTTAACTAATTCAGTATTAATTTTAGTTGTAATAAAATTACGCATGTATCAGTGCTGCTTTTAAGAAGGGAGCAAAGGATTTTAGAGAATGGATTTTGGGGGGGAAATGGTCAATTTTCAAATACACCTGTAATTCATTTTCCTTTAAAGGAAGTTGGCAGGAATGTGGTTTAATTCATTACCTAAATTTTAATATCTATTTTGCACGCTAATCGTCAAAGTGACGTCATCCAGATTTTCCTTTCGTTTTTTGAGTTTCATTCAACTGATTTTTTTGCTCCAAAAATGTTCTTTAACTTTTTACTGCGGACAGTACAAAAATTTACTTTCGCAAAAATTCGTGCCTTGCCTGACACGGAAGGTGGCCTGTTTCACTGAGTCTTTATAGTGCTACTGTAATGAACTGACCTTTCCCTCTCCTACAAAACGCTTAGGTCAAAATAAAGATACTTCAGCATAACTGCGACTGGCTCGTGACAAACAGCTTTAAATTGTACTATATTGCCGTGATTGAGATCATGCAGTAAACGAGCTTCGTTAGTGAATGTATCGATAAATTGTAAAGACGAACCAAGCAATTTCTTTACAACAACTGACTCGCCTGAATTCCTGTCCAGGTGTTAACCATACTTGGTCCCAAAAACCGCTACGAACAATCCTTGTCCAACCACATCCTGTTGCCCTAGATCACTCAATTTAAATTCTGGAAGGCCCTCAAAGCGATCGATTCGCTTCTTCTTCACCGTCAATGCCAAAGGCACTTTGAAATTTGCAAGAGACAACATGGCGTAGGAAGAGGTAAAAGAAAGCACGTAGTGGCTACAAATACCCGAATTTTCCCGCCAAAATGCTACGCAAAAATTGAGAATTTCTGTGTAGAACAATGTACAAAGTTGTTATGAAATATTAAATTCTCCTCAGTCTTCCGTTTCCCGAATACGACAACCGGGAGTCTGTTTGATTTTTATTTTTCGGAAAGGGAAACCGGATTGCAGGTTGTAAAAGGGACGGGGATATTTACCATTTCTTGCTTTGGCAGCTGGGAACTGTTTTCAAAAAACTAAAACGCAAGAAACTTATAAATGGGAAAGGGTAGACTACAAAAATGGGAGGAAGCTGAGGTTCCGTAAGGCTGTCAAGAAGGAGCCATTCAGCCAGTTTTTGGTAGCAGAAACCTCGTTGTTACCATAACAAAGTCGAGCTGTTATGGCACAAACTGCCCACTTACAGAACATGTTCACAGCACAACCTTCACACACATCTTGCATGTGCACAGTCTATTACTATTAATCTTTATTCTTCCTGCAACATCTAAGCCCCCGCAAGAGGTCGTGGAGCCTAATAAATTTCACCACGTAATCCTATTTGGCGCTGACTGTTTTGCGACAAACTAAACTTCAGTGTCTTGTAGCATTTGGAAACATTTGAATTAAATGATGTCTTCTTAAAAGACAACTTTTGTGAAAGCTATTTAGTTAATTTGTTTACGTTAGCACGATTACACGTTGCATTGGAACCGTTGGTTGGTTTCAGTTATTAGCATTATGGAATAAAACTTCGAAATCAGTCTTTTTCTTCATTTCCATTGAAACCATAACTCCGACGAGGGTAAAGTCTGTCAGGTACCAAGGTCTGTTTCGTTGATCTTTTTTCTTGTTTTCTAATCATTGTCCTCATCGTCAGTCTCTGTGGTAGCCTGTATTGGGTTCTTACGCCGATTAAAAAATAGTCACAGTCTTATAATCTACACGAATCCAAACACTAATCCCTTTGAGAGACAAGTACAGTTTGGCAGCTCACAACGCCTCTTACACTAGCATAACAACAACTACAAGACTCATCCAGTTAACTATCAGTTTACCTTTCTCAATACTCCAACCATAGCCAACTGGGGAGGGTATCAGTGGGGAGCTCTGGAGGCTTCGACGCCATATTGCAGCCTGGTAATTAGGGCCAGTCTCAGTGCTTACACAGAGTGTTCATGCATGCCGGACGCTGGTTGGAGTCGAGGTCTCCTTTCCTGGCACAGAAGAGACGAAACCACAGGTCATTCACATAACTGGTACCTGAATTCGAGCTTTACATCTTAAAGGAGAACTCTTGAATTGGAGTAAATAGTTCATCAGACACTTCTCACTCAGTACCAAGTGCTTAGAATAGCTCCCTGAACTTCACGTGTCGCTTCGTCAACCTCAAGGCACATAGTTTTCCTTTCCCAAAAAAGGCGCCTTCACTATAACAGCCAGTGGAGGCATTTAACCCAGGAAGACAGGTGCACAGCGCTGAGCTTTGGCGCTGGACAACATGTTCGATGTCAAGAAATCTGTTTTTTCTTGCAGCCGGTTCTTGCACATTAATAACTTGAATGATTTTCATTTTAAACTCTGAATTATCGTGATAATATTAAAGGTGACGAATTACTCTTTAACTTTGGTGCGAAATTTTAGCGTTAATTTGTACACAGTGCATTACAGTCCTCTTACCGGTTTAGATGGCTCAGTATCTTCCTTATCCACGCTCTTTTTATCCCCTGACTTCTCTTCTTCAGCCTGGGGGGATATCCCCGGGAATTCTTGGGGCTGACCCTCCGCCAAGAAAGCGATAACTCTCCTTGTGCATCCCCAAACAGAACATGGCACGCAAGACCACTCCCTCCGGGGGCGGCAGGGACTTGGTTTCTTCCTCGTACATCCCCAGTTAGGTGAACATCCCCGTCAGTCGTTTGCTCACACCATGCAGATCCCTCGTCGCCAGGCACCTCACGAAAACCAACACCTCCTTCTGATTCAGTGTGAAAAACCACGAACAAAGGCCTATCCCATAATGGGTATACACGTCGTACAATCACTGGCACTGCTCCAATGAATTGAATTTGGCAAATTCCCTCTGTAAAACAAAAAGACACAATGTCAGTTCACGTCTGATTCGGGTTGAACTGATTGACACACTCGTCAATAATGACAGCAGGAAACCCACCCCTTAGGCACTCGCTTCTGGATATGATGAAAAACCTCGCTGGGACCTCCTTTTTCGCGTCACCTTAGACAGGAATGGACGTTAGCGCGTTGAATGGGAAAGCCCACCCCCAAGAACATCGCGTACACGACCCATATGCAATGACCCGGAGCCTGTCTCTGCAGATAAGCATAAATATTGCTTGGGTGGCTACGTGAGGCATGTCTCTTGGGGGTCAAGTTTTTCCAACGTACCTTAGGCGATATCCTGTCCCTGATGGATCGAGCAGTAACATCGCGTTGTGTTCCCTTCGAATCGAAGGTACACCGCCATGATGTGTGAAAGAGATGGGAAAGACCCGTCCGAGGGTGGGGTTTAGTTGCAAAACGTAAATGTCTTTTGTGATGTATCTTTAATTCCAATACCGATGTATGCCGGCACGTTTTCCCCTTTTAATTTTTATTTAATGGTGTAGTTTCAACAAATTGTTGCGTTCTGAACAGGGCACTCCTTAAAGAGAAAACATTTTGCACTTCAAGGAGAAAGTAGCTGTTGTTTTTTTCTGCTCTTTCTATAAGACTTTAAAAGACCCTGTAAGACCCGTTTTCGGATTTCGTGTTCGATTGGGAAATCCGGTCTTGGATTTTTCAAATCTAAATCCGGATTTCCCAATCGAATGCACCCTCAGACAACTTGACAGATCAATCGCTGTTTTGCAATCATCGAGCTGTTTTAGAAGATCGACCACAGCTTCTGTATCAGCAGTGACGGGTATTGCGTCATTGCAAACATGTGTGGGCACGTCGTCACACCTCCCGACCAAATATTAATACAATGCTGGACAAAGGCAGGGGTAGCTGGGGCCATTTTGGAATAGAGAATGAGAAACGATCACTCCAGCGATAAAAAACAAATGTGCCTTTGTCAAATCTTTTATTGGAAGCACCCTCTCTGGTTTTCCTAGGAAAAGCCTTGTCTTAACTTGATCAAGAGTAAGCTCATAAAACTCAGCTGAAAGGGCACCTGCGTCAACGCCATCTTCCCCTTCAAAAGCTATGACAACCTTCTTTATCAGTCTTTCTTTGTCAAACTTGTAAAATGCAAGGACGTTGCACTATATGTTATCTTGCTCAACTGTGATATTAATTTCTTCTTCCGGTTTTACTCGGGGACTCTGTCAGCACTTGCATCAGCATTTTGTTAGAGTGCTCAGGACTGCAATTCACCAGTCCATCGATCGTGGCATCTAGTGAAAAACTTTAAGTCGCAACTTTTGATAGCGCATCAAGTTCGACTTGCAGGAAGATGTCCCTCAAAACTTCCAGCTTTCCACTAAAGGAAGCTGTGCTTGCTCAATGAGACGAGGTCAAAGGCATTAAATCTCCAACTGTCTTCGCAAGACTTTCATCACTGGTTAGATCAACTGACACCTAGTTAAAGGACTGTGAGAAGAATCGTCCCTATTTCCCTCTGTGTCAACTGTTTGGGCACTGGTTCCAGGTCTCGCCAGAGTGCATTTAAGGGACTGGCAATGCACTCCCAGTTCAGACAAGTTTACCTCCTTTGCACAGTGGATGCACGACTTTTTGGGTGTTTCTCTGGTCACTTGTACAACTTGATCTAGTTCTAAATCAGTTTGCAACGGCCTTATAAAAAATGTGGCTGAATAAAGGGATGCCCTTAGTTCTTGGATGCAACAACCCTGAGAACCTAATGGAATTGGCATGAATGGCGGAGCACCCGATTCCCCAGTACTTGACTTCAAAACCTCAATGGCTTGTTGCTGTAACTGCAATTAGGGGAATTCTTCTTCTAAGTTCTTGATAAAATAGGCATGAACAAAGGTCGTATTTACCCTTTTCAAGATTAGGTAACATACATTCATTCCAGCTTTTTGTGGAATAGTAAATTTTTGGTTGCAAACTTCCTAGCAACTTGTCTAACTCGAGCGATGGTGGTGCTATCGTCGTCTCCTATAAAGGTAGAGTAGCGGATACAACATGCTTTGGCATGCTCGTAGATTTCTGCTGCAGCCCCTGCCTCCATTGACTTGGAAGTGCCAGTATGATTCTTTCGACAGTCGTGAGTATCTGGCCGTTTTCCTGACTTGTACACACTCTCACATATTCGGCAGGTGGTGTTCCTCGTTTCGAAGTGAATAATTTTACCCGTAGCTCGTTCAGCAGCAGTGTCTTGTCCTGCTACCCCATATCGTAGGAGATTGCGAGGAAGGCCATCATTGCGGATACCATGAAATTGGTAAGTTTTTTTGAATACAGGGAAAACTTGGGATGGGGAATACTCTAGCATGCAGAAAACTTATACAAATTTTTCTTTGATTTCTAAGGTGGGCAATTCAGGCTATGGCAAAACCATCACTAAACACTGAAACACAGAAACGTGGATTATTGCAGTGACGCAGAGGCCACCCAAAAAGTCAACACCCCACTGTTCCGGAAACTGGATAATATCACAGAAGACACTTACAAAGTAGAGTCTTGTAAGAAAACTATTAAGTTAAACTTAACCATTCAAGTCAGCTTTTTTGTGTATCAGTATGCGAAGTTACGCATGCTGCAGTTTTATTATGATTTTTTGGATAAATATTTAGATCGTGCATATTTCCAAATGTGTGAAATGGACACGGATAGTGCGTATATCGCCATCTCAGGGGAAAGTGTAGAAAGTTCAGTGAAACCCGAACTAAGTGTTAAGTTTTATCAAGATAAGTGCAACTGGCTTCCAAGAGCTGATACGCCTGAACATAAAGCCTATGATAAGAGAAAGCCAGAGTTATTTAAAGTAGAGTGGGAAGGACAAGGAATCGTGGGTTTGTGTAGTAAATGTAGTAGTACTGTACTGCAGTACTGTTTTGGGGTGAAAGATACGTTTTCTTGCAAAGGGTCAATAAAAAATGTAACGACATTAACAAAGATAAATATGATTCTCATGATCTGATTATTCATTGCTTTTATATGTGTATTTTATATTGTTGTGAAGGCCGTAAGTTAGATTAAGATTTACAATCATACATTCAAAAACACAAATAAAGTTTCCATTCTACTCCGAGCGAGAGGCACATCAACTACATCGCCCTATTGGATCGATCACCATAATAAGCTAAAGATGGCGTCCAACATTCCCATTTCTCTAGTGAGGGCGAAAGCAGATAACTTCCAGCAGGAGAAACAAAAGTCGAGACATTTGTCAAAAGACACCATATCGTTGGAGTAGACCATCAGTGCTCCTCCATTCTCGAAAACGCCTTGTGTTAGACATTGAAACTTTGTCCCGCAGTTTGGGCAAAATTCTTTGGAGGATGTTCCTTCGCCATATTTCTTTTTTAACTGTGTCACAATTGAGGAATGCGAACTTGTAGCTCGATTTAAAGTGGTACGCACACAAAAAGTAACAGAATCCTTATCTTTGAGGTGGGATCTTTTAATGTGGCGTATTAAAAGCATCCGGAGAAGGGATTCCCTTTGGTCACATGAGCAATTATGTTGAAGCGGTAGAAAAACTCGTTTTATTAATCCAGGCCAAGACAGATCTTCAAGTGGGTTTGACGCAAACTTGCCTGATGACTCGCCCTTTCCCTGTTTCGTCCCTCCAGGGTGGCTAACAGCACTAATATACAGTTTGTTGATGACCTCCAAGGTCAAACCTTGAACTGGGAGGAGCTTATGAGAAGTAACACATTTGCTTCAATTTATTCAGCAAATGATATTAACAAGATACGAATGACTGATTGCTGCCCAGCGAAGGCTTTAATTGAAGACCTCCTATCCAGAGAAATTCCACTAAAAGTCTTGCTAAGAGTTCTATTTAAAATTGGCATGAAAAAATGTTCATTTTCATTCCTTGAAAGACAGAAACCCAAACTTTTAACACATGGGCCATCAATGGCAAAGTACTAGGGACAAGGCAGTATAGTTTTTATCTCTAGAAGTGGGTTGGACCCTGCCTCAACAGTTAAAAGTGAAAAAAAGACAGAAAAAAAAGACAAAACATGACAAAGAAAAGACAAGGCATGAAGTTCAAACAAGGGAAATCTTATTTTTCCTGTAGTAATAGACACACCGACTGTTGCTGGTTGTTTATCAGGTGTGTCATCACTGTAGGAAGTATCTGGAGTAGACAAAGAGAGAATGTTGTAGCACTGCCTAGGTGTGTTACTCTTCATAGACTCTAAATGTAATATTTTTGGGGATCAAACTTCGGTTTCTCCTTTGACAAAGTCTCAAGTTCTCAGCTTACGTGCCATAGGGAATGTATATAGAACCGTGTCAATGTAGACACTCAAGAGTGACAAACGTCATTTTTCTCTAAACAGCTGATCCGTACACAAGAGAAAAGGACATAGCTTTCAATGGCGGTGTTTATCAACTTGCAATGATTTTCAACAACAATCTTGTTTGTGAACATTTGGCATTACCGAAAAGGGATTAACAATAGTTTTTGTTGTGGCTTTTCTCCAGTTCTGTCCTTTCTCCTGGAAGTATCTTCAGCCTCTCAACCAGCCATGGCAATAAAAGAATTGTTCAAAAGTGTGTCAATGGCCTTTGGCTGTTCCTGGGACAATTCTTCACTACCTCATGTACCTGGCTGATTTAAAATGGTACTCAGGGTGTGTTAGTTGTTCATAAACTTTTAAATGGACGGTCTAGGAAACGTATTAGCGTACAACAGGTCTTTTGAGGGAGGGGGCATTTCAGGTGCAAAACTGGCTAAACTTTTCTAGTTATTTATTTCCCAGATAAAACATTAGTATGTCTTTTTTTTCACTAAATGATACAATAAAATAATATATCTTAAAGTGTGTATAACATGAGTGTAGTGAGTTTTGAAGTTTGCTTGTTACAGTTTGTTAAGAGTATCTCTAATTTATTTATGAGTGCGAATTTATATATAAGGTTAGTTTGTGCTGTTAGAATGGTGCGTTTGCAACCTCGTTAAGTTGCCAAATTTTTGTTCTACCCGTCCCTAAGGAGCGAGCATTCTTCCATCCAAACGCTGGACTGAACCGACAGCGAAGCAGCAGTATGGCGTTTCACTTCATGAACGGGCTCTTAAGAGATGAGCTGAATTGTTACTTCTTGCTTGAACTTGCTCATGAATATCAAATAGAGTCCAATGTTGAGAAGTGCCAGTCGTTTATGTTTTTTATGGTCAAAGAAAAGATAGAGAATGACATTCTTACGATGCTCATGTACGGGCAAAACTATCACTTTAAAGCTCTTACATCAGCGTCTATAGATGAAGTACGACACTTATCATTGAAGGAATGAAACAGCAAAAAGAAGAGATCGAGCCAGATAACTACCTGCAGATTGCTGAGGGAATTATTCAGCGACTCGAGACACAATGTAAGGTGAAAGAGGGAGTCTGAAATGTCTGGATCATTTATGTGAAAGCCTTTACAGGCATGCTCGAGCGAAACTACGTAGACCAGCCACGCAAAACACCACTGACGGGTTGTTAGACTGTTTAGTGAACAACACCACTAATGGGTTCTGAGATTGTGTAGTAAGTGACGTTGATAAAAACAGTGGTGACGTGGTTAAAGTTGTTAACTATAAGAGCCTTAAATGTGTCGCCGATGAATTGATAGCTCAAAAGAAAATGTTGGAGAGCTTGCCTTCATTTCAGCTGAAGAAAGGGGCACGAATAAATTTGTTGAATCTCAAAATCGTAGGTAGAAGTGGAATCATTTGAATCTTGATATTCTTAATTCCCATAGTGTTAAGAATGTACACAACGCTCTGTGTAGTGTGTTGGCAAGCTAAAGTTGCTGATCGAAGACCAAACTAAAAGGCTGAATGAAAATAAAAGTTCCCATCAACTTGGAAACCCAGAAGGTGGTAGTCACCCGGATCTGCAGGAATCTGGCGATAAGCGCGGCTTAGGTCTTTTTTAAATACGTGGCAACCACGGCCCTCCGTGTTGACAAAGTCCACCAGGCAATCTATCCCGGGTAAACGGAGTCTGAATGGTTCGTTAAGATAGGAGTCTTTGGCGATACCATCGTTGACAGAGAAACCCTCATAAAAACTTAAATCGTGAACGACTCTGAGTTCGTCGCAGTCACGCTTTAGAACGCACAGCAGCGGTGAGATGACACAATCAGTGTCAAAGGGGTTAGATGTGAAGGGTCCAAAAAATAGAACGATGAACAAGCTCTTTATGGACATAGGATCTGAGGAAAACGTTGTTCTTGGCGGCAGAAGGATGATTAGAAAAAGTAGAGGATGGTAGAGACCCCACGTAATTAATCAGCCCGTCGTAACGAAGAAAATCAGCAATAATTCTATATTGGTAATGTTCGAGGTAAAACTCAAACTTTGCTAAATTGAAGTTAGTCTGGATGGAAATTCGTGGCATGCACGGCTCTGACGGCATTCGCCAAAGCAATGGCATTTTCTAGTCAGTGTTTGTCTTCTGATTTAGGCGTGCCGGTGAAAGTGTTAGGAATTGCGAAGCGATGTTTTGCACATTGAAGCATTGCGTGATCTGCATA